>OZ035874.1:8053722-8653722 GCA_964034865.1 Eristalis intricaria | reverse complement strand
GAATAATATTAATTCCTGTGTTTTTTATACCAAATTGTTCCTTGTCTATAAGTAGACAAGGAGGTGAAGTCTCCAAATGCCTTATCCTACCCTGGGCTCAGTCGTTTTGCGAGAACGGCTTTAACCATTTATCAAAAATCTGTTAAGTCCTTCCGAGTATGGTTTCAAGTCAAAAAATACAATTTTTGTATGATAATCATGACTTTTCATCTCCCTGTGCCTTCAAAGAATAAAATACTTCACCGTTTATCGTTAAAAATCATACATTATACATGCAACTTCCTTACCAACGACACCTATCGCCTACTACCCCAAGCTATCGAATTCGGAAGATAATGTGAACGTCCAGGAGAAGGTGGAGATCCACCCTATATGGTTGGTAGGCACCATTTGGATTAAAACAAAGGAAATATGAGCAGTCTTAAATGCTCATTCTTTCTGCCGACACAAAACAGACCTGCAGACCTCATTGGCGTCATAGAAGGGCAATGTACAATTGGCCCGTACAATAATTACTGTAGAATCTGCATAAATTAAGATGATTAAGGACTATACATCAACTCTTCTACTCGTGCAATGCTCTAAGTAGTCATATGAACACCTAGGTACCCACTTTTTCAATAACCTTAAGGACTGGATGACATCAGATGAACCACTTTGTCACAAGGCAACCAACTGGTTCCAGATATATGATTAAGTCAATAGGCCTACAAGCTTCTGACGTGGATTCTGCGTTTCTAGCTTAGTTTGTTATCGATGGTGAAACCCTGACATCTTTTACCGGTAATTGTGGAGTCGTACTGACCAACTGACGCACAGTATAGACGGAGTAGAAGTAGGATCTTCGCATTGACGCACAGTATTGACGGAGCAGAAGTAGGACCTTCTATCTCTGGCGCAGAGTACAAGTTTGTTTTTAGTGTTTCACGCCAAGTCCGCATGTTTGCCTGTGTGCGTGCAATTTATCGAAGGTATCCTGTGTAGCTCTGCGGTTTTTTGAAGCTCCGTGGAGATAGTTCCACCACGTCTTGCTGACTGAAATGGTTTAAAACTCTTGTATGCCTACATCACATTAGTATGGTTAATAATGATGGAATTGCATGGGAATTTGCAGCATAAATGTTTTGGAGAGAAGTTGGCTAGGAAGTG
Organism: Eristalis intricaria; assembly: GCA_964034865.1. Lineage (NCBI taxonomy): Eukaryota > Metazoa > Arthropoda > Insecta > Diptera > Syrphidae > Eristalis > Eristalis intricaria. The sequence continues at coordinate 8,652,573 of OZ035874.1, read as the reverse complement.
CGTATCGAAAACAGTGGTTCTGGTACTTGGATGGTCGTTGAGCCTTCTTAAACTAATTGAAAGTGCCGAGATCGTTGTACATTTAGTTTCTTACAAAGAAGCGTTGCAAATCGTTGCCTACCCAGGGTTACTGGGCCTGGACGATCTTCGCCGACGGGGTTGAGACGGAAAAAGAGAACGACCGATGCTGCGGTGGAGTATTGGAGATTAATTTGTGTTCCCCTAAGCATGGCTGTTGGGTAAAGCGTCCGTTTCTTCTACAGACAATTTCACCGCCACTACGTTTCCATATTCGTCTCATCATCAGTCCGTATAACTATTGGGAAGGGTGCTGGTAAGCTTAAGGAAAGGTCGTTGGGATCGACGTCAAGACCTGAGCTCCCTCGGATGAGAATGACGTCCTGGATATAAACCACCCTGCTCCACCACCATCAATACCCTGCTGGTTGCATTGATTGCTCCCGTTTTAATAATGGAAGACGAGGATTTCGACTCATTGGTAGCAGGACAGTCTACCAGTTTTGCAAATTTCTAACTGTGGCTTGGAGGATCGGGGTTTGCAAAGTGAAATAGCTTGAGTCATGACTTCGTATAACGACTCATAAGTCTACTAGAGATCTGAACCCATCTTACCTGTCCCTGGTGCCATTCTCCATCGTACCAGACTTGTGCCCGTTTTCCGTTTGCTAGTAATAGAATGACGTAGATCGCATTAATAGCCGACACTCCATTCCTCCCGTTGGCCGGAGAAATGCTGCAGTCAGCATCGACTCTATATATATATAACTGATGATGTTTTAAAGACTTCACTATGCATAGATACGCTATAACCAATAACTTCAACACCACTGGCAGTAAATGTTCGTCCAAGCTATCTAGCGCTTGTGCTACATTTTTCTCTGGATGAATGTCTTTAAAAAGCTCCTGAATCTTTGAAGCTTCTCCTTACATTTTATTTTCTTTATTCTCACTTTTAAATAATCTAATACAAGTAATTATATCAATCGTCATCATCATCTCCCGACCCACATGATCAACTAAAGGGGTCGCGGGGATAAAGCACGCACAAGAGATCTCCAGGGCACTCGATTCTCCGCCATCGACTCTAACTCATCAGGGGTTATTCCCAAGAGTAATCAGGCGAGTTCATGGACTTGGTCCAACCACCTCATCCCGGGTCAGCCAAGTGGTCGCCTACCTGATGGAATCGCATTCAAGGCCCGCCTTGGAAGTCGTGATTCGTGAATCGTGCATCGTGACCAAACCAACGAAGCATAGCTCTTTCCGTTCGAGGAAGCAGCTGCTCAACGTTGAGTTCCTCGGGTACAGTCGTATTTCTCACCCTATCCCGGCGATTAATTCCCACAACAGCACGAAGAAATCTCATCTCAGCAGCTTGTATTCGCGATCTTATTCTTTCGGTCATTACCCAAATTTCCTGGCCATAGGAGTTGAAAACTGCTAACTTGGCTTTCACACTAAGCTCGGCTTTCCTGATTACAAATCTCCCAAGCTGTGTCAAAACCTGACCCAGCTCGACCAATCCTACAGAAAAGTTCAGCATTACTCCTCCCATCACTCGTGAAGAAAACGTCGAGATACTTACATCTCCACCTGCTTCATTGGGACACCACTAACATGTAAGAGTCCATTGAACAAACTGTTCAATGTCCGCCTCCACCACGAGGAAGTCAGGTGTCGAGGACTTTATTTTTTCGGTTCATTTCTTTTCTTCTTCATTTCTATTCACTTGCAAATTCATAAATAATTCGTTGCTTGAGTTTCAACTAAATCGTGTATAGAAAAACGTAATTTTTTCACATCTGTTCTATTTAAATGCTAATGATTATCGTTTAAAATATTATAAAGCTTCGACCGCGTCCCTTTGCGAATTGATTGCACCTGTGACCCGATGAGATTGACCCCAGGCTTACCTGTTTTACCACAATCACATGGTACACAAGCATGGATTTTCTAATGCTTATGATGTAGCGGGCTGTACAAAACATGAATTTTCGATTTCAAAAATGTAAGTGGTAACGAACGATTATAAAAACTATGCTCGATTTATATTCTAACATGAAACATCGTAAGCTGAAAAATGCTGTTGATGCTGCTGGACCTGCTGTTGATAAGTTGATAAGATTTTGTTATACTTTTCAAAAGAATCCGACAATGTTTTCTGATTCCTTCTTTATGTCGCCAATTTGCGTTGAATGTCCGAATTTAGCACTTCGCTGTAAAAGCTTTAAACTAAACTAAAAACTAAAACTTTTTGACAGATTTCGTTGTTCAACTTTTCATTAAAACAAGTTATTTGAAAGACTAACGTTTAAGAGGCATTCTCCTTGATCTTCCTCGGAGATGCATCATTACATGCATCATTGACAGCCTTCTGCTCTTATACGAGCACAATCAAACAGCATTGAAGCAAACTCCTTAGAATAGGTAGATACTGCATAGAATTTAACTTCAGGGAGAAAATTGTATGCCTAAAAATGCACAGTATAGAAAACAGAATCACAAGAAAAACTATAAAAAAAAAGATACATCTGGCCCATGGGGGGATCGAACCCACGACCTTCGCGTTATTAGCACGACGCTCTAACCAACTGAGCTAATGGGCCGATGAAAAACCGCTATTTTTTTCCTCTACCTAAGTTGCAGCATCTCAAATCCTTAATTCAATTGTTATTTTTGAATATAGGTTTTAATATAATATAATAATCATGGTAAATTATATAAAGTCGCTTTGACTATACATCTCTGCCTGACTTTTAATTCTTAAAATAAATTATAATATGCCTCCAAAAATCTGCGCCATCCCTGTTGGCAGTCACCTGTCAAGTGATTTGTTTACACCCAATCATAATACTTAAATTTTTGTTCAAGTATCCTTTCTCGTATATTTCGTAAAAACCTTAAAGCTATGGAAAAACTTGAAGCATTAAAAATGTCCTCAATGCGACCACGAACAAATATTCTTGATCGCCCACTTGCTAAAGGTAAAACTGAAGTGTCTCAAAGCATTGTAGCACTTCTCTTCAGTGAAATCGTTCAATATTGCCAGAGTAGAGTGTATACAGTTCCGGAATTACAAACAAAGTAAGATCCTCCTTCTGAGAGATGTGTAGATTTCATTCACAATTATTCTAGGTTGCATGAAATGGGTCAAGATGTGGGAACAAGAGTTATTGATATTTACTTTGTTCGAGAAAGGAGTTCCAAGCGAGAGACAAAACTAACGCAAATGCTTCTTTTCGTGAAAACTACATTGTGGAAGGTTATAAACATACAAATATTGCATCAAATCAGTCACATCAGCGTCGTATATTTGTTTTGTAGAATCTCTTTGGGAAAGAAGCTGAGAAACTAGAGCACGCAAATGAAGATGAACGCACGTACTACATAATCGAAAAAGAGCCATTGGTCAATGTATTCATTAGCATTCCAAAGGACAAGGGTTCTCTCAATTGTGCTTACTTTACTGCAGGCATTGTTGAAGCAGTTCTCACGCACTGTGGCTTTGTAAGTTTGCTGAACCCCATGAAAATCGTAACTCTAATAAACCATCTTTCACAGCCATGTAAAGTCACCGCCCATTGGCACAAAGGTACAACCTACATGGTAAAGTTCGAAGACTTCGTAATTGCAAGAGACAAACAATTGGAGGACAAGTAAATAGGAATGAATATAAATATGCAAATACAAATAAAATACGATAATTTCCCTTGGATTTTTATTTGAAATAAGTTCGCAACTAATGTTAATATATCTCTTAAATAAACTTGAAGTTGCGATCTTTGTATGCAACTTGTCCGGTGCGATACTTTTCTTCTCTACCATCTCTCTCGTTTTTCAAGAGATAAGCAAATCCAATTATCGGAAGCACTACTGTGTACATTCCCAGTCTGAATGCTTTGCCGGTTGGCCTAAAATGTTCATAATAGTTCACACGCATCGCTTGGAATCGTAAGATTCCTTTATCCATCTAGGTATGAAAAATATTTTTACAATTATTTGTATATACTGGAGTTAGGGTATATTCAATATGATGACATAACAGCATGAGAAATACTACTTACAACGGTGCCACCTTCACCTCTAGCATGATTGTATGGATTGGATATTTCTTTATTGAATTCCGCACGCAATTGAGATGCTCTTTGATGCTTTCTGAGAAGCAGTTCCTTCTCGGCCGTAGATAATTCAGGCATTTTCGTAAAATACTTCCTAGCCGAGACGATTTGCGAATGTCTTCTTTTGACATATACTTATTTTGACGTTTATGACAAAAATATAGATTTCCATTTCTAACAGTTGGCTACATCAAAAATGTACCAGAATATAATTGCAATTTTTTTTGTAAATATTGATGAAATGAAATCAGGAATTAAGTATAGGATATAAATCCTTTCGCTAATGATATCACAATATATTGACCATATTATTTATCATTAAACGAGTAAATTGTTCCCTCGTATATATAAGTATTTAAATCTGATTTATATACCGAGTAAGAGGCAAAAAAATCTAGGTATTGGCAATGCCCCGAATGACAGTGAAAATAAGTGCCACAAAATGACATCTGACTGATTGTTTAAACAGAAGCCGCTACTGAAGAGATACATACAAGTTTTTTAAATTAAAATTTTGGTGAAATTTAGCAGAATTATGAACTCAAAAGTAAGTCTCAAGACATAAATTACCAAAAGAAATTAAATTTATTTTTAAATAGCGATCAACAGTCGATGGGTTAGTACATGACACATCAATGACGCGGTTGAAAATTCTACAACATGCCGCCGAAATTTCTCCATACGTCAAGGAAAGGACACTAGGGCCAGACAAGGAGGACTATCAAATTGAGGTTCAAGCCCCAACAAACCATGACTCCGTTGTTAACGTAGAAAAAATATCGAAGTCTCCAGTGAAAAGTCCACAATTTATAACACCTCCAAGATGTTCAAATTTCGAGGTAAATAATAAAGAAAGCATTGTGTTCAGTCAACTAAGGCTACCTTATGGACTTTTCAGAATTTAGATTACGAGACAATAAATGCAACAATGCTACTTCGGGAAGCTGATCGGAATCGGCGAAAATCAATTCGAAAGCAAATCGAAGAGATTCATAAACAAGCGTGCACAAATCAACAGAAACTCGAGGAAAGGTTTGAAAAGCTGAAAGCCGAACGAGAGAAAAGATTTCAGGAACAAATGGAAATTGAAAAGATAATAAATGAAGAGGCAAGTCTTCAAGCGCAGCGTCAACTAATAGAAGAAGAACGGGAAATGGCAGCGATACGCAGACAAAGTCAGCAGAGTCTGCAAGTCATAACTGTGCAAGCGATTGTTCAATATCAGAAAAAATTTCGAATTCGCTATGAAAAGGTTGCCAAAGTGCTCATGTCTATTGATAAGAAACTTTTATCCTCAGCAGAGTCGCACAACCAAAAGTTGAAATCGTTTGTGAAGGCATTTGATCAGCTGATAAGCAAGATTCGAAGCCAGGAGACTGGAACAGCCGAGTTGAAGATCGCGGAGAACCTTTGCACTTCTATTGCAGAATTGGAGGAGAGTATAATTCAGGACGCCAAGCAACAAGGACAACTGCAATTGCAACAAGAACAACATTTACGAGAACAGGAGCGACAATTGGAGATGCAAAAACAACAGGCCGAAGTTCAGGCACAAGCACAAGAGTTGCAGCAACAACAACAGTCTCAGCAGCAGCAACAAGAACAATCTCAACAACAACTACTTACACCTCAAAACATACCCGTGGAGCAGCAGCTTCAATCGAAAAGCGTCGCAGAGGGTGACAAAAGTGTGCCCAACGATGATCCGAAAACCCTTCTAGAGGCCTCCGCTCAATTTGTGAGCAAGGAACGCTTCGAATTCTATACAGCAATTAATAAGTTCTACACTGAGAAAGTTGAAAAAGTGAAGCCCCTACAAAGTGACGACAATATGAAAAAATATCGGTTCGCCTGCCAAAAGGCAATCAATATCCCTGTGAACGCCATCTCGGCTGTGAGCCCGCAACATCTTCAGGTGATTACGACAACTACATCCACAAAAATTTTGCACTAAACCCCATGATTTTTTTAGGATAAATTTGAAAAGCTATACTCATTCATAGCGGGAAATCCCCTGAAGACACCCGATGGGCAGATAACAGTGAATGACCATCCCCTCGGTCGGGACTACTGCATCCTATTGATGGCAAAGAAGTTCGTCAGTCAAGGTGACACAGCGATTTCCAGCAATCCACAGGCAGCCTTTCCAGTAGCCTCAGTCATAGTCTCACTATGGAAATTAGTTCCAGAATTTGGTGAAATGTTTCTCGCGTACACATTTAAGGAATCACCATTTCTTGTGCCATATTTTATACCACAAAAGCGTGGTCAATCTGTGGAGGAGTATTCTAAAACACTTGGGTACCGTGTGAACGATGGAGTCATCGAGAATCAGGATATGTACCTCAAGCGGCAGTCGGGAATTGCCAGGCTTTACTCGGCAGTGATGATCACCTCTGGACGAAATGCCGACGGTCCCCTGCATCCGTATGGTGTTGAAAACGGTTGGATTTGGCTTACGAATTTTATTAACCTCCACCCGCTGCCAGATATCTGCGCTACCTTAATGCTGGATTTCCTACAGAACGCTGCGGCTGACATGCTTGCGTACTTTGGCAAGCAGTTCCGCAAACTTCTGCTCGCTATAAAGGAGCAGTACTTCCCCAAGCTCTCTGCGGTGGACGAAGGCGGACCAAAAGCGCGCCTGGAAATTTTACTGGGAAAGTATATCAAAGAGGGGCAGATATCGAAGCCGCAGGGTATACTCCCGCCAAACTTCTGGTAGTTCTGCAGTTTGATTGAAAGTGTTAGAAGATCTAGGCAATCATGTATTTTTTATTGCTATTTGTTGTGGTGTGCCGATAGTAAAGAAACAAGATCGGGTGATCTAATTATAATCAGAAGTGTATTTGTTTTGATACCCAGTATTTGAATTTGCTTAAGAAGTTGTTGGCTGTTGGTGGCAATCGGTATTTCGTTTTAGTCCTCTTCATCCAGATCGAGGTCGTTCAACTCATCTTCCAAGCCGCCCAAACAGTCATCATCGAGGAATAGATTCTCATTGATCGGTGCGGCATCGTCAACTGGTGATGTATCGGATGGAGTTGCAGCTGCGGCGGCATCTTCAAGATCTATGGCATCTTGTTGGTCTTTTAATCGAGTGTTAGATGCAACAGTTCCAGTTCCATCCACCTAGAGTATAGACAAATTGATCAGATAAACGAAAAGTGAAGAGATTTTAAGTAAGCACCTCTTGAGCGGCTAAAGACAAAGCCGCCAGATCAAGTTCCTTATATTCAAATGCGTTGTCGTCCTCATCATCGGAACGTGTGTAATTGTCGAAGGCAGCATCTCCATCTTCCATTGGACCATCGTCGACCAGATCCGGATTGAAGCTGAACATTTCCCTGCCAGAAATGCCGAATTGTTTGCCTTTGCTGTAGTCGTTCTTTTTCTTCTCCTCATCAGCTGTCCGCCTATCCTTCTTTTCTTGGATTTTCCGTTTCTTCCACGCCAAGAAGGTTTCCAGAGTTACACGGGTCTGAAAGGAAATTCGAATTAGAATTGAAATTTTATAGACGTTCTCCATTGCGACGTACTTGATTGGAGCCCAACGCCGCTCGTTCTCGTTCAATCAGATCAACTAATGAAATTTCCGAAGGTTTTTCTTCCTTCTTCTTGTCTCTCTTGAGTACGTAACCCTGTGGCAGGGCATGTCGATAAATACACTTCTCGCCATTGGGACACTCCCAGAACCAACCATACTTAGATTTCTCCAATGCTTCCAGGAAGAATTTGCAAATCTTAAAAGATATCAAAAGTTGTTTTCACAAGCAATTAGTTGAGAAATACAACTCTTACAATATCAGTAGTTGGACGACGTTTTTCCTCTGAGTGCTTCTGATCGACAACCTCTTTCAGCTTGTCAACGTCCCAATTTTGCATATCATCGCCCTCATTATCACGCATATCCACATAAATCGATCGTTTTTCCGCCTGCAAAAATACCGCAATTAGTTCGACCTCTTGCCCAAATACGTACTGCTTTCTGAAATTACCTTATTTTCCAATGTTAAGTCATGAGAGAACTTACACTTATCGCCCTTGGTACAGTTGCCTTGTTTGAAGAATGCACAGACCACTGACTTGGGATCAGTACCCTTTTCAACCTTCTGTGTCTGCACTGGCTTGAATAGTGCCGCCAGCTCCTTTTGTTCCTGTAGCTTCTTCTCCTTATCCTCTTTTTTCTTATCAGCATCGCTCTTCGGATGATGTCCACCAGCGTGTACTTGTTTTTGCACTTGTTGAATGAATTTTTGCTGCTTAGCACCTTTTTTATTCTTCAATCCAAAGGTTTTGTCCTTATTTGAGAGATGATAATCATTTAATTTATTGCATATGCAATTCATTTTAAGGTTATGACAACAACATTGTGGGCTCTCACATCACTTTTGTTGGCAATTTGTACTAAACGATACCCCCTCTGATTGGAACTTACCTCAATTACTTTCTCCTTTTTCTTTTGCTCCGTCTTTTTGCTGGGAGCAGCTGAGCATTTTTTGGGCGGCATTTTGTCACAAATTCAATGAGGAACTTCTTTGTGCGAAGAGATGTGTTCCTTATTTAAAATTAATGTGAGAATAGTGATTAATGTTGGGATAGTCTACTAGAGTGCACAAAATTCCACATCCGCACACACGATTTTCAAATGACAGTTCGTGAATATGTCAATTTAATTGGAATGTCTAACTGTCAGTGGAATTGGAATAGCCGGCTTGTATTGGATGTAAATGCAACGAACTGTTCGTTTTCATCTTTCCATGTAGTTCTAAAGAAAATTATTTGATTTTTAGTTTTTCGTAATCTGTTCATAGATGGCGCAGAATTTTTTTTTTGTTGCGATGAATCGACATCAGGCACTTAGCTGTAGGATGCACGGTTTTTGATATATGAGCCACCAGACCACCAGACATTTCAGCAGGGGTTCTGGTGGTTCGTATGGAACTTTTGACAGATTATATCTCGACAACGGTGCGTCCTACGACAAAATGCAAATGCAAAATAATATTTTGTAGCTTATGGCTTGATCTAGAGGATGGAATTGGAAAATCCACCAGTTTACCATTATCTGGGAAAATTTTGCACAAAAATAAGGCAAATTTATTTCCCTGGTGGCTTTTCTAGAACTTTTGACAGCTCATATCTCGGGAACGGTGCGTCCTACGACAAAATTCCAACAAAATTTTTTTTAGCTTATGACTTGATCTAGATGATGGAATTGGAAAATCAACCAATTTACCATTATCTGGGCAAATATTGCACAAAAATAAGGCAAATTTGTTTTTCTGGTGGTTCTTCTAGAACTTTTGACAGCTCATATCTCGGGAACGGTGCGTCCTACGACAAAATTCCAGTACAATTTTTTGTAGCTTATGACTTGATCTAGAGGATGGAACTGGGGAATTCACCAATAAACCATTATTTGGGTAAAGTTTTCACAAGAATCACAGGGAATTTTGAAATTTAATATAATTTACACCAGAGAAACAAATTTCGCTGTATACCTGTATATTGGTGTTAGGTTTCATACCCGAATTTACCACCTTAGACAATTCACGGCCCCACCTCTTTCGAGTCACTCACAATGTCTGGCACAGCATCGCTATTGTACCCTGTCCAAAATTCCATATGAATTCAAGTCGTACAGCCAGTCAGTAAAAACTGATGGCAGAGGCTTAAGATCTAGAAAGCATTAAAAGGTTGCCAGCAACTAATGAAATTTAACCTATTTATACCAATATGAGTGGCGAGCGTTCGAAGTGGAACTGGTCCCACGGCAGCTCGGAAAATTAATTTTATGTCAAAAACTATAGTTTCTTGAGACATCCCTATAACAGGTAACTAAGGTCATTAAGATCTGAGGAGGAACAGGGATGTAGGTTAAAAACAGAAGTGAATAACATTATAAACCAAAAATTATATCAAGAAAAGCATAACTATAATTTGTTTTAAATATGCGATCAAATCAAAGAAACCACCGCCATGTATCGCCCTGGGCCACTCCAGCTTAGTCGGCCAGCAGACGACAATTCTACGATACATATACACATTGCCAGAAAAAGACGACGATGATGACAATGACGGAGACTACAGAGACGTAGACAGAGCTGAAGTTAACGACTACGATTGGAAATGTGATGTGTGTGATGATGCCAAAAGGTATATCAGCTGGCGGCAGCAGCAACAGCAACAGAAACAGCAGCAATAACGCGGCGCGCAGCACAGTTCAGTCACATCCACCAAAAGCGAGAGGGAGAGAATAAATCGGGGAGTAATGTAGACGGACCACACAGAATAGAGCTCCGACCACCCAGTCAATGAGTATAAGACCACACACAGATTTTTTATTACGAACAAAAAAAATATATATACGCTGTACGATGACTGAAATATATCGCGCAGCGATACACCGGCCAACTGCGTACGGATCTCCTTCGGATCCATCGCGCGTTACTTCAACGGATACAGATACTAATTTCATTCTTTTGATTTCCCCTTACTCGCTTCTCTTTTGGATGCAAGTCGTCTTCTGATTGCACACGTGGGCATATGCAAAAGCGACAGATTTGTTAATAGCAGCCGGCGTCATCGTCGGCAACAGGCATGGAATATCAACACAGCAACAACATGATCGTCATCAGGATCATCAGCGCCATGCGTTATACACATTCTCTGAATAGATCAGCTCTACTCATGGCATGCCTCATAGGCCAATGTGTATGAAAGTTTCCAGATCATCTAAAAAACAAATAAAACTATTTACCATGTGGACCGACTCGTTGCTTGAAGTCGCAACGTGCAGTGCGACGCGGTTCGTTGGTGCGGCAACGGTGAACTCGGGTGGCCGCGTCACATGCCATATCTGAGTCTTCCGCAAGATAAAAACATAACTCAGTAACATGGTCGAGGAAAAAACCGATTGAAATGAGATTACTCGTATGCCACACATGTGGTGATGCATATCCACTCGTGAACACCGCCACACTGATCCATCTAGCACGTTCCGGCTTTGCCTGAGCACTGAATGAATGATGTACGGACGAGATGCTTATCATAATGTTTCTTCTAGTTTAATCTCTTTTTGAGTTCGAGGGCGACATGCATCGGCGCGGCGGTGTGCACACGTATAATTACATAATCTTAATCTGGTTGCCGGTGATCTGGAGATGAGTGCTGTGCTTGATACGCGATTGGATGTGCGGACGTGGTTTGTAGCTTGACATTTGATTGTTGAACATCGAATTTCTGAGTACCTACTGCTTTCTGTGCGGGTAGCTCTCAGTGCGACCTGACTGGGATGGGAAGAATGGAAATATGTCGCATCGTCTTAATCAGTCTCAACGGCTCTATCTTCTTAGGAATAATCTGATACGTTCGGTGATGGGGCTGTGAGAGCATGCTAATCAATCAATCGAATTCTTAATTACATTCGTTTGAACTCTTCTTTTCTCTGAATTTCATCGTTGCATTTAGATATCTGTCTACCCTATTCCCAACGACTCTACAAAAGATCCGGGTGGAGGTCCTCTGCGTGAATTTCAGTTTCCACAAGTGACACGATTCGAGAAACGATTGGAAGAAGGGTCGCATCGTATCACAGCTGTCGTAGGTACAAGGGATTTGATAAATCACACTGCCGTTCTTCGAACAATTATCATCTTTGTGGTTTTGTGTATGATGTATAAGCAGTCCATATAGAAATCCGAAACCAGATTGTCACCCACTTCGTTTTCCATTGAATGGACTTTCATTTGTTGATTTGAGTAATAGTACGGAAGTGGTTTCTATATGACACTCTGTCGTGTCTGAGCAAGTGGAACTAGAACTTTAAGGGAATCCCGTGAAGGTTGTCATGCATGCTTGGACATTTTCAAAGACTAGTGGTTCATATTATCATTCACATTTTGATTCATCTTATGACTACAACATGCCCATCGTTTTGTAAATCTAACCTTGACTCTCCTTCCACTTCCTCGAATATTGCTGTGCAAGGTACTCGTTTAAGCGCCAACAACCGCAAGAAAAGTGCGTACCAGAGAGCCATCTTCATCCTGGGCAAGATGTCTAGGAATGAAGGCGCTGGTACGCCCTCCTTGTGGAATGAGACTGGCATGGTTAAGTACCAAAGGGTAGCTGATGAGTACATCCACTCCCGTGACGTACCGAAACCGAAAGCTGAACAACCGCTGTCTTCCATGCGCAATCGCTACCAAGAGGAATTCCTGCCAGGAACGAAAAGGAATAAGGTGGTCTCAATATCTACTTCAACTCTCCCTTGAGCTCTTCATAATACCTTCCAGACCTGCAGGTATCTTTAATTGATGAGCTATTCAATGGTTAAAAAGTTGGGGGGCTACTGAGGCTAAACTGTCAGAGATGGTTGATTGTGGACCACTTCCTCAACGACCAGGGTGAACCGCTCGGAGTCGGTTTCGACTCCGCCGAGTATATAAGGTAACCAAATGTTAGGACCGGTTCTCCAAGGATTTTAGTTGAGAGTGCGTTCACAAGATTCATCTCGCATGGGTTTGAGACTCAAGCTCATTTTTGCAGGGGACATTTCAAGACGACCTCGTATCCGCATTTGGTTCCCTCACATGACCATCGAAAATGACAGGATGCTTAGCTGTGTAAGACTCTACAACCCATCGGTTACAATCAGAGATGGCAGAAATTGCAAGATATTACACTTTTTGGATTAACTACATTTTTTACATCTGCTACTCATTGAGGTAGTTGATGAAGTATATGTAACTTTATGTTGTATAAGCAGAGATGGCAGAGTAGAATACAAGATGTAATCTATATGATTAGTAAAGCCTAGTTATTCGAATAAACTACACGTTCGATTTGTTTCATTGATTACCTACATTTGTTGGGTGTGGATTTTAAGGTATTTGTTGAATGTTTTCACATTCTTCATATACAAACACAATTGAACCGACGTCAAATTGACATCTCAACTACCTTTTGACATTGATTCTACATCTACTACATTTTCTTACGTATACTAAATTAACTACCACAATGATTATCAGACGTAAGAAATATAGTTATTCCAAAAAGGTGAAATTTCTGCCAACTGTGAGTATAAGTATCAAAATGGAGTTGAGATGTACGTAATTTGACTGCCACAAAGGCAAGAGGCAACACAAGAAAATGAATGCTGAATCGATTTGTTACAGGATAGCAGACTGGAACCCAATGTTTAGAGAACGGAATAATTGGAGATCTATATACAAATTTTAAACAAAATAAAAAATCCAGGCTGAAAATGCCTGGTTTTAAATGTTATTTATTCGATATGTTTTTTTAGGTTATCCACTAGTTGGAAATCAAATTTGAAGTTTAATGTAACAAATGAAACAAATAAGGTGTGTAGTTTATTCAAATAATTACGTGTAATTAATCTAGTAGATTACTACATGTAGTCTACTCCACTATCTCTCATTACAGTGGATGATTGGAGGGTCATCAAAGCAGAGGAACTTCACAACAACACCCTCTCGTTTCTTTGCCAAATTACAAGTAAAAATCTTTCGATTGTCCAATCCAATCGACGATTTAGTCGAAGTCGTCACAGACGCCAACAAACTGCTCGGGGCATGTGCTTTGAGCCGAAGCAACCTCCACCCGATTTAACCACAAGTCCTCGTCTCAAACACGTTGAAGATCATTCAGATCAGTCTGCATCACTCGATGAGTGCTACGGATAACAACAACCATTTATCGGCTTACAATTCAATCTAGCTAAAAATACATATTTATGCATTTTTGTGTCCCAATTTCAGCTCACCTCAGTTAACAGTGTTCAAGATAGACAGTGCAGATATCGCCGATCTTCCCATCACATCAGTTTACATGGCACACAACCGCTCGGCACCACCGGAAGAAGTCCATGAGTTGCAAGCGAAAGTCTCCACTGGAAAAACCAACTTGCTGATGTGCTGCGACGCAGAAATACACAAACAGGTTGATTTCTTTATCAAAAACAACCTCGTTCTATAGTATAGATACGTAGATAGATAGGCAGATAATTTTATTTTTTCTCAATCGATACAAATATATAATAGTATATGATACAATTTAATTTAATCTGACTAAACATGATTTAATAATTTTACAAGAATGAGAATGTGAGAAAAATTAGTGATATAAATTATTTGTATACAAAAAAATAGAGTATTATGTCATATCATCTATGGAGCAAAGACAATCCCCGACCTTCATTTTGCGAGCACGGATAACGTTAATGGCTGGGAGAATGTCTTACACAAAAGGTAGAAAACTGGAGAGTATCCGATTTAAAATCATTTTCAGATCATAAGTGGATACTTTTTTATGTGGTTCTCAAGACCGACGATCCCATTCCCTCCGGAAAACCTAAAAGAATAGACTTAATAAAATCCAGCCTATTTGTCTAATTTAAATTCCATAAAACCACTAGGTCAGAAATATCATCTTTTGCGGAACTCGACACAAAGGTTAGAACGTTCGGAAAATATTTTTATATTTTTAAAAGTCTCGTCTACTGTTAAATTTAGCAAGAAATCCTATCCTCCCTCGTGGAACGAAAATCTCTTAAAACTCTGACCAGAGAGACGTTCAACATCTGTTATAAATGCGAATACTGGCGACCATATAAAGCTTGCCACAAATATTCAAACAAGCTATCAGGGAGCCTAAGAAGCAGCGCTGGGTAGATTTCTGGCAAAATATAGAAACCCTAAAGGATTCTACCACGCTAAGTAAAATTCTGTGAAAAGAACACTCCAATCCTAGTCTTCTGAAGAATTCAGACGGCGAATGGAAAGGATCAGCTTCAGAGTCTTTAGAGCTAATAATGAATACCCATTTTCCTGGATGTTGAAACAGCATAGCTGAGACCAACGACTCACTTTGTCCTCAACCGGGACCTCGGCTTGAGTGAAGATGAGAAAAGATGGGATGGGACTTCAGGCTTCAAGCCTATTAGTCGGACCTCCTTCATCTTAAAGATTCTCGAACTAACCCCGGACAACAAAATACGGCTCTCTGGATAGCCTTTACAGCAACCGCTTAGAAGTGAATCAATGTATGCAGCAGCCCCTTGTCCAGGGGCTTAAACTAGGACTCGGTCCTCCAAGTTCGGATATTGCGCGTGAGCGTATCTGCCACACTGTGTAAAAAACGACATGCATCGGATACGGATGACCCTACAGCTGACGGTCTTGGACAACCAAATAAGGACAATGATTTTCGGTTCCGCACGTGAAATGTTAGGTCTATTAACAGACCGCGCACAGATGATGAACTTGCGGATGACCTAGAAGACTGTAAGGCAGACATCACCGCCATCTGGGATGTGCGATGGGATGGGCCAGGCAAAAAGGACGAAGTATGTATGGTAACATTTATTACGGCGATTGCTATAATGAGCGAAGGAAGCCCTTGTTTGGCAGTGGATTTGTTGCTAAGGGCATACTTACGCAAGAAGTCTTAAGCTTTAAATGCACAAGCGAGCGACTCATAGACACACGCTCCAACGAAGAATAAAGATGACGATAGCAAGAATGACTTTTATGATCTAGAAAGGACATACGATCAATGCGCCCGGTACGACACCAAGATCGTTCTAGAAGATTTTAACGCAAAGCTGGGCATGGAAGGCATATTTGCTAGGTTCGTCCGAAAGCACAGCCTGTATGACAACACGTCCGAGAACAGACACAGGCTGTTGGACTTCATGACGGGGCGAAACCTCTCTGCAGCCAGGACGCGGTTCAATCACCCCAACATTCACAAAGCTATCTGGCAGTTCCAAAACGCGATCAGAAAAACTGCCTCTGATGTGCTGGTCATGTGACATTTTCAACATTACACAAGAGGCAAGATATTTCAAAAGTCTGTACAACGTCTACAGATGAACGAGCGCAAAACGAATTATATGCTGTCATCGAGAAAGGACGCACAACACCGACGACTTGGCCAGAACGTCACCATAGGCAGCTATATTCGAGGTAGTGAAGGACTTCGTCTACCTCGGCTCCCAAGTGAACAGTACGAACAGCACCAGTACCGAGATCAAACGCAGAATTACTCTTGCCAATCGCTTGCTTTCTTTGGGCTCAAGAGACAATTGAGTATTGGAGCCCTCACTCGAATGACCAAGCTAACATTATATAACACCTTGATCATCCCTGTCCTGCTCTATGGTGCGGAGGCATGGACAAGTTCAAGCACTTGGTCTTTTCGAGAGAAAAGTTCTACGTTCAATCTATGGTCCTGTTTGCGTTGATGGTTACTAGAGAAGAAGATTCAACCACGAACTGTACGGGCTGTACAGCGACATGAGCCTAGCCAGGCGTCTACGGAATCAACGGCTAAAATGGCTAGGCTATATAGAGTGCATGGACAACAGTGCTCCAGCCCGAAGAGTCTTCGACTGCGAACCAGTGGGACAACGCAATAGAGGACGCCCACGGAATCGATGGCGCATCCAGGTGGCGAAGGACCTCAATCAATTTGGTGTGCGCAGTTGGAGACAGCTGGCTAAAGATCGTGTCATCTGTAGAGGCTTGTTGGTTGAGGCACAGGTCTACCCCGGTCTGTAGCGCCTCCAGAAGAAGAAGAAGAAGACGTTTCTTCTCCTCCCGTCTTCTAGCCCCGTACACGCTGCTCTTGTTTTTCGTTGCAGTGCTTTTTGGTATGCCTCGTCGGTTGCACTTCATACCATGGCTCTCTGGTCGGAGGTGGTAGCTAGCCAAGGGTGGTTTCGGCTACCTCTTTGATGGGCGAGCGGGAATGCACCCACATGTCGTTGACGTTCGACGTAAGCATACCGAAGAGTCGCCCACGTAATTGCCCTTCGTAGGCTCTGGCAATCTGTGGTGTGCTCAGGCGTGCAATGTCAAAACTCTTCTTTGTGGGCTGCTTTCAGACATTGGACATTCGAGCTCTGAATCGCGCTGCAACAATGCAATGGTCTGAGTCGTAGCGTGCTCCCTGAATGTTCGCACATCCAGGAGATTTGAGGCATGTCTTGCGTCAATGAGCACATGCTGCATTTGGTTGGTGTTTCGACCATCCGGAGATCGCCATGTTGCTGTGTGGATTATTTTGCGTGGGAACCTCGTGCTGCTTATGACCATATTACGTCCTGTTGCAGTCTGTGAGTCGGAAGCCTATATCTTCTGTCGTCTCGTGGAGGCTATGCTTTCGATCACTCCAACAAAGATGTTTTCCTTGCCGATTTCGACATTGAATTGCTATACGTCGTACTCTGGACAGGCTCCGTGAGCACCGTCCAAGAAGTCATAATAGCCCTCTTTGACAGAGTCTTCAGCCTCGTCGGTAGGGGCGTGTGTACATATGAGGCTGATGTTGTAGAATCTGGCTTTGATGTGGATCACAGCCAGACGTTCACTTATCGGTTTAAAGTCGTTGATCTTCGACCTTAACCGTTTTCCCCCAACGAATCTGCCTCCTAATATGTGCAACCTTTTTTGACAGCTGTTATATATGTCGCACTCTTTCTTTTGCATTATCCCTTGTCCTATCATGCGAATTTTCTGGACCGCAGTAATATCCGCCTTGTACTGCGTGAGTCTTTTCCAGTTATTAGAGCTCCATGGTGTGTAGAGAGTTCTTACTTTCCAGGAGCACACTCGCAAATCAATATCCTTCTTCGCGCCAAGTCGTCGTTGGAGGTCTTGTTCTCTCACAACGGTTTATTTTTTATGTGGGCGGGTTGTTAGCCCTACGCAGAACACAGGGGGACTGCTACATACATTAGTTCACCTCACAACGGGTGTTGTGAAGGCTGTCCAGGGGACGCCGAGAGGAGGCTGGATGTCAACTTGATCTGTGCATAGACAAGGATCATTGCTGGCATTCCACCAAGTTGGGAGCGATCAACAACTTTGCTCTGTGTGCACAGACCCTGCCCCCCACATTCATTAATTATATACCTAAAATATATATTTAATCTAGCTGTATACCGTGCGCGTTGCTACGCATTTTAAAAATTAAAAAAAAGGTTTGCATGAAATATAAAAATTAGTACGAAAACCTTTTTCACAGAACTCTGAACAAAGTTGTCAAAAACAGAAGTGCTCTATCTTTTGCCATTTAAGGGTCGATAAAGGAAGAAGAAACAAGCAAACAAACATTGATTTTTATATATTTAGAAGTCTGTACCGTGATACACCTTTTTTATGGTTTTTCTTTTTGATTCACTAACGTAATTCTATCTATGCTGACCAACATGGTCAAGTATCGTCGTCTAGAAAATTCAGCACTGTTTTTGGTGTAACTACCAGTAAAAACACCTTCATTGAATAAAGGGGTTGAAGAAGGACGGATTCCCAGCAGTCACATACGCGGACTAACATGCCAACCTCATCTCGGGTGGATTTTCCTTTAACGCTTAGTGAAGTCTCAGTTGTGGACTATGTTAGTTAAGGTTGTAGTGGCACTTACGCCAAAGTAGGCCCGTTGTTATACCACGCGGATTAATTTCCCCCCAACATTTCGAACCAGTTGGTACTGTATAGCTGGCTAATGCTGATGCTACTTAGCAAATTTAGGTTAGCAAAGTAGTACGCCCCTAGGTGCAGGTACCTTCGACTACACGAGCAGAATAGGTGGTCTGTAGTTTCCACCTCCTCTTCATCTATGCAGCTTCTGCAAAAATCATTATGACGGACCACAATTCTGCGGGCATGAATGCCAATTGCGCAGAATCCGGTTATGACGACTTGAGTGTCCTGAGTGAAGATCTCCTGTCTAAGCATATTGAACGATCGCTTGAGATTCAGTGATGGTCACATTTCCTTTGTTTAAAGGCCCTCTAGCCATTTACGAAAATATTACAATTAACTGCTACAATTTGAGGTGATAAAGGAGTATGTCTACCTCGGGACAAATGTTTAGTCTACGAATGACATCACTGTGGAGATCCGACGTAGAACCGCCTTTGGCAACCGATGTTACATAAAAGGACTAAGATCATCCTCTACAAAATTTTTATTTTGCCAGTCCTACTATTTGGAGCCGAAAGCTGTACGTTATGCAAAACTGCGGAGCTGATTCTTGGTACATTCGAAAGAAAAATTCGACGTCGGATAAATGGTCCCGTCTGCGAGGAAGGCGACAGGAGGAGAGACACAACCGTGAACTCTACGAGCTGTCGACTGCACTGGCTCGGCCACATCGAGCGCATGGACAACAATGCTCCTGCTAAGAGGGTCTTCAAATACGATGCTCCTGATTCGAGAAGGAGAGGAAGACCGAATCTCCGGTATAAAGACTTGATGACTGGAAGCAGCGTGCTCAGGACCGTCAAGAATGGAAACCATCTATCGCTCAGGCTCGGATCCTGCATGGGTCGCCAGCCTGATAAGTAAGTAAGTAGGTATAAGTGATGATGATATATGACCCTAAAAAATATAGGGTGTGATTCTTGTCTTCCTCTTGTCCATTGTCCTCCATGCAGATCCATCAAACTCAGGTTTTGTCTGCCAATGTTGTGCAATTTATATTAATTTGTATTGAAAATTTATCTGTAAGTACATATTTTGAAGATTTTTGTTTGTTTAAGTAGGTACGAATTTGTTGTAGTTTTGTGTTTTAATATAATTACTAAGCAAATATCAGCTTGGTGCTTGAACGAACTGTTGCCTAGTTAGTGTCTTTGCATTATTTTTTTTTTACTTTGTTATAAAAATTTAATATAGATATAAAAAATAATAAAAGTATGAATTATTTAATGTTTTGCTTATAAATAGAAGTTTTATCATTGCATGTGTTTTATTTATTGATTGATTCGACCTGGCCGACGACTAGAGCTTTTGATTGCGATCACTAAAATTGTGTGGCCGACCGACCACTAGCGCAATATGACTTTTTCCATCATTTTGGTATTTTCTAAAAATCAGTACGTGCTAAATTGAAAATTCTAACCTATTAATTTTTTAAACTTTTTTTCATAAAATACTTTAGTAACTGGACACGAGCATTAAGCAAAAAAAGTTAGCGCTTTTACCCTAGACCCTTTTTAACCTGCCCCTAACTAAGTTTTACCTTACAACGTACACACATATACGAATTTTGAATCAAACACACATAAAAATGATAGTTCGGATCAGAAATGAAGTATTGCAGAGACGCCCGACATGTACCTCTCTTGTCCCTTAAAATGTTTGACAACTTTTTTTTATAAAGTGTTCTTAAACCAAATTGACCAATCAGAGGACGGCATTACCGTTATTTCGTGAATATGTGAAATTTGAACAGGCACTCAAATTCGTCGATGGACTAGGGGACAATCAGCTGTGATGTCGGCTATCTCTGCAATACTTCATATCTGGTTCGGATAAACAAAGGCAATTTCACTGCAGTCATTGTATTCGCTTGCTTTGTTTTGCTTTTTCTTTGTTTTGCCAGGTCTCAAAATCAAGCGGAAGAAATGGACACAAAGGTATAATATTAGAGTAAAGGTATGATGCTTATGCGGTTGATGAAATCAAACGATTAAATTTCAGATAAAGCGAGAAAGGGGAGAAGGGTTGAGAGAAGGAAGAGTTGCACAATCTACACACAAGTTCGTGCAACTGAAACGAGGAGCCTTTTTAATTAAATTATGTGTTCCTTTTCAAAATGAAATGTCTTCCTATGTAGATATATTAAATAAATATTTATTGAAAGTATTAGCTTATGAAACTGCGTCTGGATTGGCATGATTTTTATAATTAAAGACCCAAACTCATAGAATCCGTCGCGTACGTTGCGTTTGGCATCCACAAGAATCGTAGTTGCCGGATTGCAAAGAGGTGCCCAATGGCTACGTTGCGTGACCAGCCCACTCTTGCATAAATCTGAGAAATTCGAAATTTTAAATCCTGAATTATTAGGAATATTAGGAAAAGTATCCTTTCACTCATAAAATATCGTAAATACAATCACATAAGGACCACCAGAATGAATTTCCATCGAAACATCTGTCAAACGCACAGAAAGTTAAAAATTATCTGATTCCATTCGTCGTGGTGAATTTCACTTGCGGGCAGCATTTGCTGTCTCTCTCCCTCTCATAACGCCTTATTTTCATTGTTGTTGTCAATTTGTTGACATTTCGCAACGCACGCGACGGATTCTATGAGATTGGGCCTCAAGGGTTTTCGCATAAAGTCAAAACCTTCAAAATATCAAAATCTTCATCTTCCGAAAACATTTTTGTACGACTTTCTTTCACTGACATTACATATGTATATGTAAAGCTTAACTACACGTTTAATATTTAAAATTACCTTTCGGGTGACTTCAATGTCGAATAAATTATGCTATATGTTAACAAAATTTTAAAGTCCACTTTTGCCAACTATTATTTTGCGCCAATAGTTTTAATTATAAACATACGTCTTCAAAGTGCTACTGGCTGTATGGCGAGTATGGCGATTCAGTACTGGCGAGTACTGAATATCTGTGGCGTATGTATCTGCTGGGTACTAGTGGCTTGGGTCGGATACGGTCTAGATATTTATCCGGCAACCGTATCCGCATTTCCTCGTACTGTGGCCTGCTTACGCTTTTGAGAAGAAAAATTACAGATTAAATTTGTAATTAAGTATGATAAGAAATAATCAGATCACGGATTACATTTTGTAATCATTAATACCATTATTTGTTACATTTTGTAATCAATATGAGAAGTAATCACATTACTAAACCCGGGACCCAGCAGAGTTTGCCCTTGTGGTGATTGCTGGATCTTAGTGACACGCGGCTGTTCATAACAGCCCTTGGTCCCACCGTACAGTATCCTATTGACTACAGTGCAGCCACTTTTAGCATCAGTGGTGGTTCTGCTAAGAAATATTCCTATAGCAAGCAAAGATCACTCTACTGAACCGAAGATCCGCTTAGTTGTCTCTATCTGGTGATCTCCTAGTAGCTGCGAGCGTCCATACTACGGTCGAATGTCCAAGAAATGCACATGAAAGATAACAGGACCTCCTGTCCAAGCCTAAGCGTATCAAGATAAAGCAATTCTTCAAGAGGATAAAACCGTCAAGGTGGACTCTTTCAAGGTTCATAAATTAGGGGTAGTAAGCACTACAAATCAGACTGCTGGAAGAAGTCATTGCTCGTCCAATATGCGTTCTGATCTGCTTAATAATAAAATTATATATCCTGTTCAAATTTGCAAAACAAACCTTCTTGCTAAAGGAACCCTCATCAGCAAAAAAAATAACTTCCTTGAAACATTAACGTCATTCCGTCGATTTACGCAAGTGCTATTTGAAATTCACTTCACTGTATCTTTACCACCCACTTAGCCAGGCTATAATAACGAAACCCAAGAGATTGCAATAAAGAGCCACACTGCAAAATATTCCAACTAAATATGGATTGTCTCGATCATAATTTCATTCACCAGTTTAACTTTCATTCATGACTCACGCCAAGTCGCCGTTGCCATTACCGTCTCACTGACAGACACACCACTCAATCAGCACTCCAGATATCCTATCTGAATATCTATTCACAATAATGAGCCATATAATTGCCATTGTTTTCCTGCACAGGACCAAGAAGGGCAAAAAGCACGCTAAAGAAACAAAAAAAATAAAATAAGCAAAGCAGCTTGGCACGAATAACAAATAACCATACGTTATTAAATGGATACAAAACGACCGCCAACAGATACATTCGAAGTATTAATCGCTTAACGTAATCTCACAAAGATGGAGGGACCACGGGAAGAGGAGGCAGAGAAAGAGACAGAACGAGATAAAGAGAGCGAACGAGACCTTTAAGAAAAGAGGAAAAAAAAAACTTCGCATTTGCATAATTGAGCCACATTACGTCGACGCGGCGCTGTGTGTGGCCCAGCCCGCCATACAATCTCTACAGATCCTGAGAAATGTATGCATAACCATGTCTATACGCTGATCGTTGCTTATTGCGTTGGCTGGCATCAATCGCTAAGAGGACAAGGCGATATGAGGGAAGCATAAGCCCAGATAGACGGTCACAATAACTGCATCTACAACAAATAAATGGATTACATATCAAGAACATGTGTCTTCATTCAATCTTATAGTCGGCCAGAAGAAGACTGAATGAAGTGTCGACCATAGAGAGGAGATGCAGATGAGATGCGAGACTGAAACTGAAGCTCCAGTCGTGGCTGAGGGCGTGGAAGTAGTAGTAGGTATTTCACTCAGCGGTGTGATATTGTGTGTAACACTATGTGACCAATTAGAGTTGGATAATTTGTGTGACCATCAGTGAACAGGCTGCGCACATAATTTTTAACTCCGATTATTATCGGTGAACTGGATTAACGTGTCTCAAAACTGGGGCACTTCCTAACGAACCGACACCTGATCGCCATGCTGTGCGGTGTTGAAATCGAAATTGAATTATGCTCTCGTTTAGTTGGTGGCACATTGGGCGTTGGGCATTGGACGTTTAAATAAATGGGCTTGTTTTGTTGGAGGAATGTATTGGGCGATCTCGGTTGATCAACAGAGTTGGGTTGGCGCCAAAATGTTCACACTTTTTGAACCAGGCCAACGATAAATGTCGGTCTGCATGTTGGCAAAATAAACTTATATTTATATTGCTGATTTCTTGTGCTAGATTTTATGAAAAAAAAAATGTAGATATATTTGGGTTGGAGGAAATTAAATGTCTATGAGAATTGATAAGGGTTCGGTCGGTTGAAATAGTTTAGAGTTTGTGCTGATTATCGAGCCTGTATGAAAGTTGTTCATTCAGGTGTCAGGTAGTGGGTGGAACTGTAGATGAAATGAATGATAAAGATAACATAGTCCACCACCAGAACTTAATCAAGTAAAGTCTAGAAAGTCTTTAGAATTTTCTTCAACGGATAACGTTTGTAGGTACATATGTCAGGCATAGTCTGTCCACTAAACACGGCTAAATACGGCATCAAGCAAGCGGAGTAGATTTACCCATGATACACAGTTGAAGTATTCTGAAAAACAGGCAATGTCACGTGATGTCGGTCTTACCTTTAAAAAATATAAAAAGTTTAAGGTTTTGATCCGTTAAAAGTGACAAATCTTTGGAACCGGTGTGCATGCAGTTTTGATCAAATTATTCTTTGGGCTAGTGGCCACACTGCTAACCACCCACCTATTATTTGTCCCTTAATTACATATTATGTAGCACAGCATTTTGTTATTATTTTTGAGGGTGTATTGGACCGTGGCCATAAGATCTATTATGCCACCTTTTGATACCTTTGCTCTGTTACGAGTTCCCCTCACATACAGTTATTTTCAGAGTATGTGTTTCGCATAAGTGGAAAAGATGTATTCTAGAGTATTCTCTCTAATCCAGTTTCATTTCGGAATCTAAGAATGAGAGATGGTTCTAGTGACTTTTCTTCCTCTGATAGAAGGTGCCTATCGAGATCTTTGTCTTTTGTGGTACATGTTCTGGAATTTCATAAGATTCTCCACAGAATCTGCAGAGACCTTCAACCGAAGGGCCAAGCTGACTTTAGACCGACACTGTTCATAGCGGTCGCACTATACGGCGAGGAGGCGTGGACAATATCAAAAGCGGGTAAAAAGTTGTTTGTGCGATGTTTGTTCCTGGTTGCGTTGACAACATTGGGAGGACAAGATTCAACCACGAATTTTGCGGACTCTTCGGCGACTTGAGGCTAGCCATGGGTCTACGGATCCAACGTCTTAAGCTGGGCTGGGCCATGCAAAGCACATGGGCAACTCAGCTTCGACCCAAAAAGTCTTCGCCACTGAATCTGTGCAACAGCTCAACAGAGGACGCCAACGAAAACGATACTTAACAAACTTGGCGTACGAAATTAGGAGTGGTTGGTTAAAAATCATGCCCACTGGAGAGGATCATTGCTGAGGGTAAATCCCACTCGAATTTTAGCACCAGATAGGGTAGGTTAGGTTAAAGTGGCTGAATACCTTAAAGGCAGCCACACTAAGGCCAACTGTAGGCCCGTTGTGATACCACAAATATCTAAAAGATCCTAATCCGGGAACCATCTGGAGCTTTGAATAATGCGATTAGATTTGCATTGGTTCATTTACTTAGTTATTTCAAGTCGTTGTAATGTATATGAGGGCGTCCAAGTGACTAAATCTGAGAGATGAGAGAACACTGTAATTGCAGAGAAGGTGTGAAATGGTTTTTCTTCAACTCTTGCAGAAGTCGTTATAGGGAATACCTAGTTTCGTTAGTGAGTTCCAAAGGCACAATGCCCGGTTATGACACCAAGCAGAGTTCTAAGATTCGGCCTACTCATTCTGATCAAGTCGCGTCAGCGTTTAGGATCGACAGTAGGCCAAAAGGCACCAAGTGCCAGAACACCCTCTACGTTTGTTGTGGGTAAGCGTTTCAAGCTTTTGTAGATGTTTTGTAGTAGCGCTAGGCATAGACGGCAGTTCCCCGTCCGGATAGAGTATTGGGATGGTACCCTTTTTAGCGAGTTTCTCTGGATTGTCACTGTGTCCCGGAAACCCACTTAAGTTGAAAGCTGAAATACTTAGCCATCCCGTTAAGAGGTAGCGGTAATTGAGGGACTTATTACTACTTACTACTTGGAGTTATATTTGGCCGAACAGATGACAATATATGTACCTAGATGAGGTTAGGTAGTGGGGCCGCTGGTGACGCACACTTAGACCATATTGGTCCATTGTGATACCCATAGTCAGACTACTACCACTGTTTGACTACTTAAGTCTAGTGCAGTTAATTTGATCCCAACGGCAAATGGTGACTGGACCAGATTTGAAAACCAGATAAGAGAGTATTAACTTTGCTTTCAGTCGGATTTGAACCGGGGACCCCGCTAACCAGGGCAGGCACTCAACCAACTGCGCCATCCAGTCTTTTTATGTCTGTACCTAACATTACATTGTTTTTTTAGCCAGGACAGAGCTTCTTTAATCGCTATAGCTGCCTCTGCCTGAAAGACGATGCAGTGCGACTACCTTCCCACTTCAGCATATTCCAGGCAGAGGATGACAGCTGAAAATTCAGATCCTCCACCCATTTTCGATCCATCTGTGAAGATTCGTAAAGGACCGTTCAACGTCTGGTGTTCATACGTCCAGTAGGATCTGGGGGGTATGCTGGTTGAGAAATTTTTCTCGAAGATGAGCTTAGGTATCGTGAGGGTAGTGTTTCCTGGTAGGGATCCAAATTTGTCGAAGATGATAGTGTGTCCGGAGCTAAGCTCCTTCTAAATACGTAGCGATTTCATTCTAATTGCCGTGCCGGTAGCGACTTGTCTGCCTAAGAGATCTATCCGCGGAAGGTTAAGGAGTGTATTTAAGGCTAGGGAAGGGGTAGTTCGCAGTTTTCCTTTGAGTTGAACGCTGCACTCCTTCGAGCGGCTTGCAGTTGGTGTCTTGGGCTCACGGAAATAACCCCCAAAAAGGAGGATGAAATAACCCTCAAACTTTGTATGGAGGTGGGGACTTATTTCATAGCATTCATTGAGAAGCTTTTTCTAGACAGGAATACTCTTTGAGCATTGTCAGTGACTCGAAAGAGGTGGAGCTGTGGATCATCAAAGGTGGTAAATTCGGGTATCGAACCTGGCACCCTCTGCGTAGGAGTCGACGCACTAACCCACTACGCCACGGCTACGCACATCTGAGCATCATTTACGTAATATTTGCGAAGATAGAAGGTAATACATATATCGTATATAATAAAAGATTGTTTGAATGGCGTTACGGTGTTGAGCGATGTTAACGCTAAGAGTATCATTGGTTCATTTTTAAGGAATTTCAGTGAAAAGTATATATATATGTACAAAATTACCAAATGTTTCTGATGACATGTGTTTCATAGATATTTTGTGAACTCGTTTAAGTAATTTGAAAATAATATGGATATTTGGCTTTATTTCGCTTTGTGAAAGTGAAATAAGGCCAAATTTGATTTAGAAATATGGTCTGGTGTATTTAAAGTATGAAGTGGGTGATTTAGAAAGCCTGGTGTATTTAAAGTATGAAAACGCTAGCAGGATTTTACCCCATTTTCCCGCATGGTTTAAACGTATCAGGCGACTTCGTCGCTCCGATAAGGATACGTCAACAACTGTCTGGCAGGCGCCTTTTTTTGTTTAATCATTGCCAATGTAAATTTGTGTTATTAGAATTTCGAAACTTAAAATTAACGTGAATTCACTTAGGAATCAAGAAGCGGCTAGGAGCTTAGATTTTTCGAAAATGAAGCGTGTTTTTCAGTACTTTGTCGCTTCACCACAGTCTCCTTTGGAAATAGTTGAGGCTTTTCAACGAGAATCCATTTGGATTTACCTTGGAAGGATCAAAGATGAAGCGAATGCAACAGCTATTTTTAAAGCCTGCATTAAAGTTGATGATAGATCATCTGTGTTTTGCATTTTTGGCTCTAATCGCATAATGAAAATCATACAAGAAAATATATCAACTACTAACAGGCATTATTTGATGGATGGAACATTTAAGGTTGTGCCACACGGATCCTTCCGGTGGCTTTTGATAGTGTAAGTGGCAAGGAAAGTATAATATGCAATAAATACAGTTTTTAGAATTTGAAGTAATTGCAGGGCTACAATTACAAATTCTTTTAATCAGAACCGAACATTAACATTACAGAACTATAAACATTACAGATATTTCCACTATTCCTTGTTTTGTTGACACATAAAACGAGGAGCAGTTATACCAACGTATTTGAATACACCGAACAAAATATTTCTAACATGAGCCCATCCATACTTATAACGGACAAAGAAGGTGACATGCGAACAGATGTATAAAGCATTTCTCCATATGCGAAACTAGTAGGTTGCTGGTTTCACTACTTCCAAGCTATTAGGCGTAATACATCAAAATAATTCCAGGGCTTATTAGCATACATTCGAGTTTCTAAATATGCATCACTTGTTTATCCTACAATTTTAGCTCTACCCGTGCTTCCCAAGGAATGCATTAAAATTGCTTCTATGGATTCAAAAGCAAAATTTAATACATTTGAAATGCGAACGAAATTTGCCGGGTTTACGAAATAATATGAAGAGTTTTTGTTAAATCCAGAGAACTTCAGTTGGTCGCCGAAAGTGGAGGAACAAGCAGCGAAAAAAGAAGAAAAAAATCAGAAAACAGACATGCCAACATTTTGATGCCCAGTGATATGCTGGAAAACGGACGAATTACTCCAATGATATTTTTAAATAGGATGACTTTTTCGGAACCAAGGTATCTGTGAGAAAATGGGGACTATAAATAACATTTTTGAGGAAACAAATAATGATGACCAAGGACATTCTTTAGACGAATTCGAAAAAGACGATGACCGAGATGAGATTTGACGCTAAACATTCTTTTTATGCCCTGCAGGCATATCAAGGTTTGCTCTGAATGTTATTTAAAAGCCGAAGTTAAACGTTCAACGACATCCACACCTTATTTGTCCTTATTGCAGAAGCGAGGTAAGGAAGTTCATTGTTGTATATACATAAAACTATCTAAATTGCATATATACATTAAGTAACTTACATAATTCCTATTTGCATTTATATAGAAACTTCTTTTTGGTATGAAATGTACTCTATTTTTCATACCTTTTTAGGTACTTATTTCATTTTATATTTTGTTATTTAGGGGGGTTATTTCATCCTCCTATTTTGGGAGTTATTTCCTTGAGCCGGTGTCCTTGTCTGACGCTGTCCATCATCGCTACGCGCAGTAATATCAGTCTGACTATTTATATGAATAGCCAGTACCACTCGCGGCTGTAGATCCCATTTGCACCCTATATCTTTTTTTACAACAATATAGAGCCGTCAGTCTTTTTTAATGCATTCCTAGATGGTGGGCTTCCAGCTTCACGTCCAAAATAAGGCCCAGGAATTTGGCATTATTGCTTAGTTTTACAGGTACTCCCCAGACATTAGGGGGATCCAGCACCAGATAAGGAAGAAAAAGGTTTGTTTGGATTAATTTACCTTATTACTTCAATGAATTCTACACAATGATTTTTTTCTGAAAAAACTTCATGTTTGTAATTATTTTTTTGAAAAATATAAGAGAGTTTAAGACGACGTTTGTTTAAACCTAAGTGTACGGTAAATGAACACCCTCCAATTCTCAATAGTTTCGCTGTAAAGCAAACGACAACTAACTCAACCCTTCATTGTCTTTCTGATTTTCGCTGGAGTTTGTTGTTAGTTGTTGAACATCCAGAGTGACTATACCATAAAATCTAGATGTAGATCCATTATAAAACGTACCTACTTGATGAAATCCATGCACACGAGGTATTATAGTCATTTATTAATGAATTCAGACCCCGGAATAGTACTTATACTTTAATATTGAAAAAAAAAGCCAAAGCTTATTTCTTGCGACATCTCGTTCTTATCGGAGTCTCTTGTCCACTGTACAGCGTTCGACATGGGAGATATTAGAGGATCTTGCCCGGTACTGTATTATGCATATCGTGTAGTTTTATTTTAAATGAAAGGAGTTAAAAAAAATTTTCATAAAGAATTTATAATATTGTTTCTAATATATCGAGCGATTCTTGTTAAATTATCATTTAAATTTGGATTTGAAATGATATCCTGACCGAATGATATCCTTTGACAGGCACCCTTTAAAATCACAATACATCTTTCTATTTGGCTTCTAGCTACGGAATGGATGTAGTTGAACCGTATCTCTGATCCTCCTTCGGTCTTGTAGGGTGTTAATAGCTATGACTGTAAAGGGTAACCGCTGTCACCTTAAATGTAAGCACAAATATATATACATTGTATATGATAACAGAGTAACAAACCTAGATTCCCAGTGGTTAGTTCATGCATGGAATTTTTTTTTTAAATGCTGCTATTCCAAGAAGCCGAGTCATGTGCAGCACCTCCATGGGAACAGTTTATTGCAATTATCTCATTAAGATGATTGCAAGTCTATATAAGTAAAATGGCAGTTTATATTATATTATAGTACATTACGCTTAAAAGAAACACGTTTATAGGAAAAACTCGTTTAAAAGAAACGCCACTAAAAACACCATGTCCATTCCAATATAATATATACCAATGCAAAATACAGTCAAACTTCGATAACTCGAACCACTACTTACCACAAAAAAAAATTCGAGTTATTAAGTAAAATACCAAATTGATATAAATATTTATTTATTTGCGATATAATACATAAAACGCAGAGGATCACAATTATTATTTAAAATAGTCTATTGACTGTTGACTGTTGACACATGACTGAAGAGCGGATTTTTTTATTTTGCTCTTTAAAAAAATCTTCAGTGGAATTTAAACCATTTTAGATAGATTAGTAGATACACAGAATCGGTTGTTGTTTCATGATATAAACGCAAAATGAATAATGAATTTGCAACCAACTCTTTTGAAGGTGGTTGAATCAAATAATCCTCAATTATCGCCTAGTCTTTTCCTGTTACATCACTGCCGCTTCGGGTTCACATATAAATATCTCGACAGTATCTTTTTGGGAAACTCCTAAGTAACAATATCGCCATCCACCTGCAGAAAATCATCGTACGTAACACTGTGTATATTTCTGGTATTTTTTTAAGTTTAAAATTCCATCTTCAGATGAATTTCTTCCTCAGTTCTGAAAGTCAACAGAATTCTATTATCTTCCCCCCTCTCAGAATATTCCCCAAAAGCACGATTCCGTTTATACTAGGTCAAAGAGACATACAAATGCAGTGCCCCAAAAGCAATTCGATAAAACGAACTTGTAGAATATGCAGAATTTGTGAATTTCTCTTCTGAATTGGACTTATCGAAGGTGACGCCAAATAATCTGTTCGAATATGTTCGTAATCGATCAAGACATTCGAGTTATCAAAGTCAAATTAAATGTAAATTTAAATCTTGGCGCTATTGCAAACCAATTTCATTCGAGTTATCAAATATTCGAATTATCGAGGTTCGACTGTGTATCTTGTAAGAGAAAAACACGGATAAAAGAAACTACTGTAATGTCACCAACCTTCTATATTCCATATAATGTTGGGTGTATATAAGAAAAATATTTCCAAATTCTGTAAATTGATCAGTTTATTAAGTGGTTTATTTTGAAATTGAATTGGAATATGCACTTTTACAGAAAAATGGCTTCACCAGGAATGATTATAGACAAAAATAGCAATATTAAAAAAATGTGGAAAATATAATATTTCACAAAGCTCCTTGTGTGAATCAATAAAATAAACCAAAAACCCTTGAAGACGATTATGAATGTAAAGGCTTAAATAAAAGGATGCAACACAGTTGGAAAATAAAAGTGCTTGACGCAGTCATAATAATTCGAGATGATTGAAAAAGTGTGAAAATAACGAGTCCGATTTTGTTGTAGAAAGTGCAACAATTTGCCGTTCAGTTTTGAGATCCCCAAACTTTATTGCCAGTGCTGGTATTTTTGTTCGTGAATAAAAGATTTGTCTTGTATCTAGTTTTTCTTAAAAGAATTTTTTCTTAAATCCGTTCTTCGGTTACGAGAAAAACTCAGTTGAAAGAAAAAAATTCGGTTCGCGTAATGTACTGTATTAGCATTTATATTGTTCTTAAAAATACCTAGCATCATATAATGCAAGCCATCCTGGCTATCCAATCCTTTTCGATTGAAATAAATGTTCTCGTTTTCCTTAGGTCCCAAGATAGGAATGTGAGTGCCATGAGCACATCCCACTATTCCTCCTTTCCAATTTCCAATATTAATACACGTTACTGTCTTGAAATTTGGAAGTAACGAATTTTATCCATTTTGGACAAAATTTGTTTTCCACAACAACCAACTAACATCGGAACAACTTTGACACTGTTGACTGTGCCATGCCTATTAGCACATTTGTTCCGAAATTCGGAGGGTAACTCCAACTAAGTCTATTAGATGTTTTAGAGTTGCCCAAAGCTGGAGAACTGGTGGAACCGATGTTTCAGAATGCTCTCTGGGATATTTTAGCAGGTAAGTACCATCAGGAAACATTCCTTAATAAGTCTAAGCTGCTGTACATAACTAAAAGACGAATGGTTTAATTTTCGGTGCTACTATTGCTATTATCCCTAAGGATATTCTTTTGATTTTGGCATTAATTACTACTCATCTTCGCTTGCCAAATCAAATATATCATTTTTAATGCAATTCTAACTTTTGCACGAACTTTATTTTGAAGAAAACCAATTTGACATTTCACTTTATAGTTCACAATGACATTTTTAAGTGGAAGTCACAATGAAACTCATTTCAAATTCGGTGCTGCGAAAAATAATTTGTTTCGAGTTGATCGACAAAACTCGATTGTATCAAGTTACGTGCTGGCACTGGAATATAATAGCGTCACGGCACAAAGCTAAATAAATCCAATTACAAAACACCGATTTTAATTTTCCAAATTTCAATACACCTCCACAATTTCGAATTTTGGGATTTTCACTTGAACAGCTCAAATTCACAAAATTTACAAAGTGATTGCAGAATATGGGTTTGATATTAAATTTTTCTTGAGCCAAGGCAAAGGCTTTTTAATCACAAGGATCGTAAGTCGGTAAGTCCAATGATAATTTCGTTTTTGGACGCAATCGGTATATGCCCCATAAGACTTGTCTTGACTTATGTATCATCTCCACCAAACACCATTAAAAGCAAACTTGACCAAACAAGACATTCTTCCCGCAAGGAGACAAAGACCCCATCTCTACGGATCAAGGTTAAGCATAAAATCAACTGCTTCTAGCTTCCCTTTTTTTCTGAAACAATATTATACAAATGATATTTTAAAGGACTGTTTAGTCCGCCGAAGCAGTGGTGGGACACAGATTTCACTATTCCTGACCATTACCTCATATACTCACACTTTATAAGAACCTGCAGTGGTGCCTATATTTAATCTACATCCCTATTCGTAATCAACATTTTCCAGCCTCACCAACCAAGCCCATTTCAACCTTGTATTGTACTCATGGCCCACACACCTAATAAGCTTCACCAAATCAAAAACGTACCTGTATCAGTCACGTATTGCTAATCTATTCAAATTTATTTTTACCGTTCCATTTACAAAAATCGAACCTCATCGTGACGTATTATTACAACATGGGTGGCAAGCAGTTCCTAAAAAAAATCTATACAAAATCCCCAACACCGAAAGACCACAGCGAATTCCTAATTGAGATCGATGTCCAACTTTGAAGTTTTTTAATGGCAATCCAACGCTTTAGCAACAATCAATTGAGGAACGGGTACATGATTAGAGCGTCGTTAGCATAGATCGTCCAAAATAACGACTTCGTGTGAATTAGCATGACACATTTCGAATTGACAATGTTGTTGAGTCCCCATTATACCTATGAAATACCGAATCGTGATAATCAAATGATCAGGGTGGTACCAGTTAGTATGGAAGGCAAAGCATTAAGGCGCTAAGGTGATACTATACACATGTATATGATTGCAAAAAGAAGAAAAAAAATTAAACGTGATGTGTTTTAAACTGTCTTGAAAGAAAAAAACGAGTCTGACCTCACAATGCACAGCGCTCGGCATATAAATACATATGTACAAGTGTATTCGTTTATTCTGTGAGTGTTAATTATTTTTTAATACATCCTCAACCACTGAACCGAAATTAAAAGAAAAGAAAAGCAAAAGAAATGATTGAAACTAACCGGTAGGTAGGGTAACCAAAGCGTAGCGCAGTGGCAGCCTTTGGCAATCCGCCCGGCACACACCGTTCGCATATAAAATGCAGAATTCATTATCATTATCCAGTGGCCCACCGCAGTCAGCCGCGGTGCCACTGAGGGACAGAGAGGGAATGCTAGTGATGGCAGAAAGTGCGCGTTTGCGCAAAAGGAACCACATGCGCCAAGTATTGGTATTGCTACCGCGCGTACGCTCAACTCGCGACTGCCCGCGTTGATGATGATGATGACGCCGATGTGAATGGTAGTAGCGAAGTCGATGTCAGTGATATTGCCGGTGTTAGCGGTATCGGCGGCGGCGTCTGTGCGGACAAAAATTCACTCACTAGCGGCAAATGATCAAAGCAATCGGCAAAATTATTACAAAGTGATGTAGCATGACTAAGTACAATTACTACTCTCGCCCGGCTGATGGCCAAAAAAAAAAAAAACCAAGAAACAACCATCAAACGATGGCTGCGCGCAGAGACAACAAAAACAATAATCATAATGATACTAATTATGACTTTTATTACGATATGCTTTTGTCCCCCTAGACCCCTTTTATTTCTGTGTAGAAGAGATACAAAACGAAGATATTCACTTAAGGTTGTGCTCCCATTCAAGGGACATCAGCATCAACCGATGAAAATGGGAGTGTCACAGTCTGGATCCGGGCCTACGCTGTGCACATGACATCTTACTCTATGAAAGCCATTAAACTCCCATGACATATCTGTTCTCAATATCTGGCTTTCTCTGTGTGTGCCATTCGGTCCGCTCTGTGATAGGGGCGACCTACCGCAGGCAAAGACTCTGAAATAATCCAATCTCCTCGCTGACAGTTACCACTCTTTTTTCTCAGGTAACAGCCCGCGATGCTTGCCTGATGGTGACCACTGAACTGGTGAGTTCATGGAAGAGGTAGGATGGCGAGAAGGGAACGAGACGATCATGATTTTTTTGTTTATCGATTTTCCGACTTTCAATTATGCATCCGCCTTGGATATGGAAGATTAGGTGTGAGTGCGTTTGAATTAGTGACGGTATAAGAAAACTTGTGTATTGCCTAATCCTCAACCCCTCTCACTCTTTACTGAGATCATTTTCGTTTCTCGCACCTTTTTTTCGGATCCCCTCTTGTTCCAGAATCTCAAAGATCCAATGAGGCATGAGTTCTTTTCTTTCAACTTTTCAACTTCTCTTCAGTCGGCCTCTCTATCTATTGGCATCCTCATGGTGCTGGACTTCCCTGTGTTCTTCACTGATTCCGCTTAAATTTCAAACAAAAGAACAGATTGGCTTCGTGAATGCATTGAGCTGTAAACGCACAGTGACACCTTAATTGGTCTTTCGTTGGAATTGCGTGTGCAGTCGATTTTTGATTTTTGTCTTTCACATTCACCAATTGAAGATAGATGGCAGCATAATAGGTCTTTTGGGCAAATATATATAGGGACTCATGTTAAGAATGATAAATGACATATAGTTGAATGCAATAGATGATGATGATCGTGTGTCCTTCCTTCTCTCTTTTTACCACTAATCCTTTTGATCTTTTGTTCGTTTCAGAACAAAACCCATGCTCTGCCTATGTATTGCTGCGTGAGAATGTATCTGATTGCGAAACACATTCACTAAGTTTTGTTGCTATTTCTGATGCAATAGGACATACGGAAGGTGAAAAGAAAGACCGTATCTTTGATCTTGAACAGAACAACTAATGATTATGTTCGACCATAAAGGCGGTGAAATTAAAAAGATGTGCAAAGGTGAGTTTGTGTATTCATGGAAAAGTGACTTGGCGTGGCTTTGTTACGTGTAATAAGTAGTTATTACTCAACAATAAATCAATATTCGGGTGCATTGATGTCTTAATTCATTTGGCCATGTACGCAGATGGTGATTTGATCAGAAACGGATGAACAAGGTGTTGGAACGGTTGACTGAGGTCTACAACATGTAGTAAGATATGTTTTTGTTTTATTTTTCAACTCGTTAATCTTCAATTACCAATTTGAAGATCATGGACATTTGGAATTTCAAAAACGAAGTTGTCTTTAGTGCTGTGCAATAAAAATGCAATTGATTATACTATTCTACTTCAATACTTCCTGTCTTCAACATATCTATTGCCTAGACTGTCAAGTGAACCATAATACATATTAAACTGTTCGTAAGACTATTAAAGCCTAATTCAACATCATCATCAGTGTCTTTCATTCACAAGATGATGAGATATAGATTAGCTGTAACTCTAGAGGTCATAAACCATAAAAAAGAATCTATCGTTCTCGTAAATCAGAGCACAGAGTTACCGACATTAAGGTACACACACTCCAAAGATCTATCGAAAAAACAAAAGGGCCCCGATGAAGTAATAAAAAGTAGTATCCCATGAACTTTGAGACAGCATTCGATTTATATAGCTTGATATAATCTGTTACACTTGTCTGGTATGTTTTTTAAATCTTTTTACACAGAGCTGATGATTTACACCTTAAGATATGATACACAATTTAGAGCTCATTTGATGTGTGTGGGCTTGGTTCAATTCCAACTGACTTCTTGGTCATGTGTGGCCACATGTGGGAATTTTTACAGCTGCATTTCTTCAACGTTATTTTTAGTTCATGCATAGCTACGTACATTGTCTTTAATTTAAAACCTCAAGCTCCTTCTGAACAGAGCATGATATGTTAAATTCTTGAGATACGGGTTTTGGCATCTGCAAAGTGCCGTTTAGAAAAAAATAATTGGAGAAGATTCTTATAGGTACCTTGATCTTATTGTAGTTTCTGCTGCTGTTTCAGAAAAATTCTCGCATTTTCTCTAATTGAGTTGGGACTTGGGTTACTTAGGTTACTTAGTGGCCGACTTCTCTCTACTGGTCGCCCACTTTCACACATTTCATGCTGTAATATAAGAACCGTTGGAGGCTTTTTGTATGTGATGGCGCCGGTACAAGCAGAAAAATGTTCTACACATCTGCCAAAAAAATTGTAATAATATTATGTAATTACTTCAGCTGTCATTATGTAATTACACATCAGTCAGGGTACATTTTCGAAAGTGCAAGAAAGTGGCGATTTCCTATTTTTTGATTAGTAGTGCGTGTTTACAAAAATGTAAGTTTTGGCTATAATTTGTTTCAAAAATAACACTTTAATGATTGGACATAGTTATTAAAAGCGTAAGCTATATGCATTATGTAGAGCAAAGTTGAAAATATGTTAATATCTGTGGCAGTAATGGCCGACTACTAGCACTCAATTTAATGCGAATTTCAGTGGTCGGACGTTGATGGACAGTTGCACTATCTTCTACAAGTCAATGTTACTGTTGGGATATGCAGACGACATCGACATCGTCGCGCGTTCTCAACGTGACGTAGTGGAAACATTTACGGCAATTGAAGAAGAGACGAAGCGAGCTGGTCTTAAGGTCAACGAGGATAAAACAAAGTATATGCTGTTGACCAAAAAACGATCTGTCACACACCACCTAGGACAAAATATCGCAATCGACTGCTACAATTTGAGGTCGTAAAGGAGTTTGTCTACCTCGGGGCAAATGTTTACTCCACGAATGACATCACTGTGAAGATCCGACGTAGAACCGCCTTTGGCAACCGGTGTTTCTTGGATTTGTCAAAACAACTGGCGTCAAAACTATTGACTCGAAGGACTAAGATCATGCTCTACAAAATTCTTATTTTGCCAGTCCTACTATTTGGAGCCGAAAGCTGGACGATAAGCAAATCTGCAGACCTAATTCTTGGTGCCTTCGGAAGAAAAATTCTACCTCGGATATATGGTCCCGTCTGCGAGGAAGGCGAATGGAAGAGAAGGCAGAACCTAGAAACTCTACAAGCTGGACTAGGATGTGGATGTTTTCCAGAAGGTAAAGATCCGTCGATTGCACTGGCTCGGCCACATCGAGCGCATGGACAACAATGCTCCTGCTAAGAGGGTCTTCGAATCCGAGCCTCCTGGTTCGAGAAGGAGAGGAAGACCGAATCTCCCGTATAGAGATCAAGTAATCTCGGATGCAAGACAGCTTGGTCTTGATGACTGCAAGCAGCGTGCCCAGGACCATTAAGAATTGAAACCAGCTATCGCTCAGGCTCGGACCCTGCATGGGTCGCCAACCTGATAAGTAAGTAAGTGGGTATATGCGATGATGATATATGACTCTAAAAAATATGGGGTGTGATTCTTGTACTCCGTGTTTTCACCTCAGATACACTTTCTTGGAAGAACTGTTATGCAGATCCATCAATCTCAGGCTTCGTCTGCCAATTTTGTGGACTTTAGTTTTTTTTTTTTTGAAAATTCAGCTGTAAGTACATATTTTGAAGCTTATTGTTTGTTTAAGTAGGTATGAATTTGTTGTTGCTTGGTTTTTAAACATTATTAATCTCTTAACTATTAGTATGATTTGCTCTAAGGTCAACGACAATTTGTTAATATTATTACTAGGCAAATATCAGTTTGGTGTTTGAACGATCTGTTGCCTAATTACTGTCTTTTCATTTATTTTTAATTTGTTATATATTAAACATAAATATAAAAAATAAAAAAATGTATTAATTATTTAATGTTTTGCTTATAAATAGAAGTTTTATCATTGAATGTGTTTTATTTATTGATTGGTTCGATCTGGCCGACCACTAGAGCTAAATTGAAAATTCTATTCTTTATCTATTGAGATTTTGTTCCCGCATTCAATAACATTTTTTAAACCTTTTTTCATAAGATACTTTATTAACTGGACGAGAGCAAAGTGAACAAAAAAGTTTAAGGCGGCCGACGACTAGTCCATTACCCTAATTCTTCCTTCAAACTTTACCGTATTTAACTGTATTTGATGGATCTCTCTCTCCCTTTACAAAATTATTGTCGTATAAGAAGTTTAGCCATGTCTCGAGAAAAATTGGATTGCGTGTCGATGAGCATTGGAAACATTTTAGCACAATTCATAAACATCTACTTCCCTGTACTGTGCGTATTGTCCTTAGCGACATCGATAATATGAGCTATATATATATATATATATCCTTAGCTCCTCTAGGCTGTCCCACCTTTAAGACGTCACTAGAAAATACACCAGAAGCGTTAATTTGTGTAATCAACTCTAAATAACGCCATACACGCAGGTATAGATGTTTGCTCTTGTAAACAACATCGCACCAGTTTGATTGTTTAATTTCTTACGACAAACACACGCTTCATATTATCAAATACATAATCCATCCGAGAAATCGTTCTTTTCAGGCTAAAGTCAGATCTCCAATCAAACGAAACAAAACCAACAAATGACAACCAACAAACAACAACAAAAAAACAGAGTCAGTCAACAAGGACAACAGTAAGCAAATAAAAAAAAAAGAGGAAAACAGAGCAAACACTGACAACTAGCCGCTCTCTCGCAAATCCATCTGATAAAGTGCGATGCGGTGTGGCGGCCAACGAAGGAACTAAACACAATAACAAAAAGAAAATAACACAAAAACCGTTGAACACACATCACCGTTTACTGCAAGAAAGCAGAGAAGTGAAAATGGTGCTACACATCGAATCTCAAAGTCAAAGGCAAACCAGGGGCAGAAGAAAATAAAGATCAAGAAAAAAAAAATTAAAAAAAGACGTAAGCAACAGCAACAATAACAAAAACACAACAACAGAAGAAAAACAACATAAAAAAAAAGTAGACAGCGTGTATCAAAGTCGTCTTTGGTGGTCCCTCGGCCCGTGGCCATGCGGTTTCGTGTGGTAGGTAAAGTGAACTACTCGCTGTCCCCCCAATTACCACCGATCTTTGTTCTCTCTCCGCTGTCTGCCTCCTGTTTTCTATCATGAAAATATATGTGTACATATGATATATGTATATATTATTTATATTATATACTTATATTTATACGGTGTTAGGTCTTGACTTAAATCAAAGGCATCACGAGGTCATATGAGACGGCGGGAAGGCAAAAAAGGGAGTCAACAAAAAAGAAAAAATAAAAAAGAAAGAAAAGTTAATATCAAATTGCAGGTTAGGACGATCTGCCGCTTTACTTCCCCCTTCTGATCGAAAATGCATTCAAGGTTCAACATCAGAAGACGCAAATAAATTGAGACATTAAGTCTCTGTCACCATCGTAGATTGACTGGTTACTGTTTCGTTCTTCATCTAC
Organism: Eristalis intricaria; assembly: GCA_964034865.1. Taxonomy (NCBI): domain Eukaryota; kingdom Metazoa; phylum Arthropoda; class Insecta; order Diptera; family Syrphidae; genus Eristalis; species Eristalis intricaria. The sequence continues at coordinate 8,612,525 of OZ035874.1, read as the reverse complement.
TACACCCACACACATACAGTCTCACGCCCAAGCGGCCGCATCACCAGCAGCCCACACATCGGATGCAATTTTCAATTCTGAAAAACTCTTAGCGCGGTAATAAACATACCGACCCTCGCCCCCAAAAACTCGAAGTGAATGTGATTAAAAATTCACTCCATACACACTGGGAGCGATCTCAGTCCCCCAGAGGAGGGCATGAGACGACACTAAAGCGGGGACAACAGAGCTCCTTAGTGTGCCACAGAGCCGCCGCTGCGCCGCCGACGACGATGCGAACGACAACAACAATCACGCATCGCAGATGACGATGACGAAGATGATGACTATGACTCTTGCGAGGAGGGGGTATAGTATCAGCTCCTTTGGTGTTGAGGGATTTTATTGCAGCAAATAAATGTGTGTATACGATCAATTGCTACATTAACCATTTTACGGGCGGTTGCAGTTCGAGCAGGAGCTCGCCGCCGCCATACGTTTTCATTCGCCTCGGTATCCTTCACATTCTGAGGCGCTGTGAGCGTTGAGTTTTCTGGTTCAGGCGGGGGTTGCATTTGCTTAATGGATGCCACCATGATAGGGCAGCAGCCACAACACCAACAGCAGCAACAGCATCATCATCATCGTCGTCATCATCGGCAGCAAAATGATTCTCGCCGCATGGACCCCAAATGATAAACATTGTTGTGAAGCATAGCGGAAGCCATGTGTGTGGTCCTTTCCTCTGTGTGCGCTGCGCTGTGTCCAAACTCCATTCCATTCAATTCTACACACAATTGATCGCTCGCCCGCTGCCTTGCCTGGTGGCAGCAGTGCTTGTGTGTGCTCATGTCATTGTGTTGTTTTGGGGTTCGTATCTGTGTGGGGATTTTGAATCGTCAGAACGCGTTCTCTCTCCACCATAAGCTCTCTCTTGCTCTCAGAAAACAAAAAAAAAAGTGTTTACTTGCGAGAGCCGACTCAGAGACGGACAGAGTCGAATTTCATCGATTCTTTAATCCGTTGTGCAATTGTTTTGTGGATGCGAGCAATTAAAATGTTGGATGTTGGCAGCACAGCAGCGGCGGCGGGCGGCCGGTTGTGAAGTGAGAGTGAGAAATCGGCGAAGGGAAAGAGAGCAAGCGAGTGGTGGAGAAATGTAAAAGAAAACAGTACAGTCGGGGTCGATAAAATAAGACACACGAAGATCTTGATCTAAGGCTATGTGTCAAATGAGTTAAAATACAGGTAAGGAATTTAACTTTCTTTGAAACTAACTAACTTTGACAGGAGCTGTTTTTGATTTGTCTTAAAATGACCTACTTATTAAAAATATGTCTGCAGCTTTTATATTGGCATAGAAATACATACACCTTATTCTGAATAAATGCTCTTCAAGGACTTATTATTTTTTTAATAAATGTTACAGAATTTCAATAGTCTCAGAGACGACAAATTGAAGTTATGTTGATTGCGTTGTTACTACGAAGTGAGTAGTAATTCCAGATTGATATGCCGCTCTTTAACTTCTAAAGACACTTCTCAACTATAAACTGGTCCATGCGTTGTAAAGGCATCCATTCAATACAGAATAAAATATTTAAGAAAGAACTCTGTTATCTCGCATAGTTTTTTTTAGCCGCGACTGTCACAATGCCGTTTACGCTCTCGATCATTCTCCCATCTTCTCATGTCTCTTCGTCAGCCACACACATCACACTTACAAAAACACAGTCCCCTCCAAAATAGACATTTCAATTTATTCTCAGTCTCTTTTTGTTATTAGAAAACGGGCCGAGCCTCTTCTCCATTCCATATTCTAGCGCATAAACCTCAAGCATAATTGAAATGTTAACCCACACAACATTCGCCTTTCACCACCACAGATCCAAATCAAAATGGCCGTTAAGTATTCCAGGCTGTGTGCGTGAATACATGCGCCATCCTACACCCATAACTATATGTGAATACTATCAGACGTTGGTGTGTGTGAATTCGAATTTGTATCTAGATTGTACTCTTGCTCTCTAGATCGCAGCCGCTGCATCGACATCGACCAGATTGTCGTTGATCCTTGCTTGAGGAACATCTTCGCCGCTGTCGCTCCCGTTTGGATTTACTCGCTTAATATACATTTCGTTTGGATTTTTGTTTATAGTATGTTCGTTATTTTGTTTACACATTTCATTGAAGGATCTACAAGATATGTACATGTATTTTTTATATTTTCATAAAAGAATACACAAATTTTCAATAACACAATACAGTTGGTGTGGAAATGTGAGATCCAAAAAGTGCAGTCAGTGTGTTGTTATTTAAGAGTTTTCTTTTGTTTTGTTTTTTCCATAATTTGTTTGCCTTTGTAAATCCAAGAGAGTTTCAGTTTCATCAGCAATGCGAAGTTTGCTGCTGAATACGAATAAGAAATCGAAAGGGAAAAACGTGAGTGTTTTGTAGTGAAGAATCGAAACGAAAAATCAACCTCATCTATAATGTTTGATGAAAGGCAATGTTTTGAAAGAAAAATTGTATATTTCATCGTCGTCGCACAAAGAGGTGAATAAAATAGTGCAGTTCTGAAAAATGGAAACAGTGAATTGAGAAAAGTTTGTACTTCGAAGGTCTAGTTTTAAAAAAAAATAACACAATTACAAAGTAAATAAATAAATTGAGAGAGTTGAAGAAAAGCAACAAAAAAAAAAAGCATAGTCCACACATTGCCCAGAGAACGAAAAAGAGAAGAACGAGAGAAAAATGGTTGTGCCCACAATGGATACCCTGCCAAGAGTTCCCGACACACATGGAGATGTCGTCGACGAGAAATTATTCTCGGACCTATACATAAGGACCAGTTGGGTAGATGCACATGTTGCACTCGATCAAATAGATAAGGTAAGCAAGAGATGTTCTTATATTTTTTTAATTCTAAGATATTGATAAGCGCTTCATCTAAGGGACTTAGACTGGTCGGAGTTTTTTTTATAACTCTGAGATGTCTTATTTAGATTATCTACATATATAGATTTACTTACGAAGTAGGAATGGGGAAGTCACGCAGAAGTTCAATGATTTGTTAAGAAATCGTGTATGCCTACAGTGTGAATTGAAGGAATTGTTTGTGATCATTCGTGAATTACTAGCATGATCTATTGTCGACAGGAAGTTAGAATATTTTGTCGAAAGCATTGAATGGGGGAAGCAGATTTTGTACTTTATCGTTAGTCATCAGTTGGTGGTCGCTCGATTTAGTAGAGAAGAGAAATAGCCCTTGAACAAACATCAATATTCATCAAGGTATTTATGATTCTGTACTTTCCTTCATAATTTATTTTTCATGGGGTACAAACTTATTCTGGTCACATTTTCGATGCGATAAACACCGGTTTAACACTTTCAATTCATGTTACTGCTTATCGCTTGGGTCAAGTTGTAGAGAATTATCTCCGTCTCAGATTAATCAATTCTAATCACCAAATCACCCCTCCCCCATCCGGCTTATTCAGAAAGTTAAGGGAACGATCATAAAATTACAAAGCTTATTCTCCAGTATAATCTGTAGGACTGGACGGCGCAGTTCGTTAAGTGGCTGAGCTTCGAATCGCAGTGAGAGCAAAGATAAAACACTTATCTGGTCTTCAAATCTGGTCCAGTCACCACTTGCCGTTTGTATCAAATTAACGGCACTGGAGTGGTCAATCAGTGGTAGTAGTCTGGGACCAATGTGGACTTCATTAGCAGCCCTCCTACCTACCTACATACCTCATCTAATCTTTCAATTGCTTAATTTAAGGGGAGGATGAATTGATTTTAGACAGATTGCTTAGTATCTACGTCTTTTTCTTTTTTTTTAATTCCCGAATGAAGAAACGAAGTAAATAATTCGATTGTAAAGCCTTAGAAGACTTAGAAGAGTTATCACCGCGGCTTTGGAAAGCAAGCAGTATAATGAAAATGGGTATTTTAATGTTGCTAAGATCGAGAAATTGCGCGATTCGAGGGTTGCGTAAATCGAGTTTGTACTGTACAGTCGAACTCCCATAAGTTATCACGGGAACAAACATTTTATTCGATTTATGGAATGTTCGAGTTTAGAGTGTCAAATATAAGACAATTTTAAGTCTAAGTTCAGAAACAACAAATTTCGTACGACAAATGGAAAATTCTACTTATGCTACGTTCCCACCGACCCGAAACGGCGAGGCTTGGATGAACTTTTACTGAAACCTCAATAGGCCATTCAGAAGTTGTTTCGCTATCAATTTATAACTGCCCGCCAAAACAAATGTCACTCGCTCTCAATATTTAAATAGTCGCCAGAACAGCTGTCTGTTGACAGGAAATAAGATTGTGAGAACACCAAAAACTAGGAAGATAAAATGAGAAAATGAGCACCAAAATAAACTGAAATTCACGCTGTGAGCTTGTCGGTTTGACAACCTCTCACAGAGGGATGAACTCAAGGGGGCTGAAAATTGGTTACTCGGAAACCACCAGGTTGTGTTACCCCGAAAATGTATGGCGAAACCTGGTTGGTTATAAGAAAATTGGCGAAACCTCGCTGTTTCGTTCGGTGGAAATGCTACGTTTCCACTGACTTTGACTTGCAGAGGCTTGACTGAATTTGTAAGTGTCATCTATTAGTCGAAAACATTACCCGGAAACTGTCACACGTTTTCGTTTGTTCAAGGGAGAGAGTTCAAAGTAACTATTTTGATAGAGCTTACCAAGTTTAATACAATTCGTACATACTTCCCGCTCAAATAAACGTCTTCGCACCATTTGCACCGTCATCATTTACATCAACATCGTCATCATTGTAGACTATCCCACATCACAACCGCACAGCCGCGCACAACTAAATTATAATGTTTCAGTATTGAATGTCTTTATATTTTAAATTGAGTCATTAAAGTCGGCGATAAGAGGCCCATATAATACACACAGTTCAGCATTTCAGTGCCCAAAAAAACGAAACAAAAAATAACCAACAAACGAGTTAACAACTTTATACAGCAAACAGCAGTCTGTGGCGGCAACAGCAGGCAGGCTGGGGAGTCAGGCCAGGCAGTCAAACTGAGAAGCCGCAATCCAAAGAACCAGCAGCAGTGGGTGAAGTGTTGTGGTGATCCCCGATCATCGTCGTTATTGTGAATAGTGTGTGTGTGAGAGGAAAGGAGAGAGAGAGAGAGATATACACACATTCCCCCCTTTGATCGTAGTGCACAAAAAAGAGTGACCGAAAACAATAATAAAGCGGAGAATAATAACACAAAACCGGAATGATAGATGTCCGAACGAACGAAGCCCATCGCTTTTGGCACACAACACACTGAACGCGAACCGAGTGTAAAGAGAAGATCAGGAGACTGCATCGTATCTATACTCTACTCCTGTAAGCCACACAGCGACAACAAAAAGACGAAATACAAGATTACGACACGACGACGACGATGATGATGATGATGACGATGACGACGATGGCGGTGGCTGCGACGACGGCGGTGGCGGCAGCGACTACAGCGACGACGACGGTGAGGGCGACCACCCATGGAGCAAGTTGTTGTCATTTCGAAGCAGGAAAGACTGAGATGGAATGATTGGGGCACCACAACTCTTTTCGTTGTCATTATTATTGTTGTGTTTTGCCGTTGTTGTTGCTTTAGCGTGACGGCGGCTGCAGCGGCAATGGCGCGCGCAATTTTCACGATCCCTCGCGCGTATACGCATTACAATTACAAGATGTATGTGCTTTAAAAGAAATGGATTACACGGGGAGAGTAAATCACAAAAGGGAAGAGGAGTCTTCCTTTTTCGGAAAACTGTAGGCATGACAGAGGGAAAAAAAACTTATCGCTTTCAACATTCTTGCATGTGGGTGGCGAGAGATTTATTGGAAAATTCTCAAGTATTGTTGTTTCGGCTTGACACAAGGAATTCATTCATTAAGCTGTCAACTTCAATGGAGATCGTATGTATATGACTGGGCGAGCGTAGGAGGGTCAGGGTTGGATGGAGGCATAGGGTTTTATTGGTTTAGGTTTTAGCGGTTGAATGCTAACATCGAGCGTGGGGGTATCACAAAAGACCTTTAAGCTAACACACCGATAAATTGTCATATATGAATGGGTCGATGCATTCAAAAGCGGTTTGTTTATGATGTGTTTTTGGAGCGGGAATCATTGAATGGAATTCATGATAATTGAGAGATGTTGGGGTCTGAGGTTTGAACTAGTTTTATGAAGTCGAGCAAACGCATGCTGGGACTTCCCGGAAAGGCGGATTTAAAGATTCATGCTTTGCATACGATGTGAACATTTGATAGTAAGCGTGGAGCGGATGGAACTTGATATTTTTTTTTATTCTGTATAGGTATTTGGAGATGCAAATTAACTCTTTAGCATCAGAATGACTTTTTAACGAAAAAGGTTATTTAGTATCAATTGGATTTAGCTCAAGGGGGTTAATTGAGCGAAGGTTGTCTGAGATAAGATCAGAGGTGATATGGAAATTAATTGATTATATTAATAAAATTTGCTAGGTGCTTACAGAACACAGTGTAATTGGAAGTCTTATCTAAAACGACTTTTATGGTTTCCGAGCTCAACGTCCCAAAACGGATTCTCATTTAACATCATTCCCAAAAACTGTCGCAACAAATGCGATCGTGTTACCTACCTAGTAGTAAGCCTATCAGTGCCAAAAATTGCTTATCTTGCAATGGAATACTAAAAATTGTACAAGTACCTACCTTTGCATGTATGTATGTGCATATGTATAAGCAAATATTTGATATCAAACAAATAAATTCTGTCTGAAGATGACAACTTGAAGCGCATTCACACTCCTTGTTATTACTGCTGTGTACACTTGACAATAAATAATTGTCAGACATGTCTGTAAATGATTAGGCATTGTCGCTTTGAATAAATATGTCTTATCTGTGATATAACAGCATAATGCGGCTTTAAATGGCACATGATTGAAGTTCAAGTGATTGTTTGCGTATCACTAGACGGCTTTCTTTCATTAGGGTTGAGGCAGATGTGATTTAAAAAAAAAAAAAATAAACACATTTTTTGAGTTCAAAGTATTTTTGGAACAGATTGATGTTTTCGATTGGGTTGAAATTATTGACACATTAAGTCTGGTCGGTACTTAGAGTACATACAACGCGCTGATAACTATTATTTAGGACAAACTCTAGGTCGATAGGTCATTGTCCTTTGACAAACGAAATTTGCTGAACTTGTTTTTTAAAATAACATCTCAAATGTTTTAAATCGAAATTATAACTTTCAATTGAGTCATCGATAACCTCAAGAAAGACTAGATCCAAATTAAACGGAATCCAAGATTATTTTCTGTTTGAATGATATCTGAATTTGAAGTGGCTTATACCCCAGTTACACATTGCTCTCGCGAAACAAGTACAGTACATACTCGATTTACACAACTAATAGAAATTAAGGCAGTTGCAATAATAAATAAAATAAGAAATTATACTTAAAACTGCTTTGTTTGTAAAGAGAAAATATGATAAAAAACACTTTTGAAACGAAAGCAAATCCTTATTTTTGATCACATTGTTTTTAAAATCAGAAAACGAAAAGTAAGAATGGATACACAGCTGTTTTTCAAAAGAAATTGTATATTTTAATTTTGCGAAAATCGAGGAATTACGCGAATCCAGGGTTGAGCAAATCGAGTTTGTACTGTATTTGTTTCACCAGATTTTTAAGGAGTTCCGTTTTCGAGTTGTTATAAGTGCTGTTTTATTAGTGCTGTGCTGTTTCATTATTCTGGTAGACGAACTTATCGCATAGTATTTTGTCCTATTACCTATGTTTAGGCATAAGGGAACCTAAGGTGAATCGGCATTGCCATGCTTCGGGCTTGGCGTCAAGTGAATTCTTCACAACCACGATTCAAACGTCAACTAATAGCGCACCCAGTAGAAACTATACTCATACATACTTGAGTGATATTAATTTTTGTTCATTTATATCATATGTGAATATTCATACACACAATAAAATAAAGAAACATGACAAAAATGAATTGCTCCGCTCATGGTTATCGTTCCCGTCATCACTGTAGTCGCAGAGTTGTCTCCCACATTGATAAACATCAAAACCACTGAAGCACGCATCGTACCCAAATGCTGTAGGAATTCACTTCATGGTCTACGTGCTCGGAATATATTCGAATGCAATTAGAAGTGGAATAGCAAATCAAAGTATAACGACAGCAAAAAGGGAAATACAAAGCCGATGAGGTGGTGTTTCTGAAGTACCACACGCCCGCACATATCCGGTTTCCTGTTTCTAGAGTGTCCGTGTGGTGTAGGGTCACGATTGTAGGTATCATTTCGGTGTAACGTCATCTGCGCGAATTGATCAAAATGATTGCCTTCCCACTCAGCAGGTAAAATATCTAAAGTCTAAACCAGATTAAGAAACTACAATAGAGCGACCGCGATGGCGGCTGTTTTTTTTTTGATATCATAAATATGAGAGCGGGTAGCGGGAGCTCTAGGAGTATCTTTTGAACTGTTTTGTTGTTGTTGTTCGCTTAAACGATATCTTGAACAGATGAAGTTATTATTGTTATTTTCCCCTCTGTCGGCGGTTGGCCGATCGACACTCTTCTACAGCTCTTGACATAAATAAATATATCAACGAGAAAAAAATAAGGCAGAAAATACCGGAAAGGCAAAAAGAAGACGTATCCCCCGGAGCATAAGATGAAGATATAAAAGCGGTAGAGGGAAGATAATAAGGTGAACAAAAGAAAAGGGAAAAAACAAGTTGAAAGTTCGAGTCGGTCAGATCGAAGTACTATGCCGACGACGACGACGAACATAGGTAGGCGAGAGTGAGTGATCATTTTGAATGCAAACTGATTGTGAGGGAGGAGGAAGGCAGAAGAGTAAGATAGAAAGAGAAACGAAAGGAAATTTCATTGAACGTGTGGAACATGCACACGCTTTTCTACTGCAGTCGAGAAGTAAGTTAAATGAAGCGAAACTCATTTTCGTTCTCGGGTTTTCGGTGGAGTTCTGGTTGCATGGTCATTACGATTGTTAAAAGGGGGCGATTTGCGTGTAAATGTTTTGAAAAAAAAATACACTGATAGCAATGAGGGTTTACTTTATACACCCAGATGTTTGTTTTGCAATGATGAGGATCACAAAGTCGGTAATTTTAAAAGGAAACGCTCAGGCGATGTGGTTGATGGCGGAAGTCTTGGATGGATAGGCATGTATTGGAAAAGGATAACTATAATGATCTTTATTTTTGTCACAACAAACATTCATCGTCGCCAACAAACAATTCATTGCAAACACATAAACGTTTGCCGAAAATTGTATATTATTTCCTCTTTATAAAACCACTGGTTACACTCGAGTTCAGACCAAGCGCGTCTAGAAAAAGCAGATTCCAATTCTTTCATACATGAAAGTACAAAGCTCTGATTCATTTTAGGGTTGCAATTCAGATGGGAATTTTTCTTCTTTCCACATCTAAGTTCAAGATGGATTCATAACTAAAACTAAATTGGGTGTAACCATTTACAAATATTAAACTGTATAGGAAGAGAATAGATCCTCAAGGCTTCACAGCTGACAATGCGGACATTTATGAAATGCTAACCAGGCTCTTTATTATTCTTGATTGATTTGGTTCCACAAATTATTGATTGCATACAAATATCAGACATTTTTCAAAAAAGGAAATGTTTTTCAAAAAGGTCAATTTATAGTTAACCTCCAGTTGAATTCTGAGGTGCCCTCAAATTAAAAAAATGAAGAGAACTAGAATTAATCTGACAATCTATAACTAACCAGATAAAGGAGTTTTAAGCGGAATAAGCATTTTAGTCTTATTTAAATTTGTTTTTTATTTTTAATATATTATTTAAAACACACTGCCATTAGACTTGATGACTTGGCCGGAATAGATCAGAAAATCAGCCGTATATCACTACATAACGGGGTGGAGATTAAAGATGCCCTGATAATAAATACTGCCTGTTTTTTTAGTAAGGTAATCCTTTGTTCTTAAAGAAGTGACAAGAAAGAGTCACCATTTGTAATAGTGACAGAAATAGAATCAAACATTTCATTTATAACATCCCTGCTCTTATTCCCATTGATTTGTTGTTAGTAGATATTCTTGCTCACTATTCGCATATGATGTTAAACCTAATAAATCAAATAATACAGATGTTCTAGATGATCATGCAAGTTGGTGCATGCATTTATACATAATATCTCCTTCTTCAAGCCCTTCTAGAGTTCGCATGCAATTTTTCAGAATAAACAAATTCTTGTATAAGCGGAATTAGTTTGGCTTGTTATCTACCACTATATGGTATTCACGTTGTAAAGCAGAATCTCTAAGTTGCTTCTTCTAATTAAACTTGAGACCCTCCACCCCACAGTCCTCAATCCATCTATTCCAAATTGGTTAGCCACTTTCTCTAAACGACCTCCCTATTAGATGGAGTCTTTACTACATCCGTTGAAATATGCATCTAAATCATTGATAATGAACCTTTAACCACCGTCATAGCCATTGATATATTTTATGGATTAATTCCCCAGTCCTTGAAGTTGTAGACACGACTTTTTCCAATCTCAGCCACCGTGCTGGAAGAACAAAACCAGATCACACCACACCTTCTCAATGATAATGGGTCCCGCATACCACATTCATTTTGGGATTATTTTATGATAGTTTTTCAGTTTCCTGGTCAATCAAAGAACTCGAACGAGAGGCCAGAATCAAAGAAACAGCAGAAATCGAAGAGATAATGTCGACAATGATGTGGATCGTAATGATGTTGTTGATGGCTCAAAAGATGAACACCGCTTTACTGCTGCTACCACGATACTCTCAGTTCGATCGCTGCTGCTGCTCCCCTTTTCTTTCGTATAACTTTCAAACTGCCGGAATATGTGACTATAAAAAAAACACAGAATGAACCCTCCAGGCATGACTTTAGGTCGAATTGAATACCTCTCTCTCGAACTAATGTGTCGTCTGAATCTCTTCATCCTTCTCTTGTATTTTTTTATATAGTTTTTTTTTGTGTGTATTTGATGTCATGTCGTATCTTCGACCGAAGGGACCATTATCATCATTATCCCATATGCTGTGTGTTAGCATACAGTCATCATGTGTATAAAGGAGGAACAACAGCAGTGGCTGTGGGAGCAACAACAGCAGCAGCTGCTGCAACTTCCAGGGCACAGAATCAATATCTTCTCTTTTAAACGGATTTTCGATGTTGGTGGTCGTTGGATCTGTTTGGTGGTTGGTTTGTCGGTTAGGCTTCGTTTTTTTTTTTTGTTCTTTTGGTCGGTCACCATCACTCTGCCTGCCACCATGACCGACAAGAGAATTAACTAATAAAAATTCATTGACGTCGTCATCGTCGTTGTCATTGTCGTTCCCCCTTATTCTTTCCATTTCCTACTCTTCAAGACATTATACTCCAAATCTAGACCTAGATAGAGGCGAAACTAATACAAAAAAAAACTTAAACGATACGACCACACCGGGCGGCACCAGCCATCTTAAGCCATGGGTACACGAATAAGAAGAGAAAGAGGCTCCCTTCGCCATATTTGACGGGCTTAATTATGGGAAGGTCGTCATTAATGTCAGCATTGCATTCGCTGTAGTAATTTATAATTTGAATGCCTCACGACTTGGCATTTCTGTGAATCTAATTAGCTACTCGTATCTGAGTTTTTATACGTATGCGAAGGCTTATTTAGCCGATCGTAAATTCTTTGAATTTCATTATACAGCCGGTGTGCTGGTCGCCTGGTGGTGTGGTGTGGTGGTCGTCGAGATGGTGGCCCGTGGAGTGAGAGACATTCATACGTCGCGTCGTCGTCGTCGTCGTCATTTCAAAAGGAGGCACACATCACACCGCCACCGACAATGTCTGGGTGGTCTTTTCATTCAGTAGTTGCTAGCAAAAATAGAAAAGACGAAAAAGAAGAGAAGGGAAGGGAAAACAATAATTTCAAATGTGATCAGCCTCGTGTGGTGCACGCGGACTTGAAACCATCACACTAATGGACCATGTGTGCGCCAGACATTCAACACACATCTGTCCATTCATTTGGCATGTTGCGTTTGCTAAATATTTGGATAGATACACGTACCCCACAGATACGTGTTCAACTGTGCGCGATCATTATCACAAACATATGTCTTGGGAGTGGGTGTGTAGAAGGGGATGAGAGGATGGAGAGTTGGTAGATGGTGGATGGTTGTGCCTGCCGACATGCACGTATTTTCACGGGAGCTGTATCTTTTTTAGATCTGGACATCTCTACTAATGACCGACTGATTGAAGGGGGGAAAAATAAAACAAAACAAAAAAGGAAAGATCCCCCGCCGCCAGCAACCTCCACATGAGGCGAATTCAAATCCAAATTCGAATCCGAATCTGAAAAGAACCGAAGTGAATGTATTTAAAAAAAATAAAAATAAAGAAACATGAGAATATAATTCAGACACACAGGGTCGGTTGGTCGGTCGGCTGTTCGTTTGGTTCGCTGACTGGTTGGTTGGTTTGTGTGTCTTCTGGGTGGTCCCGTTGATGTTGATTATAGGTTCAAAGAAAATCGCATGAGGGCACCACCCAAGAAGATGGCTATCAATTTTATTGTCATGCGTTAAGTGGAGTTGTAGTAGGTATCTATAGATTTGTTTTTGGAATTCGCGTCTCGTCGTTCGTTCGCTGCCATTCAGAGAGTTAATACATATATTTCATGTGTTTTTTTTTTTTTGTATTTTGTTTATATTCGGAAAGTGTCATTTGACCATTGGCTTGGTGACTTGTATGGATTTTGCATGAAATGGAAAGAGAGTGTGTGCGTGGGCTTGGAAGAATTTATTAATTGATTTTCGGGGAAGGCGAGTTTTTATCTGTGATTTTTTTTTTGTTGTTGTTCGTCTTCCAATCGAATTTCATTCAAATAAAGACGTCTGTGGACTGATTGAGATGCTTAATGGGTATGTTTTCCGCGAAGAGATACGTCATTTGTAGGCTTCTTTGGTGGTCCGATTGAAAGTAATGTATTCGAGACGGAAGGTGACTCAACTGTCATCTAATTTGTTTGTTTTGTTAAGGGGAATTCGAGCTTGCTTAAGCTTTTGAGTTGAATTTCATTGAACCTAATTAGATTCAATTGACAATTCTGCAGTCTGTGGCGTTTTTGTATTGCATCGCGTCGATGAATCTATCTGTGGGCATATCTTGTTTCGGACGCCTGAATTGAATGGGCTTGAACTCAGCTTTGGTTTAAAATAAGACTGTGACCTTTAAACCACAAGCCTGAAGCATTTTCGTACCTATGTACATATATATAATACTTACGTGATCGCCTAATCGTGTTCTCTGCTCCTTGTGGAACAGAACACCTGTGTTTAACTCTTATCGCGCGCCATGTTTGTTGCTGTATTTCTCCTAATTCGCTGAACGCTTCTACACACTAAGATATTTTTTCCAAGTCATCGACGTTGTGCATCCTTCTCCTCGATCGTTATTTTTTTTTATAGTTTTTGACTTTGGCCTTTCTGCGAGGAGACCGAGCTCAATCCCCAGCCTCAAGTTGCACATTGTTTTTCCATTGATGATGTTTAAAAATTGTTCTCGAAACATGTTTGTAGTAAGTTCAGATCCAATGAATGACCTTGTCATAACTAATCCTAACCTCTTGGGTTTTGTCAAAATAAAGATTTTTAAAACTCGCCTATGAGCATCTGTATTAGCGAGTTGTTGAAACATGCTTCAACACATTGTTTCAAATTTTTTTTGAATTCCATAACTAGACATACCTACTAGCAGAAATGAAGTATTACAGAGATAGCCGACTTTAAAGCTGATAGTCCATCGACGAATTTGAGTGCTTTTTTGACAGATATTCATGAATCTTTGACGGTTATTTACGAGGTTTGTTTTGTGTGTTCGGTTTATGAACACGCTATAAAAAACAGTTGTCAAAAATCTTAAGGGGAAAGAGCGGTAGAAAATCCCTGTCGGTCGGAAATCCCTGTAATACTTCATTTCTGCCTACTAGTTCACTGAAGTCCTTTTGACAGAGTTATCGCGTATACCTATGTACCTTCAAACATACGTGCCTAAGTACCTATCCCTGGTAATGTTTAATTTATATAAGTCGTTAAAACCGCCAAATGAAGACGTTCATTTCATATCCTCAACCATTCGAACTCTCATCTCTGAATCCAAGACACCATAATCAATAATTAGTTACGGTTATTAACATGTCGTTACCTGGTCTTAAAAGGAACAAGAATTATCTACTACCTGTTATGTACTTCTAAACCAGATCCGTCATGCACACTTGGTCGTTCCTTCCGTCATGGAGGATTAACTTAAATCCTGCAAAAAATCAATGGGACTTCGTACCTTCATTCGAATCGTATAGGTACATACCTACATCAAATCAAGTTGTCATGTCCCCTAATGCATTACTCGGGCTCGCTATGAAGTGTTAACAACCACGAAATGCCCTGATGTCTTAATAACAAAGAGTCACCCGACTGATTTTTCGGAAGAACAAAAAAAGAATAAAAAAAAAAAATACGCAGAGGAGAGAAGAGATGACAAGACTCACGATGATCATCATGACGACGACGACCTACCTGGTGATCCCTATATATTTGTGAATCTCCGTTGTTTCTCCTCGGCACTGCGACGACGTGCCGAGCCTATAATTTCGGATTTGTGGAAACACACACAACAGGCCAGATTAAAATAAATTCTAAGAAGTAAGATGTAACCAAAAGAAGAACGGTTACAAAGGCAACCAGAGGAGGAAAGCATCACAAAAAAAAAAGAAAAAAATAAGAATAAAGGTTCACTCAGCATCCATCCAAAACAATTCACGAAAAACGAAGCGATTTCGAACGAAACTCTGGACAAAAGCCGAAGAGAGCATAGCCGCACACCGTATACACTATTTCGGTGGAAGACAACAGACAAGAGACAAGATACAAACACCGTTCATTCGAGCAGCTCGTAAGTAGATTGTGATGTTTCCGAGCTGCGGGCGTTTCCCGAATCCCAGTACAATACATAGAGAAAGATACATCCATACATCCGCCATAAATCGACAACAATTGCCTCAGCAACCGACCAACAACTGGGGCCTTTTCCTTGCCCTCTCGCCAGTTGCTGGTTGTCGGTTGCCGGTCGTCGCCCGCCTGCTGTGAAAAGTATGCTGGCTGATGTCTTAATTATCCGTAGACACACACGGAAATGCTAAAATCGATTCAACATCCTCCTGTGCCAAGTACGCCAGGACTACGGAGATATTCATACTCGTTCAACTCCGTACGCCGTACTTTTGCTGTACGGATTTCGTTTTTTTTATCTATTCTCATTCTTCCTCTAGGTATTTCTTTTATTTCATCGTTCCTTTTTTCGGTCATTTTTACTTTTTTCTGAGGTAAAGGTGTGCTCTTTGGGTGCTATGACAAGGTGGTAGAGGATGGAATAGGGAAGGTTGTTCTTTTTTATGAGGGATAACGAAAGAGCAGCGCATCGGGCCAGGCGTTCGTGGAAAATTGAGTTGTTGCCTTGACTCTGGGGGTTTGGTAGTAAAAGCGCTGAGCTTGTGAGGTCTCATTTTTATGATGGGACCCAATCTTGGAACAATTCGTATACATATGTACATATCTTCGTTCACGAAACAGCCTTATGTTTGTGTGTTTATTGGCCAAGTTGGGTGATCAGTGGTGTAGTTGGTTGGGTGTAGATACGTGCTGGTTATAGGCTTTGATTCATCGGAAACTGTTTGGGTTTTAGTTTCTTCATTTTTTTTTTGCGGGCGCATGAGGTGAAATGAGGAGAGTAATTGGTGGTGAATCGAAAGTATTCGGGGAATTCAAGATATCATGTCATGTGCATTGCATTTGTGTCTTTCTTGGAAAGATCTTTAAACTCATAAAAATCGTGCGATTTTCACCGAAGAGAAAGAGGGAGAGAAAGAAGGTAATTTAGTGATTTCGCTGTTAGCACCGAAGGTTGTGCTTGACTAGAAATGTAATTATGTACCTACATATATGTATGTGTGTATATTGTTACTAGTTTGAGTTGACCTCTGAAACTGTTAAATTGTCATTTTTCATTTGCCCTCTAAAGTGCACAGAGACTTGAGGAAATGATTCCGCTTGAGGATTCAAGTGTCAGTTTGAGTTGCCCTGTTCTTTGGTCATTTGTAATATTGCGACGATCTAACGATAAACTGTTATTTAATGTTCTTCCATTTATTTTACAGGGCAAAGCACGAGGAAATCGAACGGCGATATATCTACGATCTGTGTTTCAATCTCACCTACAATCACTAGGCTATTCAGTGCAAAAACACGCTGGTAAAGTGCTTTTCGTAGCGATCTTAGTCCTAAGCACATTTTGTGTTGGACTAAAAAGTGCGCAAATCCACTCAAAAGTGAATCAACTTTGGATTCAAGGTAAATAAAACATAAACTTCGGAAAAAACTCTTAAGATTAAACTAATTTTCTTTTCATTTTCATAGAAGGTGGACGTTTGGAAAAGGAACTAGCGTATACACAGGAAGCCATCGGTGAGGTGGAATCTTCAACGCATCAGTTAATTATTCAAACAGCACATGATCCAAACGCGTCAGTGTTGCACCCGCAAGCCCTGCTCACACATTTGGAGGTCCTTAAGAAGGCGACTTCGGTGACGGTGCATATGTTCGAGACAACGTGGAGTCTGCGAGACATGTGCAATATACCGACGACGCCGAGTTTTGAAAATCTATTCTTTGTCGAGCAAATGTTCACACATGTGATACCGTGTTCGATCATAACACCTTTAGATTGCTTTTGGGAAGGCAGTCAGCTGCTTGGTCCAGAGTTTCCCGTTCAAATACCGTAAGTTCGTTTTTTTGCCTTAATTGAGTTCTGATGCTGAACGGTTTTTTCTTTCTGTTTAGTGGCATGGAAAAGCGAATCAAATGGACATGGTTTGACCCGATGAACTACCTTCAATCGATGAAGACAGACATGCCCGACTCAGCTCCGATTGACCTTGTCGAGCAGTACATGAAGCGTGCCGGTATATCCTCAGGATACACAGAAAAGCCATGTTTGAATCCACAGGACCCTCAGTGCCCGGACACTGCACCGAATAAGAACAGCACTCAGCCTCCAGATGTGGGTTCCATACTCACTGGCGGTTGTTATGGATACGCCACAAAGTACATGCATTGGCCGGAGGAGCTCATTGTGGGAGGAGTGGTTCGAAATCGAACGGGCCATCTGCGACAGGCCAAAGGATTGCAGACAGTAGTACAGCTCATGACCGAAAAAGGAATGTTTGACTCGTACAAGGGAGAATACAAAGTGCACCACATCAGTTGGACCCCAGAGAAAGCAGCGGAGGTTTTGAATGCCTGGCAGAAGAAGTTCGCTTATGAAGTTGAAACCCTTCTTAAGAACTCTCGCATCTCAAATTCCTACGACATTTACGTGTTCTCGTCGGCATCGCTTGATGATATTCTGGCCAAGTTCTCCAATCCGAGTCCGTTGAGTATAGTCATTGGGGTTGCGGCGACTGTGTTATATGCGTTTTGTACGTTGATTCGTTGGAAGGACCCGGTAAAAGGTCAGAGCACTGTGGGAGTAGCTGGCGTGCTTTTGATTGGAATGTCAACAGCTGCTGGACTGGGACTCTGTGCACTGTTGGGAATCGTCTTCAACGCCGCCACAACGCAAGTGATTCCTTTCTTGGCACTAGGACTAGGTGTGGATCACATATTCATGCTAACCGCGGCTTACGCTGAGAGCAATCGCAAAGAAGAAACCAAGTTCATACTGAAGAAGGTCGGCCCCAGTATCTTGTTCAGCGCTGTCACAACTGCCGGCAGTTTTTTTGCGGCTGTGTTCATTCCAGTTCCTGCCTTGAAGGTGTTTTGTCTCCAATCAGCGATTGTAATATCCGTCAATCTAGCCACGGCCATATTAGTCTTTCCTGCCATGATATCCCTAGATCTCCGTAGGCGGACAGCTGGTCGGGCGGATATATTCTGCTGCTGTTTTCCCGTTTGGAAGGAAAAATCTGTAGCGGCCATGTCAGCTGGGCCTTCGACATCCTCAAATTTGAATAACAATCGTTATGGAAATCCGAGAAATACGGGATATCCCATCAAGAACTGCAACAATCGCAGCGCGGGAGTGGGAACCCCACTCAATCAAGCCAACCAAGAGGAGGCCCTCCTGTCATGTGCCGAGAAGCGAATGCTTAGCTTTTCGTTGTCTAAGTTTGCCTATAAATACTACACGCCATTCCTGATGAAAAGTTCTGTAAAGTTTCTTGCTGTCATACTGTTTACCGGGTCGCTAATATTCGGATTCTATTCGTCAATGAAACTGCAAGATGGTTTGGATTTGATTGATTTAGTGCCAAAGGACACGAATGAGTATAAGTTCTTGGACTCGCAATCATCAATGTTCGGATTCTACAGCATGTACGCAGTGACTCAAGGGAACTTTGAGTATCCCAACAATCAGCAGATCCTTCACGACTTCCACGAGGCTTTCGTTCGAGTGCCACATGTGATTAAGAACGACAATGGTGGACTGCCAGAATTCTGGTTGACGATATTTCGTGACTGGCTGGTTAACTTACAAGACACGTTTGATAAGGAGAGGCATGAAGGCAGGATTACCCAAGAACGATGGTTTCCCAATGCAAGCAGTGACGCAATTTTGGCCTACAAGCTACTTGTGCAGACTGGATACGTTGACAATCCAATCGACAAGAGTCTGGTGAACAAAAATCGCTTAGTTGATAGGGATGGAATCATCAATCCGAAGGCATTCTACAATTATCTCTCGGCATGGGCGACTAATGATTTATTCGCTTATGGAGCTTCACAAGTAAGTTAACATCGAATTGTCTGAAGTTTCAGTAAGTTTTATTATTTTTTTGTCTCCAGGGTAAGCTACGTCCAGAGCCACGGCAGTATTATCATGTGCCTACTGAGTTTGACTTGAAAATACCCAAAAGTCTGCCACTTGTGTATACTCAGCTTCCATTTTACTTGCACGGCTTGACCGACACATCGGAAATCAAAAGCCTTATTGGGCATATTCGCGACTTGAGTGTGAAGTTCGAGACTAGGGGACTGCCAAATTATCCCTCAGGTAATGATGATCTTTGCGATAACTTATTGCTCGGTTATGTAATGTTTTTGTTTCTTTTCATTTATTTCATAGGTATTCCATTTGTATTTTGGGAGCAGTACATGACCTTGCGTTCGTCACTTGCGGCTATTCTCTGCTGTTCCTTGGTTGCGGCTTTTGTCTTGGTCTCCATATTACTGTTGTCGACATGGGCTGCACTTCTAGTGGTGATCGTTGTAGCGGCGTCGTTGGTGCAGATATTCGGCGCTATGACATTGCTTGGCATAAATCTGTCAGCCATACCGGCGGTAATCTTGATCTTCAGCGTAGGATTAATAGTTTGCTTTACTGTGCACATATCATTGGTAAGAAAAATATTCAGTCTGATCCGGATACAGTGAAACTAAAGCTTGTTTTCATTGTTTTAGGGTTTCATAACTGCTGTGGGAAATCGCGAACGGCGTATTTTGCTTTCAATGCAGGTCTCCATGGGTCCCCTAGTTCATAGCATTCTCACATCGGCTCTGGCAGTGTTCATGCTTTCGACATCACCCTTTGAATTCATCATTCGGCACTTCTTTTGGCTTCTACTAGTCGTGCTGTCAGTTGGCGCCGTCAATGGTTTGTTTTTCTTTCCCATCATATTGAGTATGGTCGGTCCCGATGCTGAACTCATTCCAATTGAATATCCCGATCGAATATCGACACCTTCACCGATCCTATCGCGCAGTAAACGAAGTGCGAACAAAACTGTCATTGTAAATGGATCATCACGTTCGCGTTGCAACAAACCTCACTATCATCACAAACATGTAAACATCAGCGATCCATCACTCACCACAATCACTGAAGAGCCACCATCGTGGAAGTCATCGTCATCGTCGATAACTATGAGCAACGATTGGAATCAAAATAACGCTGGTAATGGTGTCGACGGTGGTGGTGTAGGACGTGGTGTAGGAGGTGGCAATGGAGGTGGAAACACAAACAATACGAATAACTATCACTATCAACCGCAACAACAGTCACATTCACAACAGCAACAGCGTCCCCAGCAACACTATCAGCCACCACCGAATCAATACCATGGATCATCGAAACGGGAGAACAACTATTGCGGTGGTGGTGGTGGCGGCCTTGACTCGGGTGTTCACTATCCTGAATTACAAAGTATTGTAGTTCAGCCAGAAGTGACAGTTGAAACGCATCACTCGGATACGAATACGACGAGAGTAACGGCGACAGCTAATATTAAAGTTGAACTCGTTACCCCTGGTAGAGCGTCAAGAAGTTATAATTTCACTAGCTAGCGTTAAGATCATTAATTATTATATCTCTTAATTATAAATATTATTTATTTTTGCACTTAGTACCATTTTATATCTTCTGTTTGTTTGTTTGTTTTTTTTTCTTTCTTGAAAACGTAAAGTATTTTGAACAAAAAAATATATATATATGTATGTACATACGAGAGATTATTTAAGGATAAAAAGAATGAATTCGTAGAGACGTATCTGTTAGGATGCTTGTTTAGAGTGCTAGTGTTCGTATTTTAAGTTAATCATTTAATATGTTTCACCCTTTTTGTATATGTACTTACTTATCGATAAGTTAATGTAATTCTATGCAAACATTCAATTCGTTTGCGAAAACTATTTATTTTTTATCATTTAGTGTGTGTATTTAAGAACTACGAGAACTACGAGATCATTTGAGTAAATAGCAGTTTATTTTATTCATTTTAGTGTATGTACATTATTTTCTTGTTCAAACAAAGTAAATGAAACAAAAAACGGAGCAAAATATATCAAATGGAATATGTGTATCTTTAACAAGACTGCAGTATAATTGACCAGAAGGCAACAATATTAAGTACATACTATATACACTTAAGACTGAAGTGATACTACAAGAATTTTTTTTTTTGTTTTTTTTTTTTTTTTTTTTAGTATTTACAACAAAACTCTTAATAATGACTACATTCGCTTATTCGCTTGTAAGAGTTACCTTTGGTTATGTTTTGTTTTCAGTGGAGGGATAATAAGTTAGCTTAGATATTTGGAAATTGCTTAATGCGCGTTGTTAAATCATCTTTTGTGAAAATGTGAACCTAAATGAAAACAACTTCTTAGTTTTATTTCCCAACACAAGCGCTAAACGTCCAATGAGATAATTTACATACATATTTACAAAATCAAATCAAAAGTTAAACTAATCTGTATCTCAGCGTTTCTATAAAGTTGTGAACTAGCTTTAAATAACTAAAATCTTAGCTCAAAGTAACAGACTTCAAATATATTCCACATGAGAGAACTATTGTAAAAGGACTGAAATCTTTCATACACATATTTCTTCTTTTTCAACTTTTCCGCTTTGTAATAGAATCAGAATCAGAACTTTGAGACTGTTACTGGTGCTGGTTTGCATTTTGGATTGGGTTTGCTGAAGCACATGAGTATCTCAAGAATGTTTAAATGGACAAGTTATCGACTTGCAAAACGAACTGTTTCAGTTAGTTTTGCTCACATCATTTGTGCCAGATTGCGGTGTAAAAGTAGGAAAACGAAAGTGGACAAAAATATTTCTTCAAGAAAATAATCACCTTCAGTAACTCAAACACAACCTATTCTGGAGAAGTGGTTTGAGGGGTCGACAAGAACTCCGAAGTGTGAAAGTAAGAATATCAATCCAATAAGCGCATATCAATCAACTTCCGTTCGGATTGACTTTCAAATTTGTTTCTCGAAATATGTGCATGCGTACTTTTACTCATGAATCACGCAAAGGTTCGTCCATCCTAGATAATTTTGAATTCCAGGCACGAAATCCATAATTTCAATGTTTCCCTCCACGACTCGATCGATAATTTATTTTATATATTGTGGCCTACTCAAACGACAACAGCACATAATCTTCAATTAAACGCCCGAATAATGTTCACACATCATCTAACAAGTGATAAGTTAAATGTATGTCATTATGTAAATTTTTATGATTCAATTTAAAATAGACTGCGATATTAAGATAGTTGTTAACGAAAGAAAAACAAAACTAAACACGAAAAAGAAAAAGATAAAAGAAACAAAGTAAAAGAAGAAGCCCCCCTGTCGACTTAATCAAAGATAATTAAATGTACAAACTAAATATTATAGTTTATAAACAAAACAAATTCCTGCTAATAATTATTTAAATATACATTAATTCATTGTAAATAATAACATAGTAAACGTAAGGCTAACTGGTGAAGGCAAAAGAAGTGACGTGTGAGAAGCACATTATTTGTCAGAAGTGGATTTGCAAAAATGTAACATTGTCTTGTGAATAATAACGTTTAAGTTTAGAACAAATTAACAAATAAAACCTATATGCACAAATGCTAATTTAAATTTAAGAATTAAGTTGAGTCTAACATCATGTATTTTCTGACTGCAAATTTGGATTTTGATAGTATAAAGTAAATATACGATTTGTATGAATATTTAAACACACAAGCACACAGAGTTATTTATATTATCATATGTAAGAGATCGTTCAATGTTTGTATCGACAACAAAAACGTAAAAAGAGTTAACAAATAAAACGAAAAAACGCACAAAAAAAACGAGATTGAAACAAATTAACAATAATACTTGGAAGTTTTTATTTATAAATTCATACTCCTACAGTTTGCATGGGATCTTTGGTCTTGTCATCTGCCCGAATGAAGTTTAGCTACAAAACTGCGATATGCCAAGAACGATCATGATTAAGATGAAATCAGCCTCACGCAAGAAGAATTCTCTTCTTTCAGAGTCTTTTCATAAGTGTCCTGTTAACGGCAGCTTCTGCTTAATGGAGATTTAGTTCCGGCGGTGAATTTTCACCCCGTAATGATTAGAATTTACCACCTATCATAATTCTATCATAATTCACGGCTCCACCTCTTTCGAGTCACTGACAATGCTCAAAGAGTATTCCTGTCTAGAAAAAGCTTTTCAACTTCGCCGTTCGGTGTCGGCATTAAACTGTAGGTCCCTTCCACTCGTGAAAGAACTATAGCACGCACAACACACGTGGTTGCTGACTGTCGCGCCACCCATATTATTATTATTAATGATTAGTAGTAACCTTTTCTTCCTGTATACCTATGTTATATGTACCTACCTGCAGTAGTTTAGTATGCTGCATAAGGCTTCACTTCGCGATTTACTTCTGTGTAAAGGGACAACATTCTATCTGATTCTATTTCCCTGTCTGCAAGGTTTGCCTAGCACTCTCAACTGTGATAATTTATTTATTTCATTCATTGAATATGCCCAGAGCATCAAAAAGCATTAGGCTAAACTGTGATAATTCCATGCAAGCCGAACATTCTGGGACAATGGTATTTTTAAGGACATTCCTATACTTTTATACTAATTCTTAAAAGCTCTTATATATATCGACTGGTTATTGCCCATGACAAGGGGTTGATGTACAAAATTAGTTCTTTTTCGAACCTAAAGCGTACCACAACTTTGAGGTAATGGTTCTGATACGTACTTTCCCCTCTTGTAGTAGAATAATCAGGACTTTGAAACTTTTACTGGTGCTGGTTTGCATTTCGGATTTGTTTGTTGGAGCAAATGAGTATTTCAATTTACCAACAGACAACCAGAAGGGGATTTCGTCAACCTACGTCAGCTAAATGCAGCTAATCTACGAGAAGACATACTGGAGAACATCCACATACCACAAATAAAACCGAAACGCAGTAATATGGAGATTAACACAGCGATTGAACGACTCGAAAGCTCAATCAAGCACGCCTTAGACCAGTAAAAACGGCCGAGAACAAGCAGTGACAACCCATACATAGCCAAAACCTTTATCACCACAGGCAAAGGCTGAGGAAAAGACTCCAGCGAATACACCACCGGGAGCTGAACACACGAGGTAGCGACTACCAAGCTGTTCTCAGTGAGTTGAATTGCACGAACATCTTGTTTCGGAATGTGGTACAAACGCACAACAACATACAGCTGTAGAATGAGGTTCGAAAGATACAGACAGGACCCGTTCCGACAAATCCACCAATTCATCGGTAAAAGAAACAAGCTGCCACAAAACACTGCCAACAAGCGAAAGAGACGCAAACATACAGGCGGAGAAAGCAGAAGCCTTCTTATCTATCATCTTCAACGAAACGAAAAAAAAACTCCAACCCAGCGGACGACCCTATAGAAACCGAAGACCTCACAACAGCCGAAGAAATTGCGGGAATCATTCAACGTAGCCCAACGAAGAAAGCAGCCGGAGCCGATAATATTTCGAATTTCGTCCTGAAGTAAATGCCACAAACGGTGATGATACTTCTCATCATCATCATGAACAATTGCACTTTACCTAATGCAATACCTAAAAAGGGGAACGATACCAGTGTTTAAGCATACAGGCCTATATCGCTCTTGAGCAATATAAGCAAGATCCTGCAGTACCTACTAGGGCGATGGTCCACCGACGTAAACGTCATCCCGGATATGCAGTACGGATTCCGGGAGCAACATTCTACGCTACATCCTCCAATGAAGTCCCACCACGATGTTGTAGCTGCCCTGAACAATAACGAGATCACGAGGTCGCCTGCTTCCTGGACGTGGAATAGGCCTTCGGCACGGTCTGGATAAAGGGACTCATCTACAAGCTGAACCAGATGGGATTCCCCTCCAACCCCATCAGAATAATTTATAGCTTTCTGCATTTCGGAAGATTCTTCGTTCAAATTGAAGGCATCAATCAACAGAGTGACTTATGCCAGATCGGGTCGAAATCCAAACAACACACAAATTTGACTACTATACCTAATGGGCAGCGTTGGTAATGCGGCGTACTCATCCCGTTCGAAAAGCGTACTCAAATGCGTCCAAAGGTAGTACGTTTTAGAATGCACTTTAAACCACCTTTTTAGCAAACATTGTATCGTTCACCACGATGCGTCTTTAGTTTTTATTTTATTTAAATATGTATAATTTTTTCTCAAGGGGATTTGACTGCTGTTTAAATGTTGAACACAGTACGACAGTTGAGAAAATAGGAATAGGTTAGAAAAGAGATACCGATGCACATCATAAATGATCTCTGAACATCAATCATAATAAGAAAGGAAAGAAAAAGTTGGGAAATGCATTTGACATCCGTGTGGTGTGACTAAAGACGTACTCAATATGTGGAAATATCAATAATCTCTGTATATAGCCGTTCGTCAGAAACTGGGCTCGAGTGTAAACTGTTGGGCATTCCAAAATGCACTTGTAATCCGGTTGTATTGTTTAAAAGGAGGAATACAACCGGACAGTTCAGCTGATCGTCGCTTGTAGAAATATCAAAAAAAAAAAAAAAAATAGAGAGACAGGAAACATTACGATGATGTCCAAGAGACAGAATTGCTTCAGTGACGGATCTGTCTCCTATCATTTTGCAGGCTATTTTCTGGACAACATCCAAAAGCCGCATCCCAGTTGTATGAGTTGTATTCAAGTTTTGGGCGCATGTAAGTCTTGTATATTACAACCAGATCAGATGGGGAGAAAAACTATTTCGAACTGCGAAGAAAAATATTTAGCGACATCCAATATATGGTCGCCCCACTGCAGATGGTGGATGGACGCGCTTACCGAGAATAGCTATGTATCTGTTCAGTTTCATCTACAAAACCACCAGTCATGGACAGTGACAACAAGTTTCGCTTTTATGACAGAAAACAGTACTGAGTTTTGCAAGCATTAAATCAACACTTCAATATCAAGGTCTGAGTTTAATGGGTTAATACATTGGCGCCGGTGGTCCAAATTGGCAGGCTGAGGATGTTTATTTGTGAAAGAATAAGAAAAACTGTGGGTGCTGTCGTCCGCAAAACAATTCAGTGGATTAGTAGTTTCGTTAAAAAGACCGTTTAAAGAACCAAAATATCGTCGAACCTCCATAAGTCGATTAGTCACCATACCAAATATATATTGTGTTCGATTTATGGAGCATCTGATGATACTTGCAACGTTACACTTTTTTTTAGCATTTTTAGGTTTCGTCAATAAGCTTTTTTTATTTAATTTCTCAGCAACATTTTACTGAATGTGTCGAAAATTTACAGTCGCCAAATCAATGATTCCTCCATACAACAATCAACGACTCTTCCATACATTTACATACGTTTTGTAATTATCTACGAACGCAATCTTTTTTTTCTTATTTTCTCTTTTGTTTTTGTACGCTTTGAATATGCCTTGGATTATGCGATATAGAGTAAATTTTCTACGAAAAGTAACGCGAGTGAACATGTCGAAAAGTTCGTTTTAAGGAGGCATTCCACACTCGTCCAGTAAAATATCGGAAAATTTAATTCTTGAGTCTAATGTCTGAAGCCTTTGTTCCACTTACAGGGGTTTGACAGAAGTCCAAACAAAAGAAATTAAAAAGTAATTATTGTTTTTAAAAACGTACTACTTTATCGTACTACCGTACTCAGCCCTCAAAAACGTATTCAAAAAGTGCAATTGTAGTACGGAAGGGAACGCTGCTAATGGGGTATTAATGGTTCACATATATCAACAAACGAGAAGGTCAACTATCTTGGCGTTAACTTCACAGAAAAGTTGAAGTTCACCAGACATTCGAAACTGACCCTTAAGAAGGCGAACCTAGGCTTCATCTTAACGTACGGCTTTCCAATATGGCTTACCATCTCTAAGACCATCCAGAACAACTTGTATAGGCGGTTTGTTGACATACAGAACGTTGAGATGAAGATTAAGGCAAATTATAGTCAGTCAGCCAATTTGCACTGGGGAAATATTATTCGGGCTATCCGATCTGATCATCTCAGTATGTTTCCCAGATTAATAAAATATTTCGGAAAACCACGAACGACTACTCACAGCAGCAGGAGTAGAACCCAGGGACACTGCCCATGGTAACAACGTCTTTGTGATCGAGGATCCACAAAAAAAGGTCGAAGTCTTAGGGTCTATATTTGAGGAAGTATACAAGGTGAATGTTTGCAACCGTCCGAATCATGACCTAAAAAATAGAGTCCGTGTGCGCAACGCTTGTCTTCGAAACGACATGGAGCACTGGCGATCTGAGAGCACTGGTTTTACCATGTTCGATGACGAAAACTTGGCATTCAATACCACCGCCAAAGAAGGCCTTCATACCGTGTTCGTATCTAAGGCAGAGCTTCAAAAGATCTTCGAGTCATTAAGGAGGAAGAAATCAGCGGGAACCGATGGAATATCGAAGATTGTTCTTCCACACTTGCGCCCAGTAGCGGTGGAAATTTACGCCATTTTATTCAACAATGCCCTGAATAATGCACACTATCCACAGCATTGCAAAACAGCTGTTGTACAGCCGATTTCTAAAAGGGGTAAAGATAGCTCTAATCCGATAAGTCTTCGGTCTATAAGTCTCCTACCGAATATCAGCAAGGTATTCGAAAAGTTATCAGCAGAGCCTTGATAAAATGGGTCGAAGACAACAAAATAGTTCTGGACAACAAAAGCGGTTTCAAGGCGGGCATGATACAATACATGCCGCGTCGAAATTGGTTTCCGACATTCAATGGAACAGAAACATAAAACACTGCACCGGTGGCCTGCTTGTCGACTTGGAGAAAGCCTTTGATACAGTTTGGCTGGAAGGGCTCTTTTACAAATTGAGCAGGCTAGGTATTAGTAAACCACTATTGGTCATGTTGCTTAATATGCTCACCAACAGAAAGTTCGTGGTTAAGAATAGCAACGTGACTTCTGTTGGTACGTTCAATATTAAAAATGGTCTGCAACATTGAGCGGTTAACTCACCAATACTTCAACATTTACACAGCGGATCTCTTCAGCACGCGATAGCGTACGCAGATGATCTGATTGCGTACATATCACGTCCTACCATAGAGGGCATTGTAGCAGTTTTGCAACGTGACTACGAGACGATTCAGCGATTTTGCGACGACTGGAAGTTGTTCAAAACGCCGTTATATATGGCTTCGGCGGATACCAAAAAGAATTGGCGAAAGTTTCCAGTTGTGGGCTACTGGCGCAAAGAAGCGTAGTCTGATACCTGGGGATCTGTCTAGATCAGTATCTATATTTTAACAAACATGTAGATGCTGCTCTGGTCAGAGCTTGTGGTGCTTTCGCTCTTACAGAGAGATTGTTTCGCAACAGCCAACTCGATGCGAGGGTGAAGGTGATCTGCTACATAGCCCTTATTCGGCCGATGCTTGCCTATGGTTGTCCCGTGTGGTTCAACGTGAGAGCTAGCTTGATGGAAAAGATTTAGGTATTTGAGAGGGTTTGTCTTAGGGCCTGCCTTTGCATTTATTGAACACCAGAGTCCCAGTATATATATATATATATATATATATAAAACAGGGCGAACTTGATAAGAGTGGACAATTTCCTAATCAAGATGATTCGCAGACATGTTGCAAGGTCTATGCTCTCGACGAACAATCTGATCTCTGGAGCTTACTACCCTAATTACAGGTACCATGAAAAGGTGCGCCTTAACGGCTTTATTCACGAAGCATTCGCTTATTTCGACCAGACAGGTCTGATCCAGGATAAGTTAGCAGTTCCGTTAATCTTCCATATTGCTCGGGCAACCGCGGATACGCGAGTCAACTACAGTCGAGACGTAGCAGCAGATCGGAATCCATCCGAGATGTTAAAGATGTGAGTAAGTAACACCAGACATACTGGTGGTTAAACGAAAGAGCTCCCTCGTCGATCCCTTTCGACCCTGGCTAGAATATAGGAAATGAAAGAAAATACATGTATGAATGAATGTGAAATATATATGTATACATATCAAATCATAAATTTATGCATTCCACTTAGCGTTAGGTAGCTTACGATTAATTTTTAAGGTAGGCTTAAGTTATATTTTAGGTTAAGGTTAAAAACAATAAGTTAGATAAGTTAGTTTTGTCTAGCACGTAAGAGTTAAAAAAAAGAATAAATAAAAATGAAATAAAAAAAAACAACATGAAGAAGCTCGCAATTTTCGGAAGGAAAATAGTGCAAATATGTAACGGACTCAACTTGGATAGAGACTGTTAAAGACACCACAGCAACAAGAAGCTTTACGACCAAGCACGCATCATCCCCCAACAGGTTTTCCAGGCAACGAAAGAGCCGACGAGTTAGCAAGAATAAGGATGGGACTGCTACTGGCAAATAATCTTCTTCTTCTTCAGGTGGCGCTACAGTCCGGGGTGGACCTGGGCCTCAACCAATAAGCCTCTCCAGCCGGCACGATCTTTTACCAGCTGTCTCCAACTGCGCACACCAAGTTGGTTGAGGTCCTTCTCCACCTGGGTGCGTCATCGGTTCCGTGGGCGTCCTCTATTGCGTTGTCCCACTGGTTCGGAGTCGAAGACTCTTCGGGCTGGAGCAGTGTTGTACATGCGCTCTACATGGCCTACCCATCTTAGGCGTTGAATCCGTAGACGCTTGACTAGGCTCATGCCGCTGTACAGCCCGTACAGTTCGTGGTTGAATCTTCTTCTCCAATAACCATCAACGCAAACAGGACCATAGATTGAACGCAGAACTTTTCTCTCGAAAAGATTGTCCATGCCTCCGCAATATAGAGAAGGACAGGGATGATCAAGGTGTTATATAATGTTAGGTTGATGATACGAGAGAGGGCTCTACTACTCAATTGCCTCTTGAGCCCAAAGAGACAGCGATTATTAGTAATTCTGCGTTTAATCTCGGTATTGGTGCTCGTACTGTTTACTTGCGTGCCGAGGTAGACGAAGTCCTTCACTACATCGAAGTTATAGCTGCCTATGGTGACGTTTTGGCCAAGTCGTCGATGTTGTGCGTCCTTTCTCGATGACAGCATATACTTCGTTTTGCCCTCGTTCACCGCTAAACCCATTTTGGCCGCCTCCGCTTTAATACCAGCAAACGCTTCATTGACGGCTCGCTGTGTTCTGCCAATCACGTCAATGTCATCCGCGTATCCTAGCAGTTGTACGGACTTCTGGAAGATCGTGCCTCTAGTGTTGGCGTGTGAGTCTTGCACGGCATGGGCATGGGCCTGTGCATCCAGGGCAAAGTTGTTGATTGTTCTCAACTTGGCGAGATGCCAGCAACGATCCCTGTTAAAAGCACAGGTCATGTTGACATACAGCCTCCTCCCTCTTGATAGCCTTTAAAGCAACCGCTTAGAGGTGAACTAATGTATGCAGCGGCCCCCTTGTCCAGGGGTTTAAACCAGGACCCGGTCCTCCAGGTTCGGGGGTTGCGCGTGGGGTTAACTTCCCCATCGTGTAAAAAATTATAATTCCGAAACGACGAGAAGCCTCGCATACGGATGACCCTACTGCTGACGACCATGGACTACGAAATAAGGACTACCGGTTCAACGATTTTCGGCACGAGGAATGTGAGGTCCGTGAACAGCTAGCTTGATGGAAAAGATTTAGGTGTTTGAAAGGGCTTGTCTTAGCGCCTGCGTTTGCATTTATTGAACACCAGAGTCCCACTATATATATAACAGGGCGAACTTGATTAGAGTGAGCAATTTCCTAATCAAGATGATTCGCAGACATGTTGCAAGGTCTATGCTCTCGACGAACAATCTGATCTCTAGAGCTTACTACCCTAAGATCACGTGCAGCCGATGAACTTGCGGAAGCCCTCGAAGCTTATAAAGCAGACATCACCGCCATTCAGGAGGTGCGGTGGGATGGGCCGGCAAAAAGAGGATGAAAAACTGCTATATTTACTTTCGGCGATTGCTACAAAGAGCGAAGGCAGCGCTCATTCGGATGCGGGTTTGTTGTTCTAGGCAGACTTAGGCAAGAAGTCTTAAGCTTTAAATACATAAGAGAGCGCCTCATAACAATCCGCATCAAGGCTACATTCTGCAACATCAGCCTGATCTGCGCCCACGCCCCAACGCAGGATAAAGATGACTACAGCAAAGATGACTTTTACGATCTCCTAGAAAGAACAAACGATCAATGCCCCAGCTACGACACCAAGATCGTTCTAGGAGATTTCAACGCAAAGCTGGGCAAGGAAGACATCTTTGCTAGCGTCATCGGGAAGCACAGCCTGTGCGACAACACGTCCGAGAATGGACTCAGACTTTTGGACTTCGTAACGGGGCGAAACCTCTTTATAGCCAGCACGCGGTTCCCTCACCTCAACATCCACAAAGCGACCTGGCTGTCTACTGATCAATCAACCGTCAACCAGATTGATCACGTTGCGATCGAAGTCAGACACTCTTCCAGCATTCTCGATGTTCGATTATTCCGAGGAGGCAACATCGATTCGGATCATTTCCTTGTTGTAGCCAAGGTAAGAACACGGATATCGATAGGACAACGGAGTAGAGCAAGACCAAGAGTTAGTGTAGTCCCTTTTAAAAGGAGCCGGTTGACAGCACCAGGTAGTGATAGCATAATGGACTCCAGGATCCAAGTGGGCCACAACTGCTACAGAGGTGGCAATCGCCCAAACCTAACCTATCCCCCAACACTGTTGGTGGCACTGTTCAGAAAGCAGCTACTAGACATCAACAACCATTATAATGAGGAAATCAGGAACTTGAGAAACACAATCTCCGGACAACGCGCTAAATCTGCTAAACGAGCAGAACTTTTCAACGACGTCGAACAACGAGCTGCATGGATTCTACCAGAGCAGCGATAGTTATCACCATCGAGACTAAATCGGCTACCACACTACTACCCTATCCCAAAAGGACAACCATGGACACACGGATTTGAACAACCCGATGTAAGCACTAGACATTGTAGGACATAAAAAATAAACAATAAACGGACAATAATACCAATTGTTAAATTAAACAATGTACATCAGTTGGGCCCCTATTGTTGAGCCAACACCCTAACCTTTAGTTTGTAAGCCTAGTTGTAATCTCAATTGTAAAAACAATTTTTCTGTTCATTAAACATTTTTAAATCGGTTAAGTATCTCAAATTAAATGGATCAGTTAAAAAATTTCAAGCAATTCAGGAAGAATAGAACAATCCCAAGAGGATTTAATTATTTAGCTTAAACATTCACAATTTTATTGTCTATCTATTCGAATTCGTTGCATGTCCCTCTTAAGGTCCATGATTTTCTTGTTGGTTAACTCAACGATAAAGCAAACTAAACTGAGGACAACACCAAAAGCGAACGCAGCAAATACATACTGGAAATAGTCCAATTGCAGTTGTTGAATGATCACTGTCTGCTCAACCAGAATTGTCGAGTATTTCATGGCCACAGCCATGCGGAATGCCTCCTCCTCCCAGAACAAGTCCAGACCGGCCTGCTTGATGTACAGAATAAATTGATTGAGACTTTCCTCTAGACAAGAGTCGTGGGGCAACGGGAACACTACGTACTGCCGTCCGAAACAAATCTCCGATAAACGAAAGAACTTCTTTTTTAGTCCTCGCTGTTGCTTGTCCAGGAAACGCCAGCGGTCTTGCCGAATGGTGTACGCATAGCAGCCGTTGAAGTTATTTCGGTATTTGAGCATTTCGAAGTATGAAACGGGATACAGTAGCTCAAGAAAGTCCTTTCCAAGCGTTTGAGATTTCCGGATCGATTCAAGCTCATAATCGATCACCATTACGCGGAGATTTTCCTTCTGCAGATCCTTCACCGAGTCAATAGGCGGCTGGAACACCATGTTTGTGCAGTAGCTGGTCAGGTACGTGGAGTAGATGCAGGAGAGGATGAATCCGAGCAGGAACACCAGAGTGAAGAAGGCAAACTGTCGAATGGAGGGCGAATACATGCGTTCAGCCATGTTGGGACTGTAGACCAGCAGCGCGAAGCTGCGGAGGAAGTAACGCTTCTGGGATCTCTCCGGCGGAGGGTCGATGTATCGCAACAACAGCGCGACGTAGACAATACTGATACAAGCGACAAGCCAGGTGGCTCTGTCAAACGCTATGACGACGTACTTACTTTTCGGGACCTCGCTACGCAGTGGCACCATTACACACCAGCGAACTGATTCCATGGGATAGGTGGCACCCATTCCCTGTAAGTCCCTCTTAGAGAAACTGTGAACTGAAAAGTCCATTTTCTGGCTATGAAATTCGAGAAGCAGCTTCGCCAAGTCCAGATCGATCTTGTATTTGGGGATGAGGGTTATGTTCATGTGCTTCGCAAACAGGGCAATGATGATAGCGTGTCTGCCGGCCATTGAAGTGACGCCGTTCTTCTTAAATGGGAAAACTCGTGGCGCGTCTTCCGTAAATGGCACTTCGACCTTATGCCCCATCCAATTGTCGGTGCGTTTCATAAATAGTTTACTCACGTCAGTTAAGCTGGTTTGGTTCATCCACTTCAATTCGGGAAAGGGATCCATCGAAAAGATCTGCGCGGTATTCGAATCCAGGTCGTCGAAGAACACCAGGACATTAACAAATTGGGCTTGCCACAGATACTTTAGAAAGTAAGATTGCCGTTGTAGTGCTACCGGAGTTGTAATGACGAAGATCGCCTTGCATCGATGCATCCCACGAAGTTGGTCCACAGCGGTGTTAAGAATTTTCCCCGATAGGTATTCCGTGAGAACGATTGAAAGCACGTTTTTGTCGACGATATCCTTCACTTTCTGGCTGGAGTCTTCACATATCACTATCTGCGGTACCTGACATTGTTGAGCGAGTTTTTCAGGCAAATCGCGAAAACGGTTAACGGGTTGTGTGAAAATTGGAAACGTTCGGAAACGATAGACCTCGTTGAGTCTGCGAATAACGTCCACAACGTAACTAGTGTTGAGCTGCGCCGATAGGGGCTGCACAGCAGCTGCCAGAACGAGGAGACTGATTGCAGGACTTTGCATATTGCTCAAGCAATCCATTTGCCGTCCGTATTTATATGAACTCTTCGTGGTGTCGGAGGTTTGCGTGCTTTGAGAATTCTGTTTTTGCCAGGTGAACTTAATTATTGACATTTGTGTTTCGTTTTTTTTTCCTGTTGGTGTGTGGATAAGTATCTTTTCGAGAAGGGTAATTATCTCAGTTTAACACTACAGTTGAGCTTTATTTATGACAAAGAACTGAGGGTTGTTGAGATAGGGTCAATGTTGGCGGAATTTGATTGCGTTGGAAAGTCGCTGAACTAGAGACAGGGTACGAGGCACAATGCAATACCAAAACGAAGGGATTCTTTGCACATAATATATTACATATTTTCTTGCTCAATGTAGGGTATAATTTTTCAAGTTTGGAGACAGTTGTTTATGAGAAAAGATGAGGAGGAGCTGGGCAAAAGTCCGCAGTTGGTTTTATTGGACATTTCCCAGTGGCGATAGGTTTCAAGAAGAGGAAGAACGTCAGTCAATATGATTTTTTTTTACCATCACAGGGCAAACACAAAACACTACGTTCTCTTAGTGCATGCCCTCAGTAGCGCTTTACACAACATACGTTTGTTGCGCGACTTAGGATCATCTACCGATTTGCATCTCACAGATTACTTCAATAAACGATAATATTTTTAATCCAAAACCAAAGAAAAAACACAATTTTTAAATTCCAATCGATAAGCTCAGATCAATTTCGTTGCAAAGTTCATTAAATGTTTTTATGCACCTAGTCATAGGTTCATTGCATCCATAAGTTGTTCTATGCATTCTATCGAAAAGTATATTTCTAACCCGAAGAGATCTTTGGGGAGCATATATATTTATAAGCAAAACCAATTCAGGTGAATTTATACGATAATTAATTATGTCACGAATAAACATGACTGAAGATGCCTTCCGCCTGAAACTTAAGGTTTGCAAGCCAATGATCTTGCATCTTTCGCCATAAGGACGAAGTTCGTCAAACATGTTTACTTTACGGATGTCATACCTTGTAAAGTTTTTTTAACTCTATCGAATCTTTGTTCTTGAACACTATATGGGGGGTCCCAAATAGTGGAAGAATATTCTAAATGAGGCCTGACCAACGAGCAGTATATAGTTTTAAGGCTATAAACATCTTCAAAGTCTTTACTATTCCGCTTTAGAAATCCTAACAATGAGTTAGATTTAGATATGGCATAATCATAAAGTAGTGAAAAATTTCATTTTGAGTCAAATATGACCCCTAGATGGTTAACTTCTTCAAGACGATGAAGCAGAAGATCATTGATAAAATAATCATATAAGAACGGCGCAGCAATACGGAACGCTGTAAATATCTTACATTTAGAAATATTAAGTTCCAATCCATTATGTTTACAACATTCTAATAATTTACATATATCCATTTGGAAACGAATACAATCATTAAAATGTTTGATGCTTGTAAATATTTTTAAGTCATCCGCGAATGTTAAAACTCTGCAAAAACTAAATATTTCATGAACATCATTCATAAATAAAATAAATAGCAGCGGGCCGAGATGACTACCTTGAGGAACGCCAGAAGTTACCTCTATTACGCGCGATATAAAATTGTCGATCTTTACCTTATCTTACAGGCCAGGAGATTTGTTAGACTTAGAAATCTTTATTAACTCCTTGATGCTGTCACTAGGAAAGATTCGTCAAGAAGGACTGATGAATTGAAAACAGTTCCCTTGGCACGCATTACATCATTAACAGTACGACCATCGGTAAGGTGCGCTGTTACTGTATGATTGTGACAAAAGGTATCGGCAAATAAATTCGAATTTTCATCCGGGGTGAGGTGTGGCGATTGTCAACTTTAAGAGGAGGAATATTAGCACACCTATTTTTAATAATTTTGGGCACTTTCCAGAAAGGCTTACTTGACTTGTCAAAAGAAGATAGTACATTATTCCACCGTGTGTTTTTGTGAGTTGCAATTTCTTCTTCTATTGCTTTATTGAGGAACATCGTGCTTTCAAGAAAGGAGTCTATACGAAAACGAAGCCATTTTTTCCTCTCACAGTTTCTTAGTCGAATTAAGAATAGAATATTCTCCGGCAGTGAAAATAAACCTGTGTGTGTATCATGCGTGAGCAGTGTTGGACGGTTTGATGTGTGCTGCGTTGTGTGGTGTAGGGAAGATATATTTTAAATCTAACAATATCAAAAATTTGGGAATGTGGACAGTGCACCTGAAGTTATTACCGTCTCTTGTGGGGAAGACTTACAAATTACTGAGCGCAAACGAGAACAAGCAGTATTTTGATGTTGTCAGAAAATGTGGGTTATGAAGATTTTGGGCCTGAATCTTTGTTACATGAAGCAGATTGTGATGATCTTAACTGTGACGATAGCGAAGAATGCCCCACTCAAGCCCCCTTAGAAGGTTATCTTATGTGAATAGATATTTCGAACAGTACCGAATAAGATGTCAATTGAATGTCAGAGAAGTTACAATCAGCAGAACTTACATTTCATGTCGGGCTTGCAGCATTCAATTTACATAAGAAACTTAATTGTAAAAAATTCACAATGCACTCTGTTGATGATAGATTATAGAAAAACAAATTGAGAGAACAAGGCCTCCTAATATAATTATAAGCATTTAATACCTGCAAGACATTTTCAGACATGCAAGGAATATTTAAATCTAATTGTTACCACCCAAGGCTAAAATAATAATCTTGTCATGTCTTATCTGATCCTGATTCTCTAAAACAAAAATCTTCTCTTCCTATATCATTAAACAGGGTTTTATAGATTTCAATTGGTTTAGTTAAATGGGAGGAAACTGTGTGAAAAAAACAAAAAAAAAAAGAAACAATTTCCACCAAAACCACCTCTATATCTATCAGACGAAACACACTTCAGCCACTTTCATTCATAGTAAGAATAATCCATTTTTTGACACTGTTTCATTCCTTGTCCCCTTGATCAACACAAAATTCTATACGCACTACAATACTTCGCCAACTTCCCCACTCAGTTCCATACACAACTTATGAATGGGAATGGGAGGGCAGAATCGGTTTTTTGCTTGTTCTTTACCATTACTCACTCAATATTTCTTTTATCTTCCATTCTCAGAGAGTACCAAAATTCTTTCACTTTCGTGAGAAATGAAAGTTGACCCTCTAGGCGACGCGAAGAACTATCGTCTGATGCTAGTACTATAGGTTTCATATACAATGCCGCTACTCAACTTAACCTTACTGCTAGAGTTCGATTGCCGGCCGTTACGACCACAAAATTATTGGGATGGTCCAAACTCTATCGAGTTACTGACACTGCTCACAGAATAATAACTGTCTAGAAAAATCTTCTCAATCCTGGCCGAAAGTTACCTTTAAAGGGGCATAACCGGCAATGAGGTAGCAGATTAAGTTTCCAGGAAAGGCGCCAATACCCATGGTTTAATTCACTTCTGACTGATATCAGGATAAAAGTGGATAATATAGTTATGGAGTTACCTAATGAAAGGTGGAATTCTCTTCCCACCTATGAGACCTCTCGAATGTTAAGGCACACTGATGGAAAATAGCCTACTATTGTACTCAATTCAGTACAATTTAATTTTGTCAATACGCAAGTACATCTTTGCCATTTTCAGTACAATCTTGAATTGTTTAAAAAACATTTTTCATTCAAGAAAATTTAATGTAGTCGTTCTTAGTCTTATTGTGAATGGTTGCGTGTGTCACAATCTATGGCTGCAGCACGAACATTTCCAGATGTTGTTGACAAACTATTCATCATTGTTGCCGATGACATCGCTTTTCTAGTGGACTCAGTTGAGGGAATGCATCGGATGATAAATCGGCTAGAACGCCACTGTGATCGTTGGAATCTGACTGTGAATTTTGGGCAACCTAAAATGATGATGATTCAGGGTTGGAGGTGGTAGATATTCGAGAAACGAAAGGTGGACTTACAAGGGCCAGAATTTGGAAACTGTGCGAGAGTATGAGTACATGGTCTGTCATTATCTTTACATATATCATCATATTAACTTTAAAAAGCATTCTGTGACGAAATTAGCTGAGGCGAAAAGAGATATTTCTTTCGTCTGGGGACGTGGCATGGAGAGTAGGCTTGTGGACCATAGCGCAAAGATACAAATATTCCGTGCCACTGCTTCCTCCATTATGTTGTATGGGGCTCAAGTATGGGGTTAGGTTAGGGTTAGGTGTGGGTGATTGCCACCACTGTAGCAGTTGTAGCCCACTTGGATCCTGATTGGATCCTTTGTGCTATCACTACCCCGTGCTTTCCACCGGCTCCTTTTAAAAGGGACTACATTAACGAAAATTAAATAAAACCTAGAGACTACCTGACGGCATTCTAGTGGCCTACTTCGACAAGTCCACTCCTGTGCTGATTTACAGCCAATAAGTTTTCCTGATAAACTTGGCTATGTCTTGTATCTTTAAATCCGACATTTCCTCTAGGTTTCTGAAAAAGTAGTTGCCTAGTATATCTTTTCTAGTTTTTGCAAGGGCTGGACAAGTGCCGAAGAGATGAAGCGTATTTTCTTCCTCCTCCTAGTCTCTACAGTAGTCGTTGTGGGGGGCTCCCATTCTTATGGCATGGATACCGAGAAGGCAGTGGCCAGTGATAATGCCCACTACGTTCCTTATTACATTCTTGTTTACTTTAATGAGTGTATTTGTTTTGTTTAGATTTACTGAAGGCCAAATAAGCCTCGAAGTCCTACATGTATCTAATTCCATCCATCTCCGATTAGCGGAGTCGACGGCATCTGTAAGTAACATGGTATTTATTACTTGGAGTGAAGGATATGGGGTGTCTTGATTATTTGCCAGTGGCAGTCCCACCCCTATTCTTGCTAACTCGTCGGCCATTTCGTTTTCGCGACTATGCTCAGGGTTGCATCTAACCGCTATCTCCCTAAGATAAAGACGGCAAAGATTTAATTGATGGTTTAGCCAGAGCCTTTATGGCCGCCCGACTGTCCATGTAAATTGCGATAGATAGCCCGTCTATCGGGTTCATCGACAGTAAGCGGGCAGCCTCTTGGATAGCTTTAACTTCTGCCTGGATTACACTACAGTGGTCGAAGATACACGGAAAATGATATGTCCGGCGATATCGCGAATACTGCTAGTCCGGTGACCTCGTCTGTTTTTGAGCCATCTGTGTAGATTTCCAGGTAGTCTAGTTTTCTTAGCAGATCTGTCTGGGATAAGTATATTGAACCCAAACTCGAAGTCTAAAGCGGGTGTTATATAATCTGTATGCGTCATATTAGTTCTGTTTAAACTTCGCCAACAACAACCGAATCACGATTCAAATCTGACTGTGTCGCCAGGTGATAATGCTGTGAGCAACGCTACGATACAAAAGGACGTTTCTCTCAATTTTCCATACAAATCCCAGTGGTATCCCGTGACAATTCGACTTCTGTATTTATAACTGAATGTGTTGTGTCATATTGGCTAGTGTGAGTAAGAACTGAGAAAACACTCCGAGTAAGAACACATGAGTCGAGTATTTTCGTTAAAGGAAACACTCAATTTGGTGTGAATGAAATATTTCCTCAAAGTAGGTACCCTCCCTTCAGTTGACGTTTGAAAACTAGATTTCTTGGCGTTTAAGGATGAGTGCAAAGTCGGGTAAAGGTGGGTGCAAGGCATATGCAAAAATATTTTTAAACATATAAACGCGAAAAACAAAGAATTATAACTCATGTCCTTTCGGGGACACATGAGATATTTTCAAGAACGTGTATAGATGCGAGTTTGATAAAATGGAATGGTTAAGTACTCACTTCCTTCTTTGATTGGTTTTGGTTTTTTGATGTAATGGGAGATTTCCCGTCTTTTTCTTATCCTCTTTTGATTTGACGCTTACTTTCATGTTATCAATTTTTTTCTTTATTTGCGAGATGTTCAAATTAAGGCCATGGATTTTTTATTTCAACACAGATTGCCTTTTATTTTTCCAGCAAGCACGGATAAAATTGAAAAAAAACTTTGAAATCGACATCGTCCATTCCAGATTCCCTTTTTTTTGGGATTTGGGTTTTAAATGGTTTTCACTTTTTTCTCTCTTGAAGTCAACTCCTATGCACACTTAACTTCTACAAGTGATATCTGAGCATATTCCATCTTTATTCACACGAAAACGGAGGAAAGACTCAGCTATCAAAAAATGTAAGCGCAGAGGATTCGTTAAACTTAACGAAATACATTTTTAATCACACCAGATGGATCATTTCCTCCAAAACGCTAAGGAAATGCTCACACTCAGATTTTATTGACACCACCCATTGTTGAATTTTACATTTAAAGACGCTTACCAGTCTCGTGCGGTTGGATTTTATATGCTCCGTATTTCGTTTTTTATTTTGCTTTTAATATGAGTACCAAAAGCGAACTTTAACGGGCCACTTTAAAAGAAAAAGTTAAAATTATTCATGAATGTAACAAAGGAAACGTACTGGAGCTTCTATAAAATTCAAATTAAAGGTAGCAAAGAAGTACAAATAATATTTCCATATTATAGGGAGCACTTTCATTTTGGTATATACCCAAAAACATTATATTATTCGACAAAAGATATCAACGTTTAAATAGTACCTTCATAAAGCCAGTATGTTAGTGTTGAGTAGCTCATACTTTCTCTTAAATTAATTTTTTTTTCATTTTGTTTTCTGTCAATACATTTGTTCACTACTTTCTGTAATTGTTAACTAAAAAGATAAAGATGTAAGAAAAGATGTAAAAATAAAAAAAAGATAGTAAAACAAAGATAGATGTAAGAACGAAGACGTAATCTAGTCTTAATTGCGTCTGGCATTTGAAAAATATGAACAAAAATGAAGAAGAAATCAATATCGCACGTGGCAAACAGATTTCACATCCCCATCGTTCCTGCAACTTCTGCAGCAATCGGATTCTTATTAGCCCTTCTAAGCTAATGCGTATGTCCTTATATGAATATAATATCAAAATGTGTTATCATGTTGCTGAACTAATGTTTAGGTTCAAACATTTTTCATAATATTTGATTTGATGACAATTCTGATTGAAAAACGCTTTAGCCGTGGCTCAATGTTACGAATATTTCGGACAACAAACTAAAAACAGCTTTGCAAATTTTAAAAACCACGAGTTATTGTATTGTCTGTCTGGCGTAATAAATGAAAAATGTACAAACTAATCACTTCGAAAAGCAGACAAAAATATCAAGAAGCCGCAAATGCAGGCCGCGCCAATCAAGAAAAACAATGATGAGTGGACAAAAAGTGATAAAGAAAAGGCGGATCTCTATGCCGAACATTTGGAGGAAACATTTCAGCCTTTTGATGGACAAATGTTGGAAGATGATCCAAGTGTGACTTCTATATCTGACAGCTCTAGTATGGAAAAAGTATCGCTAAACGAACTCTGCCAGGCAATCAAAAATCTAAAAAACAACACGGCCCCAAGCTTTGATTTAATAACCGGACACATCCTGAAGAACTTGCTCAAAAAGGCGCTAATTATACTCCTCTACTTAATTAACGCTTCCTTAGGCTATTATATGTTCCAGGAGGTTGGAGAAGTGGTTATGGTTCCAAAAACGGGCAAACCGTTGAACAACAAAAAGTCGGACAGACCCATATCGCTTTTACCAATAATATCCAACATTTCTGAAAAACTTATTAAAACGCATTAAAAAATTTATCGAAGAGAAGAAACTTATACCTGACCATCAGTTCGGGTTTCGGGCGAAACACTCGACAATTGACCAGGTATACAGAAGAACGAATGCAATTGAATGTGCATTAGAGGAGAAAAAGATCAGCTCTACAGCCCTACTTGAGGTTTCCCTGGCCTTCGACAAAGTCTGGTATGAAGGCCTAGATACAAACTAAGCAGGCTTCTACCAACAAGCTTGTATAAGATGCTAGAATCTTATCTCGATAACAGGATATTTAGAGTTAAACACGGAAATGAATACTCCGATTTTAAAGATATCCGAGCAGGAGTCCCTCAAGGGAGTGTCCATGGCCCTACATTGTACCTGTTGTACACTAGAGATAAACTTCAAACTGAGGGTACACTTGTGGCTACATTTACGGATGACACAGCGATCCTGGCAACGGGAAGCTCTGTTGAGTCCTCAACTGAAAAACTTCAAGGAGCTCTAGACAAAATAAAGGAATGCTCAAAACGCTGGCGCATTGCTCCCAATGAGACCAAATCAACGCACATACATTTTGCCTACAGAAATATTGAAAATCTACCAGTTTTAATTAATTCTATACAAATACCGTACGCTAACAAAGCAAAATATCTTGGTATGACTCTCGATGCGAAACTCAAGTGGAAGGCCCACGTGAAAGAAGATAACTACCCTCGACGAAGAAATAACAAACTCCGCTCGAAAGCTAAGAATCAGACTTTATGGTCATTGTAATAATGCCATTCTCCAAACTTTGAACATGAGACGTTAAGTGCGCCGACGCCAGAGTACGAGACCGCTCGAATTGGCGCAATAGTAATAAACCATCCTAACGATGGTGATGGCAGGTTATTTTACCGAAGGTCTACCTGCAACACGCGAAAACATCTTTAAATGTAAGCTACTAGATAAGGAAACTTAGTTGAAGTAAAGAAAAACCAAAAGGGCAGGGTGTTTTTAGTCAGTAAAAATCTGACACTACTATGTGGACAAGATTTTCACCAAACCAAGTAACAAAAAAAGAAACAAAACAAATGAATCTTTCGGAGATACTCTAGAGATAACAAGATTTAAAATTAAACGTATAACCCTATTTGAATGTAAAATTTCCCACATAACTTAAATACTGGCATTTGTTGTTATTGTTTACCTGCAACATTTTTTATTTCCCCACGCAGTTCACTCTGTACAACATTCACCCTTTTACAAAAATCGCTCTAATATTTCTTGGGGCTAATTTTCAGCAAACCTTACATCAGAGTAGAGATTCGATTACGGGGTAAACATACCCTCAATGGCCGTGATCGTCTAGTGGTTAGGACCCCACGTTGTGGCCGTGGTAACCCAGGTTCGAATCCTGGTCACGGCAATTTGTTCTCTCTTACTTTAAGGGTAGATTCTCTTGGGTTTTTTTTTTAACGTGCAAAATGTACGTTTGTTCAGCTGTTGGCCTTCTCATATCAAATTGTTGTCACATTATTAAAGCTCATTATTTGGAATCATAGCTGGCAGCTATTGATAATTTTCAACGGAACATTTTCAACCCCTAATTTACTGGAAAGAGGTGATGAATGTCAGAGTGGTAGAGTGTTTAAACGTGCCTTCTTTGATTAATTTGTTTGGTATCGAATACGATTCTCAAGATAAAGAGATACGCTTTGATTTTCTCGCAACTACTCATATGTACACATATGAATGTATGTAAAGGGGTTTCCAATAAGAACTTGACAACTTTGCACGATTGCAGCGGTCGATTCGTCGGACCCAATTTTCAATGACTCGACCACATATTTCGGCCAAAACGGCCGCTATTTCGCGTTCAATGTTGGCTCTGAGTTCTTCCAACGTCGTCGGCTTGTTGGCATAAACCAATGACTTAACGTAGCTCCACAGAAAATAGTCAATCGCACGAACGAGGCGACCAATCGACTGGCCCATTTTATGTTTCTTCATCTTCTTGTGGTGGCGCTTTAGTCCGGGGTGGACCTGGGGCTCAACCAGCAAGCCTCTCCAGCCGGCACGATCTTTAGCCAGCTTTCTCCAACTGCGCACACCAAGTTAATTGAGGTCCTTCTCCATCTGGGTGCGCCATCGGTTCCGTGGGCGTCCTCTATTGCGTTGTCCCACTGGTTCGGATTCGAAGATTCTTTGGGCTGGAGCAGTGTTGTCCATGCGCTATACATGGCCTAGCCATCTTAGAACCCTGGCTAGACTCATGTCGCTGTACAGCCCGTACAGTTCGTGGCTTAATTATCTTCTCCA
This sequence comes from Eristalis intricaria, assembly GCA_964034865.1. Lineage (NCBI taxonomy): Eukaryota > Metazoa > Arthropoda > Insecta > Diptera > Syrphidae > Eristalis > Eristalis intricaria. Next base: position 8,568,506 of record OZ035874.1, on the reverse strand, counting down.
ATAACCATCAACGCAAACAGGACCATAGATTGAACGCAGAACTTTTCTCTCGAAAAGATTGTCCATTCCTCCGCAATATAGAGAAGGACAGGGATGATCAAGGTGTTATATAATGTTAGCTTGATGATACGAGAGAGGGCTCTACTACTCAATTGCCTCTTGAGCCCAAAGAGACACCGATTATTAGTAATTCTGCGTTTAATCTCGGTATTGGTGTTGTACTGTTTACTTGCGAACCGAGGTAGACGAAGTCCTTCACTACATCGTCGTTGTTGTGCCTCCTTTCTCGGTGACAGCATATAATTCGTTTTGCCCTCGTTTGCCGCTAAACTCATTTTGACCGCCTCCGTTTCAATACCAGCAAACGCTTTATTGACGGGTCGCTGTGTTCGACCAATCACGTCAATGTCATCCGCATATGCTAGCAGTTGTACGGACTTTCAGAAGATCGTGCCTCTTGTGTTAGCGTGTGAGTCTTGCACGATCTTCTCAAGAACAATGTTGAAAAAGTCTCATGACAGCGCGTCGCCTTGTCAAAAACTTATTTTGATTGAAGGTGAGTTCGTTACCGACCTTGAAGGAGCAGAGAGAACTCCCCATCGTTATCCTGCACAACCTGACGAGTTTGGCAGGAATGTCAAAACTAGACATGGCGTTGTATAGCTCGTCCCTATGCACGCTGTCATACTCGGCCTTGAAATCGACGAATAGGTGGTGGATATCGATCTGCATTTCATGAGATTTTTCCAGGATCTGCCGTAATGTGAAGATTTGGTCGATGGTGGACTTCCCCGCTCTCACAAAACGGCAGAGAGGAACTTATAGGCGATGTTGAGGAGACTTATCCCTCGGTTGTTGGTGCAGTTGAAGGGGTCTCCTTTCTTTTGCTTACCATGCTTACTCTCGATTGTAACGAGTGCTGTGTGGCTTGTGGCACCATCCTGTTGAAATCACATGTCATGAAGCACATGTTCATAACGCATATATTGCTTATTGACAAACCCATTGAGCCAAAAATAAGCCTCGTCACTGAAGAATATGATTTTGCGATGAAATTCATCATCTTGGCGCATCTTCTTCAGAACACAGTCGGAGAACATACGCTTCAAATGGTCCATTGGCTTCAATTCTTGTATGGGTATAAACCATGACCCTTACGCAAAATACGCTATAATGTGGTCTGAGTGATGCCTAATTCTTGAAAAGACCGTGGAATTGACTGATTTGGATCCTTTGCTACGAACGCCTGAAAGGCAGCGATTTTTTCGACACTTCAACATCACACAATGAATGTGTAGACTCAAATGCTTTCTAGGGCGAGATTTACGACCGAAAATATGAGTTAACGCTCTTAAGGTTGCGTTCACCGATTCCGAATTTTAGTAGACAATTTTTATAATTTGCAGACGTTGCTCGTTCGTGTACTTACTTACTTATCTGGCATACGACCCGTGGAGGGTCCGAGCTTGAGATATCGCCATCCTTGACGGTCCTGGGCACGCTGCTTCCAGTCATCCAGTCCAAGCTGTCTTGCATCCGCCATTACTTGGTGTTTATACCGGAGGTTCGGTCTCTTCCTCTCCTTCTCGAACCAGGAGGCTCGGATTCGAAGACCCTCTTAGTTGGATCATTGTTGTCCATGCGCTCGATGTGGCCGAGCCAGTGCAGTCAACAGCTCGTAGAGTTCACGGTTGTGTCTCTCCTCCTGTCGCCTTCCTCGCAGACGGGACCATTTATCCGACGTCGAATTTTTCTTTCGAAGGTACCAAGAATCAGCTCCGCAGTTTTGCTTATCGCCTAGCTTTCGGCTCCATATAGCAGGACTAGCAAAAAAAAGAGTTTTGAAGACCATGATTTTGGTCCTTCGAGTTAGGAGTTTGGAGCCCAGTTGTTTCGACAAACCTAAGTAACATGGTTTACTAAGGGTGATACTACGTCGGATCTCCACATGATTTCATTCGTGGAGTTCACATTTGCCTCGAGGTAGATAAACTCCCTTACTACCTCAAAATTTCGTGTACTTCCTCTTACCTTACCATGATGAAGATGTTGAGTTTACTGAAAGAATTGACAATGACAGTTTGATGATTAGTGAAAGAGTGCATTCACAAATTAAATTCATAGATGTCACTTTACCTTTTGGAAAACCCTTTATAACTGACTCCGTGCAGTTGAATTTTACAAAGCTTATCTTTATTCGTATCGTTACTAGCGTCACTACGTGCAGCGAGAGTTCAGATTTTGGACTACACGAGCGCGCAGCTTATTCAGATCAACAAAGGTGACGCGAGAATGCAGAGCGGTTCCTTCAAAATTGTTCATGTTATTTGCATAAAGGATTACGAACAAATAGTTAAAAATCTAGAAGAGGCAATCACAACCGAATTTAAACACAACCATACCATCTTTTCTCGATTCGAAATTGAACGCATAAAAACCGAGTTACTTTGATTGAAAACTCTCAATTTTGTTGGAAGTGCGTGGAAGTGGATCGCGGGAAACCCGGATCACCATGACCACGAAATTTTAAAGAATAAAATAAATAACATATTAAAAAATAATAATAAGCAAGTCGTCATCAATCGAATGATTGTCAATAGAATTAACGAAATGTCAAATATCAGTAATCAATATCGAAAATAATGTAATACTAGAAATTAAGTATAAATTAGAATGGATCAAAGAAGAGATTATAAATATCGCTTACAGTATACATTGGGCAAAAGCCGGTATTGTCTAATAAGTAATTAAACATAACTGAAGAAATAATAAGAGAAGAACAATTTCCATATGTCAATTTAGATGAAGCATTAGAATTCATAAATGTTGGAATAACTTCAAATAATAAGAATTTACTTTTTATATTAGATGTACATGTACAACAACAAATAAAGAAAAATGTAACTTTTTGTATCTTAAGCCCGTAAGGAAAAATAAAGTAATAAATAAAATAAATTTCGAAAATGTTTTAGATTGTAAGAATGAAAATTATGTCATTAAAAAAGATTGTACTAAGTATAATAGTTTAATCATATGTAATAGTAAAAATTGCTTAAGGGCCAGGAAGCCACCTGCACAACTGTCAACAATCAACACGTACCGACCATCGAAGAATTGTCAACAGGAATTCTCCTACTCAACCAATATAAGGGACAAATAATTATCGATAACAAAACGCTAGACCTGAACGGTACCTACGTCATCCATCATTCAAATATGACAATCGAAGTAAAAGGAAGAACCATAAGAAACAATGAGGTGATACAACATCAGATAATGCCAGCCATTCTTCAACCTATGAGCACCGCGTCCCGATAAGAAGAAGTTCTTCCATTAGAGATGCTGAAAGATCTGCATATCAACGAAATATCAACAATATCAACAACATTGGAAAACAAAACCAAGATCCATATTGCAATGAACATAGGAACACTGGCAATCATAATCATCGTAGTAGCAGCTATTCTTTACAAAACAAAAAGAACACCGATCCAGCACGAGAGCAACGCGGAGTCATCTTCACCCCCTTTACCCACAATCAGTATCAATACTCTGCCTTCAATTTCAACGGAAAAGGTACAAAAAGTGATGGGCATAGAAGAAGCTTCGAACTACCTAAGGTCAAAACTATCGAACGAGGACGCTCGAATTTGAAGGCGGAAGAGTTAACACAGCAAATATTCAACACTCCAGAACAACAGCATCAAATGACACCACATCCGTTCCCAGCACATGCAATCGCTGACACAACGTCTGGACCACATGACACCAGTGCAAGACATCTGTGGGAACCGACGATGCAAGCTAGGAGCTAGTCTAGGAATTATTCTGTATTAGTTGAAATTTGAATTTGTAAGGGAAAGCTCTGCCCAATAGAGCAGCGAATAAAAATATTTTTTTTAAACAAATTACATTTAGAATAGTTTAATTTGTATGCTGTCCCGCACACGAACCCTTGATAATCAGCCATTATCCATGAATGGCGCTTGTCTCGATGAAACCGGAAAAAATGTCCATCCTTGGTATGTGTATCAACGCAACACTTAGTTAGAACGATCATATATTTGAGGTCGCCAAAAACGCTGCGAAATTCTTAGGTTTCCTTAATCGATGCAAGAAATATTTTACCCCCTCTGATTTGGCTTAAATTTATAGGGCTTACATCTGCTCCAAGTTTGAGTACAACGCTCATATCTGGTGCCCCCAAGACCGCCCTGCACCTACTAGATGGAATCCAAAAGCAAAAACTTATAGACCACAATATTTCATAATGGAATATAATATATGAATTAAAAAAAAGAGTACCTGCAATGTACAGTTCATAAGGAACTAGAGGCGAAAGCAGGGAGTCATTTAAAAATGAATAACAAAAATATAAAAAGATAGAAAGAAAGATAGTGGGGTCGCAAAATATATTGTGAAATTTAATAGTAATTTGACAACAAAAAAAGGATATAGAAAAAGATAGGTATATGCGTAATAGAAATTAAACAAAGCAAGGAACTAATATTAATATAATATATGATAAGAGAATTATTCAGATGAAAACACAGAGTAGGTTGGATATTTCATCTTAGCTTTTATTCAAGAGCCATAGTTTTATCATCTTTAGAAATACGGATTTAATTCTAACGATTCTAATGTCATATGGTAAGTTATTATAGAGTCTGGGAGCAAAAACCGTAAAAAAGTTGAAGAAAATTTGCAGATTATGATGTGGTGCAGTAACTAGATTCAACTTGGTTGTTCTTAGGTTGTAGTAATCGGAGCTTCTATTCAGTTCATAACCTGATCTAGAAAAAAATATCTTTAAGACCTTATAACGAATAGATGCTTTAAGGGAATAATTTTAAGGCTTCTGAAAAGTATCAGACTAGTAAAACGACGATTTTTGTTACAAATAAGACGAATAACGTGTTTTTGAGAAATTCGCAGAGTCATTAGACTCACTCGAAAATCGGCGTACCGTCTCTTCTTTGTCCATGTATTATCGCTATTTTAACTAACGATGCTGAAGTGAGCTGCATTCATTCTCTCCATGAATTCACCGCAAGCCCCGACTCGCCAGTAATGCCCATTGGTACACCCTTAAGTCTACTTTCGGACGCACGCATATGGAATGCTCTTCCCAGCCTAATATTTCACCTGTGCACCTTGAAAGATACTTAAGAGTGTTAATAGCTGTGTTTTTCTGCAAGCGTATATACGCCTAATTTTGAAGTGCACAAAAAAAAACGATCATCGGCGCTTAATGATTCATCATAAAATCTTGGCAGCACCGACGACATTTATGACATTTGCTAAGCACTGGTTGATCTTTGATGGTCACAATCTTCGTTTTGTGAGTGTGTAGCGTGACCATCACTTTAAAAGCAAAAACACTTAATAATTAGAAAATAAAAAAAATGTTTATCAAATGAAAAGTATCGTTTACGAAACCTTAACGGAATGTATAGCAGGGACACTCTGGGTGTGCACAAAATTGCATACTTATGGATGCCAAAACAATTAAAAATTATCTAATCCATCAACCACACCTGCAAATGTAAGCCACATACAGCAACCTAAACAATGAATGAATAAATTCAGGAATGAACACACAGAAATAAGTGTTTTTATCCGCGCTTATTTCTTAAGCAGCGATAGATATGATGAGTAACTTAAGCGGATATAGGATTTGTTGTTAGTGTATTTTACATGCAAATTGAAATTTAAGCGTTTACGCTACAACTAATAATCCCTTGAGTGCTTGCAAATACAAAATAAAAAACAAACAAATTAATGTGAAGTTACTTCAAATCGACATTCGCCTTAGCCTCTTTGCCTTCCATACTTTATTTTTATTATATTTATTACTATATATACTATATTACTTTAAGCTCTTCTACTAAGATTCGGGTTAACGTGGAACTTTAAGCAATAGTTTTTTATTTAACGTTTTAACGTTTCGTCCTTTGACTGAAAAGCCGTCTAACCAATGTTTCAGGAATGTTAGTGTTATGAGGATGAACGACATTACTTTTCAGGTTTGATATCATCATCAGCCTGCTATTATTATCAGTCATTTTTCATCCAGATCGCATGTTAACTCCAGCTAAGTGCAATTTCACAAACATTTTGACCATTCACTGTCAAACTTATGTGAATAAAAATGACAGCTAAATGCTCACAAATCACATTCGCGGTCAACAGTCGCACCACTTACAATCATTTGCCACTCAGCCAACAATTTGCCTATCGCCAACCCTCAATCACATGTAATTGAAAAGTAAACATGTCAAAATGACCCTAGCACCCCCACGGTTCCCAGGTTTTGAATTGCAAATGCAAAGTTTGCACAAATCATCAGAAAGGCCGATAAATCAACGCAGGGTAGGGCCATTCGGACAAAAGCTGGTATAAGTTGAAGTCCTGTTGCCAGACGGGGAGCAGTTGCAGACGAAATGTGCATAATCATCCGTCAGGTGTTGTTGCTGCTTCTGGCGGACGCTGTCATTGGGATTAACTTTGATCGACTCACGGAAATCTCTCGGTTCATTCGGTCACAAGAGGAAATTCAGTCTGTTGTGGTGTTCTCGCAGAAGAGTATCGTGGAAGAGTTGCCAGGGTTCGATGCGTTCATACGGTGGCACAGCACTGTTGTGCCTGTGATCCTCATAGAAGGTGACATCGGTGAGATCAAACCATTGAGTCACCTCCTGGGCGGAAGGTCAATGAGCTTTATTTTCATGGATGATGTAAGAAACCAGAGGATGCTGAAAGTGGTTAATCAGACCTTACTGCATATACACTCGTCAAAGATGGTTTTCGTTGTGCAGAGTCTGGCAGAGGACGAGGAAGTATTGCTGTGGTTCTTTAGAACATGTCTCCAGCTGGGAATCGTGAACGTAATCATAATGTGCGACAGTAAAGTCATGAGTTACAATCCCTTCCCAACAGTCAGTCTGGACAACTTGACGGATGCTCCTGTTGAAGGGTATTTCCCGGATCGTGTCTACGACCTGCAAGGATACACGTTCTATGCACCTCTCCTGCAGGACGGGGCGAGGGTGTTCATCTACCACGATAAGAATGGCGTAATGAGAGCTACGGGGGTCAACGCGGAGATTTTTCGGACCTTTGTTCAGAGGCACAACGCAACCTTTAAGAAAATGGAGAACGTCACTAATCAGAGCAGTTTTGACATTACCTACGGCTTCAATCTGTTGGGAGAGCGGAAGATCGAAATCCTCCTGCACACGTTCACATATTTCAATCCCGATCGCTTTGCGTGGAGCTATCCCATCGCACAAGTGCAATGGCAGGCGTTGGTGCCGTATGTCGGGGAGATACCGTTTTACATGTATCTGTTACTTCCCTTCGACAGTAAGGTCTGGGGCTGTCTTGTGGTGAGCTTCGTTTACATATCGCTCGTCTGTTATTTAGCGCTTCGGTATTGCCAGAGGCTGACTGAGTATGGTCCAGTGTTCTCGCGCAGTCTGACGCAGTTTCTCTACATGCCACCAACGTCGATGCCGCTAACACTGCGCGCGATCGTCCTCGAGATGCAGATATTCTGCTATGGGCTGATTTTTACGAACGTCTACCTGGCGTTCCTCTCCGCATTTCTAACGACCACTGTTCAGGGTAAACAAATCGACACGTTCGAGGAGCTCTATCAAAGCGGATTGAAGATCCTGACTTCGACTTTCGAATCGGGATTGATCAGTTCCACGGATGTGTTCCACGAACGTCACCGCAATATATTTCGCATCGAAAAGATGGACTTTGTGGAAGAGTATCGCAAGAGTTTGAATAGGACATACGCCTTCGTGATGGCCGAAGATCGGGCCAAGTTTTTTATTGGTCAACAGAAGTATTTGAAAAAGAAGCCGATGCACGTTTCTAGATGCCCGCTGGCGCACAGGTTCTTGACGTTCACTATGCAAATGGACTCGCCGTTTCTCAGCAATTTTGATGCCATCTTGCTGCAGTTGTATCAGACGGGCTTGTTCAAGAAATGGGAGACGGATGTCTTCGACATGGCCGTGGCGACAAACTACTTACAGCTGTTCCGGTCGAGCGATGAGGACAGCTTTAGGGCGCTCACTATATCACATCTGTTTGTGTGTTGGATGACGTTTGCCGTTGGGATTAGTGTCTCCCTTGTGGCTTTGTTCATAGAATTTGTAAGAGTTAATTATAGACGGTCGATTTTTTTTACTTAAGAAAGGCCGACATTCGACGGATTATTTAAAATTATAAGCAGATAGTTGACTGTGAAGAAGTGGCAAGGTTCCGACTGGCTTTTCGACAGACAAGACATGCGAAAAAAATCTTGAACCAGAAACTGAGTTGAATGTTCGAAAGTTCTATAAGATTCTTTTCTAGAAGTAAGCAACGACCAGGAACCCTTTTGTTTCATATATTTAGTTGGAAAAAAGAATGAAAAATTAAAAAATAAAAATAAAAATTACATTATAAGTTCGTTCATTTTAGGCATTTAGGCTTTTATTAGTAAAAAAGTATTGCTTACAATGATAAGATAACAATCATCTTTCAAATTGTGCAAGCCTTTAAGTTAATGTTAAGTTTTAATATGCGTGTCAATAGAAAATAATTTTAATTTGACAAGATAGGCTTCACGATAATGAAAATTCCAGAGTTTACGATTTAATTAATTGATTTCGTATTTGTAGTAGAAGCATTAAGTGTTATGTGTGTGTAGTAGTCTCGGTGGACAGATATTTTGATAGGGAGGACTTAAAACTACTCGTGCTTCTAATTTTCCTTATGTTGATGAGAAGGGAATTCCACAGCCGAATAGAGTCAACAAAGAACTGATGTTCGGAAGTTAAACTGGCATAGCTAGTTTGCAATAGCATACACAATCTATCTGACTGGAGAAAGCAAAGCTTTTTATATAAATAGTCAGGCTCATTGGTTTGCATGATGTTATGTAAGAGGCATAACATTCTACATTTAAGCACATTGTCAAAGGTGCAACCGCAGATCTTTTCCGAGAAGAGGGAAACGTGATCATATTTTCTTAGGTTATATACGAAGCGAACGATATTATTATAAGCAACATTCAGCTTTCTCCTAGAGTTAGAGTCTGGACTGCAGAATATCCCTCAGCAATACAGCAAAATTGGTAGAAGAAGAGTTTCCGCCAACCGTGTATGGAGAAAATACAGGTTATCCCACCTTAGCAATGGTGGCATTTATGTGTGTACCTGTTTAAGGAAATTAAAAAATTATATTAATAACATAAATCCATTTAGTCTGTTCTGTGGCAAAGTAGGTAAAGACTGACAAGATGTAAGAATTTAAAAATTATATGTATTAAAGATGCCGGATTCCAATGAAGTGGAACATCTACATCTATTCATATGAGCTCATGAATCTCGAACTTTGCAAGCTTTGCAAGCTGTGACACTTCATTCATACCGAGTTTTTTTTTTCTTTCGCATAGAGTAGTGGGTACAATTTGAGCAAACACACACATCATCGTGAATGTTTTGGTCGTGAATTTATGGATCGCCGCACAGTGGTCCCATTGTATGGGATAGTTGGAAATAAATCTGTAACTTTTGAACCTGTGAACCGATCTTAATGGAACATACTGCAAGTACTACGAGATCTTATTATGTTTCAAAAATGGTTGATGTATCTCATAAGCTAACGGAGTAATCTTAAGTTAAATAAATAAAAAAACATTTTTTTTTGTTTAAATGCATAAAATAATTATTTATTATTGTCGATGACTCGGAATTGGGACTTAAAGCAAATTTGTAATCACTATTTATATATATAAATTCAATTTTACAAGTTTTGGTAACGTACACTTTATTTGGAATTAAAGAAACTAAGCAATTCAGTATAATTAGGCTTGCGCTTCAGTACTAAGTGGCAGCGAATCTTTTGTTTTTGGTTCAGGCCTTAAATACGCAATCCAGGGATCAGATGATACCAACATTTGATGAATAACATCTTCATTTGTTGCCGAACGAGAACATTTTCTACTATTATTAATGCGATAGTACCTATATTCTTTATTCCGACTTTCCTGCGCCTCCTCTGACAATGATCCGACGGGCAAGGCTGCTGATGATATTATTTCTGTTCCGTGGAACAGAATTTTATGTACTGTTGCTGGCATATAATACCAGGGATATAAATTTGTAGCCATTGTAGCGGTTTCCAGGGCATAAGCTCCAAACTTGTCGGGGTCAATCCAAAAATTGCTGCATATTGTCTCCAGGATAACACTGAATCTTTCTATGAGTTGCACATCTATTTCCGTTATTTCTGCCGTTGATAATGGGTCTTCAAAAAATCGTCTAGATGTGTTCCCATCGTTGGTTGTGCCAAATCCTTGCTTTATTATATCTACTTTAATACCCATTTTTGTATGAACTTCTGCTGAATTTGATTCTTCCTTGCCTGGTGTATGGGCTGTGTCGCTTTTGTTGTTCTCCAAGCTTTAGACTCCAAATTGTAAGCTACATGTAGCAAGTATTCCATAAAACGGATGCGAGCGTGCAAGGGTGAAATTCCTAATCTTAGAGCTTCCTGATTTCTTGGTTTTGCTCTAAGTAACTTCAAATCATTCATCTCTGATGGTTTCGCGCCACATATAACACATGAACTTGCAGAAGACGTGTTTGTCACAGCCTGTGCTACTTTGCCATCTATCATCGTAAAGTGCAATTCATGCCTTACTTTAATAACGGTCGATTTCACTTTAATAAATGATTCCCGCAAATTCTGAATTTCATTTTCAATTCTGTTTTTTTCTTCTCGTATTAGGTCCATACTTTCTTTTTTAAGTTGTAGCTTCACTGGCCTACAGTAACGTGTTAAGGAAGGTCGAGGATTTTTCCAAATTTCACTACTTTCATCCGATTCCGTCAACTGCAGCGGTACCAACGATGTCATGAACAAATATGAATCGGATGACACTGAATCCAAGTTTGAAAACGTTAATTATAACAATTTTATGACCCAAAAAATTCTAATTCACAATAATAAAAATATCCTCGGCATCTCGCATAGCGTTTGCACAATACATGCACAATACAATACATGCCACTTAAATGCCTCGTACTCCCAAAGTGGTCAAAAGTGGTCTCTAGTTTTTTCAGCATCAATATGCAATACTTTTAGCTTTCAGAAAAAGTTCTCCCTTTGGAGACTCTTGCAGCATTTTTGTTATAGTCCATCAAACATTGAAATGCTCCTCTCAAAGTGTGTCGTTCCTTAAGCCCTGGTAAAAAATTGGTAATCAATATGAAAAACCTGAAAACGCAGTTTGAAAGCAAGATATATGACCTTTAAAAAAAAAGATACTTTAGGTTCCAATGGCACATAAAATTTGCTTAAAAAAATACGTCAATTTTTGTAATTTTCAAAGTCCCAAGTTTGAGCTAAAGGTACAGCCAAACGGATGATCCAAAGTCAACAAAATTTTGGCTCATATTTGTAGAATCGAAAAACATAAACCATTTTGCCGGGAAAAATATGTCACTTCGGGTATTTATAGCCACTGCGGGACCACTATGCGCCGTGGCGTAGTGGGTAAGTGCGTCGACTCTTACTCAAAGGGTGCCAGGTTCCAATTCCCAATTAACCAACTTTCATAATTCACGGCTCCACCTCTTTGGAGTCACTGACAATGCTCAAAGAGTATTCCTGTCTAGAAAAAGCTTCTCAACTTCGCCGTTCGGTGTCGGCATTAAACTGTAGGTCCTTTCCACGCGTGACCGAACAATAGCACGCACAACACGAGCGGTTGCTGAGAAGCTAGGCCCAGGTCCACCTCGCACTGTCGCGCCACCCATGTTATTATAAATGTAAGTATATTATTTGTGGATCTTGTGTATTGCGAACTCACGTTTGACAGTTCACAAAGAGAACGATTGAATTTAAAATCAGAGAAAAATTTAAAATCGTTAATAATTACACTTTTAGTCGATTAGAAACTCGACAATACAGTCCTCATTTTCTTGCATACCAAGACGTATAACATTTTGTTTATAATTTTCTGGAAAATGGTTGTTTCTAAAATATATATACTATAGAAACTCGATTCACGCAGCTAATAGAAATTAAGACATTTGCAGTAACCGAGGTTGTTGCACATATCGGGTCACATTTTTTACTAAGAAGTTATAGTCAAAATCAGTTCTATCAATGCAGTCACAGTGATTAGTCGTTGCTTTTGCTGCTGCAACGTCTCTTATAGTTCTTGCAAAAGTTCTGTCGTACTAACAATGGATTCACTGCTAATTGTCTCCATAGTATGACTGATAACGATTTCATTGTTTCTAAGATCGAACAATTGTTCAAAGAGATTTTTGATCTAAGAGAATTTGTATTGCGTTCATCTACGAACACGAGTTCAAAGTCTCAAATGGTGACTGACTCAATCAATTGGATATTATAGAGTTTGGGTTTGGGTAGGTTTCTAGCATTACCACTAGCTACCTCCATTAGTACTGGGCGTGGTAATTGATTATTAGGAAACGGTTTGGGAATAAAGGCATTAGGTGTTTGATTATGGAACCCATTCATCTGCTGTGAAGGAAATTGTGGATGAGGTGTTTTTTTTAAATGATCTAAATTGAGGTTGATATTATTCAGTGGGCCTGAATTAAGGTTGATGATATTGGAATTGATTGTTTTGCAATCTAGGTGGTTGATGGGGTCTTAACTGGAGCGGCTGTACGTTTTTTATTTGTGGATTCTGTGGTGGGGTTGATAATTTATGAGTAAAGAGGGAAAAGACTGAGACTGAGTTACTCGTCTGTGGGATAGAAAGCTTTGGCAACATGCTGTTTTTCATATAAAAGGCAGTTTGTTCCTTAATACAATAGTTTAATGCTTCCATAATAGTTGAAGACCTCATTGTTCCGATAGTTGAACCCAATGTTTCTTTCAGACCAATAATGAACGTATTCAAACACATGTCAGCATATAGACGTTGTTTTGCTGTTACCATGGACGGTTCGTTTTCGTGAATTCGAACATGATTTGTCATAGTGGGCAAAACTCGATGATTTTGGAATAGAATGTTTCAACACTAACATTGTTCTATCTTAAATTGTGCAAGTCACGTATCATAGATGGTTCGTTTCTTTGGTCAGAATATACCAGATTATTCCTTATTTGTTACCATTCAGTAGGATTTATACACATTTGATACATCGTTGGCTTGGCCAACAATTTTATTTCGTATGGTTCTCAATATTATGGCAGCATATGTTGTACCATCTTATTGTGTTATTAACACTAATGTTTCCTCTACATTACTAAGAAAATCCTATAAGGATCTAGGATTTCCGTCGAATGCCGGCAAATCTTTAATAGTGTCCGGAATAAGTAAACTATTAAGGATTTTATTAATGTTCAAATTACTTACATTGTTACTACTAGTAGCCGAAGAGGCGTTAATTTGTTGTTCTGAAATTGAACTCTGAATATTCATATTTTCAATATTTAAACTATTATTCCGTAAACCGTGGAGTCTGTTTTACATGGTAAATTGTAGGCATCAAGAGTCATATTCTTAGTCGATTTATCCTTGGGAATTTGATTTTTAGTAGGAAATGAAGGATATTAACGATATAAAACCAAGGAGAAGGGCTTACATGTAGATTATGAGGAATGTTCTCATTGTTGGTTGTCGTAGGTTTTCGGAAGTGAGGGGTTTGTTAACCGCCGGGAACTGTATCGAAGACTTTGGTTTTCACTGTTTTTATAACGATAAATCGTCGTTATTTTTTTCCACAGTTTTCTTTAACGATAAACCGTCGTTATTATTATTTTTTTTTTTCACAGATTTGCTTAACGATAAACCGTTGTTAAATTTGTCATCGCTATTTTTTTTAACGACCGTAGTTACACTATTCACACTTATGTCTAACGATATACCGTAGTTATATTTGTTTCTCTATTCACTCCCGTGTTCAGTGATCTCTGGATACAATTTGTATCTTAACGACTGCACCACTTTTAGATATCGTACGATCGATATGAAAAAAAAATAAGAGAACAACTTCGCTTTCCAACTTGCTAAATTCAAATGCGACTAATAAATAAAGTCTAATAATAAAATCATCATATTATAAATAGTAGAAGAGATTGTGGGAACAGAATGCATATGCATGTTCCCACACTGAGGAAACAGATACTTAATTACGTTTTGGATTACAAAAATTCGAATTCGGGAAAAGCAAACAATGTATGGATGTTTATATATGTGTTATGTCACATAACTCGTGAATCGAGGGTTGCTTAAACCGAGTCTGTACTGTATATGAATAGCACTCAATATCGCGTGCCTTCTGTAAAGTTCGTGGAATAGTTTTTTCAGATAGCATCAAAAAACAGGGCCAAATATCCCACAATGAACTTTTCACTCAAAAAAACAAAGGACCTCTTCACTCGCCTGAGGATGTTAGTTTGGTTTTTCGAGACAGGACTTACATTACCCACTGAGTCTTGAGACCAAGAAAATAGCAGTTAGCAAAGGTTGCGCTTGATGGTGACATGCAACTTCTCATCATCATCATCATCTTCTGACCCGAATGATCCACTAAAGAGGTCGCGGGGGTAAACCACGCAAGATAGATCTCCAGGCAACTCGATTCTCCGCCATCGACTCTAACTCATCAGGGGTCATGCCCATCCTGGGTCTGCCAAGTGGTCGCCTACCTGATGGAATTGCATTCAAAGCTCGCCTCGGAAGTCGTGATGGTGGGTACATTCGTGCTACTTGACCAAACCAGCGATGCATAGCCCTTTCCGTTCGGAGAAGCAGCTGCTCAACATTGAGTTCCTCGTGCACTGCCGTGTTTCTTATCCTATCCCGGCGATTAAATTCCACAACAGCACGACGAAATTTCATCTCAGCAGCTTGTATTAACGATCTTATTCTTTCGGACATTACCCAAATTTGATGACCATACTTGAGAGTTAAAACAAATACTGAGTTGAAAACCGCTTACTTGGCTTTCACATGAAGCTCGGCCTTCTTGATACCAGGTCTCCCAAGCTGTGTCAAAACTGACCCAGCTCAACAAATCCTACAGGAAAGTTCAGTATTACTCCCCCCAACACTGGTGAATACTTTCTCTTGACCTGCTTTAATGGGACTCCACTAACATTTAGAGTGCATTGAAGAGGCGTTCTGGAAACTACCAACATCTTCTCTTGATCGAAAAAGTATTGATGACTTTATGGATTCCCTCTTGCACTAACTTTGCCACAATGTTTCCATGCTTTAAATCAATTAATTTCATTTCATGACATTGCCTCTATTAACAACGCACCGTAACGTAAAATGACTTTATCTACTTTCTCAAAGAAGTCACAGCGGTCCAAAAGTCCAAAAGTCTGATATCTCTCAAGACATCAAAATTAGGACATAGTTCAGTGGTATTAGATCAAGAGACTGGAATTTTCTTTTACGAATTTTCCATGACCAAAAAGGAGAAGCAGAACGTCAATCACGTCTGCTCTGGTTCGGACATTTCCAATTAGGAGGCCGCTTCTGTGACAATCGTCGAGATTGATTCAAAAACGGGTTGACTAAGCAATGGGCCGCAATGGTGTTCCTCTTTAGGAAACAAATCTGCCTTTACCTAATACCTAACTTCGTGGAATCTTCATCATTATTTTGGAAGGCAGATAAAGTTTTCCCTTCAAGGCTCAATTTTTGGGGCAAACATACACAAATGTTCAACAAATAAAGACCGAAGGAGGCAATTAAGCGGACAAATCTACCACTGACAATGGTTTGGGCAGACATTCCCTTCCTCACCCTTAAGATTTGATTTGAAGGACTTGCGAAAATATCAGTATTTGTACTGATCCGTTTGAAATTATTTATCTCTGAATGGTCATCAGTGCCACGAACGATAGGAAACTCAGAAAGAATCGCCTCCTCTGACCCATAGTTCAACATTCCGTCCTGTCAGTTCAATTCAAAAAGTTTAAATAAAGCTTCGTTGTAGGTTTCCAATCGATTTGCCACCGAATACAAATTACATATGAAACACCAGCGTGACCCCAAAGCATCCTCATGCCAAGTTTTTTCCAATTTCAACAGACCACTGCGATGGACAAAGAAAGCAAACGATAAGTTTCTACTCTGATGCCTTCTTATTATTTTTATCGGGTCACTTCGCATTGAGTAAGGAGGAGCTCCTCTTCCTCTGGAGTGGAGTGAAGGAATGGCTTGCAGCAGAGAAGACGGTTCCATCTCATCGACCAAAAGCAACAGAGATCACCTGCTGCCTATTGCTGGTTGCTGTTGGGGCATTCTCAAGCAAGGACTTGTGCAAGCGAATGTGAACGGTGGGGTGGCGTAGGCGTGTGGAGACGATGTGTGTAATCATTTGAAGGACCATAAATATTATTTTCATCTTCCATACAGTGTATAATGGCAGGCGTAATGCTGTTACAGTTGAAAGGTGCATAAGGGCGATGGTGGCAGCGCCTCGGGCGTTCTCTTGTATCATATGCCTTGAAGTGGAATGGGGTAGTTATCGTTCGGTAAACGATTTGTCACCCAGAATTTATGGTGTTCGATAAAAGTTTTCCAATAAGACGACTCTCCCGCTGCCAAAGGTGCCTCGCCTAATCAAAACAAACATCGTGGACACAGTCGGGCTTACAGGAAGGGCTTCGTATGGATTTTTTATTTGTTTCTTTTGTTTTTGTTTGTTCTTCCTTATGTATCCATCTGCTTCTGTTTTATGATTCCTGCAATCCTTACTCATGTTTACTGTATGAAGTATACAGGCGACCTTACTACGACTTTTCTTCGAAATAAGCTTAAATATAAGAAAATGTCATTCGATTTCTGTTTGCCATTTATTGTTACCCGTATTCTTTGACTATTCTATAGGTATGTGGGATTAATTTGAAAGAAAGATTTGTCTTTCTAGGAAAACTGAAGGGAAAGATCTTAGCAACATCTTTGACTCGAAACCTACATTCTCATTTCATATGTAAGTACTAAATAGTTGCAGATGATAATTCAATGCTTGGTCAAGAAATTCAGTGCTGAATTTTCTAATCCATATGACCTTAAATATGTCTACATGTACATCGAACGTCCTTATCTTGATTGTTATGTACAGTACAGTTATATGTATATGTACAGTGGCGAGCAAAAGTGGATTTCAGTTTTTCACTTTTTCATAAAATTGTTTCTTTGTGACGGATTTGATGGAAATGAAAAATTCAGACCTGTTTTCTTATTTCATTACCAAAAGAAAGAGTGATCAATGAAAGAAATCGTACAATTACAACGGCTTAAATAAAATAAAAACCAAGCGAAACCCATGCATCCAGTTTTGCACATTTTAATTATTCCTTTTTTTGTGCATTTACCGTTAGGTCTAAACTTGGAGTATCATAACTTATGATTTATTTCGCCATCCTACTGAGCGGTACATTCTAGCTGAAAAATCAACTTTTTGTTTCCAAATTTTTAAAATATGAATTTAAAAAAATAATAATAAATAAAATAATACACCTATCCCTCGTTTTACACGCTACTCGTTCTGCACGTTTTCGATCTTACACGGTTTTTAAAATCAAAATTTTAAAAAGGAAAATTTTTAAAAAATGCCAAATTTTGACTGCACGCGAATTTATTTATACATACTTAATTATAATTCTGGTAACACTTCAGACGTATACATGCTCTACTGTCATAAACTTATATATGTATGTATATGTTGTTCTTTGATAAGAACACAAAATAAAATGGGAATTCCCCTTTAAGTGTCCAAAGCCAAATTGTATGTGTTTATGAATTAATGGATTTTATACAACAGAACGAGTATCATCATTGTTTACCTACACATTTAAAATTTTTTATTTTTCATAATTTCGTATTAGTTTTCACAATTTATTATACATATTGTGTAAATTATTTGAAGTAAGTAACTAAATAAGAATTATGTTTTAAAACACCCTTTTAATTAATTTTAAATTTTAGTTTTATCATGGCAAAAGTAAAAATTAACAAAACAGAGATTAAGAGAAAAATTATATCTTTGGAAACAAAAATTGAAATTTTGGACCGTCTAAGAAATAAAGAAAGGATAGTAGATGTTGCTAAATTTTATTTTATGAATGAAGCAACAATACGAACAATAAAGAAAAACGAAGACTTAATTAGAAAAAGTGTAGCAGCTGGAATGCATACGAGTATGAGTACAACTTCACATGTAAGAAATGTTACGATGGAAAACATGGAAAAGGCTCTAATGATATGGCTAGAAGACCAAAATCAAAAAAGAATTCCAATTAATACGTATGCCATACAAAATAAAGCTTTAAGAATTTATGAGAAAATTCAGAATCAAGCACCGTCTACTTCTGCGAATAAAGTGCCTTTTCACGCGAGCCATGGTTGGTTCCAACGATTTAAGCAAAGACATTCCTTGCATAGTCTTAAATTAAAAGGTGAGCAAGCACCTGCTAATTTGGAAGCAGCACAACAATATCCCCAAAAATTTTCTGAAATTGTTGCCGGAAAGTCTTACAGTCCTGACCAGGTTTTTAATGCTGATGAATCCGGATTATATTGGAAGAAAATGCCTGAGAGGACATTTTTAGCAAAACATAACAAGTCAGCTAGCGGCCATAAGGCAGCAAAAGATCGTATAACGATTCTTCTCTGTAGCAATGCTTCTTGTGATCATATTATGAAGCCATTGGTAATTAGCAAAGCTAAACGACCACGTTCGTTTAAAGGAATAAATATTAACAATCCACGTTGTTCAATGATTGGATCCATAACTTTTTCGTGCCAGATGTGAACAATTATTTAAGCAAAAAAGGTTTACCTTTTAAAGCCCTTCTTGTTCTTGATAATGCTCCAGGTCACCCTCATGATTTGCAGCATGAAAATATTGAAATTGTGTTTCTACCACCAAATACAACTTCTTTGTTGCAACCACTAGACCAAGGGATAATTTCGACTTTCAAGGCAATGTATATTAAAAAGGCATTCAGATATATTTTAGATCATATGGAAAGTGAAGGATCTCTTTCAATTATTGATGCCTGGAAAAAAATTACTATGTTAGATTGCGTCAAGCATATAGGAATGTCATATGCCGAGATTAAACAATCAACGCACCATGGGTGTTGGAAAGCAGTATGGCCTGACATATTTCAAGGTAAAAATTATAGAACATCTTTGGAGCAAGAGTATTCTCAGATAATTGAGTTGGGTCAAGAATTGGGTGGAGAAGGCTTCGACGATATAGCTGAAGCAGATATTGCTGAAATAATGGAAGACCAAGAATTAAATGAAGACGACTTAATTGAAATTATCAAAAATATTAGTGAAAACGAAAATGATGTTGAATCTGACGTTAAAAACTATGAACCCAATGCTTTCACAGCAAAAATCGTTAACGAGGGACTTGTGTTAGGAAGAAAATTAGGAAACTTTTTTCAAGAACATGATCCGAATGTTGAACGAGCTCTCAAATTTCAACGAGATGTTAATAAACTTTTAAGTCAGTATGAAGAAGTCTACAAAGATAAAAATAAAAAACAGATGCTTATTTCAGACTTTTTTCCTGACAAGTCTCAGCAAACTACATACGGCAAAAATCCATATAACAACTGTAGAAAGTGAATCTAATGAGATAATATCCAGTGATAAATCTGATATTATACAATTTCGTAAGAGAAGACTTATCGTTGAAAGTGACAGCAATTAAGTTTGATTAAAATAAGGAACATAAGTCTTATTTATAATTATTATTATGAATGAAGTCCAATACATATGTATATTTTTTTTTGCTATGAAATACATTTTTTATGCTTTTTTTTTCATTTTACAAATAAATTTAATTGTTTTTATGTTTTCTATGATTTAAATGATACTTTTATATTTTATTAAGTGTTTTAGTCATATTTTGTGTTCAAGAAATGTCTAAAAAAAGCTTGTTTATAGTTGCTTTCGCTTAACACGATTTTTCCATATAAAAATTAATTTTTCGAATTACACGGTTTTTGTCAGGAACGTATCTACCGTGTAAAACGAGGGATAGGTGTAATATATAAAGAAATATATATAAAATATTGAGAAAATCATGTTGCTGTCTCAAAAATTTCTTTAATCGTGGGACCTAGTACAGAAATTAGTAGTATGCCACCACATATACATATAAGTATTGTACGAAAAAGGAAGACAAATTGATTCACCATGCATAATAAAGGTGGGTGCCCAAAACTGTTGATGCTCACCTTATTGAGATCGGTATAGAAAAAATGTATGCCAAAACACCTAAAGCAACTGAGTATATTACGCAAGAGGGCTTAAAATATAAAGCCCCGACTACATTTATGCAAAGAACAAAACCTGATTCATAAACGGGGGAAACACAAAATGTCTAAAATTAGAATCTCCCAAATTAATAGCCCACAACTTTAAAAAAAGGAACTAATGAAAAATCCCCAACAGGCCATAAGACCACAGTGGACGATTAATATAACAAATATATATATAACTATTTGTTAGTAAAATTATTGTTGAGAAACGCTTAAATTTATTTGTATAAATTGTGTTAAGATTGTTTATTTGATTTTCATAAAATGTGTTTTGATGAATTACTTTGCCAAACATTCTATTGTTACCCTATGACCATGTCTATTATGTCAGTTTTTGCACTTGTGATGTACCATACATACATACATGCATACTTATGCTTGCACTGGCATTGGCACCAGCAATAATGCAGCAGGTGTGTGTGAATGTATATGATTTCTGATTGGCAGTTGCTATTGATTTGAGATGATCTCGGAGAAATGTAAATTATTGGTGACGTGTGCAACACTGGCGTGGGCAAGTGGCTAATCTTATTTTGCGATAGAGAAAAACTTTCTTCTTGCAGCAACCACCAAACCAGCCGTGTCGTGTCATAGGGAAACCTTTTGCTTGGCTTGATAGATTGTCTATAGTTTATGTTTGAAATTAAATAAAGTTTATAACGTGTTGAACAATTTGAATCTTTAATTTCACGTTTTGTTTACGGCAATTCTTAATCACCTTTTATTTTATGGTTTGCGCCAATGGATGTGGAATCTTCTTCAAGATACTAGTAACCCGTGTTACCAGCATGAACGATTCACGCACGGGATATTATTCTCCTTTGTTCCTCGCGCCTACGTCCTAAACCACACCTCTGCACACTTCTACCACTCTCCCCGCGGAAATGCCCTTAGGTACTACTTCGCGGGGCTGGTTAGCATATCGCGCTATGTTATCTATATTTGCCAATTCGGCATTTCTTTCTCTTTCCAGCCTTCTTAGCTCGATCTGCACCCTTGTAATAAAGGAACAGGTCACCAGCCATTTGTCAGCTGACTCCATCATATGGCTAACTAGGAGCTCGGGAGTTGGTGGACTTCCTCTCGCCACGGCAAAGCGTCTGCAATGGAATATTGCGTGCTCTGCGTCTTCATCTTTGGGCGCGCATTCTGGACAAGTGGGTGAGGTGTTGTGACCAAATCTGTGGAGGTATTTTCGGTAACCCCCATGGCCCGACAAGAACTGCGTCAGGTGGTAGTTGCAGTTCCCGTGAGCTCTCGTTGTCCAGGCTTCTATTCTGGGTATCAATTTATCTGTCCATCTGCATCCATTCTTAATCACCTATCTTTTCATATTTGACAATTAATTAGAAACGTTATTGGTAACTAAATATGCCAGTGTTTTCTCATTTATTTCAATATTCTTTTCGATTAATTTTTTTTTAAAAAATAATCATTGGAAATTAAATTAATTTTTTTTTGCGAGGAACATTTCCCTTTGTGCCATATTAATGAAATTGGGAAATTGCACCAAATACAATCTTCTTTGAATTGTTTAACAGTGTCGCATTTGGATGTTTTGAAGGAAGCGGGGTGGAGCGTCCAGTGGAGTGATGCCGAGGCCTAATCATGTGGATGCAGAATCGTTGCGCAGCTGTGTAGGAGAAAAGCTTTCCAACTAAGTACTAGTCATAATAAGACTATTTGGTAAGATTCGACATGATTTGTAAAGATTATCTTACATTTTTGTTATTATTTCTCCAGCGTTTCTAATTAGTTGTCATAGCTTAAAATTGAGTTTTAGAGCAGAAACACCTCTTAGAATATATTTTTAAAAAAATGTATGAATTGTGTTTTTTTTATCTTTATAAGTTCCAATGATTATTTTAAGAAATAAAGAATGAATCGTAAAAAGTAATGAAATAAATGACAAGGCACTGGCATATTTAGTTAAACATGTCGTTTCTTATTGGTTGTCAAGGGCTGTATGTATATTATATATTTATATGATATGTTTTGTTGGTCTATATTTATTTACTCATTGTTAATCAAATATTTTTCATCAAATATATAATATAAGACTACTAGTATAAGTATATTTCAAATTCAATGAAGAATATTGTTTCTAAGTTATTTTGTAATCGTGGACAATAGAGATGGCGAATCCCCGAAGTTCAAGATTCGCTGTAATAAAATAGTACTTTTTTGAAACAATTAAGAATAATACCATTCCTCTACTGCCTCGTCCCTCTGGGTTCGATAACTTTCCGGGCCGGGGAATTGGTTTCCAATCAAATCGCTGGATCTTAACTCTTCCCGATAATTCGATGTATGAAGCTGAACAGCTCGTACAGTTGGTAGTTATATCTTCTCCTACACTCACTATCTGAGACGAGATCGAAAATCACCCAAAGAATTTTCCACTCTAAGAAGTCAAGAGTAACCTCATCCAATTTTTAAAAAGTCAATGCCTCTGCGCCGTATAGCAGGACTGGTTCAATTAATATGTTATACAGCTTTACTTTGGTTGTTATAGAGAGGGCTTTGTTTATCAATTGCTTTTATAGCCCAATGAAGCAGCGATTGACATGAGTTATTCTTCATTTGATTTCAGCAGGATGTCATTGCCTGAGTTGGTGGCTGTTCCTAGTAGAGGTGAAGAACTATCTATAGTCCCTGCCATCGATAATAATCGATAGTTGGTGCCAAGGCCTAGCTTCTCAGCAACCACTCGTGTTGTGAGTGCTATTGTTCTCTCACACGTGGAAGGGACATACAGTTTAATGCCGACTCCAAACGGCGAAGTTGAGAAGCATTTTCTAGACAGGAAATACTCTTTGAGCATTGTCAGTGACTCGAAAGAGGTTGTGCCGTGAAAAATGAAAGGTGGTAAATTCGGATATCGAACCTGGCACCCTCTGCGTAGGAGTCGACGCACTAACCCACTACGCCACGGCGACCTTATTTATTTTAGAATGTTAAAATATCCACATTTCTTGGTTTGATTCTTGATCGTCTCTCTGTGGCTATTTGATCACTTACACTGAAAGTCTTCTCTGACTCCACCGAAGATGCTGGAACAATGCAACACATTATGCAGCATTTGTGTGTACATGAATTGGTATAACGATTCTCCAAAGTTTATTTAACAGAAAATGGCTAGGAAATCATTGATCATTGACAACATTGAATGGTTTAGAATCAGTGACTATATTTAAGGTGAAGGCTGTATGCCGCTCTTTATTTATTTGAGACTATTGTGCTGTCCTTTTAAAAAGTGACTAAACATATGTCCTTGGATTTACAGAATCAGAATCAATTGTAATTTCTTATAAAAAATCATTTTAAATGATCAGAGAGATAGCTAGTATTAACGCTAGAATTATAATCCTTACTGGACTACGAATGTTTGGCCAGTTTTTCATAGGAAGATATGTTAAAAAAATTCTGGCATAGCTTTGTATTTACCTTCTGCTTGGTGAAAAAGACATTTATCCATAATTTTATTTAAAAAAGAAAAGAAACGATTTAACACCGAGTGCAAGTACACGAATGAATGACGGTTGTCTACATGTTTTAGTCATTCCTGTTATGGTTATTTTAAAACGCATATTCCTCTATAAATTGAAATCAGTAACATTCAGTATTTGAAATTAAATATTGCGTTTTTTTGACAATTAATTGCGTTCACAAGCCACTATTGAAAACTATGGATTGTATTAAAAACATATCAATAGCTTTCAATAGTGCTATCGGTAGTTCTCCACCTCTAGTTCCTAGGTAGACCAAGTCACTATCTCCAAGCTTAATCTGTCATCTTCGACGTTCTGTCCGAGACATCGGTCGATGTTGGATGTTCTTAGTCATTAACAGCATATGACCTGACCAATATCGTTAAATATTCGAAGAAACTATTGTGTTTGTTGCATTTATTCATTCATGCAATTATAATAAATTATTCATTGAAACATTCTGTAAATTAGTAATTAGTATCCATTAGTGTATCATTCATCATTCACAAAATGATGAAAAAAAAACAACGAATGGTTCTTGGTGTACAAGCGGTTTGATTATTTAATAAAATAGTTGTTAAGTCTAGTTTTATTGTAAAGGAGAGCTTAAGTTATTATAGTCATGTTAATAGAGTGTGTTACTTATTTGTTTAATTAACAAATTATCATTGCGGATAATCGTGGTTAAGTTAGGTCGATTGGCATACATTCAGTCGCAAAAGCGTGAAAACCGTCATATATGAGTTCTGCGTTCTCAGTAAACATTTAATTCAAATGGGGCTCAAAAGACACTTGCTTACATAAAATAAAAATACGAGAATATCTCAAAACTATGGGCACGGCGGGTCAGACACCAAAAACGCAACGAAATTTAGATCACCATTAAATCGCACCATTTTTGATTAGTTACTTAGATGCTACCACAATAACCCATATTTAATCAGATTTGCTTATGTGATTTATCTGTTTTATGCTTACTTTTGTGATGCGAATGTTGCTTTTTTTTGGCTTTGCATATAGTTTTTGAGATATGTTCATATTTTGTTTGCTTTATGTACGTTACAAATTGCCTAAGGAAACTGAGATTTTTTCTTGAAGTCCAGTTCGACATTATTTTTCGCTGAGAACGCTGGCACCTTTATGCTCGTTGCTCACTTTTGAAACTGCGTGTATGTAGTATTAGATTAAGTTTCACGTAGACTTCACTCATAGGGCAAGTGGGTTTAAAATTTAATAATAATATTGTTCGTCGAACTAATTAAGAATAAGAGAATTTCGCCTAGCAAGGAGTGACAGGTTAGGAATGATGCACTTTTTTTATAAATTGTCATATTTTAGGAACTGTCAAAGTTACTAATGACATCCAGCGGTCAAAATATTTAGAAAGTTTTGTCCTTTCATATTATGCTTGCTTGGAGAATATGCGGATTAAAAAATAGTATCGAACCAGAATCAGTTGTAAATACTCAAGGTTCGACGCACCAAGATATCGACCAAGCTTCAATGTATCCGCCAAGATTTTCTGGTGCGGTTTTGGCATGACGCCATCGTCTTCTTCACATGGCCCTACAGTCCGAGGTGCACCTGGGGTTCAACCAACAAGCCTCTCCAACTACTTCCAGTGTCACACGCACAGTTGGTTGAGGTCCTTCTCCACCTTGATTAGCCACCTTAAACGGGGGAGTTCTCTGTTGCGTTGTTCCCCAGATTTGGAGTCGAAGACACTACATGGCCTAGTCATCTTAGGCCTTGGATCCTTAGACGCCTGACTAGGCTCACGTCACTCCAAGAACTGACCTTGGAACAACCTTCTGGCTCTAGAAGGAGTGCTCGCTAGGCAAGCTCCTGCTGACTGGAGTTTCGGATGCCGCCGTTGCATTGGCCAGACAGTTTGCCAGCTCCTCCGCTGCTATCCATAAAGAGAGATGAGCCCTGGTACAACCCACCCACGCGGGTTGGGTACCACGTCTTCAATCGAAGCGGCTTGGCTCCCATATTGCACAATGTGGATGTGAGAGTAGGTGCTCGTTGATAGAGGCTAAGTGTAGACGCCTGTGCCTTTGAAATCCGGTATCCGGTTTATAAGAAACCGTTGCCGTCAAATGCCTCAGCTACCTGATTCATGGAGTTCCCCCTGTCATTTTTCTTAACAAAACCAAATTTCGTCATCTACATGTCACTATAAATTTATCAGCACAACATGTGAACATTCCCTTTTGTCCCCTCTCGAATCAGCACAACATGTGAACATTGTTCATTCCCCTTTGTGGTCGGAAGTCTTGAAGATGAAAATCTTTCTAAGTTGAAGACAAAACTATAAACTTACAAGATTTATTGCAATTTTTTCGTATGAATTTAAGTATTTTTGTTTTTCTTAATGAATAATTTCAATCCAGAAGTCTGCCGACGAGAGAAAGAGAATTAGCAATGATTATTCTGTGGGTTTATAGAAATTCTTAAAATATGCTCCAAGACTGATATAATCCTTCTTCGCGGGAGTGGATGTAACAATTGCTGGCGACTTAAAGTTGGGAAAGTTTACAGTACAGACTGGATATTACACTTTTCTTGTGAGCGATTGTCCTTTAGTAGGTTCCAGCTGTTATTTTTTTCTGTGCATTCGTGCCCACAATGGTCTCATCTTCAATACTTCGCGAGTCATGATCTCTAAGAGGGTACACTCAGTTAGTTGGAAGGTCAAAAAATAGATTTTTTTTTCGTTGTCACGTATAAAAATGATTGATATCAAATGTTTTTAAGAAAAAACATATTAAACATATAAAAACAATATTCTTTGCCCACACGGATGACATTTTGGTATGAATTAGGATCAAAATTTTAACCTGGTCGGAAAGCCGTTCTCCAGTTTCAGTGATCACCGACTTCGAAGGCTACGTTTTACATGCTGATAGAGATGGCTCCACTCAAAGTTATTTATCTCCATAAATAGTAGTCCGAGCAGGTTTAAACTTTCAGGGAATACTATAGACACATAAAATGTTCTCAAAATTCCAACTAAGGGTATCATTTTAAGTCTCTCTTAAGTAAGTTCCCGAATCCGTTTTGCTCGATCGTTTTGGCCATTGTGATTAAGAAGTGCTCGAATATACTTAGTGTGAAGCTCGGCCGGATCTTTTTGTTTTGCTCGATCGTTTTGGCCATTGTGATTAAGAAGTGCTCGAATATAGTTAGTGTGAAGCTCGGCCGGATCTTTAAATACCCAGCTGGTAAGAAGGGATCAAATCTGTCCAGCTTCGCCACGTCCTTAAGCCGATCGTGTGTGAGAAGTACTTGAATCTGTCCAAAGTCTAATGAATTTCCTTTATCGCTATAATGGGTGTGTTCGGGAGATCTCCTATTGAGAATTCTAAAGTCAGGGGTGTTAATTTGAAAAGCTTCGTGATTGTTTCAGTTCTATAGATTTAAAATGTATATTTTTCACTTCACCTGTAGGTTGGTGGCATGTATTTAATGAGAATTCGCATCATTCTTCGATCGGCGCAATATCTTCAGGCCATCTTATGCACTTTTCCATTCATAAGATGTCCAACTTTCCTCTTAGAAAATATTTCACGGCCTTCACTTTCCCTACACACTGTTCTTCAATTTTATTGCTGCCTCATCGAATTGATAACATCAGTTTTTGTTCTTTTTTCTCCCACGGTTTGTTCATAATATAAACTTTTAAGCGTTTTCGGTTGTCGGAGTTTTGCTTGGAATTGAAAGTCCCCTCCTCCGCACACACCGTATCTTTCCAATCATATTGTTCGATTTGTCAAACTTTTTTATGTCGGCTGATACGCAGAAGCGTGAATCCTTTTTGCCAATCAAACATTGAATTGGTTTATTATTGCGTCGCTCTGGTAGCTACTACGTGATATAATGCACTTCACTGCTAGATGAATTTTCAACGTGTCTCTACCCCATCCTCGATTCGGTCTCACCTCCACCCACACAGCAGTTTCATTTCGATTTCGATTTAACCAAAATTAAATTGTTTGCTTTGTCAATGATACCGCCGGTTGATGGACATTCTATGTTTTCAATTTTGAATTGCAAATTGGAAAACTAAAAATTGCTCTGCGTCCCTATACCGAATGATACTCGATTTTAGAGCGAAGCGTAACATATTGTCCTTAATTTAGTTGTTGGTGATGTTGGTTAGGCTAATGAATAAATGCAGTTTTTTCGGAATTTTTCGAAAATTGCCTAAATTGCCCGAGGGTTGAAACAAAAAATTTACTAATGGACGAATGTGTATGCTAATGGACTCTTAACTGGATTTTATGAATTTCGATTAGCAAGCTAAAAGTGGCTTCAATTACGGAAAACAAATCATTTTTGTTTTTTTTTTGTCGTGGTCGATTTTATTGGACATATTTCATGGTCACCACGTAGTGGTCTTCAATTTCAAGAGTATGAGGGTTTTAAAGTAGTATTTATTCCCTACATACAAACGCAAATAGCTGTGACCCTTGATGGAAATGGTCACGTTAAAAAGATTTGCAGGGACGTGTATGGCATTTCGATTCCATTTATAAATAGACATTTTCTGTGTGGCTCATTCTGTTCGAATTGAATTGAAAATTTGGGACACGCCCCATCTATTTCGACCAGTAAGATTTATTGTTCCCACTTTTTTATTAGTCTAGGGGTTGAAGGGTATCTTCAAAAATTAGATAACATTCTAGATGATATATTCTGGAATTGTTCTTAATCATTACTTTTTTAGCCGATCAACAATGTCTGTAGTTGTTTGTTCAACCACTTTGTCCCATTTTTATATATTTTCTTCAATTGGTTAATTTTCTCTGGGAAATAATTACAAGAAGAGTGCCAGTGGGTGAGTACTTCATTTTCCTTGATTGTTTAATTGCTTCCGGGATATTCTAGAACTCGGTGCGGCATTTCGAAGATTAGTTTCATGTGTGTTGGTCATATGTTGCTTTTCCTAAGAATCCATTTTGTTCACAAGAAATCACTATCTTTCATTCTGGAGTTGCTCTTTTTTGGCCAATTTCTGGCCAAGTAGCTCCAGTTGGACCCATTGTGATGCTTATGGGGAATGTAAATTTCTTGTTCCTAAGGATGTTACAATCCTTCTTTTTATAGTCACTATGTTCCTACGAAATCTTGAGGTTGGGTTTGGATCAACTTTGTCTCATTAACATTACATGTTGAAGTGTTTCCAAATGTCATAAGCTGTCAATTTTTAAGTGGCCGGCAAAACAGCTGTTTGTTGACAGGAAATACTAGTGCATAAAACAAGATACAGTACATATCGGTTATAAGAAATTCGTATATAAGAAAAAATCGCTTATAAGAAATACGAGCAAATATACCGTACACGCCTTCATACAACTTCATACAAAAAATAACGTTTAAAAGTCTATAAAACTCTTATAAGAAAAACACTTATAAAAGAAACTTTTTCCTAACACCGAATTTGATAGATATAATGAAATAAGAACGTTTGTAAGAAATTTTTGAGCATGTGTGTACGCAAGAAGATTTTGAACTTCCCCGTGCAAATAATAGTAACAATCAATGTCAAGTTGACGTTTGTAACAAGAAAAAACCGCGAATACGTGTAATTTGTTTTGGTTTAATTGGTAATTTGGTTTCCTAGACGGGAGCATACATATTTACCCAATTAAAAGTGTTACAATGTCTACTATTAAAAGAAATACTATCAGCATAAAAACAAGAAAGATGTGTCCAAACGACACAAAATATTCCAAAGCACTTTAAGCAAAATTATAAAAAACATGGAAGCAATTAAAGACAGGAGATTTACTTGCAAGAATTTGGACATTAAAAGAAATCGAAAGCCTAAACATGAAATTTTAAATAACACAATGACCAAATGGTTTGAACAAATGACAGAAAAAAAAGCGCTCACGGAAAAAGCTGTCAGGAATTAAAAATCCCTGACTTCAAACCTAATCCAGGATGGCTTCAACGATGGAAGAAAAGTCAAAATATCCTTTTTATAAAACTTCACGGAGAATCCTCCTCCGCTGATTTCGAAGCAGCCGAACGATTCAAGGAAAATATTCTTCCTATTATCCTTCAAAAGTATACCCTGGATAACATTTACAACGCCGATGAGACTGGACTGTTGTATAAAGCGATTCCTGGTGGAACATTTGCTCCAAGAGATAAAGTTGTCACAGGTCTCAAATTACGAAAAGACCGACTTACACTACTTTTCATATGCTATGCAACAGGTTCACAGGTTCTCAGAAGCATATTCTTTCAATTGGCAAATACAAACAACCCAGGTGTTTTCGAGGAAAAGATCTCCCCATTCCATATAAGTATAATAGAAAAGCTTGGATGACCAGTACGATATGGTGTGAAGTGATTAAGGAGCTGGATGAAAACATACGAAGAAAAAATAAGAAAATTCTTCTCCTAATTGATAATGCTTCTTGTCATAAACTTGACTTCCATCCCCAAAATATCCAAGTTGTGTTTTTACCGGCATGCACAACAAGCCTTATACAGCCATTGGAACAAGGTATGTGAAGCAACGTATATGAAGCAATGTCAAAATTTTATTTAGCATTATCTTATTCTTATCTTTTATATAGGCATCCTTGACTCCTTTAAGGCCCGTTATAGGAAATGTTTGATCAGGAAACAAATTTCGGCAGTTGAGGGAGATTATATGGAAAGTTTTTTCAAGGAAATCACTATTTTGAAAGCGCTATATATCATTAAACGATCTTGGTTGCTTGTTACACCTCAAACTATATCAAATTGCCTTAAAAAAGCTGGAATTTCAAGTGAAATTGAATTAAATGACTTAACTTGCATACCAAATTCACAAATTAGCGACCCTGATGTAGAAGAGCATTAGAACGAAGACCATTTTAAAGCAATAACCGATGAGGAAATCCAAGACTGTTATGGGGACATCGATGAAAATGAATAAGTCACTGAAATGTTACTGGTTTGGTTAAGATAAAGCCATAAAGAGAAGAAGCTTTAAAAGCGTTTATTATTTTAAAACAGTATTTGACCAATGCTGAGGAGTGTCTGTCAAATATGGAAGGAGTTCTCTTTAAGGATAGGGATAAAATACTTGTTCAACAAAGAATTGAAGATTTTTTTCAAAGTAACTAATTACCAATGTGCAATATTCATGATGTCTAGGTTTTAATATATCCTAATGTTCTTTATACTTATTTATTGTTTGAGCAAAGACTTAGTAGACAATGTTATCGTAAATTAATTACACATACATATGTACATTTTTTAACATTTTTATAACAAACTTTTTTTTAGTTTTCCTATAAAAACATTTCTTCCTTATATCAGTTCTTCGGATATAAGCATTCATTTTTCTTATACGTTTATTGCATAAAAGAAAAAACGGATATAAGAAAGAAATTTTTGGGATTTTTGGACTTTCTTATATCCGAACTATACTGTAATAGTGTTAAGAACGTACAGGGAAATGCTTTACTGGCAATAACTTCATTCGGGCAAATACTTCACACAATTGGGAAATAACTTCACTCGAAATTAAAGTCTATGATATGAATGAGCAAAGAGAAAACACCACTTTTATATTTATTTAAAATAATACATCTTTGTTGTTTTAATTCAAAATCTAGAGTGACGCTTACTAGCTAACTTAACAAAAATTACATTTGATTACGCTTGTACATGTGAGCCGGGTGCAAAATAGGGAACGCTTGATTACTTGCATGAAAGCAGCTTGGCTTGGGTTCGTTGTTATGTTCGGTACAGTCATTGTATCCGACAATAGCTGGATGCATACATGTAACTAAGGGGGTTTCAAGTAGCTTTCGCAGAAAGGCTTTGAAACCCCGAAAATGTATCACGAAACCTGGGATGTTTGGAGATACATGACGAAACCTCGCAATTTCGTTTAAGTTGAAAATCTTAACTATAAAGCAGAAAGTTTGTGTATCTGACCGACAAAGGCTCCGAAACTACACGTCGTAGAGCTCTGAAATTTTCAACAAAAATCATTCTAATTTTTAAGTCGGTACGACATACGGTTCGGAAGTTACGAGCACGAGTTAAACGGGAATAAAATTCTCAAAATAAGGGTGGTTGCATCAATCCGATATGAAACCATTTCAAGTTGCGTAGTCGTGGATATCAACCATCCCCCAGTGTATTGTAACTTCCATATATACACACACATTTTTCATATTTTGCTTTGGTGCAACCATTCACTTTTTTTCTACGTCTCAATCGAACATATACGAACGACTGCCTGAGTCACCAAACGAAAAGGAAACAATAAACTAAATAAAATTTTCGCACTTTTCTTATTTTGTCATACCCAAACTATCTATGCATGTACACAACATATAGCTACACACAAATCATTCAATTTTGCTGAAATTGTGAATACTGAACTTCTGTACGGATTAGCAGATTTAGATAAAATTTCGGAGCTAAACTAATTACATAATCTGTTACAAGATGGGCTAATTTTGTTCATGGTTCATGAAGTTTGACTTCAATTTGCACAACAAGTGAACATCGCGCGCAGGTACAAAGATGGGATTTCCAAGAACTTTTTTTTATGAATCGCTTGATATCCCTCCACGTTGTGTGTAAATGGTTGTGAAAACCGTAATTTCCGCCCGTTTTGCTGCAGCACACATTGATAATTCAAACTTCAACATATGTATGCACACAGTCAACGAATTGTACTCATTATGAGTAGGGATGTGAATGAGATATTGGGATAGGCATCAATGACAAAAGAAAATTCAAATTCTTCTCTGAGTTCTGGTTCGAGCAGTCTTATTATTGTTTCATTTATTCAAAATCGTCTTCAGTGCATCTACAACGGAACACTTTTCTCCACATTTTTCTTAATAATCACATTATCGCAAAAGTGTCGAGGAAAAGGAAAGCTGTTTTTGATCCTCAGCAAGCATGTGTGAAAAGACGGTAAGTTTTATAATAAAAAATAATAGAAAGTTCAATTTTCTTGGCGTTTTACTATTTTCAACACATTTCAGGAAATTTTGAAAAAACTTTATTTTCACTACAGGTAAAGAAACAAACCCGGGCAAAGCCGGGTACGAAATCTAGTATATATATAAAAATGAATCACCGAATCTTATGTAGCTCCATAACTTCCGAACGACTGCACCAAATTGGATAATTACTTTTGTTTTGTGTTCGCTATTGTCAGGACAAGGTTTGTGTATAGAAGAAAAATGTAGAAAAAAATGTTCAAATGCCGCCGATTGTTTCATCAGTTCGCACTTGATATGTATGTATATATTTCAAAATTGAAACAGAACATTATACTGTAGAGATTGACAATAATTATTCAAAAGTAAGTACTAGTTATTAAATGTATGTATTTTGACGTCTGTTTAGAGGTTTGTTGTTGTCTTATTTATGCAAGTCACACTGGAGATTGTAACCGAGTAAAGTTTAAGGGTCTATTTTAAAATTGTGGCCTCGATCACGTTTTTCACTAATTTCTTTACAGCAATAATAATGGTTACCAACCGCGTCCTTTAAATTGCAGATTATGACTTGGTAATCTGGACAGTTCCACTGAATCATATTGTAAATCATATTGGTTAGTAACATAATAAACTGATTTTTGTGTCATCAATTCGCTACTTAGATGAAAAGACATTCCATTATCTGTTCCGCATCTTGCAAATTATCCAATTTTATATACATACATATATGTATGTAGATTTCCGTAAGAACCTTATTAGTTATATTGTTGCGGCAGCCTTCACGCTGAGATTATCTGTGAAAGGAAATTTGTTAGGATGTGCACTGTCTGAAATACATATATATTTACCACGTCCACCAACCGTCCCTCGATTTGGCTCCTCCTCCGGCATACCCTTCCATTTCCCTGAAAATATAAAAATAAATTTAATAAAATAATATCACTTTAATGAAATTACAAACTACGTTGGAAACTAAAAAAAAAATTTATTTAATTTTAAGAAAACACAAAAACTACTTATGTTCTATAGGAGCAACCTCCCGACTTTACACTTCGATCTGAACTGAGAATTCTTACAGAACTAATCTTAAACTATACCTCGTAGACAAAGAATCATAAAAGGGATGCGTAGTTGCATAAAGCATAGAATGCTATATTGTTTACGCACGTGGCTGCGCAGAACGATAATGGTTAAAGTGCGTGTGCATAAGCAAAGCGGAGACTCTATTGCCTGTGTCGATATTCTTAAGTACGGTCCAAGTGGACGTATTTAAATGCCGAATATTTATGTGGCAGCAAATTAAAAGACATGAACTCTTTCAATGGGTTCTTTGTCATGAACTATTTCAATGAGTTCTTTATCGGTTTGGTTGGATATGTCACTCTTTTGGTGTCATCTCCGAAACCAAGTGGCTTAGGAAGTGACACCACACAAAAACAAACACGCATATCCTTTTTATTAATCCTTTTATCCCTATGTGGTGAATTGTCCAATTTAGTGTTGCTAAGGGAGGTAGCAAAGGTCATGTCGACTGACATGAGGGGTGGGCTGGCGGACTATTGCCAACAGCAGCAGGCACCCTCGGGTTCTTTACGAACCTTGATCGCCAAACGACGCTGGAAGGGCGTTGACTCGGTTTAGGGCAGAGCTAGGTAGTTTTAAGTTAGACTAGGGTAGGCATAGGCTAGGATAGATAGCTTAGCTCCGCGGGCCCTCTTCCGGTCTCTTTTGCTGGTAGAGGCACAGGCTTTAAGCACACTTTCCTCTTCCACTTTCCTATCTCTTCTTCTTCTTCTCTTTTCTATTTTTATTCATCCGTCCGTGGTCTGCTTTAGGGTATTAGGCTTTCTCTCTCTTTCTATATTTTCCTATCTTTCTTCTATCGTAGCGAGTTACAGGCACGAGATTTTCTTGTTTGCAAATAGGTGTTGTACGAGGCAGGGGACAAGAACCACCCCGTCCGACGAGCTTAGCCGTGTAACCGCACACTGAAACTACCCGCTTAGCCTGCTGCAACAATAAAACAAAATACTTAAAAGAGATGAATGAAGTCTATAAATTCCTTCTCTAGTAACCGCGTAACCAAGGGAGACAGAGATTAATTTTTGTATACGCTGACGGACAAAAATATTCGACATTTGGTTGTAGTCGGCTTCGATTGTCAATAAAATCAAAAATAAATAAAACATCCCAACCGATTTAAATAATTTGTTTGTAAATTTAAAGCTATGGTTTGCTTACATTAGGTGCAGTTTATCCAGCTTCCACAATCTAATTCAACAAAAGATAAAAATAAAAAAAAACTTCACCAACTCCAATTCCTATTGAAAGAAATTATTCATAATAAACTAAAAACACTCAATTTGCAGTCTATTGGGCGTATCTGTAATATCCACAGAAAAATAATGTAATAAAAGTTATAAATAATGTAATTAAGAGTTCTGCCAGTTGGACTTTATACAAGCTGAATGCCGAATACTTCTGCCCCTCAGTGTATGCAAATTTTGTTAGTTAAAAAAACGGCCTACACATTTAAGAAAGTTAAAATAGTGGTTCTCAGAATTTATCCAATTTCTTGCGCAACTTTTTTAATTTGTCTTTCCGTAGGAACCTTCTAAATAGTATTAGAAAACCTGAAGAAATAAGATGATTGAAATCGGTAAAGCCGTTCTCAAGATATAGCGTCACCAAGGGAAATAGCGATATATGTTTAGATAATGCATCTTTAATGTTTGACTGCACTATATGTTCTGTTTGTTGACAGAAAATAAAAGTGCATAAAATATGACAATAGTGCTAAGAACGGTGCACGGAAATATCTTCACTGGCAATAACTTCACACAATTGGGAAAAAACTTCACTCAAAATTAAGCCTTATGTCGCCAAAAATGAAAAATGTATGATATGAATGAGCAAAGAGAAAACACCACTTTTATATTTATTTAAAATAATACATCTTTGTTGTTTTAATTCAAAATCTAGAGTGACGCTTACCAGCTAACTTAACAAAAACTATACTTGTATACGCTTGTACATGTGAGCCGATTGTAAAATAAGACTGTAGCGCCAAGTACAGAAAAGAAGAAGAAGATAACGATCCGAAACACAAGGAACTTACGGTGAAGACGTGGCTGCTCTATAACGGCACCAGAGTATTGGATACACCAGCTCAGAGCCCAGACAGTAATTCAATAGAAAATCTATGGGTACATTTGAAAAAGAAAATTGCAAAGGAAGAAAACCCAAAAATCTGAACCAGTTGATACAT
The DNA here is from genome assembly GCA_964034865.1 of Eristalis intricaria. NCBI lineage: Eukaryota > Metazoa > Arthropoda > Insecta > Diptera > Syrphidae > Eristalis > Eristalis intricaria. Next base: position 8,532,420 of record OZ035874.1, on the reverse strand, counting down.
TACATCGATGAAGAATGGGCTAACGTTCAAACAATTATGACATGAAAAAGTTAATAGGATCAATTACTAATGTATGTATATAGTTCATAAGCGATTCTATTTGAAAAACGTTCATACTTCCAATTCCCCCTTCTCCCCGGTTTCTACACTACAATAATTTATCAAATTGTTAACCACGTCGTTCCCCTATGTCAACGGAGCTGAAGGAAAATATGATTAGCTGACATCCAGTGAAACGATCAAAGAATATTGACTTTCTCTTATCCATTCACCACCTCCACTGTGTCACTGGCAATGTCCAAAGACTAGTGTCTAGAAAAATTTTCTCAAACGTTGGTGTTCCGCTCCACTCTTTAGAGAACAATACTACAGATTGTTGTAGGAGCTAGATCATGACTTTTTACGGGATGTAGCACCCATATTATTTTTATGCAATTCCAAATATCTCCCTGCGTTACTTTTCTTCAAACGCACCGTGGATTCTCGAATCGATTGTCCCCTTTAAGGGAGTCTTGTACCCTTGGAAGTCCTTGAACTCCTTCATTTCCACTGCAGTGGCTCATTTTTCTCTTTCCATATGAAGCTTTAATATTCCCTCTTCACCCTCACTCTATGAGGAAATTGGATTTCTTATGAAAAATAAATCCACCACACTCCTCTAGCTTTCTGGCGTGTCTATAGGTTGTGCTTGCAAGCTAAACCACCACCTTTCTAATTTCGAAGAGTGGCAACAAACACACAAATCTAATGGCTGTCCGGTCCTACTTGCAGTCCTCATCTCCTTCTCCACCAACCAGCAAACATCCAGAATTCCTTCTGCCCGCAGCCCCTTGAAACGAGATTCAAGATAATCCAAAACGAGGGAGAAAAAAAAAATCAATTTTCCGCGGCAACTAAATTATTAATCGCGAGAAATGTTGCACCCTAATCGAGTTCTTCTTCTTTCCCCGTTGCCGCTCGAATGTGATTCATCGTCATTCTACGCCGACAAGTACTTGTCGGACAAAAAGCAAACCGTGTACGCGTTCGGATATAATTGAAAGACTTCATTTCCCATCTGTTTGTTTGTGAGTGATACGAATGCGGATGTTGCTCCTTGAGCGGTCCTTAATAGGATTCGAAGATTTTTTGCTCTCCTTATGGCAACGAATTATATATGTAAAACCAATCTTATGCTTATACCATTTGGGGTACTTTGGCATCGTCGAAGTGATGGGGGCTGAATGGTGATTCGCCTTCCGGGTGTGCGGGATGGAAGTGCAAGAGTAATTTCCTTAAATCACTTCGTCCTTGAGGCATAAGCAGGATTCTTAATTCATTAATATTTCAAGGGACAACACAAGATGACTTGTGTTGCCACAAACTGGGGCACATTGATGTGGTGGCAGGGATTTTTAGACTACTTGTCATATTGGATGGCTGCATTTCGGAGCAGAGGTCTCACTGAATTTTGGAATTCATCCTCATGTTGTGACAGGTTGACGTCGAGACTAAAAGTCTTCGAAGACACGATCTTTATTCATTTTTCATTCAATATCAAACACTTTGCCTCGGTGAACTGTTACTTGACTTGAGAGTCAGGCTATCAATTCTCTAGTGGAGAGGAGAGCATTCGTGTGAGTATTTTATTATGACATGGGAGCAGTGACTGAACTTCTACCACTAAAGTTGTATTTCTACTACTTTTTGCAATGCTGAAAAGCCTACCAACCTTAACTCTAAGTCTACCACATTTGCGCATTGCTCATCATACCCCTAGCATTATTGTGATATATATATATTAAATTGAATTATGTATTAATATTCAAGAAAGATTTGATCTGTTAGACGCTAAGATTAAAATTTTAAGATACCGAGATCCAAGCTAGTAGCAACAGCCAACAGTTATAGGACTAACCACATTTTTTCCGTAAAACACAATGAATATTGAAGATCTCAATGCAGAGTGCAGGAAATTTATAGACGAATGGAAAATAATATAAACGACTGATGATGACAATGTACCTTAATGCAATTTATTTCGAATTACAGTGGACTCCCCCTGGGATACCAAAATTTGTTCGAGTTAGAGAAAGTTTGACTTAGAGAGAGGTTTTTGTATGGAAAATTGAGGAAAATGTATGTAAAATATGGCGAAAAATTTCGAGATAGAGAGAGTTTCGATTTAGAGAGTGTTCGATTTAGGGAGAGTCCACTGTATTAAAGATGGTTCGGAAAACTATCCCTACAAAACACATTCCATCAAACATGTTGCAAATTTTTTGTTTACAACATAGTAACGCTGCTGCTGCAAGAAAGTTTTCGCAGCTTAAAATGATAAAAAACGAGAAAACAAAGAAAATACCCAAAGAAAATTATTAATTTTTTATTAAAATTATTATCCCTGGGGATCTCTAGTTAAATACGCGGCTAGATTAATTTTCTCAGATGGTTGTTATAAAGAGAAAAAAAATGTATATAATTATGTAAAACCGAGAAATACGTACATACATATACAGTTACCGTAAGATAAAAAAGCCCAAGAAATTAATATATTTACTGTCTGTAAATTAACTAGTAAGCCTGGCTGCATATTTTCCGGTACAATTTAACGTTGCCTTGTTCTCAGCAAAAAGGATACCATGTAAGCATGGGTTATGGTTTATTTTATTTTTCTAAGTAATTTTCAAAGCCTTAAACCCATTAAAATCAAATCTGAAATGCCATAAGGCTTACCATGAAAACAACAACTAACAACGCTAAGATAACCAAAGGTCTGTCTATGAAGAGCGAGAGAGACAAATTTCCAACAATATAAAGAAGACTTGAAGAATAACATGTCTTTGGAAGATTTCCCAGAGTAGCGCCGGTCCTTACCAAAAGCACATGACTCGTAGAAGACAATTTAAATAAAAAATATTAATTAATCCGGTCAGACAAAAGTGATTTTGGATGGATCTGATGGCCAAAGGTAGATATGACATCGAAAAAACCATACAAACCTTAGCGTCTTGGAATCTACTAAAGATATTCGGTGGTCCTATTCTTTTGTCCGTGCCTATACATATTCATTCATATTCATATACATTATACAGTAAATGCTCGTTAATTCCGAATGTTTGGGGGGAAGATCAGTCCGAATCAACGAATTTTCCGAATTAATGACACAAAGATGATTGTATTAACACAAAAGATTACAAGTAACAAATAATAAAATTAAAAAAATTGTATATTGGAAATACAATTTGTTTTTATTGGTTTTTTTCCCAACTTCTAAATGTGTATTGCCGTAAATATTTGCTACCTCATTGCATTCAATCATTGCGTTATTTATTTTTTAGTTGAATACTGACTCTCATTTATTCAAAATTTATTTAATTTATTAATTATTAAAACTTTTTTCCCGAATTAACGAATTTTCCGATTAAATGGCCTTTACTGTATTTTACATGTGATAGCAATACAACTGGACTAATTTTAATTTACAGTGGACTTCTCCCCAAGTCGAAACTCTCTCCAACTCGAACTTTTTCGCCATATTTTACATATATTTCCCTCAATTTTCCATACAAAATCCTCTCTCCAAGTTAAACTCTCTTTAACTCGAACAAATTATGGTCTCCCGTAACAATTCGACTTAGCTCACTGTATTTACTCATTTGTTTTTTATTTTAAATGTATGTTATTTTGCTTTTAAGTTATTTTTCTTTATTTTGTTAAAATTAATGAATTAACGTGGAAACCTTCTTTGTCTTTGTTACCACTTTTTTTCTGATTATCTACCACCATCATTCCATTCCAAAGTCAAATCACTGCATGGGAGGTCTCAGGCGCTTTTCAAACGTCTACTTTTGCAGTTGATGGCTTATATGTATGCGTTTTGAGCGCAATGATATCGAGTACGAGTTCAGATAAAATTCGTCGCAGATTAAATTGCATGTGTCTCGGCGGGCTGGCAATACCCCATTCCGATAACCGAGTTTATTTTGCATATTAATGTGGATTTCGGGCCCTGTTTCATTGAATCGTGCCAAGATTATTCGCTTACTATAAATCTTTAAAGGTATGCACATAAGAAAGTGTCTAACTTACCTACTTCCTGTTCTGGGCATTGACCAGGGAGATCTGAAACCTAGAAACTCGTTAAGAAAAAGCTCTCTTTGCTTCGTTCCTTAACTCCATATTGAACCAAAAACTTGGCATGCAAATACCTTTAAGTTTAGTACCCTAACCAGAATAGCGATGCATCTTTGCTTTCCAGATAACATCCACGTTCCTCACCGACAGGACGCAAACATTTTGTTTTTAATGCAGAATCAGCTCTGATCTTTGAAAAGCATGCATAAGCATGGGTTTAATTAAGCTTTAGCAGTTTTTATTGACTTCATGGAAGAAGAATGTACCAATGATGAATGCATTTACTGCTCATATGGCAATTTTGATTGTTTTCGACGAAGTAGAAATACCTTTTTGGAGAGAGTTAATAACAGGAGAGCTACCAAGAAACTGGTTGCCATTTTGTATGAATTTCTTAGTCAGGTGAAATTCTCCTTTGGCTACTAGACCGGATGTTCAGTTGTGCGATTTTTGGCGAGTGGAACTCATCGAGCTTGAGTCCGAACAATTTCGGCAACGTATGCAATATTATTCATTCATAATATTGCATACGCGTATTGGGTATTAATTAAAAAACGTATTAAATACGTATAATGTTTTGCTAAATGTACTAGCCAATGAGGACACGTTGGTCACACGAACACCAATGAGAACTGGCCAATGAGGACACGTTGTTCACACGAACACCAACTTGTAGTCATTGGCCAGTATATTTAGCAAAACATTCATTGGTTCCCTATTCTATTTATTCGTGAGGACAACCTGACATTGTCATTGTCAACGATCAAAAATTGTAGCGGATGAAACGTATGTAGGTGTGGTATTGTGTATTGTGTGTGGTATTGGGTGTATTTACACATATTTGGTCGTCATTTGACCAGTCTCTTGCCTCGTCCGGTCCAAGAGTTAACTGAATTGTGGAGACAGTCAGACAATTGCGATCAGAAAATCAATCAGAATCAAACGTCAATTCCTCCAATCCTCACAAGTTCCCAGCAACAAGCCCACAAAGAAAAGCCTACCATGTCTACAATTGACGTTTATTTGTGCCGCCCCCTGCACTTACTCGCAACGCTGTGTTCCCACAAAAAGCAAGTAAAACACAAACCAAAAGAAACAGCCACCAGCGTGAAGACCAACTTAAAATGCCCCATTTTCAGCGATACCGGGTGTTGCCTGGTCTCCTTCAGCACAGCAATCACGCCGGCCTCGCTCGCCTCCTGGGGGCTCAGAGCACTCCACCGCAGATAAAGTCCAGAGCTGTCGGTTCTCAGCGTGAACGACTTCAGCACCTCGTAGAATGGTGAGTCGAATTGAATTGGCAGCGACAGGAACATGTTCGGGATGCAGAAGTCTTGGACGATTTTGAAAATCGGTTTCCACAGCCTCGACTGCTGATAGTCAATCATTTTCCAGCGTTCCTCTTTCACGATGTAGGCGAACGAGGTGTTCAGATTGTTTCTGTAACTGGCCAGCGTATCGGGGTCGGTGACGCGGACCCGTTGTCGGAATTCGCTTGGAAACTGATTCGTTTTGAAGAACGCTGTATCTTCGTAGTCCAGCAGGAGGATCTCTAGACCAGTCCGTAGGATGTCCTCCACAGTTTCCGGCTGCTTGCCATACACGGTGGTGCTGAAGAGGCTGGTCAAAGCGCCCACGTATAAATTCGAGACAAAGAACCACGTGGACACCAGCAGAACGTGCATGAGGGCTCTGGTCTTCCATCGATTGGGTTCGATGGCCGTTGACGATGACATTGCCGTCGGCTGGTTAATCAACACGGCCAGGGTCGACTGCATCATTCGACTCGTAAGGGCCTCTTGTTCTCTTGTATAGTTCGCAATGACATGTACTGCTAGAAAGGCCACCAATAATCCGGCGATAATCAGCCACATTTGGTAGCTGAATGCGTAGACGACGTAGAAGCTGCGGTCGATTTCCGGCACGACGGGCAGGATTAAGCAGGCGTTCGTGTGGGCTATGGGGTAGCTTCCGTCAATCTCGTAGGGCAGGAGGTACGTGTACGCATGGATGCCGACGTCGATGACCTTGTCGGTGGTCAGTTCGACCACGCGCTTCTGGTGCAGGTGGAGAGAGCCATTTGAGATGTTGAGTAAGAAGAAACTGGCATTGATGTGTCGGATGAACTCCTTGTACATCCGACCAATGGTGCCAGTGAGGACCACTGTACCAATCTTCTCGTCGTAGGCCTGAAAAGTTTTCGTGTTTATGTGTAGTTACGTTTTAAAGCACACGTAGTTAATCTTACCTTCATGACCAGCGGTTCATCGACAAACACCGGCGTGGAGAACTTGTACCCCATGACGTTGGCGACTTTGTTCCAAAAATACTCACTCACAGGAGCACTTGTCAGGTTCATGATTCGAATGCGATCAGGGAATGGATTGTATGTGAGGACTTCGTTGTGTGAGTGGTTTGGCGAGAATGTCAGGATGACGTCAAGCATATTGACCTGCCAACACCACCAGAAGAACTTAATCAGGCTGAACTTCGAGACATCTGCCGTGGGGTCGGTCAAAATGAAAACTATCTTCAACGAGTGGATTTTCGTCAAGACCACGTCCGACAAGTTGCGAATTGGGTCTGTGAGTCTGTCCATGATAACAAACCCGAGGCCATTGCTGTTCACTGTGTCGCGGAGGCGCATGTTGACGGAAATATCGTTGTTCAGGCAGATCAGTGGTGTTGTAAAGTGCCGCTGAAGAGATTCCTCCAAGGAAGGACCACTTACGTATGACCGAGTGGCGGATACGTTGCGGAAGATGACGAAGGTTTCGAAGTGGAATATGTCGTGCAGTGGCTTTGCTGCACTGACCACGAACTGAAAGTCGTACGCGGCAACTGGGTGAGCTGCCAGGAGCAGCATGAGGTGAATGTGTAGCCGAGAGGGCATGGCAAAGACTAACTGAGTACTGTACAGAGCGAGGGCATTTTATTCATTCCGTTCGGCTTTGTTGGATGTGTGACATGGCAGTTCAATGGATTCGATGTTTGGTCTAACCACTGTCAACATGTCAGGCGAAAGGATTGCGTTTGTCGTGTGCATACGGGGTGCAATTCAAAAAGTGTACTCAGAGCAAACTTAAAGCTTTGTGAGTGCCGCATACTTGATGAATTCGATTGGTGGTGATTCATGTCATTTGACACATAAATGAACAATGAATTGGCAGGAAGAGGGCCGGTTATTCAGCGCAGGTGATGATGAAATCTTATGCTTATGTGTTTACTTTGTAAGGAGTGAAAGGCTGGGAGCCTGCGGGGGGTAACCTTGGTTTCTTGCAGGCTGTGAGCTTCATCCATAATTTTGGGGGCAAACATAACGAATGTGGATTTTGTACAGAATGTGTTATATGTGAATGTCCATACTAGAATTTCGATTGATTCTCGCCCTTTAAAGTGTTTAATCAGGGGCTTTACTTTTGCAGAAGGGTCTGATGACCAAGTGTTTCATTTTTGAGGAAATGATGAACCGAAGTGCATGTATGAAACAGCGTCTCATGAAACTTAAATAAAACTCCTTCACTTTTTAAACGGGATTAGAATTAGTAAGAAGAGGTCACCCCTAGCTAGAATCTGTATCGATGCAAGCTATAATCCAGGGGTCGAATCACCGCATCCATGAACGGATCGTCCATTATACGAACAGAAATTACATTACTCGTCCAGTCACCAAGCGTCTTTCAAGCCAGTAACATCGTTTGTGATTTCGCTCTCTTCTATTGTTCGGTAAAGTTTGAACGGTACTTTCTCTACTTATCGTTGTTTCTTTTACTTCTATTCTTTTTCAATTTACCCAGTTATAAAAGCATATTTATATATTATACGAGTATAGTGTGCAGTTTCAAATCATGGTCCTTGGGCCATCAAAAATGTCAGGTAACAGTTTCGAAATTCTCGACATGGAGCTTCAACCTGGCCATAATAATAAAAAACGGAAAAAAACGATCTATTCGCATATTGACCTCAGCCAACCGCCTCAAACTAGTTCAACCCATTCTAATCCCAAATACATAATAATTTCCTCCAACGATGAAAAAAAACCTCTTTCTTCCATTAGCATTTTCTTATTAAAAAAAACTATTGACGGTATCAGTACCGCTTACGAAAATATATCGGAACTACGTGACGGTAGTCTCCTCCCCCTTGTTAAATCTAAAAAATAGCAAATTTATTCCTCTCTAAGAAAAATCTTGCAAATCTATGCCCAATTTCCGTTAAACTGCATTCCACTTTAAACTCTTCCAAGGGTACAGTATATGCCCCATGCCTAATTCAAGTATCCGAAGAAGAAATAGTGAAAGAGATGAGCAACCAAGGGGTGACTGAGGTTTATAAATTTAAAAAAAACAACACCCGATAAAACTCTTCGAGCCACAGGTCTTATTCTCCTTTCATTTGATCGCTTCCGTCCCCCAAGCAATGTAAATATTGGATGGCATAACGTAAAAGTTGAGGAATACTTTCCAAATCCGATGCGATGCCGCAATTGCCAACTCCTTGGACATACTACCAAGAGATGCACCGGAGCTGCCTCCTGCGAGAATTGTAATCTTCCCCCTCACGAACCTTACAAATGCACACGTACTTGCTGTGCCAACTGCTTACAAGACCACTCATCATCTTCCAAATTATGCAAGCGGTACCTCATGGAAAAAGAAATACTTAAAATAAAGACAGTAAAAAAGTGTACCATGGCTGACGCAAAAAAAATGTTCAAGGAACAAAACCCCATCCCGTTATTTTCTGCAACATACTCCGCTGTCACACAAAATGCCTCTATTGCTATGCCACTCGCTACTTCTCCAACTATATCAACCGTTAACCCCCACCCAATTCATGTTCCCCCTTCCCAAAACCTCGCCAACGGAACTTCCTCTTTCTACCACACAAAACTCAAAACCTGCCCCCCAACGGATCCCATCGCCCATCGAACAGAACAAAATAACCCCATCTTCCTCCACTTCCTCATCCACACCTGTTCACATTAAACAAAATAATATATCAAAGTCTTCTATTCCAATTTCAATTCCATACAGCTATTGATAAGTGAAATGAAACCCAACATAATTTCCCTTCAAGAAACCCATATTCCCTTCAACTCCCATCCTTTTCCTCCAAAGCAATATTCGGCATATTTCCATAACCATGACTCTATCACAACTTCCAAACAAGGCGTAGGCCTTCTCATTCACAAATCTATTCCACACTCCCCTATCATAATTAACTCAAACATTACATTGACCTCAATATCCATATAACTCTCATTTCCCTTTATATTCACCCCGAATAAGATTTCACTTTACAAGACCTTGAGGCTATTTTAGTTGGTACAAATACGCCAATACTTTTAACTGGAGACTTTCAATTCTTGGAGTCCTTCTTGGGGTTCAGAAAAGCAAAACAAGCGCGGCAACTCACGTCGACTTATCGCTCATATCTCCGTCCCTCCTTCCGAAAACTCTGGCAGCGACCACTTTTCCATTTTTGTCACCCTCACATCTGGCCCCTTCAATTCAAACTTAAAACATAACAAAAAATTTCTACTCGACCGAGCCAACTGGGACATGTTATATTCCACACTAACGAATGAACTTTTCACCAGGATAGCATCCCATAACATCAACAAGGAATCCGCTATTATCCACAAATCCATTCGCTTTGCTGCGAACCTTGCTATCCCTCAGACAAGCGACATAGTTCATAGGAGAACAGTACCCTGGTGGAATGTAGAATTTAGTTGTCTTCGGAAACAAAAACAAACGGCCTGGTACAGATTTAAGAAATCTCCCACTAATTCCAACCTTATCCTTTATCGCAAGCTGAACTCTAAATTCAAAAAAACTGTCAAGGCTGAAAAAGGGCTTGTTTCGAAAGATTTACTGCAAACATTAATCCTAACTCCAAGCCACAAAAGCTTTGGACCGACATCAAGAAATTAACTGGCACATTCACTCCTAACACCATCAAAATTATAAAACTAACACAACAACAATCTCCATTCCATCAGAAATAGTCGAACATCTGGCTCAGACATATGAACAACTTGCGGATGATACTAATTTCAGTACAAAATTTATTCTCGAAAAACATAATTGCCTTAACACCCCAAACATATCCTTTAGTCCTATTCCTTCCGCTATTTCGATTGAATCCAATATTAATATGACAGAACTCTCAGCCTGTTTGAATAAAGTGAAAGGCAAGACACCTGGCTTCGACCGAATTTCCTACCCCATGTTAAAAAACTCCTTTATAACAATATCTTCAACTCAGGAACAATCCCACACACATGGAAAGTTGCTAGTATTATCCCAATACTCAAACCAAACAAAGATCCATCCTCCACATCCAGTTATCGTCCTATTTCCCTCCTTTCTTGTTCTAGTAAAGTCATGGAAAAAATCATCGCCAACCGCCTTCTTTGGTTCCTAACAAAAGAAAGATTACTAGACAACAGACAAGTTGCTTTCAAAACCACTTCGTGTCTCTTACGTTATCTGAGAAAAGCCATGTTTCAATTCTAAGTCTCGACTTTGATAAAGCCTTTGATCGGATTGGGGCACACGTTGTATTAAAGCAACTTTTAAAATGGAAAATTGGCCCTAAAATGTTTGGTTTCATAAAATCCTTTATGAGCAACAGAAACTTCCGAGTCAGACACTTTGACATATACTCGAATATCCATAAATTGAAAAACGGTATCCCACAGGGATCACCACTATCAGTAGTTCTATTTGCCATAGCCTTTAATCAAATCAGCCTTAAAATTGACAACTTTCAAAAGGTTGAGCACACACTATACGCCGACGATCTTATCATTTTTTCTAGATGTAAAGATCTAATAGCGGTGGCTGATACTTTCTCCCACATTGGCGAGACTTTGCTAAGGTGGTGTGAGTACTCAGGTGCTTCTATTTCCTATTCTAAATCCGTAATTTTTCACATTTGTAAAAAGCATGCATGTAATAAAAATATTGTATTAAATTTGAACAACATGCACATACAAAATGTTAACTATTTAAAAATACTTGGACTTCTATTTGACTCTAAATATAATTTCAATAACCATTGTACACTCATTAGAAAAAATCTCACTGCCAGGGTAAATTTAATTAAGTATCTATCGTGCAAAAATAGCAGGGTTAATATTAATACTATAGTAAGCATTATAACATCGATTATTCTCTCAAAAATTGACTACGGTCTACCAATATATGGTAAATGCTCAAAATCTTCTCTTCAACTAATAACAACACCTTACCACGCTGCCATCAGGACAAGTATGAAAGCTCTTCGCTGTACTCCCATCAAGAATATACTTACTGAAGCAGGACTCCTCCAGTTGAGTGACAGATTTGACCATCTTACTTCAAACATTATCCAAAAAATCAACTCGCCACATATGTCACCTATCCACAATGATGTGAAAAAGTCCTTAATTCGTCGAAGATCTCAAAAACATCAATCAGCTTTATACAACGCTCTTTCTTCAGCTAAGGAGTTAAATATACCGATCCATATATTTAAACACAAACGGTTGAATCAACCCCCATGGAACCTGCCTAAGCACATGATAAACATGGATCTATGCAGCTACAGTAAATCAAATACTAATGCCAACACCTACAAAGCTTTATTTCTTAGCATCGCAAACAAGTACAAATCCCTTGGTTGGAACCTTATCTTTACCGATGCTTCTAAGACAAAAGATCATGTATCATTTGCAGTTGTCGATGAAAATAGATCAATCATCTCTAAAGGTGTTCTTCCAAATTTTAGCTCCGTTTTCACCGCTGAAGCGTACGCTATACTAAAAGCAATAGAACATTCCAAAAATAACAAGACAATTATTTTCTCCGACAGTTTATCTACTATATCTGCCATTAAAAACATTTCCTCCTCCATCGCCATCGTCTGCACAATACGTGACCTTTGGCATTAAGGACTTTATACTCATTAATTTTAAATACAGAAGGAAAATTGCTTGGGAAAATTACAACCATTCATACAAAAACTTTAATCCCAACGGGATCAAACCCCTATATCCCAATAATGTCTCTCAAAATAAAATAAAAATATACTCGAGACTTAGACTTGGACACTCATACCTTACCCACAAACATATTTTTAATAATGAACTACCCGCACTATTCCATTTTTGTGAAGAGGGAGCAACTCTAACAATGGATCACCTTCTCTCCTGTAGTAAAGCCACATCAGTATACAATAATATTACCAACCACAATTTTAAATTTCTTTTATCCAATGTAAACTCTGACAATATCAACATTATCAAACCAATCTCTCTCAATCTCGAAAACTTTCGAATCTAACTTTTTTTTCTCTTTATATTGCCTATATTTTCTTATTAACTAGTTGTAGGCCCTGGCAGCTAACTCTAGTTCTAAGTATTATTAATTTTGTAATTTACTACTAATTTACTTACAATTTAATAAAGTTATAATAATAATAATAATACATTACTCGTCATACGAACAAACGCATTTGGATCATGTCATACGAATGCTGATGGAACGTAATTATTCTGTGGAGGAAATATTGTAATAGAGTGGAACCTAGTGAATATAATAGTCAAATATGTGTCATTTGTGAAATTATTTATGTAAATGTTACGATTGAAACAAGCGCAATTTTACTTGAGTTGCACTGATTCAGAAGATATTATTATATAAAGATTGGTCCGAAGGCAGTTATGAGATAAAAGTAACCCTATGGAACAATCAAGCAAAGCGTAAGAATGATTTGAAACTTTCTTGAATATATTAGACTTCGATTTTCAAGTTCATTAAACGTTTTCGCTTGAATAAGGCGTCATTAAATCATGTTCTCCCTAAACTTGAACGATACCCATATTTTCTACTGCACTACCTCCTGTGCTGAAATTAGTATCGACACTTTCGCTGTCGACATCGAGTATTAAATTGATGGATGGCTCTATTTGCACAGGATTTATTTTCTTCCAGACTGTCTCAAAAATGTAGTCATTGCATTTTATGTATGTATTTACTATATTTTAACTGTTTTTAATATGAATTATTATTTTAATTATATTTCTGATCGAATGACACTTCGATTAGTTCAATACGTTCACGTGCACGATAACGTGTTGTATGATCCCAGACTACGTTCACGTGTCCTCGAATCTCAAATAGCGATTCACTGGTACACGGATGCTGTGATTCGACCCCAGATTCCAGACAATTTTAATTTTTAATTTTCTTAAAATGCCATTCAAGTTTAAAATTGTTTAGAAGGGAAGGTACCATCATAGTCAAAGTATAAATTGCTAAATGTGCCTATAAATAAAATTCTCATGTCCCAGTGTTCCATTTTTATGAAATTTCGTGTGTATATTTAGTAGGTCTGAGAATATGATGTAAACTATTTTTCATTCCCCTACTTATCTTGAAGGCCCAACAAATGAAAAATGTACAAGCTACTCACTTTGGGAAGAAGTCAAAAATATCAAGAAGCCCCAAATGAAGACAAATATTGTACGTTGATCCAAGTCTAACTTCTATATCTGACAGCTCTAGTATTGAAAGAGTATCGCTTAACGAACTCTGCCAGGCAATCAAAAATCTAAAAAACAACAAGGCTCCTGGCTATGATCTAATAACCTTACAAACCCTGAAGAACTTGCCGAAAAAGGCGCTACTTAAACTCCTCTACTTAATTAACGCTTCCTTTAGGCTATTATATGTTCCAGACTCATGGAAGGTTGCAGAAGTGATAATGGTTCCAAAACCGGGCAAAGCGTTGAACAACAAAAATTCGTACAGACCCATATCGCTTTTACCAATAAACTCCAAAATTTTTTAAAAACTCTTATTAAAATGCATTCAAAAATTTATCGAAGAGCAACCACTTATACCTGACCATCAGTTCGGGTTTCGAGTTTGGCATGAAGCCCTAAAGTACAAACTAAGCAGGCTTCTACCGTCAAGCTTGTATAAGATACTAGAATCTTATCTCGATAACAGGATATTTAGAGTTAACCACGGAACTCAATAATCAGATTTTAAAGAGAGCCGAGCAGGAGTCCCTCAAGGGAGTGTCCTTGGCCCTACATTGTACCTGTTGTAAACTAGAGACATATCTCCAGCTGAGGGTACACTTGTGGCTACATTTGCGGATGACACATCGATCCTGTCAACGGGATGTTCAGTCGCAAAACTGCAACTAGCTCTGAACAAAATAAACGATTGGTCAAAATGCTGGCGCTTTATACAAGCAAGTACTGAAGCCTATATGGACTTACGGCATACAACTAGAGGGTTGTACCAAAGCAAATAACAGAGGAATTATTCAGTCCATTGGAAATAAAATTATACAGGATATTGTGAAAGCTCCCTGGTATTTCAGGAATTGTGAAAAAGGGACCTAGGGATAAGTGCTGTCGACGAAGAAATAACAAACTTCGCTCGAAAGCTAAGTATCAGACTTCATGGTCATTGTAACAATTCCATCCTCCAAACTTTGGACATGAGACGTTTAGTACGCCGACTCCAGCGTACGAGACCGCTCGATTTGGCAATAATAATAAATCATCCTAACGATGGTCATGGCAGGTGATTTTATCGAAGGTTGCACGTAGACACGCTAAAATATCCTTAAATGTAAGCTACTAGACCAGGAAACTTAGTTGTAAAAATCAGTAAAAATCTGATACTACTATGTGGACAACGGTCACATAGTGTCTTGTTGAAGATTTCACGAACCCAAGTTACAAAAAAAAAATCCCCAACTGATTAGGGTGATCCACACCAAATAATGTTTTTTTTTATTTTGTTTAAACTTTTTTCTGATTCGGCATTAAAAAATACATACAAACATACGTTTTCACGCTTCTATCACCAACACCTATTTTTTAATAGCGATATTAGTACCTTAATATTTTGTAAACATCATATCAGTTACTACTTGATCAATTACTCTCGCCAGGCATTTAATGGTGTCACTACTACTCCCCTTAAACAGCACAGAGTAGGGATGAGAACGAAACCGATCTCCTGTCTTTCTCTCACAACTTAAGAGCTTTCTCTCGATCACTAAAGTTAAGGGCCTAAATCGTTTTCTGCTTGTTTTTTTTTTATTAAAATTTTATTTTCCCATTGCAACTGTCATATTTATTAGTTCTTACTAGCAAAATTTACGGGACTCAAGATGTATGTACGTAAAGTGACGTGTAAGGATGCATAGCTTGCCCTAGGCTTGCAGCTATATCCCCGTACACTTACTATTACTTAGATATTTTTTAATTGACTATCAAAATATTCAGTAGAAATAATTTATATAGCAAAACAACTTTTGCCATGTCAGCTAGTATATAGTATGTATGTATATAATGGGTAGTCAAAAAAGTATTTTCGTATTTTGTCAATAGATGTCGTTGGAGTCGTCTATCTCCAGTGCTACCAATCACATTGTGTCATACCGTATGGTAGCTGTGGTTTCTTGCAACCGTATATACGCTTAATTTATAAGTTCACAAAAAAATGATCATCGGCGCTGAATGATTCATCATAAAATCTTGGCAGCACCGACAAGGTTTATGACATTTGTTAAGCTGTCAGGGGTGTAGTCCTGGAAGGCGGTAGTTGATCTTTGATGGTCACAATCTTCGTTTTGTGACTGTGTAGCGTGACGATCACCTTAAAAGCAAAAACACTTAATAATTATAAAATAAAAACAATGTTCATCAAATGAAAAGAATCGTTCACGAAACCAAAACGGAATGTATAGCAGAGACACTCTGGGTATGCCAAAAATTGCATACTTATGGATGTCAAAAGAATTAAAAATTATCTAATACATCAGCCAAACCTGCAGATGTAAGCCACATACAGCAACCTAAACAATGAATGAATAAATTGAATAAATTCAGGAATGAACACACAGAAAATAAGGATTGGAAGCGTTGTTTTTATCCGCGCTTATTTCTTACGCGGCGATAGATATGATGAGTAACTTAAGCGGATATAGGATTCGTTGTTAGTGTATTTAACATGTAAATTGAAATTTAGGCGTATATACGCTTGCAAAAAAACACAGCTGGTGCTGGAAAGGTGACATTTTAAGCTTCATTTAACAAAAAAAACATTAAATTCGGAGAAGTTGAAAAAAAAGTTACAGCTGTTCAAAAATGAAATGAAATGAATGAAAATATTGAAGAAATTCGCTGTATTTTGAAATTTTTGTATAAAAAAGGGAAGAATGCCACGCAAGCCACCACTGAAATTTGTGGAGTTTACGGAGACGATGCTGTATCAGTTCGTGTAGCACAACAATGGTTCGCTCGCTTCCGTTCTGGAAATTTCGATGTGAAAGATGCACCTCGCTCTGGTCGACCTATCGTTGGAAAAGTCGATGAAATTATGGAAATGGTTGACCAGGACCGTTAGATAGGCAGCCATGACATCGCCAAGGAACTAAACATTCATCTTAAAACGGTATTGGACCATTTAAGAAAGGCTGGCTACAAAAAAAAGCTCGATGTTTGGGTACATGAATTGTCTGTGAAAAAAGTTGTTACATATGTTATTACTACATATGTATATACTTAAAAATTGAGCCTCACATGTTTGTCGGCGGTTGACGCCTTAACGCATTTACCGATTTCAATAAAACTTTACATATCTTTGGTATTGGTCTATACATATATGTTTTGTATGAAGTTTGGTTAAAATCGGTAAAAGTATGTGTGTGTTGTGCGTGCGTGAAAAAACACATGAACTTCAGTACAATATGTTTCGAAAGTATAACTTGGGGACTGTAATTTTGGAACGTCGCTTAAACCTGAGAATGGGTACTGTGGCAAAAAAGATGCAGGGGCATTATTTAATACTGAAATCGTCTTTTCGCAATTAAAACCAAGTGTCATCACAAGACAGCAATGCTTCGATAAGTTAATGTGGGTCAAGTTTCTACACGAAATTAAACGTTCTGTCCTTGGCCGAGACATTCTTATGGTGTTTTTCTAATTTCAATTCAAATCTCTCCTCCCGTCCGAACAAGACACAGGTGTTAGGTAACGACTTGGAGTGATTTTCCGTGTGCGCTTGCTGAGAAAATCCTTCCAAGAAATCATAGCAGCAAAAGTCCTGCTCTCACACGTCGTTTATTTCCTTCAACCTTCAACATCACAGCAGCTGTTTTACGCCAGAATTACTTGTGCATGCAACGTTGTCTCAATTCTTGTGTGTTGCTTCCTTGAATCAAGATATTTGCTTGTCACAAAACGAACTGATGTGCACACAATGCTTCAGATTCCCGTAAGCACTAAAATAATTTAATATCCATCGCCACTCTAACTGTGTGTGTCTGCTTCACTTCATGGAACGTTGCCGTTCAGCATGCATTTACGGCAGAAGGCGAACTCTCCACATATTAAGGGCGATGGCGTAACGCAAAAATATGCTCCAACGGTCATGTGCAATGTTTCCTTATCAATTTATACTTGTTCCTTACTCTATCCCTAAAAAAATAACGCACAATCTGCAGCCCTCCCTCTGTTGAATGCTTTTTTTTCATCTTGTTTTCTTAGAAACATTTTGCTGAAGACATGGCAAACGGAAGAGGAGATCCTTGATTTATTACCTAGAGGATTATCAATTCGATGGCTCGTAGATGGTTGGGGGTTTTGGAGATTTACGACCAACCATGGTCGGCTTTTGTCTGAAGCAGATACATAAATCTGTGCCCATAGGACGATGGGGAACGTCTGCCTAGGGGATGTCCTGCTGACGTTGTCAGTTGAACAACCTCAATGATGGAGCTAAGCATGACAAGCATAACTTATACTTGTTGCTCTCGGCCGGGTTGCGGGTTAATGTATATATTTTGGGTTTGGTTTTGGGAGATTGAAATGAATTTGCTGAACCTCAGTTTATTTTCTATTAAATAGGATTTTCCAGTCAGGACTGAACGCACATAAGTCCTTTGAGACGAAGACCATTTTGACATTCGAAATCTGTCTGATGACAGTGAAAGGGGGTCCAAGCAACGTCTCATTGGGTTGCGTGTGGAAACATTTTAACTGTGTCCGACGAGGTTCCAAGGGAAATTCCGCCTGTCGTGACCATGATTCTTCGGAATTTATAATTCAAAACCTTAGAGACGGTGCACCCAAAATGAATGGAATTTCATTTAGGGCTTTCTTGGTTGAAGCTGAGTGCAAACCCACACGGGTTCGTGCAGAAGAGGAAGGTGATTGGTGGCATTTTGGTTGTGTACATATATTTTTCACAAGGACATGAAAATAAGCTAGAAATCGAAATTCCAGGAACATGTCAAAGAAGTTGGAAAAAGACATTAACTTCAAAGCGCTCGACCCGTCGGACACCCGGGTCTGGCCAGGCACATTCAATTTTTAAACGTTATTCACTAATTCCAGGTAGCTTCCTAAAATGTTATTTGCTACCGATTTATGGAAAACCCCATTCTAATGAATTCCTAAGAGAGGGCAAAAAGGACACCTTCAGACGGATACATGTGACTTTCGTTATCATAAGAAATCGGTTTGCAGGCGGTGCAGGACAAAAATGGAATGAACAAAATATAGAAAATATAGAATTTGGAGTGATCTAACAAGCACTAAATTTTATGCATTTCTTGGAATACTTATGGCGCCTTGGGCATCACACACATTAATATTGACAAATCCTCAGTGTTGTAAGTAATTCATAAAACATACCTGCATCTTATAAAAGTTGGTTTTTAGTAACCATAAATCTCCATACAGTTTAGTTATAATTGTTTTTAATTTCAGTAAATATAAATATTCCAATAAAAAGATATTAACATAAGTCATAATGGATTTGGCCTATGGCCGTCTGCCAGGTTCACAAAATGTGAAGTTAATATATTTATAATATTAGAAGTCTCCGTCTATTATACGCTTTCTATTTTGAAGTGCTTCTTCTTCTTTATTTGGCGCTACAGTCCGGGGTGGACCTGGCCCTCAACCAACAAGCCTCTCCAACTAGCACGGTCTCTGGCTAGCTGTCTCCAGTGTCGCACGCCAAGTTGGTTGAGGTCCTTCTCCACCTGGGTGCGCCACCTTAAACGCGGACGTCCTCTGTTGCGATGTCCCAATGTTCGGAGTCGAAGACTCTTCGGGCCGGAGCTGAGTTGTCCATACGCTCTACATGGCCTAGCCATCTGAGGCGTTGGATCCGAAGACGCCTGACTAGACTCATGCAGCTGTACAGCCCGTACAGTTCGTGGTTGAATCTTCTCATCCAGAAACCGTCTCCGCAAACAGGACCAAAGATCGCACGCAGAGCTTTTCTCTCGAAGATACCAAGGACTTCCTCATCCGCTTTTGAGATTGTCCATGCCTCCGCGCCGTAAAGCAAGACTGGGATGATCAAGGTCTTGTATAAAGTCAGCTTGGTCCTTCGAGAGGTGGCTCTACTACTCAATTGCCTCTTGAGCCCATAGAAACAGCAGTTGGCAAGAGTTACTCTACGTTTGCTCTCGGTACTGATGTTATTTGTACTATTTACTGCGGAGCCGAGGTAGACGAAGTACATTATTACCTCGTAGTTATTGGTGCCCATTGTGACGCTCTGTCCAAGACTCTGTCCTTTCTTGATGACAGCATATACTTCGTTTTGCCCTCATTCACCGCTAGACTCATTCTAGCCGCTTCCGCCTCGAAGCCAGCAAACGCCTAATTTACGGCTCGCTGTCATCCGCGAATGCTAACAGTTGTACGGACTTCTGGAAGATTGAGCCTCTATTGTTGGCGTGTGAGTCTTGCACGATCTTTTCCAGGATGATGTTAAAGAAATCACATGACAGCGCGTCCCTTGTCTAAAACCTTTTTTGACATTGAAGGTCTCGGTGAGTTCGTTACCGACCCTGATGGAGTAGCGAGAATTCTCCATCGTCATCTTGCACAATCTGACGATTTTGGTAGGAATTTCAAAACTAGACATGGCGTTGTATAGCTCGTCCCTATGCACGCTGTCATATGCGGCCTTGAAATCGACAAAAAGGTGGTGGGTGTCGATCTGCATTTCTTGGGTTTTTTCCAGGATCTGCCGTAGTGTGAAGATCTGGTCGATGGTGGACTTCCCTGGCCTGAAGGCACACTGATAAGGACCTATCAGGTTATTTATAAGCGGCTTCAGGCGAGTACACAAAACGGCAGAGAAGATCTTGTAGGCGATGTTCAGGAGACTTATCCCTCTATAGTTGGCGCAGTCGAAGGGGTCTCCTTTCTTGTGGATCGGGCAAACGATACTGAGATTCCAGTCATCGGGCATGCTCTCCTCCGACCATATCTTACAGATGAGTTGGTGCATACGTCCAACCAGATCATCTCCAGCTGCCTTAAAGATTTCAGCGGACAGTCCGTCCGCACCGGCAGCAGTCTGCAGAAGTGGTTCTTCCAAATTCTCAGTATCGACTGCGACTCTACTACCAGTTGTCCATTCTCGTCCCGGCAGGCTTCTGTCCGAACCTTATATCCACTGGATAACTGTTTCACCCTCTGGTAAAACTTTCGGACATCCGTCCGTAGCTCTCCATCTCCTCGATCGCACGCTTCTCGTGCTCTTTCTTCTTTCTCCTGAGAAGCCGGGTCTCGTCCCTTCGTCTCTGTTCGTAGAGCTCACGAAAAGCTCTCGTCGTTCGTTGCATCGTTGCTTTGTAGGCTTCCAGCTTCGCTGCATGTGCCAGCCTACACTCGTTGTCAAACTATGGGTTTTTTCTAGGTGGTGCCGTGAAACCCAGCACATCAGTGGCAGCATCTTTGATGGCTTCTTGACAACGCCTCTAATCTTCTTCGATTGTTTGCGCAGGTGGCGACGAACTTAGAGAGAGATTCTGGGGCACTTGATCGGCAAAGATCCTAGCAGTCCGTTGCGATTGTAGCTTTCCGACGTCAGACCGTGGTGTCCTTTCTCGACTCCGTTGATCTCTTGATATCTTGGAGGAGTGTCTGACGTCGATCGCAACATGATCAATCTGGTTGACGGTTGATTGATCGGGGGGCCGCTAGGTCCCTTTATGGATGTTGAGGTGTGGGAACCGCGTGCTAGCTACAGAGAGATTACGTCCTGTGACAAAGTCCACCAGCCTGAGTCCGTTATCGGATGTAGTGTCGTGCAGGCTGTGTTTCCCGATGACTTTGGCAAAGATGTCTTCCTTACCCAGGTTTACATTAAAATCTCCTAGAACGATCTTGGTGTCGAAGCTGGGGCACTGATCGTAGGTCCTTTTTAGGAGATCATAGTCACCCTTGTTGTTGTCATCTTTGTCCTCTGTCGGGGCGTGGGCGCAAATCAGGCTGATGTTCCCGAATTTAGCCTTGATGCGGATTGTTATGAGGCGTTCGCTTTTACAGACAAAGCTTAAGACTTTTTGCCTAAGTCTGCCTCGAACAACAAATCCACATCCAAATAAGCGCCTCTCCCTGTTGCAATCACCGTAGTAGATGTCGCAGTTTCTCATCCTCTTCTTGCACGGCCCATTCCACCGCACTTCCTGGATTGCGGTGATGTCTGCTTTGTAGCAGTCCAGGGCCTCCGCGAGTTCTTCGGCTGCACGTGGTCTGTTAAGGGACCTAACATTCCACGTGCAGCACCGAAAATCGTTGTCCTTGTAACGTTTGCTGGGGTCGTCAACATCAATTCCGTCCGTATCCGAGGCAGTTGGTTGTCTCTGAACCATTATATTTTTACGTGATGAGGGAGTTAACTCCACGCACAACCCCCAACTGGGACGCCAGGCCCTATTCTTTAACCCTCGGGCGGAGGGTCCGGGTTTATCCGGAGTCGGTAACCTCGCTGAGGCTGTGAGCTTACAAAACGTACAAACCATCTTAAGCTAACCTACATATACATACGTATACACATTTGTATAGCTATATACACGTATATCCTTATATACATAATGCATATAAATATATCGTTTTGTATATATATATATACATTCCTTCCTTTATTTATTTTTTTTTTCAAGGCATAAAAAAAAGGAGAAACATTCTTTGGAGTGATGAGTGCAAATTCAATTTGTTTGGATCTGATAGCAGACATAATGTGAGACGTCCACCCAACACGGAATTCAATCCAAAGTATACAAAAAAGACCGTCAAAACATGGGGGTGGCAGCATTATGGTATGGGCATGTTTCTCTTGGTATGGAGTTGGTCCCATACATCTTATAGAAGGGATTATGACCAAGGAAATTTATATTAACATACTCCAGAGCATAATGTTGTCACATGCCGAGGATAATATGCCGTTGGTGTGGACGTTCCAACAAGATAACGATCCGAAGCACACCGCCAAGACAACCAAAGAATGGTTTACCAAAAATGGAGTTGCTCTTTTGGAGTGGCCTGCTCAGTCGCCGGACTTAAATCCAATAGAGAATCTGTGGAAGCAAGTAAAAGATGTTGTTGGCAGCACAAATCCCAAAAATAAAAAAGAATTGTGGCAGTCCGTGCGAATGTCAATGCGTGGGCGTCAATACCTTTGGAGGCATGCCAGCGACTTGTTAATTCTATGCCTAAAAGATTGAGCGCAATTATGAAAAGTAAAGGTCATGCCATAAAGTATTAAATATTCAAATATAATACTAGTTGTTTTTCTTATAATTTTCAACAACTCCGGTCAATTTACGGGTGAAACATTGAAGTGTATTTATTTTTTTGTCCACATTAAAATCCGACTTTTCTACAATATTCAATAAATGTGTACAATTTTCCCAAAAAGAACACATTTCTTTATACATTACATATATCTTTGCAACAGTTCTTATGCAAAAAAAATAATTTAATATATTTGAGATAACTGAAATAGAGCAGGTCTTTAAGTGGTTACAGATGTATTTATTTTTTTTTCCATCACTGTACATGCTACCTTTAAATAAAACTTACAAACTATCTTAAGCTAATCTACGTAAAAATACATATAATGCATATATGTACCGTTTTGTATATATATACATTCTTTCTTTTATTTTTTTATTTTTTTTTATCTTTATTTATTTTTTTTTTTATAATAAATAACATATATAAACAGCTTACCATAGGTTACAGCTGATATATGTATAAGATCTGCTGCAAGACGTGGACCGACTACTCCCCATGAGGGGGTCTGCATTATCCTTCCTAAACAGGGTCGAATGGGTTCGACGCTGGAGTTCTCTCGCTCCCAAGCCACCAGAAGTTTCGATGTTGCATAGCAACATCCCGCACATCCCGCCTAGATACCGCCGTACTGAACCGGAGGAGTTAGTTAAAGCAATGATATATCAAGTACATATATTGTCATCTGTTCTGTCAGGTTCAACTCAAAGACTTCTGATAGTTGCCGCCTGTCTTCCAACCAGATGGTAATCTTTTTAGCATCCAAATTACATGGGTGCTGGGACATTGTGACAATCCAGATAATTGCTTAGAAAGGGCAATAGTTTCGTACTTTTTTCCGAAGGATTGCCACTACCACAATATCTACTGAAGCTTGAAATGCGCGATCAGACAAATCGTAGATAGTGTACTCTCACAGGATGACTCATCACAAATTCATTATGTAGCAGGCCAAAGAGGTCCTCTTAAGAGAAGAGAAGAGAGAAACACTCGAAGCACGACAGTCGATATCCTGACGCGGACGTGTAAGGTCATAAAAAGTGTTAAAAGAATAAATAATAAATATAAAGAAGCAGTTTGTGTTTTATTCTTTTTGATCTCCCTGTTAAAATAATGACGTGCCCTCGATCCAAAGAATGAGTAGGACTGTTATCGGCATCATAATCGGCACTGCGCCGTTGGAACTCACATATCAAAAATTGGAATGAAGATTAGGCTTGCCCTATTATAACTTGCAAAGCAAGTAATTGCAAAGCTGTTTCCTTCAAAAAACAAAATAGCTTAGAGGGCTAAATGACTAAGGAGCATTAAAGTCACTTATTTTCACAGCTTTATCAACAGCACCAACCTCTTCTTATTTGGCTGACGCTACAGTCCGGGATAGACCTGAACCTCAGCCAATATGCCTCTCCATCTAGCACGGTCTTGTGCTAGTTGCTTCTATCCAAACATGTTTAGGTCACCGGAGGCGTGGTCTTCCTTTTCCGCGTTGTCCTCGGGGTTGGAGTCGAAGACTTTCCCGGCCGGAGCGTTGGTGTTCATTCCCACTACATGGCCTAGCCATCTGAGACGAGAGACTCGAACTCGTTTGACCAGATCAATGTTGCTGCACAGCCTGTACAGTTCGGCGTTCAGTCTCCTCTTCCAAACACCATCAGCACATACGGGACCAAAGATAATACGAAGGACTTTCCTCTCGAAGCGACCAAGAATCTATTCATCGGCTTTGGTTAATGTTCATGCTTCTGCGCCATACAGCAGTACTGGGACTATCAAAGTCTTGTATAGGCATATCTTGGCTCTGTATTCCTCAATCGCTTTCCAAGCCTAAAAACAGAGCGATTGGCAAGCGTGATCCTTCGTTTTATCTCTGCGGTGGTGTCCTTGTTCGCGTTAACTTCGGAGCCTAGGTAGACAAAGTCTTTCACTACTGGGAAGTTATAGCAGTCTATAGTCATGTTTTGGCCAAGACATCTCGGTTGGTGGACCATTTTCGTAGACAGCTTGTCTTTCCTTAGTTGACCGCAAGGTCCATTTTTGCAGCTTCCTTCTCGATGCTCACAAACGCCCCACTGACAGCCCGTTCTGTTAATGTCATCGGCATATGCGAGCAGTTGCACCGATTTGTAGAAGATCGTGCGTCTGTTGTTGACGTTTGAGTTACGAATAATGTTAAAAAATTGCATGACAGTTCGTAGGCTTATCTAAGGCCTTTTTCGACATCAATGGTCTCTGTAAAATTCTTACCGACCTTGACTGAGCAACTGTCATTCTCTATCGTCATTCTACAAAGACGGACGAGTTTTGTATGGATGCCAAAACTGGGCAATGCGCTGTACAGCTCGTCTCTATAAACACTGTCATACGTGGCCTTAAAGTCGATAAGTAGATGGTGAGTATCGACTTGAAACTCCTGGGTCTTTTCCAAGATCTGCCATGATATGAATATCTGGTCAATAGTGGATATAGCTGGCCTGAACTCTCACTGATATTGATCAGGCTGTTGACGTAGGGTTTCAGGCATTTACACAAGACGGTAAAAAAGATCTTATACGGTGTTCTGGAGACTTATCCGTCAGTAATTGGCACAGCTTAGAGGGTCTCCTTTTTTTTAGGATCGCGTAAACGATGCTGAGGATCCATCCGTCGGGCATACTTTCATCCGACCAGATTTAACAGATGAGTTAGTGTGTGTACCTCACCACATCATCAACAGCTGCTTTAAAAGTTCGGCACGCAGTCCATCGGCACCAGCAGCCTTATTGGACTTTAGTTTGGCGATTGCAGTCGTAGCTTCACTGTGGTCGAGAGGGCGGAATTTTTGTCCATCATCGCCTATAATGGATGGATTATTCTGCCTGACAGCGGTGTTTTGGTCGTCATCTTCTTTATACAGTCTGCACAAGTGATCTTTCTATATTCCCAGCACAACTATATGGCGGAATATGATGGTAAAACAACGGGTCTATCTTGGCCTTAGTGTGGCTGCCGCCAACGAGCAGCCAGCCACTACAACGTGCGGCTGTTGGGACATATTCTCTTTTTTGAACTCAGCTTCGTCCACGTCACGGCGACAACGACATCCGGGAAATAATCCGCAAAACATTCGATCTTTATCGTCCGACTTAAAAACCCAGCAGATTGATCATACCAAATGAGACAGTCATTCAAGGCTCCCTCCATCTCCTTCTACACGGTGAATTCTACGCGCCATCTCGCAATAACGATGCAGAGTTGGTAATAAGCTCCGAACACAGAACCTCTCGACAGTTCGCTTGAACACGGCAAGAACACGTAAGAACCCTCTATAGCGCCGCGGGTCGTTATGATGCAGCATTTTCATGCTCAAGGGCAAAACAGAGTCTCATTAGGCGTTCACTTAGTCTCTCACAGCTGTGTGGTGCACACACTGTTACACACCTGAAGGATATCATTTGTAGATTTTTATCGAAGCAAGTTTCTTTGCTGTTCAAAGGACATCCTCTGGTGCATGTTGGAGATTACCCAACGGCAGAGCAAGATTATCTCCATCTCCATCCAACCAGTATTACCCAACACCTCCTGTTGCATTAAGAAACACTTGTTATGTGCCACAGAAAACAAATTTCGAGCTAAAAAGGGACGACTTTGTTGGTTGCACATGCTCTTATCTCTGACGGGAAGGGAGGAGGGCAGATAGAGAACAAAGCAGATTCCACATCTACCAGATTGAATGCAATTTAGTTTGTCCCGATTTAGCTGTGACATAAGCTAATCCATGGTCGAGATGCATACCTGACGGGGATGTGTGTCGACTAGTGACAGAGAGGAATGAGAAAAGAAGACAAAAAGGACAACCGAGAGAAGATGATGGCTTCCTTGAGTGTGAAATGGAAACTCTCTTCGTCACCAAGGGAAGAGACAACGGCACTGAGGACTCTGAAGAACTGAAGTATTGTACCAACTCAAGCTGCACATAAGGATTCCATTATCATCATCGTTTCAGTATCTCGTGCCCATGAGTAGCTTTGTTGCTGGGTGTTGTAAGTCTCAACAGCTGCCGTCCTTGAGAATGTGTCTTATCGGAGAATTGCAAAAGACTTGAAGACAATTTCAGTCTCAAAGGACTTAATTGCTCTGAGACAGCCTGGTGGCCATTCTACATTCAAAAGGAAAAAGGATCGCCTCAGTAATTCAATTGCTTGTTACTAATATCCTTTTTAAACGAACACTGAAATCATCCTTGTTCTATCCGTCCATATAGTTGTGCGGCTCATGGTATTGTTTGGCGCACTACACACCCTTGCCCACATGTAGAATGGAAGGTCTCTGTACTCATGAGTTAAGGAATCACCCCCAGGAGTGGTGTCCGCATTTACGATGGCAATATCCTTTTCTGTAATGCTAACCCCAGATCGGACGATGATTGCAAGTTTTGCTCTGTGGATATTGAAAGTGTACAGTTCAATGGGTTTATTCAAAATGAAATTGAAGGACTTGCTGGACGTGTGGGTGGTCCTGCGAAATTTCAGTTTTTACTTGTTCTTGTTTTTCGGGTGTGGCTGATGTTTATGCCACCAAAGTGACCATTCATTGGAATGGTGACTGGCGTGGCTGGTGGTGGTGGAAAATATCCCCTAGTCTCCAGTCCAGTCCATGCCAGGAGACGGGGCTTGAGCTTAAATGGAAATGGAAATGGTTGTATCGTCCGCACAATCGAATGGATGACACTGTTACGTTAACAAGTATTTGCTTTGACGTATGCCAGTTGGTGTTGGATCCTTGTGTACGTAGAGGTGTGCTGCGATGAGCATGACGCAATTTGGGTACGAACAACGGTGATCATAGAGCATATCGAATGATGAAAAATGTGACAGGAAGTGGACCAGCATGGACACCAGAATGGGAAACAAGGAGATGTGTAGATAGGTTGGTTCTTATGCCACTGTTGGAGTAAACTAACGCCAATCAGTTCTTCTTAGGAACCCACAAGCATAATATGTCGGTTGAATAAATTAATTGATCGTTTTGATCATTCATCTTTGCATGCACTAACAAACCTTTATTCCCCTGGCTTGAAAGATGAGACATGCTCACCATTTTCTTCGATTCAAAGGGTATATTTCCATACGAATTTCTTGCATAAGGAAAGACTCTGAATCAGAGATAACCTATAAAAGGGATATCAAACTTCTACCTCCCTTGCCTAGATTTCATCTGACAGCACAAAACAAATCATGTTTACGAACACAATAATCGCTGTTTGTAAGTCTGACGTTTACTGACGTTTAAGACGCCCGGCATGTAGGCGCAGCGACATGTACCTAATTCCATTGCTGAGGGATCAATCCAATAGAATAAATCCAACAGAAAAACTTTTCAAATACCGTCCCTCGTAGTCGGCATTTAAACCGTCGGTACTTGTGAGAGCCAGTGGCTGCTGTGGATGCTGAGACGGAAGTCGATCATTAAAACTGCTCTAATGAGAACCATGCGCCAGACTTATGAGAATGTGAACGAAAATTGTTACGTGAAAGCCGTTCAAGCCAGAGATTAGAGGTTATGTACGCTTTGTTTCTGTCTTCTGGTTTCGTGCGATAAGTCGCAACTTTGCCCGTCCCCACAGGTGTTCAAGAGCATCTCATCGTCGAAGTTAATCCCTTTCGGTTTACCACCTTAACACTGTTTTAACTAATGTCAACTCAACCTCATTTAGTGTTTTCAACTTTGTTGAATGTTTACAAAGTCGTTGCATCGCAATTGCGCAACCCTAATGCGAGAGAGCGCTTATTAACCCCGAACCTGTGTAGAAATACGGGGGCCAGTATCTTGGAGCTGTGGTAGCATTCCGTTCTCTGTCTCTCTCTCTCTTTACCGTAGTTTCGCGGTGTCAAATCCGTGTTGCTTCCCCATTTGTATTGTCCTTATCGTGCAACCAAGCGCAGCAAGTTGTGTGCCATCCCCACCCCTCAAACACACACGTGCATGGACTACCTGCCACTCCAGGGCATCTGCAAGCACGTCTGTTGCGGAATTAAGAATCGCTGTACTTCTTGTTTGCCTTGCTGCTAAGATACGTAAATCCATCTCATACCGCTATCGCGTCACAACCTTAATTGCATTCACCTTAACTTCTGTTGCGTGCTATAATTTTTTAATTAATAACGGTGTCTTGTTGTTGGAAACCTTCAGTTGCACTCTGCACTTGATTTCCTTTCACTCAGTGAAGTCTGCACGTACGTTAATGCATTGGGGAATGAAGAGAAGGAAGATTTCGTTGTCCTGGGAAATTGGTTTGTTCTTGTTGAAGCAGTGGAAGAAATCATGCAAGGAGTTCCGGTGTATAGGGCACATTGGGCGCCCTTTAATGGTAAACTAAGTCGTGGATGGAATCTTGGGAGACGTGGCTAAGTTCGATTACTTAGGGGCTTAAGTTCTTTAAGGGCTACGATTGCAAGATTTAGCCACACGATCTTGAACACTTTCCTTGTTTATTTTCAGTTTCCATGACAATTTATCGATTTCTTGATAATTTGGAGATGTATTTTTTACCATAATTCAAACGCCCCCACAAAGGGAAAGCTTGTCAATGGTTAGAAGTCAAAAGGTCGCCGGATTATCCCCAAACCCGATTATCTGCAACCTCGTCAAACCGGCTTTTCTATCTCACATCTGTCCAGTCCACTCTCTAAACCACCAGCTTCACGTTTAATCACTTAACTTAAAAACCATCCGTCCACCAACTTTGCCACCGCCTTTCAACTTAAGCCCCTGCAACTCCGGCAACTAATCATCATCATTATAGTTTCTACTTTAAGTTCTCATGAATTTCATTGGATTGTGGTTGCTTGCTTCTGCCGCTCCACCATTGCCCTCAACTAAACTCAGTCTCAGATAAGTTTCATTCTCATTTGCCGATTCAGGAATCTCGGCCGCTTCCTTCGCTCTGTATATTTCATATGCATTCTTTTTGTCTCTATGCTGGCAATGCGAAAAAAACAAGAAACTGCAACGCTCATAAAAGTTTCGCAGATTTAATTAAAAGTCCTCCTTATATTTCCAGTGGCAACTTTTTTTCGCAAGGCCTGCGTCTCACTGCCATCCGACCGCACTTAAAATTCATTTAAACATTTCCCCAGCGCAGTACACCCACTAGCCAAACGCCACATTATCCTCGTCCATTAGCTCGCAATTATATTGCAAAGCGATGCGGCCCGTGGCAGAGAGGTATAAATCACAGAAAGAATCCTTAAATCCTTTCCTACAGTCTGCCTGTTTGTCTTTGGGAACTAATTTGGACGCTTCGCAACATTCACATGAGGCGAGGTAGAAGTTCACACACTTCGAATGCGACCTGACATACGATTAAAATCCAAGAAAAGAAACTCGTCCTCAGGAAATGTCTCAGTCATATGTTTCAATTAGGAATATAATTTGAAGCCAGATTGCCAAAGGCCGTAAAGTATGAAATGGGAGTTGATTCTGGTACTGCTGCTCAAGCATGTCACTCGGTGGAATGAGAAGCGACAAGGAGACATGTTTGGAGGAGAAAAGTTTTAAGTGTCATTTATGTTCAGGACGTGAGCCTGAGTATTTTTTTCTCTTTTTTCTTCTTTTCATTGGATGGATGGGTGAGAGAAAATTGCTCATGTGGCGTCAATAAAATAATTTAGGGGCGAGTTCAAAAACCTCGGTTACCAAATGAAAACTTATAGACTGCTGACTTTGTGGCGGCTGCCTATCCTATTCTTCGAATGGATAAATGTGAAAACTGGGAGACTCGCAGAATTATGAATTATGCCTGAAACACAATAGTGCGTTGTGCCAGTCGACTTCACGTTACGAAAGGACTGCGTTGAAATGATTACTCAATTTATAAGCTGTTCTCTCTCTCTGTCTCTCATCTGGCAGATGAAAAATATTGCCGCCTTTGTGCATGCCCTCATTTGAAATGATTTTTTAGATTAGTTTTTATTAAATTGTATTTTTTTCCATAAATTGTATTTTACAAATATTATACGAAATCTGTTTTGCCTGGCTTTGTTTTTGCCGAATTGACATGTTTGAAAGTCAAGTTTTTTTTTAGTAAGTATATCTAAAAGTTACCAGTTAAAATATTTTCCCTGTATCTCAGCGCAATTTTGCACTATCCAAATATTTTGTATTAATTTTATCCATTTCATTAAGTAATGTTCCGCTAAAATATTCTTTCGAAAAAAATATTGTCTTGCTTCTTTGAGAATTGGGCACTTGCCCAGGAAATGCAGAGTATCTTCCCATTTCTCCATATTGCACATGCTGCACAGTATGGGTAAATCATTTCTATGTGGAACGTAATTGAGCTTCAGAAGTTCTTCTCGAAGTCTAAACATCATTGCAATTACTTCAATTGTATGGTTATCATTAAATAGGACAGGACAGGAACTATGTCTCCCATGTTATGATTTAGACGACTGTACACATCGCGATATAGTGAGCCTGATGCTTCATCTAGAAATTTCTTTCTTGCATCTTGATCAACTCGTTCAATTAGTCCATATAGCTCTTTTCTCCAATTCCTTTCTTGCAAGTTCAGGCCACCTTCATGAGCTAATTCTACCCATTCTTGAAACCCTGCAGTCTTGTTTCGTTTTGTATGGAGAACAACTATTTTCGGGAGCCGGTTATTTGGCATGCTCATCACCCGTAGTATATAATCAATGTGCAGCTTAATAATAATAACAATATGGGTGGCGCGACAGTCCGAGGTGGACCTGGGCCTAGCTTCTCAGCAACCACTCGTATTGTGCGTGCTATTGTTCTTTCACGCGTGGAAGGGACCTACAGTTTAATGCCGACTCCGAACGGCAAATTTGAGAAGCTTTTTCTAGACAGGAATACTATTTGAGCATTGTCAGTGACTCGAAAGAGGTGGAGCCGTGAATTATGATAGGAGGTAAATTCGGGTATCGAACCTGGCACCCTCTGCGTAGAAGTTGACGTTCTTACACACTACGCCACGGCGACCACAGCTTAAGAGTCCTTATATATAATGGAGATAAGCCTGTCTCAAGTATCAGCATGTCATTTGGCTCATTTAGAGGTAGGGATGTTTGTTGACGGAAAATCGTAATAGTTTTTCAACTTCTTCACCCAGACTTGTGCCCCGTAGAGCTTCACTGATTCTGCAACTGATTCAAACACTCTGTATTTAGTACTATGTGCTATATTGTAGTTGTTGAGACAATTTTACCAGGCTACGTTGATTACCGATTTCTCTAATTTTTCTATAAGATGAAGAATTCTAAGATACTTATATTCTCTTACTATCTCTATTATTTCGTCATTATAGTAGCATTTTTCTTTGCGCAAGCATCTACCACCCATTATCATCATAGATTTATCTAAGCTCACTACAAGTATATACATCCCGCAGTACTCATGCGAACGGTTTATCATTAACTGTAAGGATTCCGGTGAATTTTGCAAAAGGAAGATTAAAAAATTAATCCCCGCAAAATCAACTCCACCCGGCAGAAAATTTACTATATCGTCTATGAAAAGTGCAAATAAAATTGGACTTAGAGGGCATCCCTGGCTTACTCCCGTCTCCCCCTTAAACAACTCCGATAAGGATTCCCCATTCCAAACGGCCGCTATAGTATTTCTATACAGGCTTTGTAGAACTTTTTCGAAGAGATCCCCATTTGATATAGCCTGTAAAATAAAGCGTTTCTCTTAACACAGTCGAAAGCTGCCTTGAAATCTACAAAAAAGCGCACATCTTCCCCTTTTATTGTAGAAATGTTTCAGCTATGGTTTTTAGAACAAATATATGGTCAACGGTTGAGTATCCAGCTCATTTGAAATTACTTTTGACGTTAAATTATTTTTAAGAGAAATGAAGTATTATAGAGATAGCCGACTTCACGGCTGATTGCCCCCTAGTCCATCGACGAATTTGAGTGCCTTTTTGACGGATATTCATGAATTTTTGACGGTTATTCACGAAATAACGTAAATGCCGTTCTCTGATTGGTCAAATTGGTTTATGAACACCTTATAAAAAACAGTTGTCAAAAATCTTAAGGGTTGACTAAAATGCGCATGAGCTAGTGTCAAATGCGCATGGGTGAGTGCCCGAATACACCTTCCCCTATGAGCCAACCTATAATTGTCGTCGACGAATGATTGTGAAAATTTCGTCAAGCATGTGTGAATTTGGCAGATGGGATAGTGTGTGCGCAAGCCCCACAAAAGTTTCTTTAAGCATGACCTAGTGCGAATTCAATCGCACCGCGCGTATTTGCATATTTGACAGATCAAAGGGAAAATATGAAAAATGGGCAAATCAGCTGATATTGGATTATAATTCGCTTCCACATACATATGTAAACGAACTGAAAATGGGCAAATTTGATGATATTGGGTTATAATTCGTTTATACATGTATATGCATGTACAGTTGACTCTCCCTAAGTCGAACTTTTTCTCCATATTTTACATACATTTCCCTCAACTTTCCATACAAAAACCTCTCTCTAAGTCAGACTCTCTCTAACTCGAACAAATTTTGGTATCCCGTGACAATTCGACTTAGGGGGAGTCCACTGTATATGAAAACATGAGAAATTGTTTCTCTTTTTTATAATTAAATGAAAAAAATAAAGCAACTTCGTGAAGAATTTCAGACAGATGGATATGCGCGCATGTGCTTAATATGGCTACTCGTGTGTTTTTCGCAAACATGACGAAGCATTTCGTTAAAATGTGACACTAGCTCATGTCTCTTCATGCGCGTTATAGTTGCTCCTTTAAGGGGAAAGAGAGGTAGAAGTCGGGTATCTCTGTAATACCTCATTTCTGATTTTTAATCAGCTGTTTTCATTTCTCAAATGACAGTTGACACAAAATACTCGCAATTAGAAAGAAAATCTCTATCACAGGTCACCAAAAAATATTCAACATGTTGGATAATGACGTGAGATAGACTTTCGTTTTACGTTTTATTACGATCCTCTTATTTCTCTCATTTTTAACTAACGCAGGTCGACGCTGTATTTTGTATTGATGTAAGCCCATAGCGTATGCAGATGATGTTGCACTAGCTATCGCGGGAAGATTTCCAGATACAATAACTGGCATGATGGAATCAGCCCTAAAAACTTTAGCAAGATCGACGGACAGCGTCGGACTTGTGTGAACCCATTTAGGACCGAGCTGGTCCTGTTCACAAGAAAACATAAAATTCGAAATATCACTCCGCCAAAGTTGAAGGGAAAAGAACTAACTTTCACTGAACGAGCGAAATACTTGGGTGTTATCGTCGGCAGTAAGCTAAACTGGAGGCATAACGTTCAAGAGCGCATCAGGAAAGTATCGATTGCACTATACACGTGCAAAAAATAGTCGAAAATAACACACTTTGTTCTAAACAGCAATAGCAAGACCAGTACTGACTTATGGAGTATTAGTGTTATGCCTCGTTTGAAAGCACACACACAAAAAAAAGTATATATATTTAAGAGGGGTTTCGTCTTCAGGCCAGGTTGTGATGAGGGGGTTGTTCCTCCCTGGTATTAGCGTTGGACAGTTGAAAAACGCGGATGAGAGTTTCCAAGTTTGCACACGCACTCTTTATGTCAGATACAGGTAGATCCGTGATGTTCTTCCCAAATAAAGTCACTCACACTCTTTATATGACATACAGATAGATCCGAAATGTTCTTTTCAAATAAACACACTATTTTGTATGAGAATATGAAAATTTATATATTATTAGTTAAATGAAGTGAACTGGAGGTGAACTGTTTTAACAATATTCCGACGAGAACTTGTTGGGCACTCGTATTTATACATTTTTATTGTTGTTGTTGCATTTATGTGTCGTTGCTCAGGTGTCGCGAGAAGCTGAATCGTTGTCTAGCTAATTTTGCTGATTTATCGTCTGGTGCATGCATAACACTAGTGTGGTGGAAGGCACTACAAATGCAGCAAAACCTAGTCACAATAAGCAGAATACAAAGATCCGCATAGATCTGTATCACAGGTGCCCTCAGATCAACAGCCGTGGGTGTCCTTACTCAATCTCCTTCCCTTGGACATCTACGGGAAGCTATTACCACTCATGCTGTATTAAGGCTGAGAGAGTGTATGTACTGGGGAAAAGGCGATACTGCATAACTCGAAGATTCCTAAACAATCTGATTACAAAACTCCATTTAAGGCAATCAAGCACTGTAATCCACTCGACAACAGAATGGGATGAAGGAAAGGTGTGCAACTCCACTGTCACGGAAAATTACACTGACGGCTCCATGTCGGAAGAAGGCACACACTCTGGTGCATACGCCAGTTCGCGGATGCTAGCAGTAGTCATACGGCTCCCGAACCACTGCAGTGTTTTCCAGGCAGAAGTAACAGCCCTCCGGCTATCAATGACCCCGATTGATCTATTGTTAGTATATTATATAGATAGTCAGGCGGCCATAAAGGCTCTCGAAACACCATCGAGATGGTAAAACTCTGCCGTCTATCTCTGAGGGAGATAACGGACAGAAGCAACCTTACCCTTCCGGGCAATGAAAGAGCCGACGAATTAGCAAGAAGGGGGGCGAGTCTGCCACTGGCACAAAATCAGGAGACAACTTACCTCCAATGAGAGAATAAAATCAATGCTATTAACAGACACCATAATCAATACATATCTTATAAGGGCTGAACCGGACACCTGTAGTTCATCGGAAATGATGTGACCTTCACTAGATCCATCAGAAACTAAAGTTCTCCTAGAATTGGACAGGCGAAACATTGTCAAAGTAGTAGGCGTAATCATTGGCCATTGCCTAATTGGCAACCAAGCCAGAAGACTTGGCGTACCCCACAACGACTTCTGCAGAAGCTGCATGGATGAGGAGGAAGTGGAAACCGTGTTACGCTACCTCGTACCCTGCCCAGTGCTTGCAGAGATAAGAAGAAAGTATATTTGGGTAGCTACTTCCTCAATAGTCTTGAGGATCTAGCAAATACCAACATAAAGGACATCTTCAAGTTCATAAGAACCTCCAACCGGTCATCATCATCATCATCATCTTCTGACCCGCATGATCCACTAAAGGGTCGCGGAGGTAAGCCACGCACGAGAGATATCCAGGCAACTCGATCCTCCACCATCGACTCTATCTCATCAGGGGTTGTGCCCAAGCGTAACCAGGCCAGCTTATGGACTTGGTCCAACCATCTCATCCTGGGTCTGCCAAGTGGTCGGCTACCTGATGGAATCGCATTCACACACATTCGTGCCACGTGACCAAACCATCAAAGCATAGCTCTTTCAGTTCGAAGAAGCAGCTGCTCAACGTTGAGTTCCTCGAGCACTCCCGTGTTTCTTACCCTATCTTATTCTAATATTCTTTCGATCATTACCCAAATGTCATGGCCATAGGTGAGAGTTGTGACAAATACTGAGTTGAAAACTGATAACTTGGCTTTCACACTAATCTTGGCCTTCCTGATTACAGATCTCCCAAGCTGTGTCAAAACTGAGCCAGACTGACCAATCCTGCAGGAAAGCTTAGCACTACTCCTCCCATCACTCGCGAAATTGACACCGAAATACTTAAACTCCTCCACCTGCTTCAATGGGACTCCACTAACACGTTACGTGCATTGAATAGGCGTTCTGGAAATTACCATAACCTCTGATTTGTCCAGATTAACATTCATCCCAGAATCAGCACATACGGCCACAAACCTATCGAGTGAGCGCTGGCGTTCCGTCTGGGAAGATGTGAAGATAACTAAGTCGTTCGCAAAAGAAGATGAACTCTCCCAATGTGAAACATTCCTCGTCTCGGCTGCGCTGCAACATCCAATTCATATAAATAATGAAAAGGAGAGGTGACAAGACGCACCCTTGCCGATGTCCAACGCCCACGATGAAAGGTGTTAATTAAGCACCGTTAATCCGAACACAGCTGCTACAGTTTGTGACATTGAATTGCCCTCAACAGGGGACCCTCAATCCCATATTCCTGCAGAAGACTCCAGAGTTTACGTCGAGGACGCCTTTTCCAAATCTACAAAACAGCTGTAGATGGGTTTGGCATACTCCCATGCCTTCTGAAGTACCTTTCTTAGAGTAAAAAGCTGGTCGGTCGTACTTCTGCCGGGGCGAAAGCCGCACTGTTCATCCCCCACCAACTGGTTATGGTTATAATTACACACACCAAAAAAAAGTCAAGTGAGAAGTAGTGTAGTAGATCAACGAAGTGGAGGGAAAAGCCGAATAGTGACACAACGGACCTTAAGGGTCTAAGTGAGGTAAATACCCAATACCTCTACCTTTCTACCTAACCCCATTGACGATGGACGCACAACAGACTGATTTATGTATTGAACATCATATCTTGTCAATTTTACCCGCGCATGCTAATAATTGTACGGAAGGTCGTGCATCTAGTACCGTCCTGTGAATTTTGCACGATTTCTTCATGCCTTAAAATCCACGAATTTATGATGGGTGTCAATCTGTTATTTTTGGGTTTTCCAGGGGCCGCCGTTGGCTGGTATTCGCTGGCCTTAAGCCCAACAGCGTCCACACAAGAGACCATGGAACTTCGAAAAATGCTTCAATCGGGGGGTTTAGGCGAATATCCACACCCGACATCGGTCGGAGAAAGTTTCCGTTCAATGTCAGCTTTAATTGAAGCGCTATTTCATTCCTTGTAACGACTATTTATATCAATCTGACATTTGTCACCGCTGACAATATTGAATCCACAAATCATTTCCCTTCAGTTCCATCTCAAAATCAACTTCATCGTTCATCATTTTATCCATGGATCTTTGGATTTTTCAAAGTCACTTACATTTCATCTGTTGAACGCCACAGACTGTCATTCAGTAACGTTAAAGGGTGAAACCATTAAAAAATCACCTTCATCTTTCCGGATGCAGTGTCGCCACTGGATGGGGAGGACAAACACCCTCGTCGGGGACGAAACCCCCAAGACACAATCAATCCGCAGAGAGGATTTTGTTTTCAACAAAATTAAAAAAAAGCACTAAAGAAACTGTTTTAAGTCTTTCACGTGTTTACCATCATCTCTCGCATCCAACCCCAGCACCACCGAGAACAACACTTCAACTTAACTTTCTATTGTTCCTCTTCGCACCGCACCAGCACATTGTTTACTGTTTGGAGAGTGCCTCCCCATTCCCCGCCCTTAACCAGTGGATTGGAGCTGCGTCGTTTGAAAAATACTCAGCACGTCGGTGAAGTGCTTACATGACCTACATAGGTAAGGACTTTGGGCGAACGTCAGGGATGCGAAACGAAGGATACGGGTGGCATCCAAATAAATGTCAAAAAAAGAAAGAGAGAAGAGGAACGTTCCCAGCAGATTGTTGCACAAGCTTCACCCGAAAGACAAAGCAAAGCGATAAATTAAATGCAAAATTATATCACCATCTTCCGCAGAATCGCATCCTTGTTGCGTCTTGTCTTGGCAATAAAACGCTTTGGCAGTCACTTCCGTAGAATAATGACATTGTTTGCATAAACATTTGCAGACGGCGGTTGAGTGTATGGCGGTGAGCTATGTGTGTGTGCCTGTGAGGTTGCAGTCGATGCATTTGGAGACAAATTAGTGTACCACGTTCGTTTGTTTTGCTCGAATAGATGCATGCGGTGACATTATAGACGTTCAGGATTTGGTTTGGCGTTTGCCAGTCTGTCGGTTGGATTATCAGGATATCTCCGTAATGGTGGTCTCCGAGAATTACTGCAATAGGAAATGGCTTATATCCGGTTTCAAAATTCGCAAAAATTCTAGTGTTTCGAAGTACAGTCGAACTCGGGTAGTAGCATATCAACCGTGCAACGAAATATTGTGCCATTAAGCGAGTTGTGCCTTTAACCGATTTTACATAGGAACAGTTTAATAATAATAATATGCGTGGGGCGACAGTCCAAGACGGACCTAGGCCTAGCTTCACAGCAACCACTCCGTGTTGTGCGTGCTATTGTTCTTCCACTAGCGGCAAAGTTGAGAAGCTTTTTCTAGACGGG
The DNA here is from genome assembly GCA_964034865.1 of Eristalis intricaria. Classification (NCBI taxonomy): domain Eukaryota; kingdom Metazoa; phylum Arthropoda; class Insecta; order Diptera; family Syrphidae; genus Eristalis; species Eristalis intricaria. The sequence continues at coordinate 8,493,649 of OZ035874.1, read as the reverse complement.
AAATACTCTTTGAGTGTTGACAGTGACTCGAAAGAGATGGAGCCGTGAATTATGAAAGGTGGTACATTCGGGTATCGAACCTGGCACCCTCAGCGTGGAAGTCGACGCACTAACCCACAACGCCACGGCGACCCACAGTTTAAAAATGCGAAAAATACAATACAGGATTTGGTTTTCCAAATTCCAGCAAGCTCGCATATATGTAAACAAAAAAAATGGTGGGACACTTCCAGAATGGGTAGGAAGTCAAATACAGTGTACATCATAACAAAAAATAGCGTATTTGGCCCGTAAAGGGGCAGGGCGTGTGTCAAGGCGGTACGGACGGGCTACTGTCGGTATGTTAAACTAAGTTGCGTAGCGCCTTGCTTATCACGGAACTGCATCGAAGATACCACACATTGACTTAATTTCACATGAATTGAGGATTGTAGGATGTGACAATAAGCGGGCAAGATCTCCATATTTTTATGTTTTATAGTAATTATTTTTAGTTTAGTGCGAGTAGTGCTAGATGGTCCAAAGAACATCCCTTACCAAGAGGCTAGTGGTTGCCTTCTTTATTTTATGTATCGCAAGGAACTGGGCCTGATATTTTTACGCACGGTTAATTATCTAAGTCGCTTTAATAAAAATCCAGATTATCGTGTGGGTCGCCGTGGCGTAGTGGGTTAGTGTGTCGACTCCTACGCAGAGGGTGCCAGGTTCGATACCCGAATTTACCACCTTTCATAATTCACGGCTCCACCTCTTTCGAGTCACTGTCAATACTCAAAGAGTATTTCCTGTCTAGAAAAAGCGTCTCAACTACGCCGTTCGGAGTCGGCATTAAACTGTAGGTCCCTTCCACGCGTGAGAGAACAATAGCCCACACAACACGAGTGGTTGCTGAGAAGCTAGGCCCTGGCCCTCTACGAGCTGTAGCGTCACCCATATTATTATTAGATTATCAGCATTGGATGGCAGTCAAGAGATTGATTAGGTACCTGCTGTAGCTGATGCATATGAAGCTGAATTATAAATCATCAGACGAAAACATCAAGCATCCAATTCAGAAGATCGAAAATTCTGCACTGGGTATATCTTCATATTTCAAGGAGCTGGTATCTCATGGAACTCAAGAGGACAACCGACTAAAGCTTTATCGACAACAGAAGCTGATAATATGTTACTATGGTTAAAGTAGCTTCAGGCTGATTTGCAGCTCATGTGTGGAAAGACATCTCTTACATTGTTTTGCTATAACCAAAGTGCTATTAAATTGGCGAGCTTACAGGCATACAGCGCACGCAGTAAGCACATAGATGTCCTTCATTACTTCATTCGAGATCGAGTTGCAAGTGGAGAACGATCTATCATTTTCAGAGACACGTATCGAGAAACTTCTACTGAAACGAATACAACCACTAATAGAAGAAAGACGCCTTATCCCCGATCATCAATTTGGATTCAGGAAGAGTCATTCCACAATTGACCAAGTATTTAGAATAACCAACGAGATCGAAAAAGCACTAGAGGAAAAAAAGGTTTGCTCCAGCGTTTTTCTTGACGTATCCCAGACCTTTGGGAAGGTTTGGCACGACGGTTTGTAATACAAACTTAGTAGGATATTTCCGAAAAATCTATATCGTATTTTAGAATCCTACCTCAAGAATAGGATATTTAGAGTTAAGCACGGAACAGAATACTCGGAAAGACTTTGCCGCCGGCCCTACTCAGTGTTTGTTATATACCCGGGACATACCACAAACTGAGGCCACAATAGTAGCTACGTTCGCAGACGATACGGATAAATGCAAGTCAAGTTCTGGCTACGGAAAGCACAATCAAGTCCGCTACCGTAAAACTGCAGCACGCTGTAAATAAAACTTGCGATTGGACAAAACTCTGGCGCATTGTCCTAAATGAAACCAAATCCACAAAAACCTACAAAAACATAGACATCTTCATTAACTCGGTACAAATACCGTACGCAAATGAAGCCAACTATCTGGGATGTCGCTGGATGTTAAGCTTAAGGAGAAGGCGCACGTAAAGAAAAAACGTGACGAACTTGAGCATCGATATAGAGAATTGTAATGGCTACTAGGACGACATTCCAAGTTAAGCGCGTATAACAAACTGCTTATATATAAGCAAGTGCTAAAGCCTGTGTGCTGCACTAAAGCAAGTAACAGAGAATTCACACAGTCATTCCAAAACAAAGTTATAAGGGCTGTCGTGAATGCTCCGTGGTATCTACGAAATAATGATACACAAAGAGATAGATCGCAACCGTGGACGAAGAAATAAAAAACTTCGCGAGGAACTTAATAGTTCGAATTCATGGTCATTGTAACCATGGCATACTCCAAACACTGGACATGAGAAACCTCGTGTGCTGTCCCCAACGAATGAAACCGTTGAATTTTGAGCAGTGAGTACAGGCCGCTATAAACGGTTCCAGAAGGTGACTTTATCGAAAATCTACCTGCCTTACGCGTAAAAATAATGAAGTGAAATCTACTGGATAGGGAAACCTAGTTGTAGTAATCAACTAAAAACAATGGGACTAAACACACCCTTAGTCAGTAAAAATCTGACGCTACTATGAATACACGGGTATCACAAACCCACAAAAAAACAAAAAAAAAGTATCAAATGATAGCTAACAAAATTACCAAGGCTGTCCCTAAAGTCAAGCATGAGAACAGCGGCATTGCAATGGGAATGCATTTAGGGGAGGATGTTGAAATATAAATGCAACATAAATTAGCAAACGGTGTGCTACTATCCAGGTTCGACTGTACTCTAAAATCATGAACACTCCCTGCCAATTCCCAGACGATCAATACCTTAATTGGATGTTTACTTGAGGAAAGCCATCTTGGTTGAAACACTCAGTTGCAATGCTATGATTGTTTTCTGGCCATCGTATTGCATCGTGAATCCGAGTGACCAACTCTACACACACATTTTTTTGTTTGTTTTATTTATAGTGGCACAAATTTTACAATGTATTGCATACAATTTGTTGTACAGAGATTTGGTTTGCATCACCTTACTGCTAAAATATTCATATAATCTTTATATAATTTATTACAGAAATATTAGATTTTAGTCTGAAGGAAAAGCCACTTAAAAGACCTTCATGGCAACAAAAATTCCTAATGCCTTTAGAGGGAAGAGAGAAGTGATTAGTCTTGATTTCAAATTGCTGACTAGAATGTTTCATCATCATCATCATCTTCTGACCCGCATGATCCACTAAGGGGGTCGCAGGGGTAACCAACGTACGAGAGATCTACAGGCAACTCGATGCTCCGCCGTCGATTCTAACTCATTAGTGGTTATGCCCAAGCGTAACCAGGCGAGCTTATGGACTTGGTCCAACCATACCATCCGGGGTCTGCCAAGTGGTCGGCTACCTGATGGAATCGCATTCACACACATTCGTGCCACGTGACCAAACCATCAAAACATAGCTCTTTCAGTACGAAGAAGCAGCTGCTAAACGTTGAGTTCCTCGAGCACTCCCGTGTTTCTTACCCTATCTTAATCTCTTATTCTTTCGATCATTACCCAAATGTTATGACCATAGGGGAGAGTTGGAATTAATACTGAGTTAAAATCCGCTAACTAGGCTTTCACACTAATCTCGGCCTTCCTGATTAAAGATCTCCCAAGCTGTGTCAAAACTGAGCCAGATTGACTAATCGTGCAGAAAAGTTTAGCACTACTCCTCCCATCACTCGAGAAGAAGACCCCGAGGTAGTTAAACTCCTCCACCTGCTTCAATGGGACTCCAGTAACATGTTGAGTGCATTGGACATTACCATAACCTCTGATTTGTCCAGCTTAACTGTCATCCCAGAATCAGCACATACGGCCACAAATCTATCGAGTGCGCTCTCGTCGAGTTCCGTCTGGGAAGATGTGAGGATAACTAAGTCGTTCGCAAAAGAAGATGACTTACCCTCTCTCTCTACCCTTTCTCCAAAATGTGAAACACTCCTCGCCTCGGATGCACTGCAACATCCAGTCCATAAAAATGGTGAAAGATGTTGATTTAGCACCGTTAATCCGAACACAGCTGCTACAGTTTGTGTATAGACATTGAATGGCCCTCAAAAGAGGACCCTGAATCCCATACTCCTGCAGAAGACTACAGAGTTTACATCGAGGAACTCGGTCATATGCCTTTTCCAAATCTACAAAACAGCTGCAGATGGGATTGGCATACTTCCAAGCCTTCTCATGTACCATTCTTGGAGTAAAAAGCTGGGCGGTTGTACTTCTGTCGGGACGAAAGCCGCACTGTTCATCCCCCATCCTTGACTCAACCATAGCTCTAGAACGCGCTTTCAAAACCTTAGGGTAGACTTTTCCGGGGAGACTTAAGAGGGATATGCCCCTCTAGCTGGAGCAGTCTCTTTTGTCCCCCTTCTTAAAAAGAGGGACAATCACCCCAGTTTGCCAATCGCCAGGTGACCTTCCTCTTTACCCATTACCTTAAGCATTTCTGGCCGGATTTCATCCACACCGGCGGATTTGCCAACTTGTAGCGAATCTATTGCCAAAATGACTTTCTTCACCGTTGGACTATTCTCCGCGCCACTTAAGACTTCGGGTCTGTTATCCTCAGTGCCCTGTTTGGGCTTGAGCAGCTCCGAGGAGTGCTTGCTCCATCTGCGTAAGATATCCTCCTCATCGGAAAGCACCCCACCCCTGTTTTTATTTGACTTCTTCGATGATGTTGAATTTCCTTCCTCTGAGTTGGCGAATGGTTTGCCAGAACACCTTTTTGATCTATGGTCGCTTTCCAACTTCTCGCCGAACCCCTTCCAAAACTGCTCTTTAGCTCGCACATCCAATTTTCAAGTTCTTCGCGCCTCAGTGTACCGGTCACGAGAAGCGGAGTCCCCCAAGAGAATCCAGTCTCTGTAGGTCTTCTTCTTCTCTCTGATGGCTTCCTGAAATCCGGGTGTTTTGAATCACGCAGTTCTATTCTCACCACCAACCGCCACTCCAAGCCAATTCACTTCACAAACATCCCGTGCAGAGGCAATGACAGCTGTTGAAAACAGTCGCCATTCTGCCTCTTAATGCGATGGAACAGTTGGAATTCGTTCAAAGCAGTTGGAATAAGCACGTCAAAAAGAAACGCGAGGAACTCCAATTAGGATACAAAGACATGGCTTATAGGAAAATATTCCAAGCTTAGTACTGACAACAAATTGACAACAATAGAAATGTACTACAAACTTTTCAAAATAAAGTGCTAAGTGCCATCGTCAACACACCCTGGTATATACGAAACAAGGATATACAGAGATCTTGGAACTTCATCAGTCCAAGATGAAGTTACGAATTTTGCTCGCGAGCATAAGCGTCGACTGGAAGAGCACATAAACTCTGCCAATTTCCAATTCTCGACGAAAGAAACTCTTTTCACAGTCTTTAAAGGACTAAGCCCCTTGACCTAGCACGGTGAATTCAACCCGCGCTTAACTGCGGTCCAAGCAAGAACTCTCAATGGAGAATCTCTTGCCAAATCCGTCCAAGCCAAGAAAGAAAAACTGCTGGATAAGTGTAAAACTTAGTTGTAGTGGAAATATATTTTATTTGAAGGGAGGTGTCTTTACTGGGTAAAAACCCCTTCGCTATGTTCGAACGGTCCTCATAGTGTCTTTTGAAGATTTTCACATACCCTAGCAAAAAAAAATGTGTAAGCGATAAACCAAAGTTTTCGATTATGCTCACCAAATTAAAGTTGAAATTATTACGCGGATTTAATGTAATATCAAGCATATGTTCCAATAGCCAGGCCGCGATCAAATCTCTGAGCTCAGTCACTTTTAACAGAGTGAGTGTTCTTCTGTGAAATGAGGTTCGGTAAAGTGTTTTTTTGCGGTGCTTGTGCAATTTTGGAAACCTTCGAGTTTGTAGCAAAATACACGCGTTCCCTCGTTAAAAGCATTTATTTTAAGACTTCACAGTATTTCCAAAAATCTCAAATGGTCATTCTGTTAAAATGTAAATCCATTGAGAATCTGCGTATGTCGTTGCCCATTCTTCTGTTTTCTGGTTTCTGTTTCTTGAATGCGTCTTTAACCAATTCCCTGAAATGCAGAATACAATTGGCTACTCCAAGAAAGCACGCACAAAAATAGCGCATATTTCCCATATCGAACAAAAATACACATTTGATTAACATCTGAAGCCTTTGTGCATTTTCACGTGCATTTGTCCAGCGTGGACCGGTTTGGTTTCAATTAAAATTCGATCATGCCAGCAACACGCACCTTAATGAATTCGCCTTGTCGGACGCAAGAGAATACGCTGCGTGACAATTAATCGAAAATTGCCAACATATCACAATCTCAAAACCACCAGATTCCTGATAGATACCAAGGACATTGGTTATTCGCATCCCAATTCCGGTCCGCGGTGACGGTATTTGATTATGCGCGGCTGCAATATTGGAATTTTTGTATCGAAGGCCAACCGGTGGCCTGGTTGGTGTTCAATGCGGTGCGTGTGTGTGTTTTGGACGAAGGGCGGTTGGGGACAAAAATAAATTATTGACAAACGGCAGGACCTTTCAGTGAGACAGGAGTCAGCGGCTTTGGTTCGACATTCAGCGACGCGTTTTGCCACCTTTTTTGGCCCGTTGCGGGAAACTAATCAAAATGCGTGCGGTTTGTCCCGATAATACAGAAAACACACAAATCCTACGTTTGAAAAATTAATGCATTGTGGTTCGTTGATGGGTCATATGTTGGGATTCAGTGTGTTTTGCAAGTGTTGGTAGTTACGATGATGGAGATTTACAAATATCAGTTCAGGTACAGTGAAATGGCTTGAACCAAGGATCGAAAGAAATATCTTGTTCTTCAGCACGTGCACTTGGAAGATAATCACTGTAATAACATCTTTTATTTCAGTCCAGGCTGCGGTCCCATGGTTCTTGAAGATTCTGAACCCTTGTCAATGAAAGAACTAAATTTGATGACGACTCTTTATTGGTTTTCAGTTGACAAGTTTGGTTAAAATTCATAAATTATTTCAAACTTACTTCATAGTGTAGAAACTAAGAGATTACTTTTTAAAATTCAGATTAGATAGGTTTGCAAAATGAAGTGTTTGGCAAGATCTTTTAATAACGAGAAAGCAGATGGCTTCCGGAAGAAATTCAATTGACATTTTGAGTAATAGAAGAAAAAAAGCAATTTCATATATTCATATCAATATTCAGTGTAATAGAGAATAATAATAATATTCATAGGTGGCACTACAGCCCGTAGAGGGCCAGGGCCTAGCTTATCAGCAACCCCTCATTTTGTTCTCTCGCGGGTGGAATGGACTCACAGTTTTATGGCGACACCGAACTTCCAAGTTTTAGAAGCTATTTTGAGACAGTTATTACTTGAGCACTATCAGTGACTCGAAAGAAGTGGGACCGTGAATATGGAATCGAATCCAGGCAGTGAAGTTAAGTTGCGTAGGGGTCGACGCACACACCCACAACGCCACGGCCCTCCACTTTACTGGTATGCCTGGACTAAATCAATTTTAGCGAACTTAGTGCCTGCTGGTATGGATGCTAAAATGTCCGGGATCGACGGTGTCTGAAAACTATGAGACATCCAATCAGTTGCAGCCAATACTTGTTCGCCGGCCAGCAGCAGATTAGAAAAGTGAGACCTAAAATTGGAATACGATTATTATTGTAATCAAATAAAGTCAAATCTGTTGAGAAGATCTTCGGCTGAGTTTGCCTCTGACTTCATCCACTGTCCACCTCAAACTGACAGTCGATGTTATTAATTTTTTTCGTTGGAACCTTCTTTGGGCTCCAGAGTGGCTGTATGGAATTTAATTCCTGAATTTGGTTCATTTAGTTTTTTACAAATCGGTAAACTGTCCGATTAACCGCTTTCAAACTTACCGTCCACCGTGTCCCTCTTACTCTCCATTCCCATCCATTCAATTTTTAAGAGTGAAGTAGCTTTTGAATTCGTTTGGATCTCTTGTTAATTTTTCAATGCTGCCTCTGCCGCCACAGCATTCTAATGCACTGTCTGTAGTGTTAATTTGTTTTCCGCCAGCAGACTCTGATGTAAGTGGCCTAGCCTATCCCACAGTATATCTACGATCAATAACTTCTCCTCATAAATTACAGTCGATGATTAATCGACGAAGTTCTGCAATATATTTCACAACCGTCTCGTTGAGCCGCCGATTCCTCTTGAACAATTTAAAGAACGCAGAAATTTCGGAAGTTTTTGGAGAAAGATACTTAGTGAGCATATCGACGATTGTCGAATAATCCATCTCTTCAACCTTTTTCGGAGCAATAAATGACTGTCAAAAAGTTGTCTTTTATATCCCTATCTCGGTGATCCAATTGGCCACCAAGAACATATCGAATCGACGTTTATAAGAACTTCAAGTCGATGTATTGGAAATATCGAAATTTTCTATAGAGGCATGAAAATCATCTTACGTCTTTCCTATTGTAGGGATAGTTTAACTTCCTCTCCTTTTTCGACCTCGTCATCCTTCATTAACTTGATTATCTCGCGGATCCTTATTAATCAATCTTATCTTCGTCTCCAGTGAAGAATACTATTTATATTCAATTTTGTGTACGTATTTAAAAAAGATATTTCAAATTACAATTTAACACGTTGACTGCCAACTACGAGATAACTCGTAGATTGCGTTCTTTGCTAGGACGCCGACTACGAGTTATCTCGTCCTGTGTTTACTTGCCATTTCGGCGCAGCTACGATTGAACTCGTCGCATATCAGTGCTAATATGGATAGAAGGCTGCTAGCATGCGGTTCCCACACCTCAACATCCATAAAGGGACCTGGCGGTCCGCTGATCAATCAACCGTCAACCAGATTGATCATGTTGCGATCGACGTCAGACACTCTTCCAGTAACCTCCGAGGAGCCAACATCGACTCGGACCATTTCCTTGTTGTAGCCAAGGTAAGAACTAGGATATCAAGAGATCAACGGAGTCGAGAAAGGACCCCACGGTCTGACGTCGGAAAGCTACAATCGCAACGAACTGCTAGGATCTTTGCCGATCGAGTGTCCCAGAATCTCTCTCTAAGTTCGTCGCCACCTGCGCAAACAATCGAAGAAGATTGGAGGCGTTGTCAAGAAGCCATCAAAGATGCTACCACTGATGTGCTGGGTTTCACGGCACCACCTAGAAAAAAACCCATAGTTTGACAACGAGTGTAGGCTGGCACATGCAGCGAAGCTGGAAGCCTACAAAGCAACGATGCAACGAACGACGAGAGCTGTTCGTGAGCTCTACGAACAGAGACGAAGGGACGAGACCCGGCTTCTCAGGAGAAAGAAGAAAGAGCACGAGAAGCGCGCGATCGAGGAGATGGAGAGGTGCTACGGTAGGAACGATGTCCGAAAGTTTTACCAGAGGGTGAAAAAATTATCCAGTGGATATAAGGTTCGGACAGAAGCCTGCCGGGACGAGAATGGACAACTAGTTGTAGAGTCGCAGTCGGTACTGAGAATTTGGAAGAACCATTTCTGCAGACTGCTAAACGGCGATGATGACACCATATGGACGATGATCGACGCGAATTTCGTCCCCCCGACTTAGACGAGGTCAGTACTGAGAATTTGGAAGAACCATTTCTGCAGACTGCTAAACGGCGATGATGACACCATATGGACGATGATCGACGCGAATTTCGTCCCCCCGACTTAGACGAGGTCAAGATAGCAATATCAAGACTGAAGTCTAACAAAGCTGCCGGTGCAGACGGACTGTCCGCTGAAATCTTTAAGGCAGCTGGAGATGATCTGGTTGGGCGCATGCACCAGCTCGTCTGTAAGATATGGTCGGAGGAGAACATGCCCGATGAGTGGAATCTTAGTATCGTTTGCCCGATCCACAAGAAAGGAGACCCCTTCAACTGCGCCAAGTCTCCTCAACATTGCCTATAAGATCCTCTCTGCCGTTTTGTGTGAGCGCCAGAAACCACTCGTCAACAACCTGATAGGTCCTTATCAGTACGGTTTCAGGCCGGGGAAGTCTACCATCGAGCAAATCTAAACACTACGGCAGATCCTGGAAAAAAACCCAAGAAATGCAAATCGACACCCACCACCTATTCGTCGATTTCAAGGTCGGTAACGAACTCACCGAGACCTTCAATGTCAAAAAAGATTTTAGACAAGGCGACGCGCTGTCATGTGATTTCTTTAACATCATCCTGGAAAAGATCGTGCAAGACTCACACGCCAACACTAGAGGCACGATCTTCTGGAAGTCCGTACAACTGTTAGCATATGCGGATGACATTGACTTGATTGGCAGAACACAGCGAGCCGTCAATGAGGCGTTTGATGGCATTTAGGCGAAATCAGCTAAAATGATTCTAGCGGTGAATGAGGGCAAAACGAAGTATATGCTGTCATCAAGAAAGGACCCACAACATCGACGTCTTGGACAGAGCGTCACAATGAGCAGCTGTAACTTCGAGGTAATAAAGTACTTCGTCTACCTCGGCTCCGCAGTAAACAGTACAAACAACATCAGTACCGAGATTAAACGCAGAGTAACTCTTGCCAACGCTGTTTCTATGGGCTCAAGAGGCAATTGAGTAGTAGAGCCATCTCTCGAAGGACAAAGCTGACTTTATACAAGACCTTGATCATCCCAGTCCTGCTGTACGGCACGGAGGCATGGACAATCTCAAAAGCAGATTTGGAAGTCCTTGGTATCTTAGAGAGAAAAGCTCTGTGTGCGATCTTTGGTCCTGTTTGCGTTGACGGTTTCTGGAAGAGAAGATTCAACCACGAACTGTACGGGCTGTACAGCGACATGAGTCTAGTCAGGCGTCTTCAAATCCAACGCCTAAGATGGGTAGGCCATGTAGAGCGTATGGACAACTCAGCTCCGGCCCGAAGAGTCTTCGACTCCGAACCCGTGGGAGGACAACGCAACAGAGGACGCCCGCGTTTAAGGTGGCGCACCCAGGTCGAGAAGGACCTCAACCAACTTGGCGTGCGACACTGGAGACAGCTAGCCAGAGACCGTGCTAGCTGGAGAGGCTTGTTGGTTGAGGCCCAGGTCTACCCAGGACTGTAGCGCCAAATAAAGAAGAAGAAGAAGGCTTCTGCGAAGAGAACAAAAAATCAATGCTGGCTACATGAACAGAAATTTTATTAATAAATAAACAGAAAATATAATTATAAAAAATTTATTCAAAATCAAGAAGTAAAAGAATATTTTTATTGTTTGTGAAACTTTTTAAAACAATCTTCCACACAAAGGGCTGGCTGCTCTTCACAGGCCCGACAAAAATAACGCGTTTCTCGGCGTTTTTTTGCTTGGGTACATATACGACATGGCTTTGTCGGACGTTGTTTTTTTCGGTAGGTGGCAGACTCTCTAAAAAATGAAGCTCTTGCAATCTCATCTTTTTCGAAACTGGTTGAATCTCTTCTCCAATCAACGCGACGAAGAATTCTTCTCTAAACTTTATCAGTTTTATTTTAGAATAAGTTACTTTTTGAAAAATGCTGTGCGCATTGTGCATATATATCTCTATAATATGTAGTGAAACCTTTTTAGGCCATCTAATAGTCTTTCTGAGAGATGTGTAGTACGACAGCATTTGATCTGATCGGTCAATTCCAGACATTCCTTTATTGTAATCTCGAATTATATTCGGTTTCATAGAAAGTTTTCCATTGCGATTGGGCAACTCTACCATTTCAACAACATGCATGTTTGAAATGGTAAGGACATCTCGTTTCTCCTTCCATTTGCACACAGTAACAGGTCCAAATACACTCTCCTTTTTTGAGTTTACGATTCACCACATCTCTGGGGTTTCCCTTTCTGTTATTTCGTTGAGTTCCACACACGTAAGTTGTATTTAGTAATTTAATTAGAGTAACAGAATTATAAAAATTGTCCATATAAAGCGTGTATCCCTTATCGAGATAGTCCTCGAGTAAATGTAACAGAACACCAGTAGTGTGACCTAAATTATGGTCAGTTTCCTCTGATTTTCCACTGTAAATTTTGATTTTCATTACAAAGAGTTTGACACCGGATTTGTGTTTTTTATTTTTTATGTACTGGCGGAAATGCAATTTTCCACGCCACAGCATCATGGATTCGTCAATACAAATATTCTTATCTGGTACATAGTTTTCACGTGTCAGTGTTTTCAGTGTTGAAATGAGTTAGAATTGGTCTCACCTTGTATAACCTGTCGGCAGATGGTATTGTGTTATCAACCAAATGAAAATAAGGAAGTAACAACTGGAATCGATTTCGACTCATATCTGATGTCTGTCCACTTTGATACCCTGTTAGATTTTTTTATTGCTGTGCGTTTTGCAATTTCTTGCGCAGCATATAAATTAGTTTGTTCGACCAGTAATGCAAGAAACTCTTCCGAAAAAAATAAGTCCACCAGCGTTTGCACTGTAAAATTTGACGTATCCAATTTCAAACCAACATTTTCTTGGAAAATAAATAGTTCAGGATTTTGTTGAATTTCTGTCCACAAATTATAATTTACGTACTTGATGTTGTTGCTTGGGAGTCATCATCATTATCATCGGGATCGGGAACAACTGCATCTTCAGATTCGGAGACGACTTCATCGTCACTATCACTTGAATTCTCAGAAGGTGCATAATCGCTACTGTCGTTACCATCCTCGCCGAAAATCTCGTCAAATTCTAAATCACTTCGATTAGCGTAGTACTCAAGTTCATTTTCAGTCAGTGGTCTTTTCTTATGCATATTGGTTTCTTGATAATTTAATTATAACAATTATTATAAAACAACACACTCAAGAAAGACGTAAATGTGAAGCACTCGACAATATCTGATATACTACTGACGAATATGGACGCATACATATATCTGATTCAGCTTTAGTATATGTATATAAATGCATATAACAAATTTGAATACGTTGAGGACTTCAAATTAATCATGTGTACATAGACATGAGACATAGGCCGAGTTCATCCAGGCATATAGAGTGGGATAACGTGGTGCATAACTCCAGGGGGACCTCATTGTATAACTGGCTGGCAGAGCACAATATTGAGTTCAAGCTAGATTTGCTAGCAACCGATAGGCCATCGTATCCTAGAAGCGGGTCCTATCTGGATCTGATGCTGATAGACAAGCGACTGACTATACTAGACGTGGAAAGACGCACACGGAACTGTCTAACTGCTGTTGAGTACGAGAGTGATCACTGCGGGCTCTTCGCAGCTATTCAGCTCCCGAACGAGGGAGAAGGACTGGAGGAGTTGGTCCAGAGGCACCCTTATATCACGCACCACGCTTCTCCAGGACTTTATCCACAGAACTACGTTCGAGTGGGATCAATCCGCCGACAAACAAAAACCTGACGAACGAAGAGGTTGACAGGTACCTCATAAAAATGGACGACGTAGTCAAACGTACGATGGACAAAACAATTCCGAAGGTAGTTCAAATCGACAACAGCGATGTTTATGGAAATGCTACCATCGATGCACTTCACGTGCACAAAAGTAGGCTGCTGTCAAGACTCAAACTCTTGCATAGGCGGTTTACAGATCCGCAAAACGCGGAAGTCAGAGCATTGAAGTCGGAGATCAAGAACCTCCAACAGTTAATACGTATAAACTATAGCTTGGCTATAAGTTTGCACTGGGGCAACGAAATCCGGGCTGTACGATCCAACAACCCGGGTATGTTCCCGCAAGTAAATAAAATATTTCGGAGGGAAGATCAAAACGACATTCAAATCGTAAGACTTCCCAGGACGACAGACAACGAACACTTACTGACTTCAGTTCGCATCGATCCAGATGAGGCAGGGCTAGACAGTGACTTTTGCGGGGGAAGATCCCCAGGAGAATGTTACAGCTATTGGTGCAGTGTTCCAGAGAGTGTATACGGTCAACGAGGTTAGTAGGCCGAATCACGATCTGGAGAACAGAGCCCTGCTAAACCACTTCTATCTCCGCAATGAGATAAGTCAATGGCGATCAGAGAATCCAGGTTTCACCAGGTTCAATGACGAGAACATGGCATAGTGCCATTGCGAATGATGGGAATCACATCTTGATTTCTCAAGAAGGTCTCCAGGGTATCTTCCACTCGCTGAAGAAGAAAAAGTCAGTGGGAATCGATGGAATACCGAACCCCCCCCGAAGCGGTTCAAATTTACAAAACTTTGGTCAACAATGCGCTGAGTAATGCGCATTACCCGATGCACTGGAAAACAGCTGTTGTTCAACCGATCCCTAAACGGGACAAAGATAAGTCCATTCTAACAAGTCTTCGGTCGATCAGTCTTCTTCCCTGCATAAGGAAGGTTTTTTAAAAGATAGTCATTCGAGTTCTAAAGCAATGGGTTGATGAAAAGAAAATCATACCGGACAACCAGTTCGGATTCCGAGCGGGGCATGATACCATTAATGCAGCGTCAAAACTGGTGTCCGACATACAATGGAATAAAAACAAAAATCAGTGCACGGGTGCCTACCTGATTGACTTGGAGAACGCGTTCGACGCCGTTTGGTTGGAGGGCCTCTTCCTTAAACTGGTCAGGCTTGGCATAAGTAAACCATTACCATACATGGTCTATGACATGAAAACATGTAGAAAGTTCGTTGTGAAAAATGGTGACGTAACCTCCACTACGGTCTTTAACATTAAAAACGGTCTGCAACAGGGGCCAGCGGTTCCCCGATCCTGTTTTCTATATTCACTGCAGATCTTATAGATTCCATGCCGCACTTAATTGCGTACGCCGACGACCTAGTTGCGTACATATCAGGTCCAAAGATCGAGGTAATGAACATCTTGCAGCAGCGTGACTTCTAGAAAATTCAACGATTTTGCGACGACTGGAAGTTGCTTATCAACTTCCAGAAGTGCGAAACTAGTCTTTTCCGGACCCCGTTATACAGGGCACCGCGGGATACGCGCCAAAACTGGCGTAAGTTCGGCATAGTTGACCCGCATGGTCGGCCGTTAGCTGTAAAAAGTGTAGTTAGATATCTTGGCATTTGGCTGGATCAATATCTGTATTTTGACAAACATATAGATATTGCTCTGACAAAAGCCATTAAAGCCTTTGCTGCGGCAAGAAGGTTGTTTTCCAGCAGCCAACTTGATACCAGAGTGAAGGTAATCTGCTACATGACCCTAGAACGGCCCATTATGGTGTACGGTTGTCCATTGTGATTCAACGTGAGTTCTTCCCAGTTGGAAAAGATGAGGGTGTTCGAGAGGCAGTGTCTGGAGCTGTCTCCGGCTGTATCGTACACCCGAGTCTGAGTACAAGAAGTACTATCCTAAAGAGGCAAACGTGAACAGGGTAGATAATTTTATTATTAAACTAATCAGAAGGCGCACTGCACGAGCTATGACCTCTTCCAACATTCTGATCTTTGGAGCTTACTACCCCAATAGTATGTACCATGAAAGGGTTCGCCTTAACGGCTTTATTTCTCCCGAAGCATTCCTTTATCTAGACACAAGTGGCCTTATACAGGATCCTCACGGATGTCCTATCATCTTCCATGTCGTACGCCGAACAGTGGACAGGCGACTCCAGTACGAACCGGATGTCGTTCGCACACACGAGGATCTCCTCCGGATCAGTAGAGTGATCCCGCTCGAGATAGGAAATAGTCTGCCAAAGAACGGCAATTTTACTGGAGGTTACACCAAAACCAGTCTCCGCCACCGCTAGCTTTTCAAGAGGATCAGATAGTTGACCATAGTGGCCAGCTTACATAGTTTTTAAGGTAGTTCTTAACAAAAAAAAAACATAAGACAAACATAAAATCCAAAAAAAAAAAATAAAAATAAAAACAAAAAATCCAATAAAAAATATGAAAAAAAAAACAAAAAAATATGAAACAAAAACAAAAAAAAAGGTGCACCACGGCGTATAAATTATATATGTTAGGCATATACATAACATATACACCCTGGTGCCCGTGTCCGTACTGTTACGGACATAGTTAAGATAGGCTAAAGTTTTATATTAGGTTAAGTTAGAATAATGTAGTTTAAGTAGTTAGGTTTAGCCAAGTTTTTCACAAGTTTTCTAGGCAAATAAAAAATTATTAAAAGATTGTCATAAACACTTAAAAAAACGTACATTACGTTGAAAGGCACATTTAGAAAGTAGATCAGATTAGCTTAGAGTACACGCATAGGTTAGTATTAAGAACATTTGTAAATTCTTAAGTTAGTTAAGCTAGATTTAAGTAATTTTGTCTAGCAAGTAAGTAACATATTTCACAATAAACAAAAATTACATGAAAAAAAAAAAAAACAGGTCGAGTTCAACTCAACTGCTGCAAGTAAAGAAACCGCAGTAACTATGCTGAGATCAGTCGCAATTGCGTTCATAAAAGCAATGTGAGAGTCAAATTACGTTCAAAGTTGCAGGATTGCAGGGAACCCGAAGAGTGGATTTCTTCATGCAAAAATGGTTCCAATTCTGCTATCGTTTCTTTGTTTAATAGAAGAGAAAGAAGTAGGTCCATATATTGTATATAGAATTAAACCTAGTATTATAGTTATTTTTAGACATTGCGCATATAATTTTGTTTGATATGCTAACGTCACTCAAACACTTTTTGTGTCGCCTACTTATGTTGCATTTGTGAATGCTATTTTGACAATGCTGAAATACTGCAAGCAGTATTTTTATTCACAAATGAATCGAGAAATATTTTTGCAGTGCAGGGGCAACTATGTTGCAATTATGAACTCAACCGTAAATGAGTATTAGATAGAGAGAGCTTGTGAGGTCCCATAAGTTAGAGAGAGATGTGTGGCCCTTGCCGATAAAATGTGATTAAGCACTTGTGTGCGTATCGCAACAAATCATGTGCGAAAATACAAAATTCATTCTTTTGTTTGTTTTTTATTTGAAACTATCTTTCTTCGAAATTGAAATTAGAATAAAAATGTTTTATAGATACAATAAAAGATATTTTGCATATGGATGATGAAAACAATGTTTATTTTGTGCTTTCATTCGGACGAAAATCATTGACCAAAAAAGGGACCGAAGAATATCAATCGCAATCGACAGTCTAAATAGCAAAACAACAAATCGACGATCGACAAACGGTGCGGGCTTTATATAACCTCTTCAATTCATTCAACAGCAATTTTTATCTGAATTGTGATCCGTGTAAAATCCCTAAGAGAAAAATTAACGAATTTAGGAAAAAATCAGTTGGAAAGTGCAGTTGAAATAAAGAAAGCGCCGTGGCGTTGTCCCTCTAGTATGCAGCGAATGGTTTTCGAGTTCATGCCCACTTACCTTAAGCATAAGATATGCTAACTCCTATCCAGACTCAACTAAACCTAAACTGAAATATCGAATCCACGGACCATTTGAATTATCTCCACATCCTTAAATAATTGAACGACTTATATAGACACAGCCGAGATAGAACTCCGAGGAATAGCCAATACTCTTTCGAAAAATGAGTCCTTTCGAAGCTTCTTCATTTCCATTTCCGCCGGAGACATGAATTTGAAACATGAATTTGGTGTTAGCCACATCGTGCCATCATTAAATTCTCCTCTGACAAGCAACGATGGTCTTTGTTTCCAGAAATGTCCTGTCGAACGATTTCCCTAATCCTTTGAGTATGCAAACGAAGTCTACCGTCCACTTATCGCATCGAAAGCATTAACAAAGACTCAGTGGTCTCCATTGTACGAGCACACACACAAATAACTTGCCACCCGCGTATATACTTGTCTGCCACATTATCTCCGTCGCCACGGTCCGTCTACGCATACGCCATGCTCACCGCATTTAAAATTGCACGCCTCACAACAGCTATTGCTGCCACATGCACCGCACTTTGCCTGCGGTCAACTGGTATGTGGCTGCAGTGGTCCTCTCTAGCAGCGACAGCAGCAGCATCATGTTAGCCATCATCGTTCTCACCAACAATCCATGTCCTCTGTCCACTCGTCCATGACGATGCAGATGATTCGCAAAAGCTGCTGGTCCCGTGTCCTGCTACTCCAAGACCATTGTTCGAAACTCAAAGATACCAGCAATCTGATTGATTTCGAATTCACCAATATTCATTGGAAGGACGAACAGTACACACACACCCACCACGTCACCAGTTGCATGACAAACTCCTGTCCCACAAACTAAATGGACTCGAACATTGAGCAGCTGGCGGCAGCTAAAATATCATTTGGCTGTCATCCAAGACTTTTGCACTGCTGCCGGAAGTTCCGATGAGAGCGTCCTGCAAAAAATGGAACCAAACATCCGAGAAATCAAAATGCACACGAGTGCGACTCTGTTGCTCACTCGCTGATGGTGTTGGTACATTTGCCGCTTCAGCTGATTAGCCACCTCCGTCGCGACGTTCCACTTGTGGACCTGCAAGCATATATCATGTCACATTAAAAATTTACGGCTACAGATAGGAGATACCAAACTGCCCCGTCCCGGTGGGGGCGTCTATCATTTCGGAAATTGCTTGCAAAACCGTCGAGGCAGAATCGTTGATGCACACTGGAGGGTTCGGTTGGTTTTCTTTTCGTGTCCTTGGCTTGGTGGTGTCGGAGAGATGCGATGTCACGTAAGCCACCAAGCTGTAATGCTACTCGCAAAGGTAGAGGTTGACTGTTGGGATTATGAGTAATGCAGCAGTGCCCCTTCGCGTCAAGAGGTGACAGCTGGAGGAGTGCAGTCGACGTATGAGAATGTTTGCAATTTCCATGGCACTGTTCATTTTGGAAATGGATTAGTTTTCCGTTGCTTTTTTTTGTTTTCTAGCACATTTGTAAAAATTGCTGCGTTGGTGCGGCCGGAATGGACTCTTAATTCGGATCAGCTGTAGTTGGCTCGTAAATGTCAGAAATGCAGAGAAATTAGCTTGCTTAACAAGATTTTGAATTTGATGTTCACTATAAAATCTTCGCTGTAGGTGGACTGCCTCATGCGGAACCACTGAGGTTCCCTTGAATATTCTCATCAAGTAACAGTTGTTATGGCACCGATTGTCAGTGATTCAGTTTCCAAGGAGATCACATAATTTTCAATGAATTGATTAAATCATTTCCTACCAGCAGAGTTTGTGTCCTTCCTCATGTTGAGTCATTTTTCCATTCACACCACTGCTAGATGATGCAAGAAGATACATACATTCATTCTTGTCCATGAAAGACTCTGAACTCCTTTACGGGATGGGTTAATTGGTAATGTCAATGAAATGGTGGCCTTTCCACCATTCACATGTCCAGTTAAATCAGTCTCTATCTAAAAACAAACAAAATAAAGAGTAAAACGGAACTCGATTGGCGTGCCGTGACCAGGATTCGAACCTGGGTTACCACGGCCACAACGTGGGGTCCTAACCACTAGACGATCACGGCCATTGAGAGCTCGCTGATTAAAGTGTTTCGACAATAACCACATTTTAAAATAATAAGTTCTCCAAATAATGAGCTTTTGAGGACCGATACAAAACAAAGCTGTGTAAGGATAGGTGTTTAAATGAAACTTGACATGTGGGAAAGTCAAATGTAATGTGGGCAGAAATGAATTATTACAGAGATAGCTGATTTCACAGGGGACTGCCCCCTAGTCCATCGAAGAATTTGAGTGCTTTTTGACAGTTTTCACGAATTTTTGAGGGTTATTCACGAAATAACGTAAATGCCGTCCTCTGATTGGTCAATTTGGTTTGAGAAAATGTTATATAAAACAGTTGTCAAACATTTTAAGGGGCAAGGGAGGTAGAAGTTGGGCACCTCTGTAATGCTTCATTTCTGAATGTGGGCTTCCTGCTTTCTTGTGCAGGATTGGGTAGATTTGTATTCCTTTTTTTTCTTCTGCGGGGGTATGTTCAGGATCTGGATTTAGTCCTGTGGACCTGGCGCTAAAAATTTGTTTCGTCAGGATCCGGAAGAACTTGAGCGTGTACGTACTTTTCCAAGCGCCGCCTTAGTTTTGGAGTAAAAATCCTAATTTCATATTCGAATGTATTGATTTCAGTCGTTTGAAAAGTTTGTTACTTCAGAGTTCTGCATAGGTTTTAGCACTAATAAAATATTTCCCGTCCGTACCTAATTGTGAAACCACTATGTTTGCAGATGAAACAGAAATATTCTCAAATTTGTTCTTAACATGAAACAGCGTTTTACGCTGATGACACAGCTATTTTTTCGTCGCATGAGCTTGGTCTTGTTATTGAGACCAATCTTAAGATTGCGATAGAAATTGTACTTAGCTACTGCAATAAATGGAAAATTAAAGTAAACGAAGAGCCATCTTTTTCAGCCGAAAAAGAAAAGCTTGTTTTCTCCCTTCCAGTAGCTTGCAGGTAAATGGAAGTGATGTGGAATGGCGAATCTTCGTAAAGTACTAAGGTGTATATCTAGACTCCAAATTAACTTTTCGTGAGCACATCGCACAAACCGTTAATAAGGTTAAAATTGCAACGACAATTTTATATCCATTTATTAATAGGAAATCGTTATTGTCTATGTCAAACAAAAGCATAATATTTAAGGTCATATTCCGAGCTATACTTTTGTATGGATGCCCGGCATGGGGAAAATCCGCCCAGTGCCACATTAGGATTTTACAAGTGGCTCAAAACAATGTCCTTAAAATGATGTTAAATCTACCATATGATTTCCCTACTTCAAGACTGCATGAAAGAGCGGGTGTTGACCCAATCACTTCACGAATATTAAAATTAACAAATAAATTTATAAACTCATGCGCTTTGACCGAAAATCCCTTAATTAACGACTTGTGTACCAATAATTAAAACATATACATATATATTTTGTTTATTTATTTATTTAAATTGTTTTCATTGTACATTTTTGTTTTAGTTATTCATATATATATATATATATATATCTATTTATTTATTTATTTATTTATTTGTTTATTTATTTATTTATTTACTTATTTGTTTATTTATTTATTTATTTATTTATTTTTATACTTATTTTTATATACGAATATAATCATGTATTTTATATATATATATTCACATATATATATATATATTTTTTTTTTTTTCTCTTATTGAAGGTTTTTCTCGTATTTTCCTTCAATTTTCCACAGTTTCCATCAAATATAAATAACTTAAAATATAAATATAAACGTTTTTCAGAAGAAAGATGCATAATTCATCACATCTCTGTAATATATATTGTGCGATAAGCTAAATCAAATGTAAACTTTTTATACGGAAATAAACTATCTATCTATCTATCTTGGTCTTAACATGGGCAAGACTTTAAATAGTGCCATCATTAAATAGTGTATACTTGTACAAGTCGGAGATAAACATAAATGAAGATAAGATTCAAGTCATCTTTATCATTAGGACAACGACACCTTGCTTCTCCCTAGCGGGAGTTACATACTCCGGTAACGAAACACAAAAATCATTTTAAGCAAAAACTTCTTTATTAAAATAAAAACTAAACCCTCTCCATCTCCGGAAAGGACACATTAAAAAATCGAATTGATTTAATTGAGGCAGCAGTTTAAAAAAAAATACTACGGTTGGAGGATGTCTTAGCGCAACTATGAAGAAAAAGCTTATAAAAAACTTAGTTTTTCTTAAAACTGAAGATTATATGTGAAGCGTTTACTTATAGTCAATCAATTTCAGTAGATTCAAAGTCAGTAGATACAAAGTAACTCTTTTTCGATTTATTCAAGAACAACAAACACGTTTAGTGTTATTTGGTTGTGAAATCAAAGATCTAATGAGCATCTACTTTTAAACACAAAAAAGCACCATCCTTCAACAAAAACAGAACATTTAATCACAAAAACCAAACAAAAACAATTAACAGGCGGCAAATTCATACTCGTACATATAACATTTCATGGTATAAACTTCAATTTAATAACAAAATTTGTATTTTGTGGCATATCCTTTATTTTTAATGACATGTTTAAGTATGTTTGGCATGGCTTGGACAAGTTTTTTTGTTGTGTCAGCTGTAATTTATTCCCATTCCTGAATTATCTTCTCCTTTATGTCTCTTGCATTTCTTATGTTCAATTTCCTAAGTTGCTGGTCTAAATGTTCCCATAAATTTTCAATTGGGTTAATATCTGGTGACTGTGGTGGAGTTTCCATCACTTAAGGACAATAATAAGGGAGCCACATCCGGGTATTGTAAGCTTTATGCTTTTGGTATATTATGTGAATTGCTTTTGCAGACCAAATTTTTCTGCACTCTCTCCCAAATTTTGTCTCAAAATATCAATATATTTGTTTGTCCATGATACCTGCAATAATATGCAGCTTTCCTACCCAAGCTGTAGAGAAACAACCCCAAACCATCACTGATCCGCCACCATGCTTAACTGTTGCAATTGTGCGTTTCCGGAAGGAGTTCTGAATAACTTTTTTTTGATTATTATTATTATTAGTTTATTTATTATACTAGTTCGTGGATTTTTCTTATTTCACGCATGACAACACGCTTATCATGACTGTTAAAAATGTCGGGTGTGCTGTTCTCCTCCTATTCTCAATTCTATTTTCCATTTTGTATCTTTGAACTAGTGATCGAACAGTAGAACGTGGTCTGCCAATTAAGTCTCATATTTCCTTTAAAGACTTACCATGGGTATGGTACTTAATAATCATTTTTTTAATTTTAATGGACATTTCGCTCTGTTTCCTTCCCATTTTGTAAATATTTTTTTTTTTAATTCAAGACACAGAACCAAATAAGCAAACTTTTAGATGACAGAAACACATTTGACATATTTTTTAACAGTTACTTGTCCTTGATTTTGCATATAAAAAAAACACTGCACGGATATGAATTTGATCTGATTTTGCAGATTATTATTTTTAGGTGAACCACAATGGTTGTAAGACATTGTGTACCTGAATTTGAATGTAATGATTAAATTTAGTTAATGATTAAGATTAATTGGTCATTCAAATTTATCGGAAAAAAATTTACAGTTTTGGTTAAAAAGAGTGTTAAGATAATTTCGAACATACTCTACGAATATGGAATTAATTGACTGTACATTGAGTAACCTCGATGAAAATAACATAATTCTCTCTTTACTAAATTTCATTTTGTTCCCCTTCCCCTTCAGAAATATCCCATACGAATTAGATTTATCATAACGAAATCCTATCTTAAAAGCGATTCCATCAGGTAGATCATTTGGCAGACCCAGGGGAAGATGGTTGGACCAAATCCATAAGCTCGCCTGGTTACGCTTGGGCATAATCCCTGATGAGATAGAGTCGATGGCGGAGGATCGAGTTGAGTGGAGATCTCTCGTACGTTGGTTACCCCCGCGACCCCTTTAGTGGATCATGCGGGTCAGAAGATGATGATGATGGAAAATCTTTATGAGGAACCAATTTTTGGCTGGAAAACAAAAATGTTTTTTTTTTGTATAACGAAATGCCAAATTTTAAAACAAAGCCTAGATAGATAGATATTTCTTCAGATTCTTTTAAAATTTACATGGTCTGAATTACCGCACATTATCTTAAACAGAGATTTGATACCTAATTGCATCTTTCTACTGAATTTGTGATCATATTTGTTTCAAGATATAATGAATGTACAAATTAACATTTGAGGAAAAAATATATTAATAAAAGAAACCTCATTCAAATGAGTGAATAAAAAATGTAAATTTATGAATTTAAATATGGCAGGAAATAAATTCGTTTAATGCCTTACTTACTGCATAAGATTTTAATAAATAAGTACACAGGTAAATGTATAAACGAATACAAAAAGGAAATCATATAAATGATTAGGTAAATAGATAAATAAATAAATAAATAAATAAATAAATAAATAAATGAGTACATAAATAAATAAATAATTAAATTAATTAATTAATAATAAATAAATAAACAAAAATGTACATAAATTTACAAATAAAAACTATACGAACAAATAAATAATTACAGTCGAGTGTTTATTACCAAAGTTTCTTGAAATTGCTTGGAAGTATTGCAGAACTATGTCTAAGAAAATAAATCTCTTATTAAAGGGTTTTAGGAGCAGTTGCAGCGACCTTTAAATTTAAGTGTGTTTATTCTATCAGAGATCAATTCAACATTCGCTCTTCTATGCAAGGATTTTGTAAAGTAATGCCACGGGACATTTAGCATCATTTTGAAGAGTTTATTTTGTGCAGCTTGTAACTTTGCTATCTGACATTGCGCACAGTTACCCCAGACCGGACACTCATATAAAATTATTGCTTGAAACATGATTTTTTAAATTATTATATTGTTTTCTAGTGATAATAGAAATTTTCTGCTTATGAGTGGATATAGTAGTCTTGTACTTATATTAACTTTGTTTAACGTTTCTTTTGTGTGTTGGTTAAATAATAGTTTTCAGTCCAGATGGATTCCCAGGTAAATTACGCGAGAGCTCCACCCGATTGACACATTATCCACCCGCAAAGGGTTGGAGGGAATATAGCAAGCTTTCCTTTTTCTTGTGAAAAATATGGCTTGAATTTTTTCTTTATTTAACTTAATTTTTCACTTAGCAAGGTAGATACTCAGAATTTCAAGCCAATAGAATAGATTCATCTCAAGAACGATTGAAAATTTATGGGATGTAAATTGCTACTTACGCAGATGACACAGCTGTACATCTGCGTAAGTAGCAATTTCGCTAAACGGGAGAATTGGAATATCCGAAGTAAATACAGAGTACAAGACAGAACTAAGAACAGAACCCTGCGGAGCCTAAGCATGGAAGTATTTGATTTCCGAAACGACATTATTAACGGATACACTAAATGAACGATTACTAAGGAAACTTTGGACTAATTTAAAAAGATAATATGGGAAAGTGAGCCAAATCACTTGTATTTAAAGACCATCATGCCACACAGAGTCGAAGGCTTTTTCTATGTCGAGCAGAACCATGCCTGTAGACTTGCCATGAGCTCGTTGTTCTTTGACATAACTAACAATTCGTAAGACTCGGTGTGAAGTGCTGTGTGCATTCCGAAATCCAAATTGTTCATTTGGGAGAATATTTTGGAGAAATAAACTGCATCATCTTTTCTTTTACTACCTTTTCTAGTAATTTAATTAGACTACTAAGAAGGCTAATTGGTCTTATTTTGATTTCTTGTTCCTATTTATAAAACGAAATCCGTTTTTTAAGTGAATGTAATTATGTGTGTACATATTGATGTATGAATAAGCTTTGTTAAAACAATTACGAATTGTCCTTGTTTAAAAAAAAACTGGGTCTGGTACTTTTAATAATTGGTCCGATGAAGACTCAGTTGCATTTGCAACAATAAGGTCATTAAGAATCTAGTTGTCTTTTCCCGCGTGTGGTATGTTACTCCAAGAAGCTCTTATGCTGTCTGTTCAAAATTATCGATTTGTACAGCCTTATTGTTTCGCCGGAACAGTATTCCACTGTTTATACTGTATTATATTTATGTTTGGACAGATCAAATATGATACGTAGAATAAGTAAAGTCTTATGTTTTATAACGGACTTTAAAAAATAAATAAAATTTGTACATTAAATAATTTGATAACAATTTTATTTATTTTTGAACGGCGCAAGAAAATTATAAAGAATTTGCAATATCTGTGCGAATGTGCTGGCTTTAAGTAAGACAACTTGGGTTATCCAGAGCTTGAACAATTTGTATTTTATTTAGCGGAATAGTTTCATCAGCTTCAGTTTCATCGATTATGTTATTTTTATAATGAATGTATTTATGCAGCGCAGATGACGGCATTTCATTTATTTCGTGAAGGTCGAAAATGCATGAATATCTGTCAAAACGGCACTCAAATTCGTCGATTGACTAGGGCGCAATCAGCTGTGAAGTCGGCTATCTCTGTAATACTTCATTTCTGGGCTCGCCTATCGTTACGTTTGAATACTCTGAAAATAATATCTCTCACGTAAAAAAAAAAATACATCCAAGCTCTTATTCCCAGAAATGAAGTATTACAGAGATGCCCGACTTCTACCTCTCTGTCCCCTTAAGATTTTTGACAACTGTTTTTTATAACGTGTTCATAAACCAAATTTAGGCACTCAAATTCGTCGATGGACTAGGGGCAATCAGTTGTGAAGTCGGCTATCTCTGTGATACTTCATTTCTGCTTATTCCTCTCAAATTTCACTAATTCAGTCTCATTTCAGTTAGCGAACAAAAGTAATACAAATGCGACCTATACCTCTACAATTGTCTCAATATTTTTGAACAAGATATGTATACACAATTTGTTCTCATTTAATAGGAAAAGATACTGAAATAGGTATCGGAAAAAATCAGTCGTCGAGACGATAGTTACTGACAGTTTTTAGCTTACGCGAATGAGCCACAACGATATCTCTCAGACGCTATGGTTTTTTTTATGCTAACATGAAGCGAAACTATCGTCGAAACGCTAACGCGAGCCCGGATTCTACAGGATCAATATCGATTAGACGGAAAGTTTCAGGCAGACGTTGTCAACATTTTAACACAAAGGAATCGACAGGAAGCTTTTTTCCATTCGCAGGTCATCCAGTTGAGACCCAGGTCCACCCAGGACTGTAGAGCCAAATAAAGAAGAAGAATAAGGTCATCCAGTTATTACAAGAGAGTAACCAAATTGCGGAACAACTACTGCGATATACCAAGAAATGAGAAACAAAAAATAAGTGAATTTGAAGTAAATACAATGTTAAAGTGCAATTTGTTTTCAACTGTAAACAAACCTTTGATCTCAATGAAAAGAATGAGTGAAATATTTTATGTTAACTTATTTGTGATATGTTAATTAAGAAATCGTGTTAATGAAAACAGAAGCTGTTTTAAAATGGTATCTTTTATTTTAATCATTATTCCGAAAGCAATTCCTTTATTTGATTTCTTATTATTTCGGCATGCTCCTTGATGCGACTGATAGATGTGTCGGTATCTTCATTTGTGCTTCCTATTGGCGATGAATCACAAGTGCCCTATTCAATCATGCTGTTTTCAACATTATGGATGCAAATGTTGTGTAATGCAGCACACACATTAGCAAAAACAGCAATCTTACTTCGATCTTGCCTGCATTTGCGTTCCTTTTTTTTGTCTTAATATCCAGTAGCCAGTAGGTATGAGTGCTTCCAAACAATATAATCATGAGCGCAGACCCGTCATACTTTGGAATTATTGCAATTATCCTCATTTTATGGTCACATATCTGAAAAACGGAGTTCTCGTTATTTGTTCAACACAACCTCTTCTATCCCTCTTCTATCCTATTGTATGCATTTAGAGACTGCAGTTACACGACTGTTCCTGAATACTCTCAAAATACATTTCGGTTATAGTTATAAAGTCAATGCGATGAGGCAGGAAAAAAGTTTCGACGTTGGTACTTGCGCAAATGCATAGATATAAGGTGAAGTGTGTCCAAGGATGGGAATCACTAGGATCAGAATACGGTTATGGCTTCAATTTTACACCAAGCGAATAACAGGAATCTTTAAAACAAAAAATCAACACCTTACTTCAGAGAACTGGCCACAGAATTTTTGACAAATTTGTAAATGAAGCCCAGTCATCCCAATAGAGAGCCTACTACAGCAAAATGAACCACAATCTACAAGAAAGGACTTATTTCTTGAATAGCTACTCAGTAGAAAAAGTAAGTATGATTTTTAAAATTCGACTCCGAACCCGTGGGACAACGCAACAGAGGAGGTGGCACACCCAGGTGGAGAAGGACCTCATCCAACTTGGCGTGCAACACTGGAGACAGCTAGCCAGAGACCGTGCTAGCTGGAGAGGCTTGTTGGTTGAGGCCCAGGTCCACCCCGGACTGTAGCGCCAAATAAGGAAGAAGAAGATTTTTAAAATAAGAGGCGAACCTTGTAAGCTGAATTTCATACCGTATCGCCCGGAGCTTCCAACCTTATGCGACCTGTGCAATCTTAGAGAACGTGAGGATGTGTTGCACTTCATCGCGAAATGCCCTTATACTTATACTTAAGGAGTTCCGCATTCATTTTTTCGGTGCTCCGACACTTGAGTTGGAAGCAATAAATATCTTGAATGCAGGCAGAGGTTGGGACTTACTCTACAACTACACAGTCAACGCATTGCGCTACAGGAACTGCATAATTTACGTTTTTAAGTAATTGGAGCATATATTTTTTGGTTTATATAAGTATGTGACGTATTTATTCCTTTTAATGTCAATCTGGTAGACGCCCTCTAGGCCAAACCATATAGACTGTTATAATAAAGAAAATTGTAAGCTATCACTTTTTTTGAAATAAAATAGTCTAATTAACTAACTAACTAATGATAATTCGGTAATACTCAAAATCATCGTATTGAATATTACTTTTCCTTTCTATTGAAATATGCTTCTCCATTTTCTCGAGGTCTTTGTAAGTACAAGTGAGTACCATCTAGGCATCCTACAACTGAATTTTGACAGAATTTTTAGTCACTGTGAATGAAAAAATAGATTCATAATACCTCCAGGTATTGCAAATTTTCGATAAGACTATTCCAACATTGGTTTCCGATTTTCGGCTCTCATTCACCTCCCATTTTTTCCATAATGGACATAATTTCTCTTCGAGGATGGCTGTGGTAGGACAAATAATCTATGAAAGTGTGCTTTGACTGATGGAGACACCAAAATCATTCCCTGTTAGCCACTGATAGCCGCCTCTGCCAAGAACTTCGAGAGTAGCAGCAAGTCTTAACGTTGCTTTAATATATGTAGAACCACTTCCAAGATTGATTGTATCCAACACTAACTCAAATTCCTCCTTAGATAATCTGAATCTCTGGATGAAACTGAAATTATCAACCATTTATAGACAAGATACATGTGTTGTCATTGATTATATCAATTATTCACAATGCTTACTTTTTTGTTAGAAGAGATAATGGATCAGATGCATCTCTTAGTCTTTTTCTTACTCGTAAAAGTTCGTTTTTTTTTGCACTGTCTTCTACTTCACTATCAAGTAGGATGAAAATATTGTCGCGAAACATTATTTTCTTTAGTAAAAACGCTTTTAACTTTTAAGATTTTAAAACTTAAGCACAACTTCAATGAAGGACGACACTGAAATAGCTATCGCCAAAAATCAGTCGTCGATACGATAGTTAATGACAGCTTTCAGTCTACGCGAAGCAGACAAAAGGATATCACTCAGACGCTATCGTTTTTTTATGCTTACATGAAGCGAAACTATCGTCGATATGCTATCGCGATTAGAGCCCTGGTTTATTTAATACGTAGTGCTGTTGAAACATGAAAAATAAATGTGTTAATGATTATTGGATAGAGGGCATGGGCCTGTGCATCCAGGTCAAAGATGTTGACTGCTCTCAACTTGGCGAGATGCCAGCAACGACCCTGTTCAATGTACAGGTCAAGTTGTCATACAGCCTCCTCGCCGCGCCCTGTGGATAGCCTTTAGAGCAACCGCTTAGAGGTGAACCAATGTATGCAGCGGCCTCCCTTGTCCAGGGGTTTAAACCAGGAGCCGGTCCTCCAGGTTCGGGGGTTGCGAGAAGCCTCGGATACGGATGACCCTACTGCTGACGACCATGGACAACGAAATAAGGACAACGATTTTCGGTGCTGCACGTGGAATGTGAGGACCCTGAACAGACCACGTGCGGCCGATGAACTTGCGAAAGCCCTCGAAGCTTATAAGGCAGATATCACTGCCATTCAGAAGGTGCGATGGGATGGGCCGGGCAAAAAGAGGATGAAAAACTGCGACACATACTTCGGAGATTGCTACAAAGAGCGAAGGCAGCGCTTGTTCGGATGCGGGTTTGTTGTTCGAGGCAGACTTAGGCAAGAAGTCTTAAGCTTTAAATACATAAGCGAGCGCCTCACGATCTTCTAAAAAGAACAAATGATCAATGCCCAAGCTACGACTCCAAGATCGTTCTAGGAGACTTCAACGCAAAGCTGGGCAAGGAAGACATCTTTGCTAGGGTCGTTGGAAAGCACAGCCTGCACGACAACACGTCCGAGGACGGACTCAGGCTGTTGGACTTCGTAACGGGCCGAAACCTCGTTGTAGGTAGTATGCGGTTCTCTCACCTCAACATCCACAAAGGGACCTGGCGGTCTCCTGATCAATCAACCGTCAACCAGATTGATCACATTACGATCGACTTCAGACACTCATCCAGCATTCTCGAAGTCCGAACATTCCGATGAGGCAACATCAACTCGGATAATTTCCTTGTTGTAGCCAAGGTAAGAACACGGATATCGATAGGACATGGGAGTAGAGCAAGACCAAAACAGTTTGACGTCGGAAAGCTACAATCGCAATTCACAACTAGCAACTTTTCCGATCGAGTCTTCCTAAAGCTCTCAGAGAGTCCAACCCTGCCAGGCGAAACAATCGACGAACAATGGAACCGTTGTCAAAACGCCATCAGTTATGATTTGCTGGGTTTTAAGACGCCACCCAAAAAAACCCCTGGTTTGACAACGAGTGCAGGCAGGTACATTCAGCGAAGAAAGCAGCATACAAGGCGACGCTGGACAGAAGGACAGAGCGGTTCGTGAACTCTACGAACTTAAAAGAAGGGAAGAGCACGGGCTTCTCAAAAAGAAAAAGAAAGAGCATGAGAAGCGCGAGATCGAGGAAATGGAGAGGTGTTACGGCAGAAATGCCGTCCGAAAGTTCTAACAACGGGTAAAACAACTATCCAATGGATACAAAATTCGGACAGAAGACTGTCGTGACGCACAGGGACAACTTGTAGTAAATTCGCAGTCGATACTGAGAATTCAGTCATTTCTGTAGACTGTTAAACGGCGAAGAAGACTCCAATACCGCTGTCAGGCAGAATGTTCCACTCAACGCAATTGACGATGATCGACGAGAATTCCGTCCCCCCGACCTAGACGAAGTCAAGATAGCGATATCGAGACTAAAGTCGAATAAAGCTGCTGGTGCAGACGGACTGTCTGCGGAACTGTTTTTTATGGCAGCTGGAGATGAGCTGGCAAGGTACATGCACCAACTCATTTGTAAGATATGGTCGGAGGAAAGCATGCCCGACGAGTGGAATCTCAGTATCGTTTGCCCGAAACACAAGAAATTAGACCCCTTCAACTGCGCCAACTACCGAGGGATAAGTCTCCTTGACATCGTCTATAAGATCCTCTCTGCCATTCTGTGTGAGCGCCTCAAACCATTCGTGAACAACCTGATAGGTCCTTATCCGTGCGGTTTCAGGCCGGGGAAGCCCACCATCCCAAGAAATGCAGATCGACACCCACCACCTATTCATCGATTTCAAGGGCGCTTATGGCAGCATGCATAGGGTCGAGCTATACAACGCCATGTCATGTAGATATTCCTGCCAAACTCGTCAGGTTGTGCAGGATGACGGTGGAGAACTCTCGCTGCTGAATCAAGGTCGGTAACGAACTCACCGAGACCTTCAATGACAAAAAAGGTTTTAGACAAGGCGACGCGCTGTTATGTGATTTCTTTAACATCATCCTGGAAAAGATCGTGCAAGACTCACACGCCAACACTAGAGGCACGATCTTCTGGAAGTCCGTACAACTGTTAGCATACGCGGATGAAATTGAATTGATTGGCAGAACACAGCTAGCCGTCAATGAGGCGTTTGCGGGCATTGAGGCGGAAGCGGCTAAAATGGGTCTAGCGGTCAATGCGGGCAAAACGAAGTATATGCTGTCATCAAGAAAGGAACCACAACATCGACGTCTTGGACAGAGCGTCACAATGGGCAGCTATAACTTCGAGGTAGTAAAGTACTTCGTCTACCTCGGCTCCGCAGTAAATATTACAAATAACATCAGTACCGAGATCAAACGTAGAGTAACTCTTGCCAACGCTGTTTCTATGGGCTCAAGAGGCAATTGAGTAGTAGAGTCTTCTCTGGAAGGACCAAGCCGAATGACAAGACCTTGATCATCCCAGTCCTGCTGTTCTGTGCGGAAGCATGGACAATGTTAAAAGCGGATGAAGAAGCACTTGGTATTTTCGAGAGTGATTATGAAATAATGTATAATGCAGTCGATTTTACTTTAAATTACAAATTTATTTGATACAGTACACCTCGTTGCCTTGCTCCATCCGATGTCTTCTGCGATCACGATCCAAGTGACCGAGACCATCTGCAACTGAGCCACAATGCCCACGTCGTCGTTGTATGCAATGCAATGCATCTATCGTATGCATACGTTATAAGTGTGCGTGCATTGTCCGATTCGATTTGAAGTCCGCGTATTGGATGCTGCAAAATATGGTGCGATCAGATGCAGTTGGTTTCGGATGGCGCGATGTAGATCGTACAGTGACTCACAGATTATATTTACAAAATTACAGTGATTAACAATTATTCAGATGCACAATAACAAAATTAAACTTTCTTTAAACAATGCAAATAATATGAAGGTTACGGCAAATAAAACAAGAAAAAATATACAAATAACCAGCGTGACGGTTTACAAACACGAGAGAAAAGTTCTGCGTTCAATCTTTGGCCCTGTATGCGTTGATGGTTATTGGAAAAGAAGATTCAACCACAAACTGTACGGGCTGTACAGCGGCATGAGCCTAGTCAGGCGTTTACGGACTGTAGCGCCACCAGAAGAAGAAGAAGAATGATTATTTTACCAATCATTAAGAAGAATATAAAAACAATTTCCACGCGAAATATTTTTCGGTCGAAACTCACAATAAGGCTGGCACTTTGATAAATCGAAAATCGATAAACCACATTCAATTTTCAACTTCTTATTGAAATTGTTGGTGGAAACGATATCGCTTATAACGAGGTGTTAATCGGATTTCAGTTCAAACTGGCGTGTTAAGCCTAATCGCAATCGCTTTGGTAATCCGCCAACAGTCCAACACCAGTAGTACGTGTATCCTTTACCAAACCGCAGTCACGACCTCATAAATTCAGACGCAAACAATACAACTGGCAAAGAACAAAACGAGCTATTAATAAGGACTCGTCCTGTGGCCCACAGGCAACAACACCTGTAGCTCCAAATTTATTTCACAAAAATTGTGAAAACAACTCTCGCAGAAAGAGCACAGTAGATACAAAGAGGATTGTTGGCACTTTGGGTTTAATGGAGAGACACACACACACAGTCCCCACACTCTTTCAATGCAAACAATCATCCGGGTATACATCTGCATCCTGCAAATCGTGCACAATTGTCTCCCTTTTTCATTCATTCTGTGTGAACTGAAATCGCTAAGGACACTCAGCGGATGCAGCAGCCGGGGCAGAGAGACGGGAGATAGTCAGAAACCTTGTTTGACAATTTTTTTGAATTATTATTTTTTTTTTTTCGAATTTTTTTCCACCTCACTTTTGTTTGCAAAGTTTTCAAGAGCGGTACGAAGGTCCTGCAAAAGTTATGATGCGCACAGCAGCGTGGTGGTGGCTATGGGCAGTTGAGTGGACAGTGCGAGGAGCTGAGGGGCCGTTTGGTGTTCACTTTGCATTTGTGTCTAGTGGCAGTGTTGCTCCTGAATAAGGTGCACACTTAGGAAGCAAATAAAATGAAAAATTAACATCGGTCCAGGAAGTTAGTTGCACAAACGTGAAGTTGTTTTTTTTGTCCTTCTCCTTTTTTGCCTGTTGTTGCTGGAATTGCTGGAGTTGTCGAGTGGACAACAAAAGCTCGAGAGGAATTACGATTGTCCTTGCAGTAGTTGCAATCTCCTCTCACTGGGCTAGGGTTTGGGTGAGAAGCAACGCGGCATTTTTTCTATTTTCGGTTTTTCACTTCGCTTCGGACTATGAACTGTGCTGACGCAACCAAAATGCTTGGAGTTGAACCGCCGCGCCGCGCTGTACACTGCAATCTTGAGGGAAACTGCAACCAAGCGTTAAATTCAAACCAGTGGCGTTAAAGCAGTTTCCGCAAAAAAACGAAAAATATTAATTGCATTCTTTATTGCTGCGCGTTGTGTGAAGTAAAAACACGCTAAGAGACGCACCAAGACTACACAGAAAGCAGCCGCAAACAAAATTTTATTCTTGTTGGTGGTTGCATGGGTCCTATTCATTAGTGGTGACTGGGTGCCGTGGAATCTCTTTGGACAACACTGCAGGACTTTGACAGGGAACCAATGGAAGTAGCATTAATTCAACTCTTTGCGTTCTTCTATGCGGCTCATTCAGACTCCAGTACTAGCTTTAAAATTGCACTTCTGATTAAACCCAAGCCATGGCACTTATATTCTTGATTTAGATCTGCGCCTTAAGACTCAGGTTATATTTTTAGGCCTAGTATGGGCTTGAAAGCTTTAAATCTATCCCTAAATGTGACCAGTCTTGCAAGTCTAGTCCGAACTGTTGACTTCGGAGTCTTACAATTGCCCCAGATTTCAGTCCTGACTCTAACTCTAGACTCAATACTCTAGCAGTAGACTTTCCTTAGATTCCTGGTTTCTCTTGAATGTTGTTTAGTCTAGCTATAGACTGCGGACCGAATTAACACCACACACTCTAGCAGGTATTGCAGACTCGACTCTAACGCTAAAATCCTTGACTCAAGCTCTAGAATTTGGTCATAGGTTAGTTTAGGTTGAGGTGGCTGACTGCCGCGCATACGGACAGCAGACACACTTAGACCAAGCATGGGCCCATTGTTTTACCACGCGGATCTTAGGCTACCTATTCCGCAAACCAATTTGTGCTTTTGATAAAGCGAAGAAGTGGGCTGATTTTGATGCTGCTCAATTCCGCCAGATTAACAATGAAATTGGACCCCAGAAGTCTGAATCTACGGGATGAGAAAGCACCGTAGCTACATAGCAAGTGTTCAATGGTTTCTTCCTCATCCTCGTCCATGCAGCTTCTACAGAAATCATTATGTGGAAGGCCTTGTCCAGAGTCCGATGCGTGAGTTCCGATGGCACAATGCCCTGTTAAACCGCCAATAAGAGATCTGAGGTTAGGCCCGCTTAATCTGATCAAGCTAAGCGATCGACTGGGATCGACCATAGGCCATAGTTGTTTGGTAATTTTGGTAATAAGTCATAGTGTGCCAGATATCCCTCTGCGGTTTGTTTGAGCAAGCGTTTCAAGCTTTAGCAGATGTTTTGTAGTAGCGATAGGCATGGAGGGTTGGTCTCCACCCGGAAAGAGCATGGAGTTTGTGCTTTTTCTAGCGAGTTCGGCCGCTTCGCAATTCTCAGGAATGCCACAGTGTCTCGGCACCCACATAAATTGGATGGTAAAGTACTTGGCCATCTCGTTAAGAGATAGGCGACAATTAAGGGAACTCTTGGAATTAAATGAATGCCTGGCTATCGGAACAGATGACGATATCTGTGCACGATATTACATTGTTTTTCAGCCAGGAAAGTGCTTCTTTAATCGCTATAGTTTCAGCCTGAAAGACGCTGCAGTGATTAGGTAGTCGAAAAGGTAGCTGGAAATTTAGATCCTTGGAATAGACACCAGCACCCACACCTGCATCCATCTTCGATCCATCTGTGAAGATTCGCAGTGGATCTTTCAGCGTCTGGTGTTCAGACTCCCAGTAAGATCTGTATGCTGGTTGAGAAATTCTTCTCGAAGAAGAGTTTAGGTAGCGTGAGGTCTGTATCTACGCATACCTGCGTAGGATCGTTGAATGTCCCGACTGCAGTTCTTTCCAGCTGCTCAGCGATCTCAATCGCGCCGTGCTAGCTGCTGTCTTTCTGCCGAAGTTTGTTTTCCATTTCGTCAATGAGAGTTGTAGCTGCTGTCCAATTGACACTGCAGAACGGTTCAAGGCTGATCATCGCTGATTCAGAGCCAGCTCTCGCGAGCTCATCTGCGGACTCGTTGCCTTCAATCCCTGTATGTCCAGAGACCCAGCCAAGTTTCACTTTGTTGTGTATGACAAGGGATTGCAAAGCTTCATAGCAGCACTTGTTTGTTTTGGAGTCCATTAGATTGGACATTTAGTGCTGCTTGACTGTCTGAGAATATTTGTATTATTGCGCCCTTGATACCTTTGTGGAGATTATGTTTGTGGATTTCGGCCCCATTGGTATAGAAATCTGTGTGTTGGGTCCGAAGACTCCTGCCCCCACCCTAGAATCCATCTTCGATAAGTCTGTGTATCAAACCAGACTTCTAGTGTTCGGATACCATTGGTCCACTTTCCGCGGTCAAATATGTCAACTTCAAAAAGCCTCCCGAAACAATCTTGCCTGACCATGGTATCCGGCTTGTAAAAAACACGTCTCTATTAGGGATTGAGTTGAGTATACCAAGGTGACCGGTTAGGTTACCTGGTTTGTAATTGTACTCTTGCTGCAGTTTAATTGCGTATCTGGCAGCGATCTTCCTGGCGAAGATAGGTAGGGGAGTTGGCCCGACTATAGCTTCTAGAGCTGCTGTGGGGCAGGTGCGCATGGCCCCTGTTATTCCACGACAACCTGTTTGCCGTTGACTGTTGGTGTGTTTTTGGCAACCAGACGATGGCCGCGCATGTGATGATGGGTCTTACCAGTATTGTGTACAACCAATGAATAATTTTGAGAGAAAGACCCCAAGTCCTGCCGTATAGACATCTACTGGCCCACAGTGTTCGAGTAGCACGTTCTGCGACTGACTTGGTGTGAGAATTCCGATTGAGTAGTTCATCCAGGATTACTCCAAGATATTTGACTTCACTTTAATAGGCTAGTTAATATTAATTATTATCGGTTCAAGGTTGATACATAGCCTCCTTGAGAAAGGCTCTAGATCGGTCTTGCTGGGGTTAATCGATAATCCTTCTAAGCTACACCATTCCAAGACTTGTAACAGTGCATTCTTGTCGAGTCGTACCCTCGATGTCGAGGCAATCTCCTTGGAATCCAGTGTGTTCTCTATTTTCTTAAGAAGATAGTGAAGGGCACCTATTGTAGATTTGCCTTTCCTACATGCGAACTGGTTTGAGTTAAGAGAGTTTGACGACTCCAACCAGTCTCTAATATGAACATCAGCTAGTTTATCCATTTTCTTGAGTACAAATGCTGTTAGATTTATGGGTTTGTAGGATTTAGGCAGCTCACTTGGTCTGTTCCCCGGTTTGGGTGTAAAGACGACGTTAACATTTCTCCATGGAGTTAGGTTAGGTAGTTGGGCTGCTTGTGAATTCACCAGCACACTTAGACCATGTTGTTCCTTTGTGATACCCATAGTCAAACTACTACCACTGATTGGCCACTCCAGTGACAGTGCCATTAATTTTATCCCAACGGCAAATGGTGACTGGGCCAGATTCGAAAACCAGATAAAAGCGAATTAACTTTGCTTTCACTGGGAATCGAACCGGGGACCCCGCTAAGTAGGGGCAAGCACTGTACTCTACCAACTGTGCCATACAGTCGTCCATGGAGTTGGTATATAACCTCAAGTACAGCTTGCTCTAAATAAAGCTCCCAGTTCCGGTAGGATTATGCCGATGGATCTTTGCAGGAGCGCAGGGAAAAGACCATCTCCACCGGGGGGTTGGAAATATTCGAAAGTGGTTACTGCCCATTCTGTCCTTATGCCCATTCTGTCCTTACATTTTTTCAGGTAGTCTTTTAACTCTACTGTTAATAACGACCATGTGGTCTCAGGGTCTGTGGTGTTGGGTTAGAGTGTACATGAGATGTATTGAAGGACGCGCCTGGGAAGTGCACTTGAAGTAACGTTTTAAGTGCGTCTTTCCGGTCATTCGTGTAGGTTCCGTCGTGTCTCTTTAATAACCCTACGCAGTTAGTTCGATCATTTACTACTGTTTTTGTGGATACGTGTCGCTGTCGGTATGTATGTATGCTTTCACAGCATTTCCTGCATGTAGTCCTTTTAAATATTCTCAATTCTAAATTGTATTCTGTGAGAGTGAAATTATATTCGTCCCACCTCTTCGGTTTCTTTGTAGAATTGAAGAGTTTCCTGAGAGCTATCAGTTCATCATTCCACCAAGGCACTTCCGCTTGTTAATGCAAGGAGGAGCTCTCGCTGTAGCTAACTCTAGCTATAGATTTCAGTCTCAAAACTTATGCTCTAAACTATAGACTACAGTTGTAGATTGTAATGTTGAAATGTTAAGTTTTGGATTTTCTTAGACTCCTGTTTTAATCACTTTCATTCTTCGAGTATAGATTCTTTGACCAGCCTTGAAATGTTGACTCCTAGGTGGTTTCCAGCCAGGATTCTACATATATATCAGCCTTGAATCTAGCACTAGAGTGCTATCCTGGGTATAGCTGTAGACTCCCAGCCCTTACTTTATGGTAGCTAGAATAGACACTAAAAGATTATACCGCTGAATCTAAGCGTAGGCATCAGCAGGACAGCAGGTCTTCAATGAAGCTCTGAGTGTAATTCCAGATACAAGCCATGGAAGCCATGACATGCGTTTATCTTCATGCGATTATAGTTACGCCGTTGGTTTATGGTTCTCCTATTAGTTTAATTTTCCATATTTTTGGCGGCCGCGGCGTTGTGGAACTGTGCTTCGGCTCCTGCGCTCTTGAACCTACCATGCCTAGGATCAATTCCCGGTACGACCAAAATAATGTTTACGGTCCCACCTCTTTGGAGTCCCTGACAATGCTCGAAGAGTACAACTCTCTAGAAAACGCTTCTTAAACTGTCCGTTCGGAGTCGGCATAAAGCTGAAGGTCTCTCCCACTAATAGCGCCACCCAAATTATTATTATTATTAGTTTGGAATCCTTGATGTCTCATATCCCTAAGCTTCTAGATTGGCCAAGCATCCGTATTTTAGTCGTCTAAGTCCGATAATCGGTTTGGATTACATTGGATTATAGTGGAACCTCTTATTAACAAACATTTTATGATGTTGAACTTCAGTCTATGCGATGCATCACTCCAAGGCAGATAATTGTTCAGGTAGCCATCAGCTCCCTTTGGCCATTGTCTGGACAAGTTCATGACACTCTTTTTCGCGCATCGACACTTTGCCACCACCCCTCGGTGTTTTATCGATTTCGAATTACACCACGTAGCGACTTGCCTCACATAACAACCGTCTCTTATCCGTCCATCCGGTTCAATTGTCAAAACACAAAGACATTAAACTGCACAGCGAAACATTATAACCTTAAGATCGATCCACCTGCAAGTGCTTGAATGGGCCACGACCACGAACCACAACAGCGCAACGCCATCCTCGCAGCCACAGCAGCGCAGCTCCCGCATTATATAATCCGCATCAGCACGGAACACGGATCCTTTATGACGCCTTAAAATTTAATATTCCACTTAAACCGAAGGCAATCATGAAGGATTCTGTGGCTGTGCTCCTTGCTCCTCGTATGGCGTATCCTTTTGATGATGGAGATCATTAATTAAAGTTTTAGGGCTGCGCGTCCTCCCCCGAAACTACTTGAAAGTTTATGGCACACCACCACCCAGCACCCACCGGAATGTGGCAAGTGTGTGAACTCGATGCTTGCCGCATGCTAACGTGATGGCTTTCGACTTGAAAGATGAGCCATCATCTCTCATCAATGGCGGCTGTATGATGGAGAGTAATTTCGTATGTTGACAAACATTTTTCTTGCACTTTTGATAGGGATGAGGGTGTGAGGGGGTGACGCCTAATCGACGGGTTATTTAAAGGCGATGACGGCTCTGCACGCATATCAGTTTGACAGTCTTGAGAGGACTGGAGATTGTTGTGAAAGAGTCACCAGAAGTTCTGTCTTTAGCTTTGTGCGGCAATTTCATTTGTTGTTATATGCCGCATTTGTTGCTTGAAGTCGAATACTCTCTTGGGCGGAGACTGGGACCAACGCATTGAATTGGAATTAAATTCCCCCTTAGACGTCATCTAATGCTCACAGCCATTCATTTGCCATCTTAACAATAGCAACTATGAGCTAAATTTATTTTCGTGGCCACACATCACCTGTCCATCACTGATACCACTTATGACAGAGCTCACAGCCAAACAGCGGGCTGCCAAATGCAAATGAGTGTGACAACAACATCGCGATCACGGGGTTACTGTGTCGAAAGCATGCGTCATACAGTATCGTCTATGAGTCAATTGTGTCAACCCTGACAAGCGAATACTCTTCGTTTGTGTCGAACATTTCAAATATTTTCACTTGACACCGTAAAAGCTCTGAGTGAGTGAATGTCTTGGGTGTACCTTGATGTTTTGGTTGAAAATAGAATATTCACTGAACACAGACAAGCACCTCAAGAATTTAAGGGTAGGCCTAATTTCTGATTGCTTCATAGACAGGCGAAGGTCGTTTGTCGATGTATTGGCTGGCTATGTCTACTGACGGGACGGTTGATGATTTTTTCATTCGAAGAAGTTTATGATGAGTTGTCCACGACAGTATTCGCAGCAACTAGAAACTTTAGTTGTTGAACAAAGATTCCTTCCGTGGCTTTTGAAGAAGAAAGTGAATTGGACAATTGACTCCTTAAAGTTGTTGACGGCAAGAGGATTCATTTTGAAATGATGCACCACACCCATAATGTATGACATACCATTCCAGCGCCCATAAAAGGGGCCCAGGTTTGTACGGTCCTCCTTACATCCTCCACCGAACTGTGTGAACGTCTAAAGCCGTTTTGTACCGCACTTACATATGGGCACGTACCAGTGCGACTTCCACCCCAAAAATTTACTATAGACCAAA
The DNA here is from genome assembly GCA_964034865.1 of Eristalis intricaria. Taxonomy (NCBI): domain Eukaryota; kingdom Metazoa; phylum Arthropoda; class Insecta; order Diptera; family Syrphidae; genus Eristalis; species Eristalis intricaria. The sequence goes on along the minus strand of OZ035874.1, from coordinate 8,452,930 downwards.
TCCTCAAGACCAGCGACCAGCGAGTTTCAAATCGACGAGCACCACCTCTTCATCAATTTTAAAACCGCATACGACTGTCCCAATCATCGCAAAGAGTTATTCGATTTGATGGCGATAATTGTAAAACTAATACACACACTAACAAATACGGCTCAAGGAAGGGATGCGCTATCGTGTGATTTCATCAATCTGGTACTCGAGAAGAAGTGCAGAATCTTCTACAAGTCAGTCCAACTGTTGTGATGTGCAGATGACACCTATATCGTCGCGCGTTACCATCGTGCCGCAGTGGAAGCATTCATGGCGATTGAAAAACAAAATAAAATACATGCTGTCTCCCAAGAAAGTTTCCTTCACACACCACCTAGTAAGGGAGTTTGTTTACCACGGAGAAAACGTCAACTCCACGAATGACATCACTGTGGAGATTAGACGAAGAACGGCCTTTGGCAACCGGTGCTACTTCGGTTTGTCAACACAACTGGCGTCAAAACTCCTGACCCGAAGGACCAAAATCATGCTCTGCGAAACTCTTATCTTGCCAGTCCTGCAGCTGGACTATAAGCTGCCTTCGAAAGAAAAATTCTACGTAGGATATATGGTCCCGTTTGTGAGAAGGGCGAATGGAGGAGATGGCACAACCGAGAACTCTACGAGCTGTACCAGGGTGTGGATGTAGTCCGGAAGGCAAAAATCCACTGACTGCACTGGCTCAGCCACATCGAGCACATGAACACCAACGCTCCAGCTAAGAGGGTCTTCGAATATAAACGGATTTGATTATAAAGGGTTTTCCAATACGGACTTGAAAGCTTTAAATTTAATTTGTGAACGCACTCTTTCATTAATCATCATACTGGCACTGTCAATTTATTCAGTAAACTCAACATTTTTATGGTAAGGTTCACGAACAAGCAACGCCTGGAAATTATAAAAAATTGTCGAACGATATTTCATAGTTCGTGATCGCAACTATAAGAGCGTTAGCTCCAATACGAAGCTTAGGCCCATATTGCGAGTGTTGAATATCGACCGAATCGCTTGTCGAAAAATTTATTGACAAAAATTTATTGATATCACTTTTGGTATTGTGTAACTCAGTCGATAGATAGGTCTCCTACTGTCAATGAAAAAGTTCATATTTTGAATATTTTACAATTTAACAGGTAAAACTCCAATTGCTTGTACATTTTTCAAAAGATATTATTTTGCTTACGTGAATATTAATTATAAAATTTGAATAAAATATTGAACACTGTGGAGTAAAAAAACAAAACATTTGATGGCATCAGTTGTGCTGTGAATTGGACGAAGAAATTCCAAGTGATTTACTTGAAATAGCACGTAAAAGGAGCCGGCTAAGAGGTACTTCTATCCTTTTGAAATATCTGACAAACTGTAAGTAGGTTCATTAATAATTCTGTTTATTAATCAATTACATATTGGTTACATCATTCTGAATTACTGTCTAAATAGGCATTCAAAGACCTTCTCGATGGAAAAGAACCATACATGAAATACATGAAGATCAACACATGACATAGTTTGATGATACCTACTATATCATCAAACTTTCGAAAACTCTGTGATTATGTGTTCAGAATTACTACCAACAAAGTGTCGGCGTTAGTTTAGTGCAAGCAATTGTAGTTTCTGTATTAAAAGCAAATCCTGTATAAAAAGAAAATAAATCGTCTCTCAAAACGTTCTTTGTTATCTGCAAACCAAAAAAAATAGAGATACGTTGTTTACATTCTAGGAAACACCGATGTTTGGAATTCTCTTCTAAAATGTCTGGGTTTTCCACTAAAATCTTGAATTGCTTCTTATTTGATACTTGCAGTGACATAAAATCGCTTCCGTTTACAAAAACCCAAACGATTTGCACGAATATACTTCTTTCTTTCTTAGTCAACAACCAGCGAGCACGAATTTGCAATCGCTAAAAAACTGCTGTCAAGTCGACAAATATCGACTGCGAACCACATTCGCAATACCAAACTTCAGAATCTATAGTCGACAGTTGACAACGAGCGATTATCAGTCGATAATCGACACTCGCAATAGGGGCCTTATTTTTGGCTGAATGGATTCATCAATAAGCAAAATATGCGTTATTGGTCGGGTGAAAATCCATAAGTGCCACTTCATCCCCATACTGGCAGTGGTATTGCGCCACATTTTTTCGTCGAGGATAGTGATCGTCACGTTACTGGGAATGGTCTGTGTTGTCGCGCCATGGTTACCGATTATTTTTGGAAGATATGGACTTGGACGACATGTGGGCTCAACAAAATGTTGCCACTAGCCACACAGAACACGTTCTAATCGATTTATTGAAAAGTAAGTATGATGAGCGTGTTATCTCAAGAAATGGGTGAGCTGATTGGCCGCCTCGTTAGTTTTAACACCGCTTGACTATTTTCTGTGGGCCTACGTGAAGTCATTGATTTATGCAAACAAGACGACAACAACATTGAACGCGAAATTGCTGCCGTTTCGGCCGAAATGAGTGGCCGAGTAGCTGAAAATCGGTCCAACGAATCGACAGCTGCAAACGTGCTTGCCGTGGCCATATGAACGAAGTCGAGTTCCATTCATAAATTTTTTGATTGTCCTTCAAATGGATGATAAAGTTTTTGAAATATCACAAATTGTTTGCGAAAAAAAAATTGTCAAGTCCTAATTGGAAAATCCTTTATATATCTTCTTCTCTATATATAAAAATCAATGTTTGTTTGTTTGGGCCTTATGGACTCTTAAATGGTAAAACTTTGGCAACTTTGTTGAGAATTCTGTGAAATAGGTTTCGTTTTGGTTTTTAATATCCTAATTCCGTTATTGGGGCGTTAAACTTCTTTATACGATTTTTTAGCCAAATAAATCATTTTTTCTATGTTTTACACTCATATTCCTACAAAACGCCTGAACAGATTTGAATATTCTTCGATTAGTACATTTCCTGGCGAAGAGATTGATCTATCAGTCATTATTGCCATTATGCCTGAAACATAATAGTGCGCTGCGCCAGCCGACTTCATGTTACGATGACGCACTGCGTTGAAATTAATACTCAATTTATCAGCTGTTCTCTCTCTCATCTACTAGATGAAAAATATTGCCGCCTTTCTCCATACACTCATTTGAAATGACTTTTGTCGTTAAATTATTTTAAATCAGCCGTTTTCGTTTCTTAAATGACAGTTGATACAAAATACTTTCAATTTGGAAGAAAACTCTCAATCTGGGAGAAAATCTCTCTCACAGCGCACCCCAATGTCAAAAAATATACAACATGTTGAATAATGACGTGCGATGGACTACGTTTTACGTTTTATTACGATCCTCTCAATCTCTCTCATTATTCACTGATGCAGGCAGAGATAACCTATAATAGAGATATCCAACTTTTACCTCCCTTGCCCCTTGATTTCATCTGACAGCGTTTTTTATACGCTTTTTGTCCCCTGTCTGTGAATACGTGTGAGCTCTTGAGAACAGCTGTGGAGACAGCTGATACCCTTCCCCACCTTAGTAATGGGGTGAATTAGAGTTCTTATTTGAAAATTCGCTCGTTATTTGAACGTTTTTTCAAATTTCGGTGTTCAATTTTCAACACAGTATGGAGGGGTAAACGAACGAACAAAGCTTATGTTCATGAAGTCGATTCATTAAAACTTTCAGCAATTTACCATTTCAAAATACTTGGACATAATTAATGAATGCACAAGATAGTGTAAATTTTTTCATATGAATAAAAATTAATGATACATTCACACGTTCAGTTAACCAATAATAAAAATATTATTGAAGTGTGAATCACAAATAAGATGTTTTGACAACCATTTTTTAGCATTAGTAAAAGTTGCAATATCTTGCCATTGTTCTTATCAAATTGTTTAAATTGAATTCATGAGTTTTTCAGAATTCATAATTTAAGCGTATAAAGCGGGCTTCATTTTTGAGTTAATTTGTCAGGTATGGTTTATGAATAGGCTGTATGTGTACACTTAAGAAATAATTTGAGGTGAAATAGTTCCAGTCAAATGGACATTGCAATACATTTTTATTCACGAAAGTCCATATAACAATGTAAGAAAATTCCCTTAAAAATACTAGTCAACTTTTGAACACCCTCCGAACAACATACCCATGTACGTTACATGGAAAGTACATGGATTCCCACTAAATTCATGAATCTGCCGCTTTTTTCCCACAAAATTCACGAATCGGCCGCCATATTGTGGTGAATTGACAAGCGTTGTAAATGTATAAGTGAAATACAAGGGATTACCACTACATCTTCGTTGTGGGCTAGGGGAAAAAAATGGCCGAAGTTGGATATCTCTATCATCCATTATCTCTGGATGCAGGTCGACGCTGTATTTTGTGCTTGGCCTTTGAATTATGTGTGTTGAAAGCCAACGCCAGCGCAAATTCACTATTGTGTTTCAGGCATTAAAACGGAAGTAATAAGCAAAAATGTAATTATTTGAAATTGACATATTTTTCAGATGTGCTTAGATCATTGCAATCAACAGCTCACCAGTGGAGTTCGCACACGCGCATCCATTCCGAGAACACTCACAAAGCCACAATCACACAGTTTACTTCCAGCCCACTTTGTGTTATGTTGTCTCCCGTATATTTGACTGGGCTTTGAATTTATTCATACAAATATATAGATTGTATCGGGATTGGGTAGCGGACTTTTTTGAGATAAAGAATGTTGGGAGACATTTTTGTATGCGACTTTATGTTGTGTATGAAAATCCATATGTACTTATGAAAGTAAAGGAATAAGTTATATTCATGGCATTTTAAAGCAAGCTGGATGTATGTCTGCTATCATGTTTGTTAGTACTTCTGTATGTAGTTTTGTTATTTATACCACTTATTATTGCAATTTATCTTCGTCATTGATTGCATTTCATATGCGAATGAAATGTATTTCATTAAAGTTGACCGTAATCTGATTTACTGATTAACCTTATCTGACTAATTGTAATCTTATTACTATAGCTCAGTGAACGTGTTATATTAGCGGCCAAAAAGAGTACAATTACCAGGCTAAGCGAAGACATATAAGCCCATCGAAACTGTAATGAATCATGACAAAGTTGTCAACTATCCAACTGATTTCTTGAATTCGCTTGATTTACCCGGCATGCCTCCGCACGTTTTAACATTGAAAATTGTGGTTCCAATCATTTTGTTTGGAAACATTAACCGACCACGACTTTGCAATGATACCAGGCCAAAAAAATGATGGGCAACGTCATCGAAGCTAATATTTTCAATCGAAAAGATGTACTATTGCCTAGCATTCCAATGATTAAAATAGATTTACCATTTGAATTCAAACGTTTGCAGTTTCCTGTGCGATTAGCCTATGCAATGGCCATCAACAAGGCACAAGGACAGTCTTTACAAGTGTGAGGCCTGAATATAGAAAGTCCGTGTTTCTATCATGGGCAACTATACGCGTCGGACACCTTCTGAATTATTCGTCTTTGCACCCAACGGAAAAAAAATATTGTATAAGTTAAGAAACGTTAAATTAGATCAACAGGAGACATCGACTCAGGTGTCGGTCCACTGTTCCCAGCACCCAAAACTGCTGACACAACGTCTGGGCCGGTGCATTACCTGTACATTCCATCACGCGCGGCAGATGTAATACGACGACACCCGTAAGACCGCAGCGCAGCTCAACGATGCAGTGGTGCAGGCGAAATAGTACTTAAGCTAGCGTAAGAAATTTCTAAGTTCAGTCTTAAGTTAAACGTGTAGGGACTATGTCCAATTTTTGAGCAATATAAAATATATTTTTTCTTAAAAGAAATAAACGTAAAGTTTATTAATTTATATCCAACAGCACTTCAATAAAAAAATATAAAAAATAAAAGTTTTCTTACGCATACATATCTGCTGACTTTTTTTAAATATGATTTTTAATATGTGTAGCAACGCGCGCCGTTTACACCTAGTAAGTATATATAATTCTGTTCTTACACTGGAAAAGAACTCAGTGCTTTAAATTGCGCTGTTTCAACATTTCTTGTTGTGTAGTGCTCTTGTTGTCTTTATGAATGTTAACCATCGTTCTAAAGACAAAACACAGAACAAAACCATTGATGGCGCTACAGCCCGGAATGCAAATGGGTCTTACCTAAAAAGCCTCTCACATATTGGCTGAGGTCCCTCTCCACTGTACTTCGAAGTACATTAGCGCCATTAATCATAACTGTTCTCTTTGGTTTGTGTATGGATGGCCACTGGGTGTTTTCTGAAAGGACTTACTTGATGTTATTAAAGAAAAAACCAAATTTATGATGTTATTTGGTGTATTATGTCCATCCGTGCAAACACTCATTTGATAAACGCCACTCTTTCAGTTAAGAATAATACAACTCCCCAGCATACGCCTTCTCCATTGCAAGTTTTCCAGAGCATTAAGGAATCAATGAATGCGTACATCAAGTTCCATTCCATTTAAGGACACCCATGGCACAATGAATTCACTGATCCGTGGAAACCCGAGGAAATCGTCGGAACGGTTCGGCGCTCCTTCAGTTCATATATTTTAACGACGCATTTTATTGGAATGCATTCACAGTGGATTATGTACCACATCAGGATTCAGGAATGGTCACCAAATACGCATCGTCTGTTCCGTCCGCATTTGTTTTGATTGCGACTGCAGCATCCACAGAATCGATTCTCCTTCTCCAGCTTCTCGTCTCCATTCATGCGATTGAGAGGATATTAAGATAGTCGCGGTCACCCAAGGTGCGGGTCAATAGTCCTTAACCCATTTGGTCGATCGGAACATCTGTGCTTCAACGATTTGTGGAAATCGTTGGCTGTCTCTGCATGCATTCTATTGGGCATTGGGGAAATGGTGATGTAATGAATTGAAACTGGAATATTCGAGTTCAGGGTTTACTCAATTATGTGGTCAGGATGGAAAAGATAAACTAACTACTGTTACATGTTGAAGACTAAATAAGCAAAGTTCCACGTGGGATCCAGTCTTCGTCCATTATAAGTTGGTTGGTTGTTGGCCTTACAGACATTACAGATGGTAGAATACTCATACGAGAAGGATTTGGATGAGATGCTTGTGGAATTCTTGAAAAAATGCAGTGGCCGACTGATTGGCTTTAGAGAACATGTGACCAGAGTTTGCCTTTCTTTAACAATTTATACTACAAACGTATATATTAGGGTACTTAGGTAGGTAATGTTCGGAATTGGCCGGGAGTAGTTGATATGTGCATCGAGTCTCACGCTGGGGGCTCTGGATTAAGTCCGTGCCATGAGCAACTTTTATAATTCACGGCTACATCTCTATTGAATGACTGAAAGTTCTCAATTGTGTTTGACTATATCTATCCAGAAAAAAATTGATTTGTAAACAAAAAAAAAATTGGCAGTCGCCTCCACTCGAGAAAGAAGAATAGCACACAAAACACGAATAGAAACTGGAGAAGTAATGATGTGAAGATAAGCTATGTAGCGTCATGGAATGTACCGTGACTCATATTATTGCACGATACAGCTTCCGATACAACCGACGGTAGTTCTTTGTTCTAAGAGTTATACGGCTTGGGACTGTCACTGAACTTTGGTCGCGTTCTAGAAGAATTGTATGAAAAGAGACACGCTGCATCGGATTGGTTGGGATAGGTTTGCAATCACATAAGGGATGAGGCAAGCTTGAACCCTACATTGTTTGCCCTCTTCATAAATAATCTCACTCCTTCCTGGTGCAGATGATTTCACGAAGATGCGTATTAAGTCATTGTTATGTTTGCGTATTCTCCAGAAACATTACCACTTGTCGTAAATAGGGTAAACGAATACTGTCAGCCGTGGAACTTAATAATAAATATATGAAAGTCCAAAAATGGTCAGACTTCGAAGCGAAATACTTAATCGCAACCATGCTTGACATACCACTGGAGTGTAGTATTTGAAAACTACCTGAAAGGGAGGACAGTATTTGCCGGGAATGGGTCCAACGCTCAAAAAGGCTAGGGGAAGTACTCTTGAAAGTAACTTTTTATCGGAGGAGAAAGTTCTTACTATGTTGAACGAGATGGATGCCGCCAAGCTGGTATCCGACATTTAGTGAAATAAAGACAAAAAACAATGCACGTGTGAATGCCTGATTGACTTGGAGAAAGCGTTCGACACTGTTTGGTTCGAATGCTTCTTCCTCAAGCAGGTCAGGCTCGGAATAAGTGCACCATTGCGCTACATGATCTATAACATGGTAGAAACTGTGAAAAGTCGTATGTAACTTCTACCACGGTCTTTGACATCAAAAACGTCTCGGTCTGCAACAGGGGGCGGTTGATTCGCCGATCTTGTTTTCGATATTCACTGCAGATGAATCCATTCAGGTGCCACGCCGCACTTAATTCCGTACGCCGACGATCTAGTAGCGTACACATCAGGCCCGAAGGTAGAATTGATAAATGACATTGGAATGTGACTTCGAACAAAGACTGGAAGTTGGTTATCAACTTCTTGAAGTGTGAAACAATCCTTTTCGGTACCCCGTTGTATATGAAATCTTGGGTTACGATCAAAAGCCAGCGTAAGTTCAGCATAGTTGACCCGCAGGGAAGGCCGTTGGTTTGTAGTAAGTTATTTTGGCATTGTATCTGTATTTTCACAAAAATATAAATATTGCTCTGACAAAAGCCAAGAAAGTCTTTGCTGCTGCAAGAAGGTTGTTTTACAGCAGTCAACTTGATACGAGGGGGAAGGTAATCTGCTACGTGGCCCTCATACTGCCAATTATGGCGTACGGTTGTCAACGTGAGTCCTTCCCAGATAGAAAATATGAGGTTGTTCGAGAGACAGTGTCTTCGGACCTACCTCCGGTTGTATCGGACACTCGAGTCTAAGGACAAAAAGTTCTATCCTAACGAGGTCCCGTCAAACGAGGCAGACTTGAACAGGGTAGATAATTTTATTATTAAGCTGATCAGAAGGCACATTGATCACATAGTCTGATGTTTGAGGCTTACTACCCCAATATTATGTTCATGGTACATGGTTCTGATCAGCTTAATTAAAAAAATTATCTACCCTGTAGAATATTGTGTACCATGAAGAACGCCTGGATGGCGCAGTTGGTAAAGTACCTGCCCCTGGTAAGCGAGGTCCCCGGTTCGAATCCCAGTGAAAGCAAATTGAATACGCTTTTATCTGGTTTTCCAGATTTGATCCACAAGTAATCCATCCATCTCGTTCAACATAGTAAGAACTTTCTCCTCCGATAAAAAGTTACTTTCAAGAGTACTTCCCCTAGCCTTTTTGAGCGTTGGACCCATTCCCGGCAAATACTGTCCTCCCTTTCAGGTAGTTTTCAAATACTACACTCCAGTGGTATGTCAAGCATGGTTGCGATTAAGTATTTCGCTTCGAAGTCTGACCATTTTTGGACTTTCATATATTTATTATTAAGTTTTACTTGTGGAACAGCCAGTCTCAGCCACCGCTAGCTTTTCTATGTTACAAACTTACATAGGCTTAAGGTATATATAAAATAAGAAATCCAAAGAATATGAAATGAAAAATCAAAAATAAAAATAATAAAAACAAGAAATTCACAAAAAAATAAAAAAATTAAATTAAAAAATCCACAAAATAAATGTGAAATATACAAAAATATATATAATAAAAAAAAGGCGCTTCATGGGGTATAAATTATATTTGCTAAGCATATACATAACATATGCGTCCTGGTGCACAGACATAGTTAAGATAGATTTTAAGTTTTATGTTACCTTTGTTAAGATAACTTAAGGTAGGTTAATTTAGATAAATAAAGCCAAGTTTGTTAACAGTTTTCTTGGCCAGATAAAACATAACAATGAAAGATTATAAACAAAAAACATATACACCGAAGTGCACAATGGAACTAATATTAGAATAGCTTAGTGTAGGGTATAGGGAGAGTAGGATAAAAGAACTTTAGTCAAGATAGTTGAGCTAGTCTTAAACATTTCCGTCTGGCATGTCAGTAAAATGAATTAAAACAGAAATACGAATGCATAAACAAAACCAAAGTTTTATGAGTACTGTAAAATTTCGCTCAAACTGTCCTGTCCTTCTACCCATGCACATGAAATTGTTAAGAAAGTGCTCGCCTTTGTCTTTCAAAGAAACCTAGAAACCCAGCGCAAATGGAATAGTTTTATACATGCCGCATTGATAAATCACGCAGAGTATTCAAATCTTCGAAGCAGCTGGTAATGCTGAAATCTCAGTATCGTTTCCCGAATATACAAGAAAGGAGTTGACTACACTAAATATAGAGGAAGTTTTCAATCGCATACAAGATCATTTTGCGTAGAAATTTGAGAATAATTGATGCGTCTTTATAAGCGTGATTTCATGCGGGGAAGTCCACACCAAACCAGAAATTCACAGTACACAGATCCTGGAGAGACGCAGCAGCAAATCGTTGAGAGCATGAAGAGACGAGCTGGACACATCGCTGTCTATTTTTGGACATTCCCAACAAATTTGAAGTTTCCCTGTACCATATAGGTTGGTAGCCAACTCAGCAAGACATTCGATGTCAAAGAAGCTTTAATCAAGCTTCGTTGACCGGGAACCCGTTCTTGGGACCATTCTCACTGATAACAACAATATTAGAGACATGGTCGCTGGAATAGTCGTCCATATATTGTCACAGGCGGACTGTGTTTACGTAATTGGTCAAAAGCAAGAATCAGTCAATGTGGCGTTTGCTTGGCAAACGAAGGCAAAACAAAGTACTCACAAGAATAGAACCAGAACATCGTCGCCTTTGTAACGAGATATTCCGGAACATTGTCTGCATCGACTCATCAATAAAAAGTACGAACAAATTCAGTACCAAGATCAAATGCAGAATAACTTGACAGTACGGTTTTATTATGCCCAAGAGGCAGTATAAGCTGATCAGAAAGATAGACACTAGCATTGCCCACTATAATTTGTTTCGTCTAATGGGGGCGTTTCTGGATGCCCGTCAGATATATTGCTAATTTAAATTGAACAGCTATGTGTCGAAGACGATTCAATAAGGTACGGGAAGATCATAGAACCTTATGGATAAGGTGGTTGTAGTCAAATGCCGGGACAGACAAAAAGTACAAGTATCTTGGCGTTAACTTCAAAGAAAGGATGAACTTCAACAGATAAGCGGGGCCTTAACTCTAGATCTAGAATTTTACATGCACTAAAGTTATACTTCCTCGAACCGATAAAATTTATTTTTGAACTTGTCTTCTTCATACACTATGTTATTCTAAGATTTCTATGAGTAATGCCTTAGACGTTTATTTAACAGAATTAATTTGTACGAAAAATCTGGTTTCCAGAGTTAAGAAGGTCAACCTTGGCTTCTATCGCATCCACCCCTTGCTGCGTAAAGAAAAATGGATTATGTCAGAGGAAACTGTAGTCAGAGGATCTTGCTACTTTCCAAGCAGATAGTTTGGCCCATTATTACGTCATTATCAGGTCACGAGCGTGTCTGTGCATCCAGGGCAAAGGTGTTGATTGTTCTCATCTTGGCCAGATGCACAGGTCAACTTAGAGGTGAACTTATGTATGCAGTGACCCTCTGCCCGGGAGTTTAAAGCAGGGCCCGGTCCGCCAGGATCGGAGGTTTCGCGCCGTGTAAAATAAAAACAATTAGTTTAGAGACAACTCCAAGCCTCGAAAACGAATGTCCCTACTGCTGACGACCATGGACAAAGGACAAAGATTTTCAGACGCACTTACGAAGTCACTAGAATCCAATAACGCAGATATCAACTTCATCCAAGAGGTGCGATGGGATGGGGCGGGAGAAAAGGGTGAAAACTGCGACGTCTATTACGGCGATGGATACAGAGATAGATAGATTCTCTTTATTGTAAATGTTTGATTGCTGCTAAGACCGGATGCAGGGGTTGTTTGGCGGATTTTCTTCGAGGCAACCTAACCTAACCTAATTTGCGGCCACGCCCCAACGGAGGTTTAAGTGACGATAGCAAGTATGATTTTTATGATCTCCTGAAAGGACACACGATCATCGGAAAACACAGCCTGCACCACATCACATCCGAGAACGGACTCAGGCTGTTGGACTTCGTAACGACCATAAGCCTCTCTGTACACAATAAGCGGTTACCTCATCTCAACATCCTCAAAGGGACCTGGCGGCCTCCTGATAAATCAACCTTGATCTGCGATCGACGTCAGAGACACTCCTCCAGTATTTTCGATGTAAGAATATTCCGAAGAGCCAACATCGACTCGGATCATTACCTTGTGGTAGCAAAAGTAAGAACACGGATATCGATAGGACAAAGGGGATAGAGCAAGGCCAAAACAGTTTGAAGTCGGAAAGCTACAAATGCAATCGACCGTTGCAAACTTTGACGAGTCTCCCTTAAGCTCTCAGAGAGTGCAACCCTGACAGGCGAAGCAATCGACGAACAATGCAACCGTTGTTAAAACGTCATCAGAGGAGCTACCTCTGATGTGTTGGTTTTTAAAACTCCACCCTGAAAAATTCCTGGTTTGAATGTCTGAGTGCACATTCAGCGAAACAAGCAGCTAATAAGGCTACACTGGTTAGAAGGACCAGAGCGGTTCGTGAGCTCTACGCACTTAAAATAATGGACTTAAACGATGAAAAAAGGAGACTGAAAATTTAAGGGTCTACGGTTTCTTTATTTATCTAAGTTCCTTAAAAACTTATCTCCCCAATATCCCCTCCCTTACTCGTTATATAAATTTTGTTCTGCCATATTTTGGCACGCCTGTCAATGTTCCATTCAAAAAAACCACACTCTCAGTAGAATTCTTTCTATCTTGAACTAGTTTATGATATCCCGTGATAAATTTCGACGTAGAGGGACGACTTCACAAGACATATTTCTGCCCAACATCAGAACCACAATCTGAACAGCCAAGCTCGCTTTTTTCTTTCGTTGGCAAGATATACCATGTGGCTTCACTGCAACGTTTTTTGCGAAAACTCAACATCAAGCAGCGGGAAATCAACCACCAATCAACGAAGTCGATCTCACTAAAATGAGTGCCATAAAAATTACCTTCACTAACACTTCTACTTTTCTTTATTTGCCTCTCATTTTTCATCACTCCATTCCAACAACATCTCGGACGTATATGACAACGTTAGAGCTCATGTCCTACTTTTGAACAGAGCTCATGCCACGTCGTAATGCTTGTGTGGACATGGATTTATGTGCCTCCACTAGATTTTCTCACATCATGTTCATGATCCGGGCATGGTTCATGTCCAGTGGAGACTACGTGTAAAGACCTAAAAATCTGTTTCACCCTTGTGGACATTTCCTTCATTGGCCTTTGTCATCCAACAAGTTCCCAGTAGCCGTGATCGTCTAGTGGTTAGGACCCCACGTTGTGGCCGTGGTAACCCAGGTTCGAATCCTGGTCACGGCATAGGTGCATACAGTTATTTTTTCAGAATGTTAGAGGAACTAAATCTAACTTTTGATTGTTTGAAAAAAAGTTTGAACATCTGAAAGGAACATTTCCAATTCCAATTGAATGTTTTAACTTCTGTGGTTTAGCGTAACGGATACAATTGTTGGCATCCCTTAGAACTCAAGTGCGTGTGAGTTTCGAAATTATAGAACCACGAATATGTTAAAAAAAACCAAATTAATACAGTGGACTCCCCCTAAGTCGAATTGTCACGGGATACCAAAATTTGTTCAAGTTAGAGAGAGTTTGACTTAGAGAGAGGTTTTTGTATGGAAAGTTGAGGGAAATGTATGTAAAATATGGCGAAAACGTTCGAATTAGAGAGAGTTTCGACTTAGGGAGGGTCCACTGTATATTATATTATGTTATTAAAAAAGGCATACAAATGGGATACTAAGAAAAGCTTTCCAACAATTACACTTATTGGCACCCGACCACAATTGTCGGCACCTCAAAAGTATACAACTATTGCCATTATTGAATTTAAAGAAAACAATATTTTGTGTCCTACAGTATATCTGTTACGCTGTTTTCGGCATTAACGATATGATTCTAAAATTATTTTCATTCCCAAAAGTATATTTATTGGCAGTGCCATTATTTGAAGTTCCATAGAACCAATTATTGGCAACCGGGTCCCACTAATACAACACCTACTTTTATTGGAACCAACTATTGGCCCCATTTTTTCTCTCCAAATGATCAATTATTTTAACACAAAAAAATTGTTCAAATCGAATAATTTAGTATATTTTCATATCAAAAAACAATTAATTGTTAATAGAACAAATATGTATTACTAACTAAATGTAGCAAGCTAAGAAATAGTTCTTTAAATAAAAATAACGTACCACTTTATTATTTTTCTAATTTTTTTTATAGTTTACGGTTATTATTTTACGTCCGCACTCACCACTGTTTACTTTTCCAATAAATGGTTTTCAATATTGTGCTCCTACCGGCAGTTGTTTCTTAGAATTAAGGTGTTTACTTGAATTTTACAATGTATGGCTACATAAATATGGTTTACCAAATTCTTGGTCTTTAACAAGAACACACAAGATTTAGCTATTTTTTCCAAAAATTAAATTGGTTTGCTTTTGAAAAAATTGCTTAAGAATGAAATGGTGCCAATTAGCAATAGTTGATGCAATAGAATCAAAAATCAATAAGTGCATCCGTTGGGCCAGTTCTGAAATGGTGTAAAATCATATTCATTCTGTTTTTTTCAGACATATTCAAAGACCACGAACAGGAACATGCTGGGTCTTGCAGTTCTTTTGACAAACCGAAGTAACACCGGTTGCCAAAGGCGGTTCTACGTCGGATCTCCACAATGATTTGATTCGTGGAGTTCACGTTTGCCCCGAGGAAGACAAACTCCTTTACTGCCTCGAAATTATAGCTGTCGATTATGATATTTTGTCCTAGATGGTGTGTGACGGACCGATTTTGGTCGACAGCAGCTGTGTTTTTTTGCAAGCGTATATACGCTTAATTTACAAGTGCACAAAAAAACGATCATCGGCGCTTAATGATTCATCATCAAATCTTGGCGGCACCGACGACAATTATGACATTAGCTAAGCAGTAAGGGGTGTAGTCGTGGAAGGTGATGGTTGATCTTTGATGGTCACAATCTTCGTTTTGTGACTGTGAAGCGTGACCAAAAACATTTAATAATTATAAAATAAAAACAATTTTCATCAAATGAAAAGAATCGATTACGAAACCCAAACGGAATGTATAGCAGGGAAACTCTGGGTATACCAAAAATTGCATACTTATGGATGCCAAAAGAATTAAAAATGATATAATACATCAACCACACTTGCAAATGTAAGCCATATTCAGCAACCTAAACAATGAATGAATAAAACTGACTTCTAGAAGATAGTGCCTTCCGTGTTTACGGCTGCCCGCCGACATCTTCTAGAGTACCAAATTGAAGAAATCTCACCTCAGCGTATCTCCTTGCCGAAACCTGGTGCAGGTTTCCAACGTCTCGGAAGTCCTTGAGCCGCACTGCACATTGCATCGCGTATTTGTTAGCGTATTGCGACACAACCAGATCAATTTTCCCGGCATCCCAAATTTGGCCATCGCATCATATAGTTCCTTGCGATGAATGCTGTTGTATGAATGCCGTCGATGAAGAGGTTGTGCGTATCGATTTGAAACTCGCTGGTCTTCGCCAGGATTTGCCTCAGGGTGTAGATTTGGTCTCTAGTCGATTTGCCGGGCGGGAAGCCGCACTGGTACGTTCCGATTAGTGCTGTGCAAAACGGCTTCAGACGTTCACACAGTATGCTGGATAGGATCTTGCAGGTGACATCATCCACTATTCACTGCGGGTCAGTAACAAGGTTACCCTCACTGTTTCGAAGAGGCTGGGGCCTTTCTTAAAGCCAGCGGAGCTGCTTTTGGCTTTTTTTATGAACGCCCGGCTTTTCTGTCTATCAATAGACTCTTCGATATCCTTGAATGTTGAGGTTTCGAGAGACCTTTTCTTCAGGGGTAGGAGTTTCTTCTCCTGCCGCCTTCTAGCCCTCTAGTCCTGTTGCGATGCTCTACTTTTTCGGTGCAGCACTTTTTGGTAAGCCTCGTCAGTTGCACGTTTCTTCTGCTCACACTTGCTATCATTTCTCGTCGGAGGTGGCCTTAGGTCGTTTCGGCTACCTCTTTGACGTCCGATCCGAAATGCTACCACATCTCGTTGGCGTTGGTGTATGACGTGGGCATACCGGAGAGTCTCACAGTTAGTTGCTCTTCGTAGGCTCAGGCGTCGAAAGTCAAAACTCCACTTTGCCGGCTGGTGCTGAATGTATGCAGACGATTTGAAAATATTTTTAAAAATTAAATGCCTGGTGCGTTAATAATGGTTTATCGTTAAATGTAAGAAAAGAATTCTTTTACAAGATCTCTTGTCCAATATTCGTTCAATTATTGTATTGAACAACTGCCCTTAAAAAGAGTTAAAAAAATTAAAGATCTCGGTGTAATTATTGACACTAAATTAACCTTTGTTCCTCATGTTGAATATATAGTAGCGAAGGCTAATTCACTTGTTGGATTTATTAAAAGAAACTCGAAAGATTTCTCTGATCCTTATACTTTTTTTATCCCTTTTTATTGCTCTAGTCAGGTAAGTCCTCGAATACGCCGATGTTGTTTGGAATCCAAACTATTTGACCCATTCAGACCGTATTGAAAGAGTACAGAGGCGCTTTACTAAATACATCTTCTTTAAGATGCGTTGGGATTTTAAACCGTCCTATAAAGCTAGATGCCAACTATTAGGCATAATGTCACTTAGTGTAAGAAGGCATGCACATGACATCATGTTTGTGAGCGACGTCCTGTGTTCACATATAAACAGTCCTATATTGTTGTCCATGTTTCCAATCTATGCCCCAGAAAGGGTGTTAAGGGATCGTCATTTCTTTTAACAAACTGGACATAGAACAAACTATGGTCGCAATGAGCCAATCTCCAGATCTCTGAATTCATTCAATGGAATTAGTAGTAACATAGATTTTCATTTTTCGAGAGACCGCTTCAAAAGCACATTATTCAGTTTTCTGTCAAGCTAATGTAGTAATTTTGTTCCTATTTATCCTTTAAAATATTATTGTACATATTCGTAAAAAAAATGGTTAGAGTCGTCGTTTGTCCCCTGAATGCCTTGCCTTGCGTCAGTGACGGTTCGACCGCCCGGAGATCGCCTGGTTGCTGTGTGGATTCTTTTGCGAGGGAACCTCGTGCTGCTTATGACCGTATTACGTGCTTCCGCCAAGTCTGTGAATTGGAAGCCGTTATCTGTTGTCGTTTCGTGGAGGCTGTGCTTTCCGACCACTCCGCCAAACATGTTTTCCTTACCGATTTTGGCATTGAAGTCTACGAGCACCATCTTTACATCCTACTCCGGACAGGCTCCGTAGGCACCGTCCAAGAGTCTTCAGCCGCGTCGGAAGGGGCACATATGAGGCTGATGTTCTAAAATCTGCCTTGGATGCGGATCAAAGCCAGGCGATCACTTAGCGGTTTAAAGTCGACGACCTTCGCCCTTAATTGTTTTCCCACAACGAATCCGCATCCAAATATGTGCAACCTTTTGTGACAGCATATATGTCGCACTCTTTTCATTATCCCCTGTCCTATCCAGCATATTTCCTGGATCGCAGTAATATCTGCCTTTAACTGCGTAAGGATATTTTCGTAAGGATATTGCGTAAGGACCTTTTGGGACACAGGTGCAATGAATCCACTTTTCAATCAACTATCAACTAAATGAACTTTTCTTACAACAACTTCATTAATAATATGCCAAGTTGATGGTTAAGCGTGTGTTCTAAGCTTTTTTTGCAAGAATGACGTTCAACAAAATAAATCCATTTTCAAAATGAGAACACGAGTCACTGCAGGAACCTCTCCCACTCGTTGATATTCAACTGAAATGTGCATCTGAGTGTGGACTCCCTCCAGTGCTGATGAAATTGTATAAGCACATCTTGGTCCACCCACACCCGCGCCTGCCTCCTGAGGGGCATTTCTCATATAAATTTAATTAAACAATTCAAATAGCTTCATCACATGTCTGAACTTTCGGGAGTTTCCAACTGACTCAACTCGACTTCCTGTACAACATTTCCAAGGACAGCGCATCCACATGCCCAGACATGGTGGGCATCCTCTGCCCCCAAGGAGGAGGAGGGTTATCCCCTCAGCTTCCTCCGGCAAAAGGTCATCCATTCCCAATGCATCACAAACACTTGTGTTTTTAAACAATTTTCACATCTGCTCGGCTGGTCGTTGTTTTTTTTTCTTTTTCTTGCTGTTCGTTTTTGTGCAGCAATTATTTCTAAATCTCTTATTCAACTTTTAATTAAGTGCGAAATTTTAACACATGCCTTGCAATTAACGGAGTGCACTGATAAGCACTTTTTTGTTAGTTCGTCTTTACGTTTTGTGTGCGAAACTTGCTCCTCCAGAGGCGAAGCTTCGCTGGACACTGGAGCGAAGGTGTGGGAAAATGTGAATTTATGCAAATCCATGGATTGGAGGCATACACAGGATACACATGCACCTGGGTCTCGGTCTAGGGTTAATTATCGTTTATTATCTTGCTGAAAGTGTTAAACCGAAAATCGCCTGCTTGTACGGATATATTGGAACACAATACCTTTGCGGGCTTTAGTTGGGGATGAAAGTGCAAGGGTGAACTTCCCTTTGATGTTTTTGATACGAGAGGAATAATTAAAGTGGTTGCTCCGGCATCAGTATATTCAAGCTAGCAAATAAACAACCGAGAACTATCTAATCAGCAGTCACAGAAAACAATATTGTCAATTTATGGTTCTGCGTTTCTGAAAACGACATTCAGGATACAACTGGATTCTGGAGGATAGTTTTAATATACTTATTGGAGTGTATTTTGATTTCAAGCTAAACTAAAATGTGGGCCTTGGGGATCTCATAAAAGGTAACCATACGCGGCTAATTATACTTTCAAAAATGCATTCATGCTTCACGTCCAAACCAAGGAATCCTTGGCCTAGTGGTCTAAATGTTGATCGGTACAAAGACATGATTTCTAACTTTCTTGGTAGCCAATATTCGATTATTCCCACATTTGTAATGTAACTTAACAGAAATTAGCTTAATGAGAAAAGTTACCGCTTAGATCAAGAGAAAAAACTGCACTTGCAGTGTAGGTAAATTTACCCGTAATGCCCCTCTAACTGTACTGTGAAATAAGGCAAAAGAATCCACACAGGAACCTGGCGATCTTCAAACGGTCGAACCGAAAATCTTCGACTATGTGCTCATTGACGCAAGACATTCGTCAGATATAATAGATGTGAGCACATTCAAACGTCGACGCTGGCCATTTTCTCGTGGCATCGCGATTCAGAGCTCGACTGTCCAGTGTCAGAGGCCTGCACCAGCCATCAAAGGGGAGTTTTGACATTCGACGCCTGATCACACCAGATATTGCCAGAACCTACGAAGAGCAAGTTCCTGAGAGACTCTCCGGTATGCCTCAGTCGAACTCCAACAAGATGTAGTACCATTGCTGCTAAGAGAGGTACCACCCTAGCCTACTAACGACCTCCGACAAGAGACCCGTGGTACGATGACGAGTGTGAGCAGAGGAAACATGCAACAGATGAGGCGTACCAAAAAGCGCTGCAATGGAAAACAAGAGCAGCGCAAGAAGAGTTTCGGGATAGAAGACGTCTGAAGAAAAGGTCTCTCGCTACCTCCCAGCTCAAATATATCAATGAGTCTAAGGATAGGCAAATAATTTTAGCCAATGCTTCACTGCTGGCTTTAAGAAAGACCCCAGTCACTTCGAAACTGTAAGGGTAATCTGGTTACTGACCCTCAGGGAATAGTGGATGTATTTAAGCAGCACTTCCAACAGCTGCTTGGCAGGCCTGACCAGGAGGGATTGTTAGGGAATCAGGAAATCATAACTCCAGTAGATGAAGAGATCTCGCAAACATGCTTGAGAAAGTCGGCACAGCCATTAAAATGCTGAAGACAAAGCCGCAGGCTCAGATGGCTTACCATCGGAGATCTTCAGGGCAGGTGGCGATGTTCTTGTAGGGAGCATGCACCAGATCATCTGGAGAATTTAGGAGGACGAAAGCAAGCCCGACGACTGGAATATCAGCTCCATGTGCCCAATTCACAAAAAAGGCGATCCTATCTCTTGCAGCACCCATAGAGGTATATCGGTATATCCGTTATATCCCTGCTCAACGTCGCCTACAAGATCCCCTTGAGCTTACTGTGTGAACGTCTAAAGTCGTTTTACACCACACTAATCGGCACGTACCAGTGCGGCTTCCCGCCCGGCAAATCGACTAGAGACCAAATCTACACCCTGAGGCAAATCCTGGCGAAGACCAGCGAGTTTGAGATCGATACGCACAACCTCTTCATCGATTTTAAGGCCGCATACAACAGCATTCATCGCAAGGAACTATTTGATGCGAAGACCGAATTTGAGATCCCGGGAAAATTGATCCGGTGGTGTCGCAATACGCTAACAAAAATGCGATGCACCGTGCAGTGCGGCTCAAGGACTTCCAAAACCTGCACCAGGTTTCGGCAAGGAGATACGCTGACGTGAAATTTCTTCAATTTGGTACTGGAAAAGATGTCGGCGTCCGTAAACACGGAAGGCACTATCTTCTACAAGTCAGACCTGGTGCTAAGATATGCAGTTGACATCGACAACTTCGCACGTTCCCAACACGCTTTAGTGGAAGCATTTACTGCAATTGAAGAAGAAGCGAAGCGAGCTAGTCTTAAGGTCAGTGAGGATAAAACAACGTATACCCTGTCGACCAAAAAAAAATCCCTGACACACCACCTAGTACAAGGCATTACGATCGACAGCTACAAATTCGAAGCAGTAAAAATGTTTGTCTACCTCGAGCAAATGTAAACTCCACAAATGATATCACTGTGGAGATCCGACGTAGACCCGCCATTGGCAAACGCTGGTACTTCGGCTTATCAAAACAACTGGCGTCAAAATTTCTGACTCGAAGGACCGAAGTCATGCTCTACAAAACTCTTATTTTGCGGCGCTGATTCTTGGTGCCTTCGAAAAAAAAATTCTACGTCGGGTATATGAAAAAAAAAATATATATAAAGACACAACTGCGAACTCTACGAGCTGTACCAGGGTGTTGAGCGCATGGGTAACTAAGCTCCAGCTAAGAGGATCTTCAAATCCGAGCCTCCTGGTTCGAGAAGGAGAGGAAGACCGAATCTCCGGCATAAAGACCAAGTAATCGCGGATGAAAGACAGCTTGGTCTTGATGGCTGGAAGCAGCGTGCCCATGACTGTCAGCGATGGAAAGCAGCTATTGCTCAGTCTCGGACCCTGCATGGGTAACCAGTCTGATAAGTAAGTAAGTAAGTTTCCCGGATGGAAGCGATTGCATGACGCAGGTGCTAGGGGACGATGATGGCTCAAAACAAACACGGGAATCTGCTACATTTTTAAAAGAGACCTGACACTAAGAGACGTTTATATATAATGAAATGCAGCTAGCGTTATGGGTAACTTAAAAATCGATTCTTACTGTATAAAGTCTGATTTTCTTATATATCTCGATTCTCTAACTATGTGCAATGAATATAAATTAGATTTTGGATTTAGATTTAGACTTGTTTTCATTCTTCTTGTATTTTTTTATAAATGTGAGAAAAATGTAAGTCGCACTGTTTATTTAAGTACAAACAAATACAAAATTGACTAGAATGTCACATAAAAAATAATTATTAGTGACCTAGGGGAAGAAAATAATAAATAATAATATAATAATCGAAGTAGACAAACAGATTTTACTTGGAAACGCAAATTCAAATACATCAATAATAAATAATAAATAATTAATAAATAATTAATAATAATTAATAATAAATATAATAATAATAATAAATTATTAATACAAGAAAAATACGATTTATAGCAGAATACCATAAATCAGAGACTCAAGCTCAATAAAATTTAATTAAAAAAGACAGATTTTCACACATTTTTTGAACGTAATCAGATTATTAATAGACCATATTTAATATACTTTAAAACAGAACAGATGACAAACAGATAAAATCTGATGATAGCAAAACAGTGAAATGACTTGCAAATGCCGAAATAAATCATTCTTAGAAGTTGGGTGGAATATGCTTTACGTAAATAGTAAAAGAAGAAATAGTAAAAATGGCGTATTGTGTATGTTTTCAAAGTGGCCGCAGGATTGGAAAAAATTCAGTATGCTCTCTAGAAGCAGACTTAAATACTTCATTAGCCTTACACTTTCAACATCAAAATACATACTACTACATGGCTGAATACCACAATAAGTTGGAGATGAGGAACTGGACATGCAAAAACAGTTGAAAGTTTGTACTTTTGACACTCAGTCGCATGAAATTTAAATTTTACTTTAGATGAGGCTTAGAGTGGAGAGTAAGGAACATGATTTTAGTTTTGGAGTTGTTAACTAAATGATGATCTGTCAATCAGTGCCTTATTAAATTAAATCCCAGCTTGTGTTAGAGGTTAAGTCTAAAGAAAACCTATATCGTCAACAAAAGCAGTGGTTAAGCATGTAAAATGTATTTCGTAGTAGTCTTGCAACGAATTATAATAAACTAAAAACAGAATGGAACTGAGCCCTGTTTAACACCTCAATTAGATATTTTGATATTACTTTTTATATCGAATAACTTAACTCTTTGAGATGTTTTCATGATAAGACCCAAGCCTATTTAATAAGCCCAGGGTTCCAATTTACTTAGTAGACAATTATGATTAACCTTTTCCTATATAGGCTGCCCATTATTTGATAACTGTTTTGTAGAAGTTCATCATCGGCTTATCTGTTTTTTTGAAAACCGAAGTGAACTGTATTAAGAAAATATTTTTTTTCAAAAAACCATGAAATTCTCTTTTTCTTTAGCTTCTCAAATCAGAAGCTTCTCAAATATTTAACTAAATACAGGAAGAAGTAAAAATGGTGAGTAATTGCCGAAATCCATATCTGAACTTTTTTTACGGCGCATTTAAGATCCCCAATTTAGCGACTTTCATAATTCACGGCTTCATATCTTTCGAGTCACTGCCAATGCTCAAAGAGTATTCCTGTTTAGAAAAAGTTTCTCAATTTCGCCGTTCAGAGTCGGCATACAATTTTAGGTCCCATCCATTCGTTACAGAAGAATAGCACGCACAATACGAATGGTTCCTGAGAAGCTAGGCCTAGGCCCACATCGGACTGTCGTGCAACTTATATTATTATTATAGTAATTTTAGAATCCGAAGTCCTCGAAAAAATACAGTCCCATGGGATATCTCATCCGTGTGCTATACATTTCCATTTTCCACCCATCGATGCATGAATCAAATGACACATTCAAAATAACATCGCGCTGATATCAAAAAATCACTTAACACTATTAATGTATCCATTTTCACGTCCCATTGCCTAGCACGTATATTTCTGATCAAAAGCAACCACCGCCACAAACCAATGTGCCCACAAATCCGAGGGAATCCTCACCTCGTTGACCTCTCCGGTCACATTAGATTGCAATTATTTTTCAGCAAATACATGCAATTTTGACATGTGACAAAGCGACCCATCCATTGAATTCATAAAACCATTCGTCGGCACTGCCACGTCGTGTCGAGATTTTCCATTCAATTGAACAGCGTGGTTTGTGTTTCATCAAAATTGACACCAAACGCACGCTTCGACAGACAGTTCGATTGCCGTGCAAATGTCAGTGCGCTTCATTAAATCCCCATCAACGTTAATCGATATAGATTCAATTTATTCACTCATTATCGGCACATATGTGCGTACGTGGCGCTCAAGTTATCACAAATTGAACGCGCTCATTAAGGTGCGAAGGAGATTTACCGGCAATCAGGTGACGCGTTGTCATCATACGCCTCATATCGGAACAGTGTCCTTGTCGCTTTGGGGATAAATGCGTTTTAATTATCTCTCAGACACTCCCACCAAACCCGCTTTGGTCCCCAAAACAAATGCGAGTGGATTTAAAGAGAAACCGAATGGAGTCCGATGTTCAATTGCTAGGGTTAACCTCGATTAGTTTCCAATGAGTTACACTGAAGTGCTCATTAGTTTCTGTCCATCAGGAAAATCGATACCCCGGTGGGGGACAAAGAGAAGGCGTGGAAGATTGATTAACATCTCCCAACTCAGATTCGAATGTCTTGCACTACATATTCATTTGATTGTCGAGGAATTCTGTGCATCCTTTGGATGTCCTCGTGGTACAAACTGCAAACCACTGTGTGCGGGTGAATGGGTGGTTGGTGGGTCATGTGTACGCAGAATACCTAAAATATCCTTGAAGCCAAATAAACGTCAGGTGTGACAACTAAAATTCAATTTATCTCTCTAAGAGGACCGCATCCTCATCCACAGCTCACTTGGAATACGAAATGCTCGTCTATCGCCTTCTGATGAATGTATCTTCGTGGAGCAGAAGCTGGGAGGGTTGAGGAAGTGAGGCGACTCTTGGCAAACCTTCAAGGGGAAAGAGGTTATCACCTTGAAGAATTTTAATTAAAGACAAAACCCCAGTGAGACTTCGAAACTAAGCGATGGCTGGTGAAAAGCTTATTTCAAGCTTACATCTGCTTGATGAGATGGTGGAAGGGTGGGTTTGTTTGTCTATCCCGAAATCGCATTAGATGCGAACGATTGTCCCCTTTCAACAGCAGCAATGGCGCGCAGAATGTCGGGAATCAAAGAGTTACTCCCGGGCTTAGTCTTCCGCGACGACCGGAAGTAAATCGCTTGTGGTGAAACATGGATCCACTACGTTTTCTTCCGGATTCCAATGATATATGTGAGCTATTCGTGAAGCGAGACGGGGTGACGCATGGAGATGGATGGGTAAAGTGGACGATACAGTTTCTGATACAAGAAACGGTAATTAAACATTTGGCATGACAAAAATTAAAATAAAATTAAAAAAAGCGTCGAAAACAAGAGATGTCTATCCCTTAAAATGTGTAGTTTTGAAGATTATTAGGTCGTATCTCTGTTCCAAAAGGCTTCCACAAGCACTCATTCATTAGCCAACTAAATATGTCAGGTTCAGCAACAACAAGGGTAGGGTTGTGCGTGGTATTATGCTCTTACAAGGGACCTTCAGTCTTGTGCCGACTCCGAGCGGCCAATTTGAGAACCTTTTTCTAGGTAGTTATACTCTTTTCGCATAGAGACTCGAAAGAGGTGGGATCGAGACAATTATTTTTGACTAGACAACGAGTTCAAGTGCGACGCACTTACCCACAACGCCACGCCCGACACAGCAGTGGACAAATTTATCAAAAGAAACTCGTACATCGATTTGAATGAGGCTTTTATCAATTCTAGGCACCGTCGTTACATTGAACGTCATCCGGGAGAATGACTCTGTACTAGGGCTTATTTCTCTTTACTGATGGCTGCGGGGGATCTGATATTGACTAGCTAAAGGCGCCATCCCCGAGCCCCAGTCAGCAAAAGATGTGAGGATTGTGTCCTGTCCCATATTTTTGCTTTCAACTATATTTATCACAGCCTATTCAAAAAGGCTCTTTATACGGGATAGAGATCATCATCTAGATTTGGGTGATATACATACTTACACGTCATCATCTTAGAGTTCAAATGACACATTTTTACTTTTAGAGACTATGCCGCTTATAATTAGACAGAAACGCATGGGACATGAGATGAAAACTTGGGGTACATGGTCCATCAGATGTTCTGGAAATCCGATCGGTGATAGTTAGAGAGACTTCCTTGGCAAAAAAAGCCGATATAACGACCCAGATTCACGCTCGGAAAGCACTGATTTACAATTTGTAACGCTTTTTAAAAAATGGTCGAAAACATTGAAGTCTTTTATATTACCGACGTAGCACAGGCATGTCTTCACCTATTCACAGATGGTTGTGAAGAATAGGAGTGCCACTAGCCACTATTGCTTCAAGCACTATTCAGCAATGAAATCCGTCATAGTGACCAGAATAACCGAGCCAGGCTGAATTATATTCACCAGTAAACATAATCGGCAGCACCAAAAGCAGCAGACATGAAATACGCAAGCAACAACTAGAGCCACTAGTAAACGGGTACACCAGCTACTAGAACCAGGGCCAGGAGCAACCTCCAGTATCAGGACCGCAATTAGTAACCAAAACAATTCACGGATGATATGACTAACGATCGCATTATCCAGAAAGCTCTCGAATTGACAGTACAAGCTCGGTTTGGACATATTGGTATAATATATTGTGCTCCAGCCCTCCAGCTATTAATAAACGTTGAAGGGTAGTTCATTATACATCTCAACAAGCCGTCATTAATCGGATAATTCCTTGAATTGGGTAAACTGCGCAAAATTAATCTTCCAATCGGCAGATATTATAATTTTTGCAAATGGTGTCGTACGTCAATCAGATTTGACATTTGTGAACTAGATAAATGCAGTATACTCCGCAAGTGCGTGGAATAATTGTGTCTATTTTCTTAACCAATAATCAGTCGCTAGTGTTAGAGCTGCCTGAATTTTGTCGTCGATTTCCTAAAAAACATTCTGGCGTATAGCTACTCGACTCGAATAGACTGGAACCATACGAGTGCATGCATGACTAGGCCGGCACCGCACTGTTCGTTCGGCCACCGGAAATCTTGGGGAAAGTCATGTCAAGTCAGCCACTTGACTTGTCCACTTAACAGAATAAATTGTAAAGATCTAAATAAAGATTTCCATGACTCAAAATTATTGTTTTTAGTTAGTAAAAATTTGAATTGGAAAATCATTAACTTTGTGCCATCTTCTTCTTCTTCTGGTTGCTATACAGGCCAGGGTGGACCTTAGCTAGAAGTCTCCAACTGCGCACACCAAGTTGGTTGAGGACCTTCGCCACCTGGGTGCACCCCGATACGGTGGGCTTCCACTAATGCGTTGTCCCACTGGTTCGGAGGCTAAGACTCTTCGGGCTGCAGCAGTGTTGTCCTTGGGCTCTACATGGCCCAGCCATCTTTGGCGTTGAATTCGTAGACGCCTAGCTAGACTCATGTCTTTGTACAGCCCGAACAGTTCATGGTTGAATCTTCTTCTCCAATAACCATCAACGCAGACAGGAATAAAGATTGAACGCACAATTTTTCTCTCGAACAGACCAAGGACTTACGCCTTTGAGATTGTCCATGCCTTCGCACCATAGAGGAACGCTTCATTGACGGCTTCATTGACGGCTCATCATCACGTCAATGTCATCCGCGTATACCAGCAGTTGTACGGACTTTTGGAAGATCGTGTCTAGTGTATTAGCTAGTGTGTTCTACACGACCTTCTCAAGAATAATGTTGAAAAAGTCACATGACAACGCGTTCGCCTTGTCTAAGACCTTTTCTGACATTGAAGAGGTCTCGGTGAGTTCGCTTCCGACCTTGATGGTGCAGCGAGATTTCTCCATCGTCATCCTGCACAACCTGACGAGTTTGGCAGGAATGTTAAGACTTGCCATGGCGCTGGTATAGCTCGTCCCTATGCACGCTGTCATATGCGGCCTTGAACTCGACGAATAGGTGGTGGGTGTCGATCTGTATTTTTTGGGTTTTTTCCAGGATCTGCCGTAATGTGAAGATTTAGTTTCCTCGGCCTGAAACCGTACTGATAAGGACCTATCAGGTTGTTGACGAATGGTTTCAGGCGCCCACACAAAACGGCAGAGAGGATCTTATAGGCGATGTTAAGGAGACTTATCCCTCGGTAGTAGGCGCAGTTGCAGGGGTCTCCTTTCTTGTGGATCGGGCAAACGAAGCTTCCCTTCGAACATATCTTACAGATGAGTTGGTGCATATACCTTACCAGCTCAACTCCAGCTGCCTTAAACAGTTCCGCAGATAGTCCGTCTGCACCAGCAGCTTTATTCGACCTTAGTCTCGATATCTAGGTCGGGGAGACAGAATTCTCGTCAATCATCGTTAATTGCGTTGAGTGGAACATTCTGTCTGACAACGGTATTGGAGTCTTCCTCGCCGTTTAACAGTCTACAGAAATGATCTTTCCAGATTCTCAGTATCGACTGCGAATCTACTACGAGTTGTCCCTGTGCGTCACGACACTCTTCTGTCCGAATTTTGTATCCATTGGATAGTTGTTTTACCCGTTGGTAAAACTTTCGGACGTCATTTATGCCGTAACACCTCTCCATGTCCTCGATCGCGCGGTTCTCATGCTCTTTCTTTTTCTTTCTGAGAAGCCGGTGCACTTCCCTTCTTTTAAGTTCGTAGAGTTCACGAACCGCTCTGTCCTTCTGTCCAGCGTCGCCTTGTATGCTGCTTGCTTCGCTGAATGTACCTGCCTGCACTCGTTGTCAAACCAGGGGTTTTTTTGGGTGGCGTCTTAAAACCCAGCAAATCATAACTGATGGCGTTTTGACAACGGTTCCATTGTTCGTCGATTGTTTCGCCTGGCAGGGTTCGACTCTCTGAGAGCTTTAGGAAGATTCGATCGACAAAGTTGCTAGCGGTCAATTGCGATTGTAGCTTTCCGACGTCAAACTGTTTTGGTCTTGCTCTACTCCCTTGTCCTATCGATATCCGTGTTCTTACCTTGGCTACAACAAGGAAATGATCCGAGTCGATGTTGCCTCCTCGGAATGTTCGGACATCGACAATGCTGGAGGAGTGTTTGATGTCGATCGTAATGTGATCAATCTGGTTGACGGTTGATTGATCAGGAGACCGCCAGGTCCCTTTGTGGATGTTGAGGTGAGGGAACCATATACTGCCTACAACGAGGTTTTGGCCCGTTACGAAGTCCAACAGCCTGAGTCCGTTCTCGGACGTGTTGTCGTGCAGGCTATCCTATGACCCTAGCAAAGATGTCTTCCTTGCCCAGCTTTGCGTTGAAGTCTCCTAGAACGATCTTGGTGTCGTAGCTGGGGCATTGATCGTTTGTTCTTTCTAGGAGATCGTAAAAGTCATCTTTGCTGTCGTCATCTTTATCCTCCGTTGGGGCGTGGGCGCAGATCAGGCTGATGTTGCCGAATGTAGTCTTGATGCGAATTGTTATGAACAGCTCGCTTATGTATTTAAAGCTTAGGACTTCTTGCCTAAGTCTGCTTTGAACAAAAACCCGGCATCCGAACAAGCGCTGCTTGCGCTCTTTGTAGGAATCGCCGAAGTATGTGTCGCAGTTTTTCATCCTCTTTTTTCCCGGCCCATCCCACATCGCATTCCACGTGCAGAACCGAAAATCGTTGTCCTTATTTCGTTGTCCATGTCGTAGGGTCGTCTATATTCGAAGCTTCTCCTCGTTTATGTCACCTTGTAAACGATATTTTGGATTTTACTCCTTTTGTGGACTAAGTCCAACCAGTCTCTCTCGGTCTGCCAATTTGTTCCCTAATACTATCAATTTAGGACTATTTCGAACAGCATTTAAAGAATGATCGCAAATGTCTATTGACCTTCTTATGGATGTTTCCATTTGAAAGCAGTTTCTCGGTCTGATGACATTCCTAAATGGTGCACAAGTAAATCCACTCCAGCAGTTGTCTACATTCTTTCGAGCCCCACTCTTCATTACCTTTTTCCAATTGCAATATCCAACAAACCAAACGCCGGATGCCAGCAACTGGCTGCAAATACCTGGAGACAAAAATTTCAAAACGGAGCTTCCTAATTCCCTCCCCGTTCATCACTTCCAGACCCGAAATTAAAACAAAATAAACGCCATCCTCTCATAAACCGGATGCATCAGTGCAGACAGTGCTGATGGCGGCGGAGGCAGTGCCCCCATCCGCTCTCCCCCTGACCATCACCTACTCAGTCAGTCATCCAGTCCGAGTGACTGTTTTATTAGCATTTTACCTTTCAGTTCTCTGCCGTCCGGCAAAAAAGTGACAGATCCAAGTAATCCTGTCACTGATGCATGCTCCGAGCATTGTCGTGTATCCATTTTTGTTGCTTAAGCCCCCGTCGTCCGGCTTGGTCGGACGGGCTATTATCCCTGTTCTGGGCTGCATTGCATGCATCACTTATGCACGGGTGCCCGTCGCTGCCCCTTCCCGGGTGCATGGACGCTGTATGGACGGAACACCGGAACGGAATATTTTCAAAAATTCATCCCACATTCCATGTTTGTGTGGCCAGGATTGAGCGTTTCGATGCACATTGTGTATGCAACTATAATTGGTGTATCTGCTGAATGTGTACCCCTCGCCCGCTGTGTCTGCCCTGGGGTCTTCTTTCTCCCGTCCGGCCAGAGATGGAAGGACAAATTAGAAGTAACAAAAATCTTTGCAAATGTACAATTTCCTGATACACCGAGTCGCAAACATCCTGTCCTGTGGCCCCAACCTCGTCGTGAGAATGCAATGCATGTACCTTTTGTTCACACATCACAACACTACGGTCGGTATGTCCTTGCATATCGGATAAATGGGAGCGGTGACGGCGGCGGCGGTGGGTGCCACAGTAGCACCGGCCGTGTTTTTGAATCAATTTGCGTCAACGGACGACGACGTCGACGATGAACGAGACGGGGCAGTTGTCTTCCGTTTTTGTTTCGCTTGCTGCACTGGCAGCGTAACCGAGCGATGGAAGAAAAGTTTTGCGAAATTTTCATTTCACCCCAACGGGAAAGGATAATGGAGTGTTTTGGAAGCGACATGTAGATTGGATTTTTGCCTGGACATTGTGATGGCCAGAAATGGCTGACTTAAATGGCTCTTGCTCGGTAGATTGAATTAAATTGTCAAAGAATGCATTGATGTTGGGTTGCAGCGGTGGGAGGATGAACAAAAAAGGGTCGCATTTGGATGGAGCATGCATGTGTGGTTGAGTTATTTCGATTGTTTTGTGTGATCACTGCAACGGTCTTAAGCTGGGAGGAACGTTTGAAAGGGAATTGGATACAAGTGGGGGACTGTCGTTGGATATCTTCCAGAATGTCAACCCTTTCCTCGGTCTATGAATGTTTGGGATTGAAGGGATATCTTGTAAGTCCCAAAAACCATAATAGCCTTGAATCACTATGTTCCGCGCAATGCCCTCAGTCACGAAGCTGCATTCACGAAGGTCATAACCTGGGAATCGTGCTAACACTTCTCCCTTGTGAAGTGCCGTGGTGCAGTGGATTATTGCGTTAAACGACTTGTCATGGTGAAAAAGCTTTGTACGACCTCCGATGATCCTGGAGGGTGATCACAAGCTTGGTCCAGTATGGTCTCAAGATAGACTTGCCGAAGCTAAGAGGAAATCAACTTCCGTGCTGAAGAAGGCAAGGTTGAGATGTAATTCAACCTCTAACTAGCTCCTTCAAGTGAACTGGCCAGTATCCGTCGTACGTGCACTATCGCCATGGCAGATCTGGCAATGCTAGTGCAGCAAATCGTTTCACAGGGTTACTCGCAGGTCAGAAACAACTCAGAAAACAAACAAAAAATATGCAAACAGACAAAAAACAGGCGAAGATAATACGAAAACGGAACTCCTAGATGCTCTGGGCAACACTCCAGAGGCTTGTGGGCAAGAGGCTTGACGCTTGACCTCTTATGGAGAAGAGGAAAGCTAGAAGACTCCAGCAGAACGAACCGAAACAGCGGGGGTCCTAAGCCTACGAGTACAAAAACATTGGCACGCCAAAATGGAAACCTCCATCGGTGGGGTAAGAGGGTTGAACCTCTACGAACAAAACATTCAAACGACTGAAGCCAGGAAGAGGTCCATAAGACTCCAAAAATGAGGAGATATGAGATGAGGTCGACATAAAAGTCCAAGCCGCGGACGAATTACTCAACTCGAGTATAGCGTCGTCGCTAGGGAACTTTAGCCTCAACACCTAGGATTACGCGAAAGAAGCGGAGATAGCTGGAAGCTCATAGCCCCGTCTTTATTAGAGAGGATTGAAGATGCCGACTTGCTCCTGAGGGAGAATGGCATGGACAAATCATATAGATGTAGATAAAGACTGCATTATGAGGTTGGTGGAGATAAGTCTGCAGCACCCAAACGTCACGTCTGCTTACCTCGTTCTCCATTTTCTGAAGAATGGAGAAAACAATGCCTATCACCACAAATAGTTAGAGAACAAATTCCTAAAAGAACAGTTTGGCTGTACGAGAAAGCCGTTTGGAACAAACTTAACAACTTCTTTAGGAATTTTAACTGGAATTTTAACACTTTGCTTCCTCGATAGTGACGTGGATGCCGCTGCTGATATGAACACAAATATTCTTCTGCTGGGCATGAGAACCTTCATTCCTCACAGAGTGAAGATTATCAAGCCCAAAGCAAACGCATGGTATGACTCGAGCTGTAAAGAGGCTATTAGGATGAGAGAGTTGAATTTCCGGACATACAAAGCCAACCCTACTGAGGAAAACCGGAAGAAGTTTAAACGGGCCAGAAATGAATGCAATGCAACTATCAGACATGTGAAATTCTCTTTTGAGCAAAAGTTGAGGCAAAAAGTGCTACAATGTCCCAAGGGTAGCAACAACTTTTGGTCATTTGTAAAAAACGTAAAGAATTCCGCCTCGTCTTCAATTCCCACGCTCATTTACAATGGCATTCCAGCTGTCAGCTCTTTAGACAAAGCTAATCTGCTTGCGGCTCATTTTGCAGCTAGCTCAACACTGCCAGATTCCAATTTGTCTCCACCTGTACTTGAGAGCGTTGATTTCACCATGGGACAAATCCACTTCCGCACTCGTACAGTTGCAAGAGTACTGAAAGATCTCGACGTGCACAAATCCGCTGGCCCGGATGGTATTCCCCCTATACTTCTGAAGAGGTGTTCTTCTGTGCTGGCAAAACCACTGCGTAAGCTTTTTCATCTATCCGACTCTTTAGGTTTCTTTCCGAGCAGATGGAAAACAGCATTTGTCCAGCCAGTCCCTAAAAAGGGCGAATCTTCGTCACCCACCTCGTACCGACCCATAGCACTTACGTCCCTTCTTTCTAAGGTCATGGAAAAGCTGATAAATAATCAGCTTATGAAAAATCTTAATGACCGACAATATGGTTTCCGCAGCGACAGGTCCACTGGTGACCTGATAGCTTATCTCACCGAAAAGTGGAACCAATCTTTGCACAATTCAGGCGATCGTTGCGCTTGATATTTCTAAAGCATTTGACAGAGTTTGGCATCAAGCTCTCTTGTCGAAAATGCGTGCCTATGGTATCGATGAATCTCTTCTTCTATGGATTAGAAATTACCTTTCGAACCGTTCAATTCAAGTTGTTTTGGATGGGTTCAAGTCTGATATCCACCAAATTAATGCTGGTGTTCCCCAAGGCTCAGTTCTGTCTCCGACACTCTTTCTCATTTTTATAAATGATCTCTTGTCTGCTACTTCTAATCCAATCCATTCCTTCGCTGATGACAGCACCCTTAGCTTTTCATATTCGTTCCAAGACCACCGATCCCGCCCTTCGGCCGTAGAATTGGAACGGCAGCGTATGTTAAGCACATTGAATTCCGATCTTGACAGCATAATTAACTGGGGAAAAAACAATAGAGTGGAATTCAATGCTTCAAAAACTCAATGCTGTCTGCTGTCACTCAAGCGAACCCTTGATAATCAGCCATTATCCATGAATGGCGCTTGTGTCGATGAAACCGGAAAACTTTCCATTCTTGGTATGTGTATCAACACAACACTTAGTTGGAGCGATCACATATTTGAGGTCGCCAAAAATGCTGCGAAATGTTTAGGTTTTCTTAATCGATGCAAGAAATATTCTCCGCCCCAAGCTTGAGTATAACGCTCATATCTGGTCTGGTGCCCCCAAGACCACACTGCACCTACTAGATAGTCTCTTCTTTGCCCGTGTTTTATCGTTATTTCAACAAACGATGCTCAACTGAGCTAGCCAACTGCATTCCTCTTCTCCATGAATTCACCCGCAATACTCGTCTCGCCAGGAATGCCCATCAGTATACCCTTAAGCCTACTTTCGGACGCACAGTTAAATTCAGAGACTCGTTCTTCAGCCGCACTGCACGAATATGGAATGCTCTTCCCAAACTAATATTCCCCACAGACTACAACCCGCATATATTTAAGACCAATGTACGGGAGAAACTCTGAAATTCTACTCTATATGTGTGCAACGTCTGCCCTGAGCCAACCATTACTTACTTATCAGGCTTGCAACCAATGGAGTGTCCGAGCCTGAGCAATAGTGCTTTCCATCGCTGACGGTCCTGGGCACGCTGCTTCCATTCATCAAGACTGAGCTGTCTTGCATCCGCGATTATTTGGTCTTTGTACCGGAGGTTCGGTCTTCCTCTCTTACTCAAACCAGAAGGCTCGAATTCGACGACCATGTTAGCTGGACCAAGGTTGTCCATGCGCTCGATGTAGCCGAGCCAGTGCAGTCGACGGATCTTTGCCTTCCGGACTACATCCACATCCTGGTACAGCTCGTAGAGTTCTCGGTTGTGCCTTCTCCTCCATTCGCCCTTCTCACAGACGGGACCATATATCCTAGATAAGAGTTTTGCAGAGCATGATTTTGGTCCTTCGGGTCAGGAGTTTTGACGCCAGTTGTTTTGACAAGCCGAAGTAACACCGGTTGCCAGAGATAGGTCTACGTCGGATCTCCACTGTGATGTCGTTTGTGGAGTTTTGGTTTGCCCCGAGGTAGACAAAGTCCTTTACTATCCCGAAATTGTAGCTTTCGTTTGTAATGTTTTGTGGTGAGTGACGGATTGTTTCTTGGTCACTTACTTTGTTTTATCCTCATATACCTTAAGATCAACTCGCTTCGCCTCTTCTTCAATTGCCGTAAATTCGTCCACTTCGGCACGTTGGAATCGTACGACGATGTCGATGTCAACTGCATATTCCAACAATTGGACTGACAATCTTCTCCAGTACCAGATTGATGAAATCACACGATAGCGCATCCCTTCCTTGAGCCGTATTTGTTAGTGTGTGTGTTAGTTTTACAATTATCGCCATCACATCGAATAACTCCTTGCGATGATTGGGACTGTCGTATGCGGTTTTAAAACTGATGAAGAGGTGGTGCTTATCGATTTGAAACTCGCTGGTCTTGAGGATTTGGTCTATAGTAAATTTTTGTGGTGGAAGTCGCACTGGTACGTGCCCATATGTAAGTGCGGTACAAAACGGCTTTAGACGTTCACACAGTTCGGTGGAGGATGTAAGGAGGACCGTACAAACCTGGGCCCCTTTTATGGGCGCTGGAATGGTATGTCATACATTATGGGTGTGGTGCATCATTTCAAAATGAATCCTCTTGCCGTCAACAACTTTAAGGCCTCAATTGTCCAATTCACTTTCTTCTTCAAAAGCCACGGAAGGAATCTTTGTTCAACGACTAAAGGTTCTAGTTGCTGCGAATGCTGTCGTGGACAACTTATCATAAATTTCTTCGAATGAAAAAATCATCAACCGTCCCATCAGTAGACATAGCCAACCAATACATCGACAAACGACCTCCGCCTGTCTATGATTCAACCAGAAATTAGGCCTATCCTTAAATTCTTGAGGCGCTTGTCTGTGTTCAGTGAATATTCTATTTTCAACCAAAACATCAAGGTACACCCAAGATATTCACTCACTCAGAGCTTATACGGTGTCAAGGGAAAATATTTGAAATGTCCGAAATCCTGTGCAGGTTTCAATCGGCTCGGAAGTTCTTGAGTCGGACTGCTCGGTGCATCGCGTATTTGGTAGCGAATTGCGATATAACCTGTTCTGTTTTTTCCCGGGATCCCGATTTCGGCCATCGCATCGAATAGCTCCTTGCGATGAATGCCATCGTATGCGGCTTTAAGATCGATGAAGAGGTTGTGCGTATCTATCTTAACCTCGCTAGTCTTCTCAAACATTTGCCTTAGTGTGAAAATTTGGTCTATGGCCAATTTGTCGGGCTTTGTTGTACCGATTAGTGCCGTGCAAAACGGCTTCAGACGTTCACACAGTTTGCTGGACTGGATCTTGTAGGCGACGTTGTGCAGAGATATAATTATATAGTTTTTACAAGAGGAAGGATCGCTTTTTTTTGTGGATGGGGCATAGAGCTCATATTCCAGTTGTCGAGCATGCGTTCCTCCTCCCAAATTCTCCAGATGATCTGGTGCATGCTCCCTACGTGAACATCGCCATCGGCCTTGAAGGGCTCCGATGGTAAGCCACCTAAGCCTGCGGCTTTATTGTTTCAGCCTTTTAACGGCTGTGCCGACTTCTTCAAAGTTAGGTGAGAGGACTACTTCATCGACTGGAATTGGGATTTCTTGATTCCCTATCACTCTCTCCTGGTCAGGCCCGCTAAGCAGCTTCGAGTCAACCATTATGACTAGAATTATTACGATATCCTACCAAATATCCTTGACAAAAAACCAGGTAGCAACTTTAGGAAATTGAGTGAGAGCACTCAATCTGAGTCATAGAACCTGGACTGAACTAAGCTAAGGATGTTGAGAAGTTAGTACA
The DNA here is from genome assembly GCA_964034865.1 of Eristalis intricaria. Taxonomy (NCBI): domain Eukaryota; kingdom Metazoa; phylum Arthropoda; class Insecta; order Diptera; family Syrphidae; genus Eristalis; species Eristalis intricaria. The sequence continues at coordinate 8,416,353 of OZ035874.1, read as the reverse complement.
TCTCGCAATATCTATGAATTCTGCCTTCACAGCTGTTTGCCCACGAAAAATTAGAAGCCACCATGGTGGAACGCAGACCTGAACCGTGAGCTCCGCAAAGACAGCAGAAGATACTCAAAAATTCTCAAGACAAACCGTCGACTAGGATCTTTATACAAATGAAGGAAGGATGACATTCTGTGGTAACATTTAAAGTACCAAGGATTGTTGTCCAAGCCTCTTACTATATTAAACATCAACAATGGCAACATATATAGGAAATTCTCTAGAAGCATGGACTCACTCTATAAGAATCCAATGTTTAACTCTAGTGACGTCAGGCAGTCTGAGACACACAATCCGGTCCGTACCATAAATCGTCTGTCTCTCAAAAACTAAGATTTCCAAATTCGTAGCTCGAAAGAGACTCAGAAGGCCTTCAAGTTGAAAACATGTCAAAGGAACTCGCGAACGTTCACTGCCCGATTGAGCAATACCCACGCACTTAGTCAAAGTAACACGGAAACTGTCTGAAGTTAAAACGTCAAAAATCAGTAAAAAATCTTACTAAGGAAAACCCCACAAGCCTGAAACTCTGAAAGTGTCCTCCCCCACTCCCCCATCAAATAATTTTCTTTTAATTTCCAATTCAATTACAGCCATAATCAGGCGTATCCGTCGCATTCAAACAAGAGATAGTTCCCGTACCCTGCTAGAAACGAAACCACGTCCATCTGTTGTCACCCCGTCTTCGCCAGCCCCCAACTCCTACTCCGGCAAAGAACTTTCGCGCTGCTCGTCTTAGATAAATTAACTCAAGGACAAAAGAGCCATTGTATCCCGCCGCCGCCCACACAGTTAGAAACCTCCACCCGAACAATAATGAATGTGTTACCATGGGGGAACTTTTGAACTTTCCATGAATGATAGGACTCAGAATTCCTTACCGTCTCCCCTTCATTTACATTCTCACGATGGAGGTTTGAGCCAACATCAGCGTTTATGCCGCAAATTTAAGTTACCCCCCGAGTCTGAGTGATTTGATTATCGCGATAGGGTATTAATAATCCCTGCCCTGTCGAAATGACGTCCCATCCCCGGGGACAGTCAGATTGTTATTGGCCGATAGGAAAAGCCCGTTTGAAGTTCGATGCGATAAAATCAGGACATCTGCACGCCAAAGCAGTTGTGGGTGGTAAAAGGGAGTGGGACGTCGTAAAGTTCCACCGGTCGTCGATTTAACTAGTTTTGCCAACAAGAAGTTTGTTTTATCCCCCACCGTTTATTGGGGCAATAATTACGAGGAGCTTCTCTTGGTCGTGGGTCGAAAACTTTTCCATCTTGAGGTATCTAATTTAAGTTTGTTGTGTTTATTTGTGACACGAAACGACACGAGACGGGTTGAATGCTGGAGCAGAAAATGGTGTATCGCAGATGCGGTAACTGATTAGAAATTCAAGACTTTGACGGTTGATTCGATAATTGGTTTGCATTATCGTGGTTGCAAGCAACCCAGATCTGTCGGTCTTGGAAAAGTGGGTCAGGAGGTCTCTGTGACGGGCTTATAATGGTTGTATTGCTGTGTATTGCGAGCAAATCTCGCGCTACATGGGTCGGATGTGTGGAGTTTCTAAGCTACACTATGGTTGTTGTCTTAGAGAAATCAATCTGGTCAAGATGATAAATTCCTAAAGAATTTTTGTGACCGAAAACTAGAGCCAAGAAAGTAAAGGTGTGTGTTAAAGTCTAGCGCAAGGAATATTTCTGAGTGCACCACCGATAAGAGACGACACGCCTTTTAACTCTTCAGCTATTACTAAAGTGGTGAGTTTTCATCTTCTATGGGCAGACGATTCTTCTTCATTATTTGGCTCTACAGTCCGGGGTGGACCTGGGCCTCAACCAACAAGCCTCTCCAGCTAGCACGGTCTCTGGCTAGCTGTCTCCAGTGTCGCACGCCAAGTTGGTTGAGGTCCTTCTCCACCTGGGTGCGCCACCTTAAATGCAGGCGTCCTCTGTTGGGTGGTCCCACGGGTTCGGAGTCGAAGACTCTTCGGGCCGGAGCTGAGTTGTCCATACGCTCTATATGGCCTAGCCATCTTAGGCGTTGGATCCGAAGACGCCTGACTAGACTCATGTCGCTGTACAGCCCGTACAGTTCGTGGTTGAATCTTCTCCTCCAGAAACCGTCAACGCAAACAGGACCAAAGATCGAACGCAGAGCTTTTCTCTCTAAGATACCACGGACTTCCAAATCTGCTTTTGAGATTGTCCATGCCTCCGCGACGTATAGTAGGACTGGGATGATCAAGGTCTTGTATAAAGTCAGCTTGGTCCTTCGAGAGATGGCTCTACTACTCAATTGCCTCTTGAGCCCATAGAAACAGCGGTTGGCAAGAGTTACTCTGCGTTTAATCTCGGTACTGATGTTGTTTGTACTATTTACTGTGGAGTCGGATAGACGAAGTCCTTGACTACCTCGAAGTTATAGCTGTGACGCTCTGTCCAAGACGTCGATGTTGTGTGTCCTTTCTTGATGACAGCATATACTTCGTTTTTCCCTCATTCACCGCTAGACCCATTTTAGCCGCTTCCACATCAATGCCAGCAAACGCCTCATTGACGGCTCGCTGTGTTCTGCCGATCACGACAATGTCGTCCGCGTATGCTAACAGTTGTACGGACTTCTGGAAGATCGTGGCTATAGTGTTGGCGTGTGAGTCTTGCACGATCTTCTCCAGGATGATGTTAAAGAAATCAATGTCTAAATGTCTAAATCCCTTTTTGACATTGAAGGTCTCGGTGAGTTCGTTACCGACCTTAATGGAGCAGCGAGAATTCTCCATCGTCATCCTGCACAACCTGAGTTTGGCAGGAATGTCAAAACTAGACATGGCGTTGTATAGCTCGTCCCTATGCACGCTGTCGCGGCCTTGAATTCGAAAAAAAGGTGGCGGGTGTCGATTTGCATTTCTTTGGTCTTTTCCAGTATGGGCGGTAATGTGAAAATCTGGTCGATGGTGGACTTGGCCTGAAGCCACACTGATATGGGCCTGTCAGGTTATTTATAAACGGCTTCAGGCGAGTACACAAAACGGCAGAGAAGATCTTGTAAGCTATGTTCAGGAGACTTATCCCTCTATAGTTGGCGCAGTCAAAGGGGTCTCCTTTCTTGTGGATCGGGCAAACGATACTGAGATTCCACTCATCGGGCATGCTTTCCTCCTACCATATCTTACAGAGGAGGTGGTGCATGCTCCCAACCGGATCATCTCCAACTGCCTTAAAGATTTCAGCGGACAGTCCGCACCGGCAGCTTTGTTAGATTTCAATCTTGATATTGCTATCTTGACATCGTCTAAGTCGGGGGGACGGAATTCTCGTCGATCATCGTCCATATTGAGTGGATCATCAATTCTTTGTGGTCTGCTCGTCCCAAAATCAGATAAATTTTTTCCAATAATAGCCATCACTTGGTCTTCAACATTTGTAATGGCGTCTTTGTAAATTAAATTATTGTAGGCCGCATTAAAAAATTATATATATATATATTTGGCCGCACCACGCCGCACAGTGCTCCCGCAGTGGAAATAAATACCCGAAGTGACATATTTTTCCCCACCCAAATGGTTTACGTTTTTCGATTCTACAAATATGAGGACCTAGAAAGCCAAAATTTTGTTGACTTTGGATCATCCGTTTGGCTGTACCGTTAGCTCAAAGTTGGGACTTTGAAAATTACAAAAATTGACGTATTTTTTAAGCAAATTTGATGTGCCATATTTCCTAAAATTATGTACACCGGAACCTAAAGTAATTTTTTTTTAAAAAGTTCATACATCTTGCTTTCAAGCTGCGTTTTCAGTTTTTTCATATTGCTTACCAATTTTTTAAACCAGGCTTTTAAGTAAAGACACATTTGAGAGGGGCATTTCAATGTTTGATGGACTATAACAAAAATGCTCCAAGAGTGTCCAACAGGAGACCAACTTTTTCCGAAAGCTAAAAGTATTGTCCATCGATGCTGAAAACTAGATACCACTTTTGACCACCTTGGGAGTACGAGGCATTTAAGTGGAGCAATGTCGTGCATTTTTCGGCATTTTCAAACGATTTCCCTTCCAATGCATGTATTGTTTCCCCTTGCCTTCCAATTTATTATTGTGAATTAGAATTCTCATAAAATGGTTATAACTGTGAAACTAATTGCTTTTATCTTGTTTTGTTTGCGGTGTCATAAATGCATGTCGCAATGGGACAAAAATCATCGGGAAATAGTTTATGATTCCGAAAATATTGAAGATTTCAATTAGGAAGATGACGTTTTGCTTTATATAGATATCGAAAATACTTTGAAAATTGCAGTTGCATTCCAGCATTTGTTGTGCAAATGCTTGTTTGAAATTTTTGCGCGATGGCAAGTATTGTATTTGAATATAGATTCTTGTGCGTTTACTTTTTTGATGGAAATATCTGCAACTTCGGCAGCTTTTTATCAAATAGTAACGGAAACTTAACATCGTGCCAAATTAAACAAATAGTCACACAAAACAAAAGTTTTTAATCAAATATTCAGAATGGGTTAAAGGAAGCTTTTCAGTGAACTTTGGAAAAATCGTAGTAATGTGTTATCGGAGAATGTGTTACCGTCGGATAAAAGAGGAAGACCACAAAAAGACTTTGAAGAATACTGTGATGAATCAAAAAAAAGAAAGTCCAAGAATTGAAATCCTCCACATCGCAGAAATTAATAAATGCTGCTGCTGATGCTCCAAATTGTACCCACAGATCAGTTTTCAGTCCTGATGAAGCCTTGGCTTTATTAATTCAAACAAAATTAAGCAAATACCAATATGAAGTTATAAAAAAAGCAACAGATGACATTGGGCATTCCATATTGCCGATATATAAGCAGGTCCTGAAGTCTAAAATACAGTGCTACCCAGAAAACATCCAAATTTCAGAAACTGAGGCATGAATTGCACTTTACGACGATAGATGGCAAAGTAGCACAGGCTGTGACAAACACGTCTTCTACAAGTTCATGCGTTATATGTGGCGCGAAACCATCAGAGATGAATGATTTGAAGTTACTTAGAGCAAAACCAAGAAATCAGGAAGCTCTAAGATTTGGAATTTCACCCTTGCACGCTCGCATCCGTTTTATGGAATACTTGCTACATGAAGCCTTCAATTTGGAGTTTAAGGCTTGGAGAACAACAAAAACGACACAGCCCATACACCAGGCAAGGAAGAGTCAAATTCATCAGAAGTTCATACAAAAAATGGGTATTGAAGTAGATATAATAAAGCAAGGATTTGGCACAACCAACGATGGGAACACATGTAGAAGATTTTTTGAAGACCCATTATCAACAGCAGAAATAACGGAAATAGATGTGCAACTCATAAAAATATTCAGTGTTATCCTGGAGACAATATGCAGCAATTTTTGGATAGACCCCGACAAGTTTGGTGCTTATGCCCACCGCTACAATGGCTACAAATTTATATTATAATATATCCCTGGTATTATATGCCAGCAACAGTGCATAAAATTCTGTTCCACTGAGAAGAAATAATATCATCAGCAGCCTTGCCCATCGGATCATTTTCAGAGGAGGCGCAGGAAAGTCTGAATAAAGACTATAGGTACTATCGCATTAATAATAGTAGAAAATGTTCTCGTTCGGCAACAAATGAAGATGTTATTCATCAAATGTTGGTATCATCTGATCCCTGGATTGCGTATTTAAGGCCTGAACCAAAAACAAAAGATTCGCTGCCACTTAGTACTGAAGCGCAAGCCTTTTCATACTGAATTGCTTAGTTTCTTTAACTCCAAATAGAGTGTACGTTACAAAAACTTGTAAAATTGAATTTATATGTATAAATAGTGACTACAAATTTGCTTTAAGTCCCAATTCCGAGTCATCGACAATAATAAATAATTATTTTATGCATTTAAACAAAAAAAAAAAAGTTTTTTTTTTTAGTTTTTTAACTTAAGATTAGTATTGAGTTAGTATTGAAACATAATAAGAAAATAATAAGTAGTACTTACACTATGTTTCAAATGTCATTAAGATCGGTTCACGGGTTCAAAAGTTAATGGCTTGGTGACTATCCACAACAATCAATCAGCAGAGGCGACAGATCATTGGCATGGTGTGCATGTGTAGTTTTAAGCACGCAGTAACATGTTCAATTTGATTATTTCGCAGAAGGGTGGTTTCTGTTTTTGTTACGCTTTAAAAGAGAGAACACACTGGAATTTCGATATCGAATATATATATATAATACACGCACACAGACCATGTCAATAGTTGCCACTGCTGGTTGATTGTTGCCGATGGTCTCTAATGATGGAAATTTTTAAACGATAATTAGCTGCATTCTTTTGAGCATTGCTCAGCTTCAGGACAATGCAAAAGGATGGGATAGCTCAAATGAATAAGGGATAAATTTATAAAATTTTCAATCCGATAAGTCCTTAATTAGCCAGGACTGTGTGAAGATGAAAAAATGCGGTTTTTGCCCCTTTTCCCCCTTAGACCCGAAGTACTAAGTACATCTCCAAGATCAATCAATCCATCTGTCTACCAAATTTCAAAATTGGTTTAGACGAAAGGGTAACAGACAGACAGACAGACAGAGTTACTTTCGCATTTATAATATTAGTAAGGATTATTCAAAAACAATTTCAAATACAAAACGTATTCTTTTATTCATATAATATTGTAAAAACCATCATATAAGGAGAACCCGATTGAATTTCCATGCAAACATCTGCACCGCACATTCCATCCGTCGTGATGGATTCCGTTTGTGGGCTGCATTTGCTGTCTCTCTCCCTCTTATAAATTCTCAACGGATCTTATGGGCTTGGGCCTTAAGGCAAATAGCGCAATAAGAGCGTCGCCACCAATGCTCCAGCTATGTTACGTTAGAGTGGCTGACTACCTTAAATGTAGCCAAACTAGGCCCGTTGAGTTACCACAAAAATCTATGACATCCTATTCTTCGAATCATCTGCACCTAATGAAGTTGACTAATGCCATTGTATATAAAACCTATAGTACTATCATCAGACGATTTTTTTAGTAGTTCCTCGCGTCGCCTAGATTTATGATTTTCTCACGAAAGTTAAACAATTCTATTACTCTCTGAGAACTTCTCTTTTAAGTTCCAACCGGCAACCCTCCGACTAAAATCGAATCTCTGAATCTTAAGTAGGATATCCTCTTATCCTTATGACCCTCTTTAACCGGTTTTACATGGATGCTACCAATTTTGTGGTGTAAGAAATGCTTATAATAGTCCACTCAACTTATAAAGCTTCTTTTAACATCTCTTTATTACTGGTATCGTGGGTACTGATCTTTCATTCCAGTGGTTCCGATATATGGTCCGTGGGCATGAGGTCTGGGCTCTGTTGTGGGGGCATTTTGATAGGGCTAGCTGAACACATGCATTTTGTGTGGTGTTATTGTGGTAATTATCTTGCTGTGATGTAATAATTGATGGTAATCCCCTACATTTCAGCACTTCATTTTAAATTTCGTTTAAGAATATCAATGTTCACGAACAAGTTCATCATTCCATATATTTTTTTTATTATAATTTCATTTTTATTTAATTCTCAGGACAACTTATACTAGACAAAAATGACATACAAATCTATCTTAGTATCTAACAATTCATGTACTTAATTCTATCTTACTGACCCTTCGCGGGTGCTCTAAAATATTCTTATGTAACTTACTATTTGCCTTTCGGCGTCTAAACTATTGTTTTTTTTTTTGTCCTTAGGACAGACTTTATTGTTTAGGACTTACTGGCCAAGAAAACTAAATTTGGAGCTCTACACATTCTTATTATTACCTAACCTAAATCTAAGCCCTATTACCTATTAAAAAATACTTACTACTAATACTACGGACGTATAAACAAGAGCGTGTATGTTATGTACATGCGCAACATATATAGTCCACACGCCCTTGTGCACCTTTTCTTTTTCTTCTAATCTACCTTACAACTAGGTAAGTGAGCCGTTATACCATTAATATCATATAGGCAGGGGCGGCGAAGGCGGAGACTGGTTCTGGTGTAACCACCAAAAGAAGTGTCGCTCCTTATCACTCTCTCTCTCCTGTCTCGAGCAGGGATCGCTCTACTGAACCGGAGAAGTTCTTCGTGTTCGCGTACTACATCCGATTCGTAGAGGAGTCGTCTGTCAACTGTTCGGCGCATCGCGTGGTAGATTACAGCACATCCTTCCGTGTCCTGGATCAGGACGATCGAATTTTTTTTTTTTTGTTTTTTTGTTGTTATTTTTATTTTTTTTTGGATTATATGTTTGTTTTATGTTTTTTTTTTTTCTTAAGAACGACCTTAAAACTATGTAAGCTGGCCACTATGGTCAACCATCTGATCCTGTGAAAAAACTAGGGGTGGCGTAAACTGGTTTTGGTGTAATCACCAGTAAAATTGCCGTTCTTTGGCAGACTATTTCCTATCTTGAGCGGGGATCGCTCTACTGAGCCGGAGGAGATCCTCGTGTGTGCGAACGACATCCGGTTCGTACTGGAGTCGCCTGTCCACTGTTCGGCGTACAACATGGAAGATGATACGACATCCTTGTGGATCCTGTATAAGGCCACTTGTGTCTATGTAAAGGAATGCTTCGGGAGGAATAAAGCCGTTGTGGCGCACCCTCTCATGGTACATATAATTGAGATAGTAAGCCCCGAAGATCAGACTGTTGGTAGAGGTCATACTTCTTGCAATGTGATTTCTAATTAATTTAATGAGATTCATGATTCCTTTGATTAGTACCAACTTTCCGACTCTTGATGTCGCTATATAGAGATTCGATGGAAGGCCTATCAAGGATTTGATTCGACCTCTTCATCATACCTAAGCAATCTATCGGTCCTCAGCAATGTCAATGCTCGAATAATGTTAAATTAAAGAGTATTTTCCCTTGTATATATAATATAACCTTTGTAGTGTTAATTTTGCGACTACTTTTGGTTTTTGTTGTTGTATTTTTTTATTATATGTATTTTTCTACCATATATATTTTATTTCGTGGAAAACTGAAGCGTTTTACCTTGTTTTATTGGAATATAGCTGTCAAAAATATTTTTAGCTTATACTCTGTGGATAAAAGTAATTTTTTCCAAATTTCATCGTTGTACGAAAACTATTGTGGATTCTTTCATGCAGATACAGTAAGAGATGATAGGTGTAACGGAAGTTGTAAAATGTGTTCTAGAAAGCATGATATCTCGAAATGCGGAAGGTTATTGGCCATGGATATTCGTCAGCGGTGGCGTGCGGTGCGTAAAATGGGGCTGTGCTTCAATTGTTTAGGCGGAGGTCATCGGAGTGGTAACTGTGAACAGCGCCACGCGTGCAACAAGCAGGATTGCAAAGAAAAACTCCACAATCTTTTGCATAGTCCTAACGCCGACGTCAGGAGTAGACAAGATAATTCACAACATCAACAGCGCGTTTGTACGAGTTCGGTTATAAGTCCTGAATCGACTAACATACTTTTTAAAATATTGCCAGTGAAGCTGTTCGCAAACGGAAAGGAAGTAAGTTGCTACGCATTTTTGGACGAAGGATCGGCGGTATCTCTCATTAACAAAACCTTGGCAGATCGTATTGGATTGAAAGGGCCAACCTTTGTAGTGTTAATTTTGCGACTACTTTTGGTTTTTGTTGTTGTATTTTTTTATTATATGTATTTTTCTACCATATATATTTTATTTCGTGGAAAACTGAAGCGTTTTACCTTGTTTTATTGGAATATAGCTGTCAAAAATATTTTTAGCTTATACTCTGTGGATAAAAGTAATTTTTTCCAAATTTCATCGTTGTACGAAAACTATTGTGGAGCACTGTATATACGCTTATACGATATACGCTTTCAAAAAATATTGAATTATTTCTATTCATTTTGCATTGGATTTTTTCTTCCAGTCTGCAGCTACAATTCATCCATTGAAACTAATAAATAATCTATTGAAGTAACATTAATAAACCATGGAAAGTAGCACAAATAATCTATGAAAAATAACATATGTAATAACCTTAAGAATTAGTTTTCCTAAATTGCTCTTTTTGTAGCTCTAATATTTGTTTTTTTAGTGTAAGTTTTATAGCCCTGTCTAGTTGTTTACACTACTTGTTTTCTTTGTATACTTTTAATTGTTCCTTTTTATTGCCAAAGTATCCCTATTGTAGTCTACAAGCATTAAGTACTTTTTTTGTACATTCTTCTTTATTTTTGCAGCTGTGTAACGACATACTTACCTAGCTGCAGTGCACTCTCATCCCGTAGATTCAGACTTCTTCGGCCCATTTCTTTGATAATCTGGCTGAACTGAGCAGCACTAGAACCACTCTCACAATCACTCTCTTCTTCGCTTTATCAAAAGCACAAATTGGTTTGCGGAATAGGTAGCCTAAGATCCTCGTGGTAACACAATGGGCCTATGCTTGGCCTAAGTGCGTCTGCTGTCCGTATGCGCGGCAGTAAACCACCTCAACCTAACCTAACCTAACGACTTGGTTAGGTTAGGTAGGAGGGCTGCTAGTGCATTCACTAGCACACTTAGACAATAGTGGTCCATTGTTATACCCACAGTCAGACTGCTATCACTGATTGACCACACCAGTGATAGTGCCGTTAATTTGATCCCAACGGCAAATGGTGACAGGACCAGATTTGAAAACTAGATGATAGCGTATTAACTTTGCTTTCACTGGGACTCGAACCGGGGACCCCGCTAACCAGGGGCAGGCACTCTGCCAAGTGTGCCATCCAGTCGACATACTTCTGTGTTCGTCTTATTGTTGTTGAATTGTTCTTTATATCATTTCCTTACATTTATTGAATTACTGTTAATTATATTATTGAGCTGTAAGTAACATAAGCTGTTGCGAAGACTAACAATAAATATTTATTCATTATTTGTAAACGCTTGAACACACTCCTACCTAATGTCACGTCGTCCTAAGCTTTGAAAGCAATGCCGGCGTTTTGCTGACTATTCTTTGGAATTCGTAAATAACGACCTAAACTTTGAAAACAATGTCAGCGCTTTGCGGACTATTCTTTGGAATTTGTAAAATAACGACAATTTGAGCGTCACTAGTCATTCCATAGAACGTGACCGGTAGGAGAGGTACAAAAGCGTAAGCAATAAATTTTTCCCTTTTTGAATTCCATTTTTAATTAATACTTTTATAGAAAATAAAACTCTTCATAACATAAAAGGGTGTTCTTATTTTGCCCTCCTCTCCAATAAACAACAATTTTTATTTTGCTTTTTGCACTGCACGTGAGATTGTGCCGGAGAAGCGCCAGGATCATAACCTGTTGTTTAGCAGCACGTGAGATTTGCTGGAGAAGCCCCAGAGACAAAACCCTTTTCGGTGGCACGTGAGATCGTGTAAGAGGAATTTTTTCGTCAGTGTGTGTCAACAGCGACCTAGGAGCAAGTAAAGGCTCGCTCGAGGATTGAGGCGTGTTCCAGAGCGGAAGAGGTTGCTGATCAAGAATTTGTTCGGGTGAGTGTTTTCTAGAAGGATTTTGGTTGGGTGTTTCTTGTTCGAAGTTGAATTTGAGGTTGTGGTGTGGTAGAGTGGAGTGTGGTCAAAAACATATGTATATAGATATATCAAGTTGAGTCATGCCACCGAAGACCAGATCAGCTGCAGCAGCTGAAGATGAAAGTACCGACGAGGAGGAGACCAATGAACAACAAGATGGTGTTAACGCCATCCGTTTAGAGGTAGAGCCGCAGGCCCAATCAGGATCATTAATCGAATTAAGGCTCGGGGAAATGATGAGACAAATTCAGTCCCTTCAGGCGGAAATAATAAGGAATCAAGCATCTACGCGAGAAAGAGAAACATCAATTGCAAAAGACCAGGCATCAAATGCTATGCAGAATGGAAGCGACGGTAGTGGGGCGGTAGCAGCGGCAATCAACGAGTTAAATCGTAATCTGTCAGCATCCAGACATGATCATACCGGACCAGTAAAGCTGTACGATCTCCCTGAATTTGACGGAACTCCTGAGGTCTGGCCTATGTTTAAGGAATCATTCGAGATGACAACTGATGAGTACCAGTACAATGAAAGGCAGAACATGTTACGACTACAAAAGGCGGTCAAAGGCAAGGCCAGACAGACGGTGGAATGTCTATTGATTCACAGCAAAAATGTTAGCCAAGTGATGATAACCCTGAAGGATAGGTTTGGAAGACCAGAGCAATTGGTAAAGAGTCAAATCGCCAAAATGAGGAACACCCCTCCGATTGCTGAGAATCGCATCGAGCAGATTATTCCTTTCGCAACAAAAGTTCATAATCTGACGGCATTTTTAGAAGCGGCTGGTTGCGAACAACACCTCTGCAATCCCACCCTAATGTAAGAACTTCTTTTGAAGTTGCCAGTTCAGAGGAGATTGGACTGGGCACGATATGCAGCAACAATCGCATCGACGCCCACTATAAAACACTTTAGTAATTGGATGCAAGAACTAGAAACATGGTTATCACCATATGCGTGAATCCCGAGTTGTCCCAAGTAGATAATAGAACCGGGGGGCGATCAAGATTCTTTCATGCAGATACAGTAAGAGATGATAGGTGTAACGGAAGTTGTAAAATGTGTTCTAGAAAGCATGATATCTCGAAATGCGGAAGGTTATTGGCCATGGATATTCGTCAGCGGTGGCGTGCGGTGCGTAAAATGGGGCTGTGCTTCAATTGTTTAGGCGGAGGTCATCGGAGTGGTAACTGTGAACAGCGCCACGCGTGCAACAAGCAGGATTGCAAAGAAAAACTCCACAATCTTTTGCATAGTCCTAACGCCGACGTCAGGAGTAGACAAGATAATTCACAACATCAACAGCGCGTTTGTACGAGTTCGGTTATAAGTCCTGAATCGACTAACATACTTTTTAAAATATTGCCAGTGAAGCTGTTCGCAAACGGAAAGGAAGTAAGTTGCTACGCATTTTTGGACGAAGGATCGGCGGTATCTCTCATTAACAAAACCTTGGCAGATCGTATTGGATTGAAAGGGCCAAAGGAGAGCTTACAGCTACAATGGTTCGGGGATAGAACGGTTACGGAGCAGTCGTCCCGTGTCGACATGGAAATAGCTGGGGCTGGAACGAATGCCAAGAAGTTTCTCCTCAACGGGGTTAGGACCGTTAAAGATCTTAGGCTACCTACGCAGTCACTGCATATAAGTGAGTTACAAAAGAAACATCGATACATGAAGAGATTACCAACACTGGACTACACTGCTGCTACTCCAGAGCTACTGATTGGACTCGACAATGTACACTTATGCGTGGCCAAAAGGACTACTGCGAACGGTTGGAAAGGACCAGTGGTTATTTGGACAAAGCTTGAATGGGTCGTTTATGGATCGGGAGGCAGATGCATAGAAGGTGCGCGGAACCATGTTCTCTTTTCGAACATAGAAAGCGATGAGGAAAGTGATCTGAACCAACTCGTAGAGAAATACATCACTAACGAAGACTTGGGAGTACGAAGCGTTGAGCAACCGACCGAATCCTTCGAGATGGCAAGAGCGAAGAAACTGCTTGAGGAGACTACACTGCGGATAGGATGTCGTTTTGAAGCTGGACTTTTATGGAGAAGCGATGACGTGGTACTTCCGGAGAGCAGAGAGATGGCAAGAAAGAGATTTCTATCTTTGGAAAAAAGATTTCAACGTGACAAGAATTTTCATAAGGAATATGTTCGCAGTATCGCCGACTATCAGCTTAAGGGTTTCGCAAGAAAATTAACCACGGAAGAAGCAGTTATTAAGGGTAATAAGGTTTGGTATCTGCCACATTTTGGAGTTTACAACGCCAACAAGCCTGGAAAACTAAGGTTAGTGTTTGATGCAGCTGCGGAAGTAGGCAATACTTCCCTAAATACAGCGCTACTGAACGGGACAGATTTGTGTGAACCTTTGGTAACTGTATTAATGAAATTCAGACAGAGGCCTGTGGCGGTCTGCGGGGATATCGTCCAGATGTTTCACCTAATTGGAATCCGGCAAGAAGACCAAATGGGTTCGATAGACGACTACGTGATGACAGCCATGACATTTGGGTCAAAATGTTCACCATGTACGGCGCAATACGTGAAGAACAGAAATGCAGATGACTTTAAGGAAAAATATCCAGAAGCTGCGACAGTAATTGTAAAAAATCATTACGTTGACGATTATGTACACTGCTTCTCCAGCGAAAGTGACGCAATCAGGGTGACGAAGCAGGTCATCTGGATTCACGCGCAAGGTGGCTTCGAGCTAACAAGGTTCGTGTCCAATTCAACGCTCGTTAGTCAAAAATTAAACAACAATGAGACCACACCGTCCGTACTCAACCTAGACAAAGAAAACATGAAGAACAACCAAAAGGTGCTGGGGATACATTGGGATACCTGCTTGGATAACCTAAAATTTGTACTGGCTTTCGGAAGGGTTGATTATACGTTGTTGAATGGAGCGAGAACGCCCACAAAACGCGAGATCCTAAAAATAATGATGTCAGTGTTTGATCCTTTCGGTTTGGCTGCAGAATACTCATTAGTAGCAAAGCTATTGCTGCAGTTCACCTGGCGAAAGCAAGTAGGCTGGGACGAAAAAATACCGGATGAAGCGAATGACACGTGGGTAAACTGGCTAGATATGTTGCAAGAGGTGAAGAAAATAGCAATACCTCGATGCTATAGTACCATTTTCTCTGAAGGACCGGTAGAATTGCACATATTCACAGACGCTAGCGAGTTGGCCTATGCAGCGGTCGCCTATTGGAGAATTCCAGAATCAGGCTGTCCAAAAGTTACTTTAGCCTTCATCATCGGGAAAACTAAATGTGCACCATTGAAGCTAGTATCTATACCTCGTCTTGAGCTGCAGTCAGCGGTCCTTGGAGCAAGGATTCGGAAAATGATACTACGATGCCACGACGTAACACCATCACGAATTATCATGTGGAGTGACTCGAAAACTGTGTTGGCCTGGATAAAATCGGACCACAGGCGCTATAAACCTTACATTGCACATAGAGTTAATGAAATTTTGGACAGCACAATGATATCCGACTGGCGGTGGGTACCGAGCTTGCTTAACCCAGCTGACTTTGGAACGCGTGTTAAAAATAAAAAGCGCGAATCATTCTGGGTAAGTGGTCCAAAGTTCTTACTAGAGGATGACCCAAATTGGCCCCAAGGTGAAATAACAGAAACTACAGTAGAAGAACTTCGCTCGAAATCTACTTTTCTTCATATCAACTTAGGAAGCGAAATCTTTAGTAGATTTTCTTGTTTTTTGAGGCTGAAAAGAGTCATGGGCTGGATCCTTCGTTTTCGTGATAATTGTCGTAAGGCTGAGGATGAACGAGAGCATGGATGTTTGAGTTTCGCAGTACTGGACAGAGCAGAATCGGCGATTGTCCGCAATGTCCAAATGGAGGTTTACCGGAATGATTACTTCACCTTAGTCGACAAAGGACAGCTGGGTAAGAGTAGCATCTTGTGGACGCTGACGCCTTGTGTAGATGAAACAGGGGTAATTCGTTTGAATGGTCGCATTAGCGAAGCGATCGCCTTAGCGCCTCGTACTCGTAAACCGATAATACTCCCGAAGGATCATCTTGTTACCGACCTCATCGTAGATTTCTCTCACCGCTATTGGAAACACCAAAATCAGGAAACAATCATCATTGAGTTAAGACGTAAATTCTGGATCCCTCATATTAGAGCAGCAGTACGACGTGCAGAAAAAAGGTGTCAGACATGCAAGAACCATAGAGCGAAACCAGCTACCCCCCTGATGGGACAGTTACCTGAAGACAGGCTGACTCCATACGTGAGACCATTTTCCTATGTCGGATTAGACTATATGGGTCCATTCTCAGTAGCAATTGGGAGACGACGAGAAAAGCGGTGGATCGCGCTGTTTACTTGCTTAACAACTAGGGCGGTTCCTCTTGAAATTGCAAGAGACCTTTCAACAGATGCTTGTTTACTTTGTATTCGTAATTTTGTCAACAGAAGAGGAACACCGGTACGCATACGTTCCGACAATGGGACAAATTTTGTAGGGGCCGATAGGGAACTAAGACAAATGAAAAATTTAGACCATGATATAATCTCGAGCGCCCTCGCAAACAAAGGTATCGAATGGCTATTCAATTGTCCTCTCAATCCACATGCAGGAGGAATTTGGGAACGACTGGTACGAAGCGTGAAAAGAGCAATGGGTCATGCCGTCCTCAATGAGAGCTTACAAGAACACAGTCTGTACAGTTTGATGTGCGAAGCGGAAAACGTCGTAAACTCGCGTCCATTGACCTACATACCACTTGATCACAATGCCTCTGAACCCCTAACACCTAACCATTTTCTTTTAGGGACAGCCAACTCAGAGCAGACACCTCATCCACAACAAGAACAGCTACGGTTCACAAGAAAGCAGTGGCGCAAAGTGCAGCAAATGCAACAGCGTTTCTGGAAGAAGTGGATGGACGAATATCTTCCAGATCTGTGCCGACGGACTAAGTGGTATCAACCTGTAGAACCACTTTCAGTCGGCGACGTCGTTCTCGTTTGCGATAGCACTGTACCTCGTTCAAAGTGGCTCATGGGCAGAATAACGCAAACTTTCCCAGGGAAGAATTAGCAGGTGAGAGCAGCGGAAGTCCAAACCAAAACGGGAACCATCAAAAGACCGGCATGTGTACTGGCTAAACTCGATGTCAGTAGTGAATCTAGAGGGTTGTAGATTCACGGGGTCGGGGATGTTGCGAAGACTAACAATAAATATTTATTCATTATTTGTAAACGCTTGAACACACTCCTACCTAATGTCACGTCGTCCTAAGCTTTGAAAGCAATGCCGGCGTTTTGCTGACTATTCTTTGGAATTCGTAAATAACGACCTAAACTTTGAAAACAATGTCAGCGCTTTGCTGACTATTCTTTGGAATTTGTAAAATAACGACAATTTGAGCGTCACTAGTCATTCCATAGAACGTGACCGGTAGGAGAGGTACAAAAGCGTAAGCAATAAATTTTTCCCTTTTTGAATTCCATTTTTAATTAATACTTTTATAGAAAATAAAACTCTTCATAACATAAAAGGGTGTTCTTATTTTGCCCTCCTCTCCAATAAACAACATAAGCCAAAGCATTTTTTTAATGTTGGTGTTTCACCCATAATTTCAATTACCCCCCTATTAATACCGTCATTTATACATAAAAAACTTTCCTCTAAAGTTGCATCTAGTACGTCCATTTGTGATGCCTTTGGTTCTCCTAGCCAAAACTCATTTCCTGGTGGGTCCACGTTTGCTTTTATATGTAATAAAGATAAAACGCGCTCTTCTAGATGAGTGCATTTTTTTTTGCTGCTTGGGTTGATGAGAATCTTCAACAAGACACTATGTGACCCGTGTCCGGATAGTAGAGTCAGATTCTTACTGACTCAAAACACCCTTCTCTTTCGGTTTTTCTGTACTACAACTAAATTTCCTCATCTAGTAGCTTACTTTTAAAGATGTCGTGTTGCAGGTAGACCTTCGGTAAAATCACCCGCCATTACCATCGTTAGGATGGCTTATTGCTATTGCGCCAAATCTAGCGGTTTCGTACACTGAAGTCGGCGTACTTAACGTCTCATGTCCAAAGTTCAGAGGATGGCATTGTTACAATGGCCATGAAATCTAATTCTTAGCTTTCGAGCGGAGTTTGTTATTTCTTCGTCGACGGTAGTTATCCCTAGGTCCCTTTGTATATCACAATTCCTGAGATACCATGGAGCTTTCACAATATCCCGCATGATTTCATTTTGAAAGGACTGAATAAATCCTCTGTTATTGGCTTTGGTGCAACCCCATAGTTGTATGCCGTAAGTCCATATAGGCTTCAGTACTTGCTTGTATAATAGCAGTTTGTTGTACATGCTTAACTTGGAGTGCCTTCCAAGTAACCAAAACATTTCTCTATACCGGTGTGCGAGCTCATCCCGTTGCTTTTTCACGTGGGCCTTCCACTCATCGAGTGTTTCGCATCGAGTGTAATACCAAGATATTGCTTTATTAGTGTACGGTATTTGTACAAAATTAATGAAAATTGGTCGATTTTCAATATGTCTGTAGGTAAGATGTATGTGCGTTGATTTGGTCTCATTGGGAGCAATACGCCAGCGTTTTGACCATTCGTTGGTTTTGGCTAGAACTCGTTGAAGTTTTTCAGTTGAAGACTCAACTGAGCTTCCCGCTTTTGTAGCCGCAAGTGTACCCTCTGTTTGAGGTATGTCTCTAGTGTACAACAGGTACAATGTAGGGCCAAGGACACTCCCTTGAGGGACTCCTGCTCGGATTTCTTTAAAATCGGATAAGATTCTAGTATCTTATACAAGCTTGACGGTAGAAGCCTGCTTAGTTTGTATTTTAGGCCTTCATGCTTTATCGAAGGCCTGGGAAACGTCAAGTAGGGCTATATTTCATTCGTTCGTGAGTGCAGTTTGTTGGGTCCACCTCCGGTTGCTTTCAACTCCAATTTATTTCCTGCCTTCTTCTTCTTCACTTTGAATTTTAAATCCGTCCAAACCTATTGGTAGATTAATTGTTCATTCCTTTTTTTTCTACATATGTGTATTTTTTGCTTACCTTTAACCATTTCATGTGCATGATTGTTCAGGTACATGATTATTTAAGTCCACTGCAATCTTTTCCCACCGTTGTCTAGCCCGAGTTCTCGCCCAGATTTTTTTTTTCCTCTCGCCATATCTGGATTTGGTGGGTTGCCGTGGCGTAGTGGGTTAGTGCGTCGACTCCTACGCAGAGGGTGCCAGGTTCAATACCCGAATTTACCACCTTTCATATTTTTCACGGCTCCACCTCTTTCGAGTCGAAGGTCCCTTCCACTCGTGAAAGAACAATACGAACGAAGGTCCCTTCCACTCGTGAAAGAACAATAGCACGCACAACACGAGTGGTTGCTGAGAAGCTAGGGCCTGGCCCTCTACGGGGCTGTAGCGCCACCCATATTATTATTATTATATCTGGATTTGACTCCATATGAGTCACCAACTTTTCGATTTGTTTTTTTAGTAGTTATTTGCCTTCCCCTTGAATTCGGCTAAGATAAAAAACTTACATTTTAATTCAAAAATTTCCTTTTTTCGTCAACGACAACCAATGACCGCAAATTTATAATCGACTGAAAATGGCTGCCAAATCTATAAATATCGATTGCTATCGACATTCACAATACCGACATTCACCAACCGACAGTCGATAATCGTTGCGTATCGATTATAGATTGATAATCGACACTCGCAATCATGGCCTAAGACAGGCGGTAACAGTCGGGCCATCATGTACAAGACAGTCTAACTGGACCTTGAAACAAATAGTCTGTCTGTTAGCGACGATGTCTATTCCAACAGCAAATCATCTAACACATACACCAAACTAGTTCACATTTGATTTGTCCAACAAATCAGTTGTGTCATCTCCGAGCCAATTAAGGTCAGCGCTGGGCACAAATCTGACTGCCATTCTGTGGAAGTCACAGCCGGACCAAAACCTCACCCAATCCGATAGTTAAGTCCCACTGATACCGATTTAATCACGCGATAGGTCGTCACATACACTCCGGATGAATGCAATTAAAAATGCCACCCGAATGTAGACCGATGGCACAGTTCAAACAACATTTCGCACCCTCGTAAAAAGTCCAATCCAAAGCCCATATATCTCGTTCGATAACACAGCGTTGCTGGTCACTGTGCCCACCATCCATCGAAGGTGCTTGCCAAAAACAAAAACAAAATAAATAATAAAAAAAAACAAATTAAAGCACCCTCCCCCATGAGGGTATTCCGATCGAATGTGCAATTTAGACACTCACCCCTTGGCTATGCCAGAGCACAGCATGCACTCGCAGACTCCGTCCGTCATCCGGGGTGTCCATCAAATCATACAAAATGACTGTGTAGCCGTAGGTGGCTGTGACAAATTGGACCAATAGAACGGCACCTCATCCTCCGAGTCGGTTGCAAATCAGTCCACAAGAACGAGCGCCTAGCCGAGAAGCGCTCGCCAGTGATAAAGAGATTTATGAACTGAGATACATGCTCGGGAAGGCGTGGTGATACATCGCGTGGGCCGGGACGACAACGACGCGACTTGGGACGGGTAGATGTTTTGCATATTTTTAGAATCCACTCGAAAGTTTTCGACTAAAAAATCTACACTTACACTCAGTCTCTCTCTCCCGATCTCTGTATCTGTCGCCCAGCCTGGGGAGGGTGTCTTATGGATTGTGCTTAAGTGGATTGCGGAGTCATCCGATGTGCATTGATATGCACGCTCGTTGTTTGAGCGGATGAATCCGCAGACTTTTTTGTGCCATCAAATAATTTATTATCATATCGGGGCTGCACTAAAGATAAAACTCGCCCCATTAAGGGAGATAAGGGTTAATGTACCGGCTTCCCCGAGGGAGGGCGAGTTTTTAAAAGAAAATTTATGTCAGTCATGGGTACAGGGCATGGTTTGCAAGAAGCGAGTAGCTCTTAATTTCTCGACGACATACAGTATGAGGCGTGCCCGGCTATTCTCAGTCAAGTGATCCTGATGGCGATGATGAATTCATTTGTGTGCAGAGGCGGTTACAGATGTCTGCGCGATGGGCCATAGTTTGGGTAATTTGGAAAGCTTTTACGGATTCCCTTTGGCAGCGGAAATTCTTCGTTTCCATTTGATGTGAAGGTCTTTATGATGCTGTATTAGGAATTGACTTGGTTAGATTTAGTGGAGCGTAACGAGAGAACCTACTTTTTGCTGGCCAGCTTGAGGGAGAGGATGTGAGGTATCTTTTCAAAACGTCGACATTAGTCGTTGCAATTAGGCCATTATCCGCTAAGTTTTTGTTTCTTGTTTTGCTAAACACTGACAGTCCTATGCACTGACTTGTCCTTTTGTTACGGTGGTAGTAGTGACGGCAATAGTCGGATGACATTTGTGACGATTGACAATTTTGACGGTGTTGCTCCTTAAGACGGTAGCATTCACTCTGTTCTTTATAACGATAGTAGTTATGACGTCGGTATCGTCATATTGACGTTCGTGACGTTGGTAGTGATAAGGATGGTCATTGACACTTGCTGATTCTAGCTGCAACGAAGGGGGTCGTGATGATAATTTTCTTGACAATATTAGCCTTGACTTCAAAAACTGAAGTTTTGAAACGATACCGTCTGCTATGATAAGCAAAAATATACAATTTACGCCAAAAATGAGCCATCTTCTGGAAAGATGCAAATTCACTGACTCTGTCAACGCATGTTTTAAGTGCTCAATTATTCCATTCTGGTATCCCAAGGCTATGCTTGCGTCTCCGCAAAAACAGCTGGAAATTCAATATCCTCCTCAGCCAGACAAGACTGAGAAGTCTTCCACGCCTACACACCAAAACACACGCTTCCCTCCCATAGGCCATAACTAGGTCAAATCCGTCCATAGGCAAAGTTTCACAAAATCTGCCGGAAGGAGAACACAACATTGTGGATTGACATCACAACACAATTGTATCTAATGGCTTTTCCTTTGTTTCACACAAATTTACAATGCGCCCCCAACTCCGTACCGTTCCGTCTATCCGTCGCACAGTGTTCTTAAGTAACGCAAATCATCACTTGAAATGTTTGGAATGTGTCCTAAGTTTTGTGGTGAGCTGTCAGAGGATGCAGGGTGTGAGAGAATAAATAAAACACATGGTTGTGAATGAAAACACTCACATCCAAGCTGGATTCGTCCACAGGGGTTGGGGATATATCGACTCCTTGACCTGGTGGTTATGACAGCCTGATGAAGTGTGCGTTACGATGCGGGACCTCTTGTCATTGAGGGTGAAGTATTGCGCTGATATGAAGATGTGGTGGGAGCAGAAGATTGGAGAGAATAGGACTTTGTTCGCCAGCAGCTGTTGGTGATTCCAAGAGATCTAGATGAGGAGCGTCGTTTCTTTTTTTCTGCACTCTATATTCACCTCAACAAGAACCAACGCAACTTAGTCAGAACAATGCAATCAACAAGGTGTTAAAAGGGCTGTTCCCGAAAAGGTAATTAATGGTGACATTATAGAGGTGTTATCTGCAACAGACAGCGAACGAAGGCAAAGACCAAACCGAAGTCTGTTCACAAAACAAAAAATAAAAACGTCCACGAGTTCGGTTCTAAAAATGCTTTGTACACTTTATTAGCCACACTTGTCACACAAAAAATCCCAACACTTCACACACTAGCTCTTGACAGCTAACAACGTTCCATCCTGTTCCGAACTGCTTGCGATTCCCTGACTCGATGGCCGTCGCTCAGACAGTCGTGTAACCGATCCTGTCGCCTCGAAATGCTTCACCCAAGTTTTGATCGTGCTGGCCGATGGCAAGGCGTGCGATGCGAAATGCCTTTTGAATAGTTTCTGTGCTGTCGTCACCGAATCACTGTTCTTGTAATAGGCTTTAATTATAAACGCCCGATGTACACCGGTCCAATGATCCATTGCAACTGCTTGCAGGGACCCGTGTCTCGTCGCTGATATACGTATGATTACCAATCATCATGCATCCGGTGTGTCAGATGACTCAGGAGCGTAAATAATTGGGCCGATGAAAGGGCGCGGAAGTGTCGAAATAACACTTTGATGGACATGCATGCTAATCTCTCACCTTGTCCAACACCTAGGCTCATTAGCGGCCGTTCATTTATTCAGCATAACATTTTTGACAGCGCAACGGTCACAGCCACATCGAGACTGTGCTGTGAGAGATGCATATCAGGTCCTAGCGAGTAATTAAGGGGTGAGTTTAAATTGACAACTTTCCCTGCCAAGAAATCAGATTCCCGTCCGCACCACACAGCCAGTGGTGGCAGCAGACGAAAATAAACATACGAAGGTAGCGGACATACAAAGGAAGGCCTTCGGGCGGAGCGTTGAATTATATTTAAATTTTTTAAAGGAACGTCAAAGACAAAACGATTTCGGCAGCAAAGTGGGTGTGACCGATATGTCACTGCTTTAGGTGCATGATGTGTACTGAATGTTTGATGCATTTCTCGAAAAGAATGCGGTGTCATATGAGATATTTAAGCGCTCACGTGAGTCATGGTGAATTAAGTCATAGGGTTTTCTGAAGAAAATTGTACCAGTGAATTCTCTGAATATGATGAATGAGTATAGTTGGATGCCAGCCCATCCCCAGGACCAAATTTTCGCATCAAAAGTAGATAGCTCCTCCTTTCGGCAGAAGTTCTGAGTGTTGTAGCGTAATATGGCTGTGATGACAGAACAAATTATCTATTCTAATGTAGAATATTAAACCACCAACTGTAGAAGCCGTTCAGAAAGGCCAGTCGGGCCAGTCCAACCAGCCTAAGGTGTAGACCACGCTGAGCGAAACGGGCTCCACTTCTTCACTCCAAAGTATATTGCCACAGAGAAACGTGTAGGGGTAGCAATGGATACTGGATAAATAGTAGATAGTCGTGTTATATGAAGCTAACAAGAGGAACTTCTACAGATGGTCAGATCTTTGGGTAGATATCTCCAATAAAATGCACCAAGTTAGTTGGAGTCATTCTTCGTCAGCCTGCGCCATCTTAAATGCGGGTGTCCACTTTCGTACAGTCTGGCATTTGAGCGCTCTTCCGTCTCTTAATTAATTGTCTTTATAATAGACTGCAGTTTTGTATACCTACCAAGTATGTGGTTCTGACTCATCCAAGTCTTATCTCCGAGCGAATCTTTTTGATTTCTGTCACCCGTCTTTGGACCCCGAAATCAGTAATGCAGCATACTTTAAAAACTCTTTATTTGGATACCTGATCATTGTACTGTAGAAGTCTTAATGATGCAGGAAAAAATCAATATGACATGAAACAAAAAAATGGCATCAAAGAAAGAGCGATGTTTCGCTTGCAAAAGCTTTATTGCAACTGTCAAGTTAACGAATGCTTAGGCGAGGTAATTGACAACATACCTGAAACATATTCACATATTGAAATGATGTTTTCTTGACGAAACTTATTCATACTTTACAGAACTGTTAACTATGTATAAACGATCATGAAATTGCTTAGGCGATACGGGCGAACCACATGCTTATTATATATCCCGGCGTTATTTATTATCTCTTACATTTTCCCTCCTCTGGAAAAATTCCCTCCTATTGGCAATCTCTATCGGAATGTTTTTTCCCAAGGTTAGTTCGAAATTGTATCTGAAAATGTGATCAGTGAATGTGGGCTATCCCGAGGTGGATGCAGATCAGCAGCCAAATGTCGGAGCATAAAAATAGCACTCCCTAATGGTATAGAAATGTCAACAAACGAGAAGGTCAAGTATCATGGCGTTAACTTCACAGAAAGGTTGAAGTTCAACAGACATTCGAAACTGACCCTTAAGATGGCCAACCTAGGCTCTCATCGCATATATCCCTTGATGCGCAAGCAAAATATATTCAGCCAGAGGAATAAGATGCTGCTCTACAAGCAGCTTATGTGGCCCCATCTTAACGTACGACTTCCCAATATGCCATACCATCTCTAAGACCAGCCTGATGAAGCTCGCAATTGTTGAAAGGAAAATACTGCGAATATGTACCGCACTCATCTTCGATAGAGACCGTCAAAGACACGACCAAGCACGCTTACTCCTACAACAGTACATGGTGACACTGTTCAGAACGCTAATACTAGACATCAACAACCATCCTAATGAGGAAATCAGGAACTTGAGAAACACAATCCCTGCTAAACGAACAGAGCTTTCCAATCACGTCGAACAACGAGCTGCCTGGATTCTACCAGAGCAGCGATAGCAATCACCATCGAGGCTAAATCGGCTCCCAAATCCAAAACGATCACCATGGACACACGGATTTGAACAACCCGATTTAAGCACTAGACATTGCAGGACTTAAAAAATAAACAATAAACCGATACTAATACCAAATGTTAAATTAAAAAATGTATATCAGTTGGGCCCGAGTTGTGTGATATTGTTTGTAAGCCTAGTTGTAATCTCAATCGTAAAAATAATTTTTCTGTTCAATAAAATTTTTTAAATCGCTTTTAAATCAGTGTATGTGGTAACATTTGAGGATATATTTGAAAAGTTGGTTTGTGTATTGGGTGGTTTCAATAATTTCGTTGCATACTCTTGGAAAATTACTTTTAATTGATTTTATACTGAAGGGGGAAAATTGAGGGAAATTGCGTGAAATTTACCATTTACCATAAATCCTTCACAATAGTGTGGAGTAGTGGAGTGCTTTTTCCTTTTCCTCTCGATCACTCTTCGCAATAGTGCTTTTTCCAATAAGAGAAAAACCTCGAGGGAAATCTATTCATAATAACATTGTATGAATAATGAAACCTAGTTACCTTAGTTTCATATACAATGATAGTAAACATGATGAAGTTTCGGCTTATTATCTTATCTATAAAGCAGAAAGTTTGTGTGTCTGGCCGACAAAGGCTCCGAAACTACACGTCGCAGAGCTCTGAAATTTTCAACAAAAATCATTCTAAAATTTTGAAGTCGGTACGACATACGGTTCGGAAGTTACGAGCACTTTTTAAACGGGAATAAAATTCTCAAAATAAGGGTGTTTGCATCAATCCGGTATGAAACCATTTCAAGTTGCGTAGTCGTGGATATCAACCATCCCCCAGTGTGTTGTAACTTCCATATATACACACACACATTTTTCATATCTTGCTTTGGTGCAACCATTCATTTTTTTCTACGTCTCAATCGAACATATACGAACGACTGCCTGAGTCACGAAAAGGAAACAATAAACATTTTCGCGCTTTTCTTATTTTGTTATACCCAAACTATCTATGCTTGATTAGCCGATTTAGATAAAATTTCAGAGCTAGACTAATTACATAATGTGTTACAAGATAGTCTAATTTTTTTCATGGTTCATGAAGTTTGACTTCAATTTGCACAACAAGTGAACATCGCGCGTAGGTACATAGATGGGATTTCCAAGAACTTTTTTTTATGAGTCGCTTGATAACCCTCGACGTTGTGTGTAAATGGTTGAGAAAAAACCGTAAATTCCGTCCGTTGTGCTGCAGCACACATTAATAATTCAAACTTCAACATGTATGCACACAGTCAACGAATTGTACTCATTATGAGTAGGGATGTGAATGAGAGATTGGGATAGGCATCAATGACAAAAGAAAATTCAAATTCTTCTCTGAGATCTGGTTCGAGCAGTCTTATTATTGTTTTAAATTAAAAAGTGCGGTAATAATGCAGGTAAAGTATCGGTTGAAGAAACAAACCCGGGTACGAAATCTAGTAACTACATAAATACAAAATTAAAAATTCGTAAAAATCTTATCATATTTCTGTTGTACCAATTGTCCGTTCTTCTCTATGTTTGAACTGCACGTCAAATATTTTTCTGTACTCCATGTTCAATACTCCACTATGAATTCTTACAAGTTAATAAGAATAATATTGCAGTTTTAGTATCCTTAACGAAATAAACAAATAAGTATGTAATGATGACCGGTATCTACAATACATTGGTATTCGGAACGTAATTTATAGCGAACCCGTCCTTTCGGTGCATTCCATCCCGATGTGTCACAAGCAGCCAATGACAAAAGTAAGTGAGTGTAGAGTTTAAAGGTGCCTGTGTTCTCAACAACAAATAATGCCAAACGGGAGTCCAAGAACATATGCATTTTCTAAGATAATTAGCAGAGAGAGGATCTTACCAACTGTCTTTACACTGAAGATAGTATCGACTGCGTTTGTGTAAACATGATTCATGTCTTCCTGATTCCAAATATATGTTATTTATATTTTCCTTTTTTTTTTGTATACCGTTACTGCGCTTTCTTGCCTTTTTGTGACGTTGTTACTTTTTGCCTTTTTTGAAATTTTTTAAACGTTTTTTTCGCTTGAAAAAATATAGAATGTATACCTTTGCAGGTATGCTTCGTCTAAGTTCTTAGACGCACAAGAAAAAAATGAAGATGGATGGACGATTTTTTGAAGACTTAGAAAAAACGGGTATTTTAAAAAGCTCTTGATAGTTCCATTCTACAAAATAGTTGAGTTTGATAATTTGAAATACCTCAAGAGTAACCTGCGCCAAATGCGTTTGCAAGCAAAGCTTAGAAGAGCCATCTAAAGTTCATTACGTTTTTGGTTTGTGACCAGGGGCCTATTTGACAGAACATAAATCTCATAAATTGTATGATTCTGACACTTTCGCTGTATGATTTCTGTTTCTCAGATTTGTTGTATGAGCCGCTGTAATGCAGCGTGTATCACCTGAAGTTTACACTGGAAATATGGGAAAGTTGTATGATTCAGTTTCACAGAAAAATACCATACAGCAGTTTTTTGAAATTTGAACATACAGCACTTAAAACTGCTGTGTCACTACAAAAATGAGTTTTCAAATGAGAAAAATGAAAAATGATTTTTGAATAATGAATGATTGTTCATCTTGGAATGCTAGTTCGTCAAGAAATTTTAATTTAAAATCATCTACTATTTGGAAAAATTGTCTTATGATAGAATTAATCGCAATAATTTCGAAATCATAATTTTCTTCATTATTGAGGAACTCCATTATTTAGTGTTTTGTTTGTTTGTATGGTGTCTGGATTTAATTCACGACACTATTTAGTTTGCAATGAAATTTGTCATAAATTTGTCGTCAAAATAATGCACATCATACAACAAAGAACATATCATACAATACTTCCAGTAGAATCTGTGAAACAGAAAATTGTATGAAATAGGCCCCAGGCGGGCTCTAATATTTTTTTTCTTTTAAGTACATAAGTATTTGCTTTCGAAAACTGAGTGTATTTGAATTAAATATTAATCAAAACCCAGACTACCTATATGCTGTAAGCTCACTTTTGACGCTTACTACGTACGTATGTGTCTAAATCCAGAGATAAATCAATTTCAGCGACTGAGTTTAATGTTGTAAGTGGTGTTTTTTTTCCGAAAAAAGATAAAAAACAGGATAGGTCTCAGTTCGAGGATCAGTGACAGACTCTTTATTTGCTATAATTTACATTCATTTACAGACTATGAGAGAGCTGCTAGTGGAGAGTTATCAGAAGAATCAGCCGATCAAATAGCGCAATCCATAGACTATGTTATTCACATGAACATTTACAACATAAGAATGACAAATAGACATTTATGTGTACTCACAGTAGCGTACAAAAGTAAAAATGATTTTAATTTAAGTTAGTCTTAATTTAATTTAGTAGTGCATTCACCACCACACTTAGACCATATTGGTCCATTGTGATACCCGCGGTCAGACTACAACCACTGATTCACTACTCCAGTAAGAGTGCCGTGAATTTGATCCCAACGGCAAATGGTGACTGGACCAGATTTAAAAACCAAATAGAAGCGTATTAACTTTGCTATCACTGGGACTCGAACCGGGGACCCCGCTAACCAGGGGCACGCACTCTACCAACTGCGCCATCCAGTCGTTACTTTAGTCTAGATAGTGCAATTTAAGAACTCACACTTAAATGATCTAACGCATGCAACAGTTTATTATTATATATTATGTAGCGATGTAGTGAAAGATACCTGCACAGTTCAGTCTTTTTTTCTGGAGGCAATGAATTTGCTAATACTAATATTACTTATTTTATACCACGTTTCCGCCGAAAGAAACCACGAGGTTTCATCAATTTTCTCCGAACTTACCAGGTTTCGCCATTCATTGTCGGGGTCTGGAAACATCGCGGTTTCTGATAAACCTCGTTGCAGCCTCCTTGAATTCATCCGCATGAGAGGTTGCCAAACTGAACAAGCCTACAGAGCGAACATCAGTTTCTTTTTGTGATCACTTTCTCATTCTACCACTTCTATCCGCTGGTGTTCTCACACTATTATTTCCTGTCAACAGACAGCTGTTCTGGCGGCTATTTAAAAATTGACAACGAGTGACATTTGTGATTACGCACTTATGTGCACTTATAGATTAAGTGCGAATGACTCGAAAATTGAGAGCGAAACCACTTCAACCTCGGTGGAAACGGTCTATTGAGTTTATCTGGACTCTAATCGCGTAAAGCGACAATCGTCTTGCGATAGCGTCTGAGAGATATCGTTTTGCCTCATTCGCGTAAGCTAAAAACTGTCAGTAACTAGCGTCTCGACGACTAATTTTTGGCGATACCTTGTCCAGTATCGTCACCTATTAAATGAGAACAAATTGTGTATATATATCTTGTTGTACACTTTTGAGTAATTTTCAGAGTTGTAAGTCGCATTTGTATTAGTTTTGTTCGCAAACTGAAATGAGAATGTGTTAGTGAAATTTGAGAGGAATAAGAGCACAGATGTCATTTTTACGTGAGAGATATTATTTTCAGAGCACGGAAAATGTAAAGATGGGCGAGACGATAGTGATGTTCTTACATGAAGCAAATTACCGACGATATCATCGAAATGAATCAAAAGGACGACCGTCGTTACGCGTTACGCAATGAGAGCCCTGAACCTAGCGGTTTCGGTGTGGAAACGTTGTTTTAACTACACAATTTTTTTTTAATATCCACAAACCTTATTGGATGCAGTCTTTCACCATCTTTCACCATCACTCAGGCAGAAGTAAAACTAACCATACCATTTCTAGACCAACTTTCAAAGCGCACATTGGCGTCGTTAGCATTGTTTGAAAATCGTTGAACAACTGCCTCTGCGCACTCGTTTACTTCCATACTGTATGTAATGATCGCTCCATCCATATTAAACTATATATATCCTTGTAAGCAACGAGTATGCTGACCGCAGTCAACATTTCAGATGAATCTGTTTTCTATTGAAAATTATTAAATTTGATTTCCTTGCATTTAAGAATAGATTCAATCCCTGACGACATTTGTTAAACTGCACAAAATCATTTTTGCTCATTCAGTATAAATCGCAAAACCAAGTTCATTGCCAACCACCATGTCTAGGTTTAACATTCCTGCCACACTAGATAAGTTGTGCAGGATGACAACTGCAGGCTCCGGAAAGGAAACAATCTCAAGATATGTAGGTTGTGAGAAGTGTGTGTATAACTCATATCCCGACACAGACACCGACGGGACACGGCTGAACGGACGTCTGGCTAATCGTGCTTCTGATTTGCCAGAAGTCCGTTCAGCTGCTAGCATACGACATTTGCCGAACGCAGCGATTCGTTAATGATTTCAAATTAAAAATAGTACAAGAAGAATTTTTTGCAAATAATTATTAAAAAATCAAAAAACACGGGAAAGATTCTTACAATTTTTGCATTAAGTATTTACAAAGTCAATGGGACCGAGCATTTGCGAATGTTGAAGTTTTAGAATGGGTACTTTTCCGCCCAGTTTTCGAAAATATCCTCATATTTTCCCAGACGGAACTCCAGCGCGCACTCGAAAGGTTTGTGGCCATATGCGCTGATTCTGGGATTAAGGATAACGTGGACAAATTAGAGGTTATGGTAATTTCCAGAACGCCTGTTCAATGCACTCAACATGTTAGTGGAGTCCCATTGAATCAGGTAGAGAAGTTTAAGTATCTCGGGGTCTTCTTCACGAGTGATGGGAGGAGTAATACTGAACTTTCCTGTAGGTTCGGTCAAGCTGGGTCAGTTTTGACACTGTAATCAGAAAGGCCGAGCTTAGTGTGAAAGCCAAGTTAGCAGTATTTGTTTCAACTCTCACCTATGGTCGTGAAATTTGGGTAATGACCGAAAGAATAAGATCGCGAATACAAGCTGCTGAGATGAGATTTCTTCGTGCTGTTGTGGGAATTACTTACTTGTTAACACGATAGGGAGCGAAGAACTCAATGTTGAGCAGTTGCTTCTCCGAACGGAATGAGCTGTGCCTCGTTGGTTTGGTCGTTCAATTCAATTTAATTTCAATTTTATTTATAATTCATTTATGCATTTCTTACACATGTTTATCTGCAAAGTCAGAATGGCTTGTCTGCAGATGACTAATCACAATAGCATTTTAGAATTATATAAGTTGAAATTCATTAAATTTAATTGTATTTAAAACAGTTAAAAATTTATGAAACATAGCAGTATATCAAGTTACAGTGGTTGAGGTGGTTTGAGGTTTACATTTTGATATTTTAATTTGAAGAATTTAGGTAGATTTCTTTTACTTTTTTAATAATTTCTCTATTCGGTAGGTTGCGAATTTCCCTTGGGAGTTGGTTAAGGATCATTGGAATTCCCATGTTAAATGTCCTTCGAGCATATTCGTTCCATATTCCTTCATATAGCTGCTGCTGCCGTCTTCTAGTGTTCACCATCTGCTGTGTCTGAATCTTGTATGTGCTGTCGTCACAGAAGTTGGCCAGTATTTCCAAATTGTATATTTGGCAGATGTTGAGCATACGTGTTGGTTGATTTCTTTGTTGCTGAACTTCTCTTGTACATCCTGATTCCAGCATAAGCTTCTGTAGTCTTCTGTGCACATTTTGTAGCGGTTGCAATTGAGACGCTTTTCCCCACGCTAATAAGCCATATCTTAGATGCGATTCCACCAAGCCCATGTAGCATTGTCTGAGTACTCTTGGTGTACAGAGTTTGCTTAGGTGGAAAAGGGCGTACGCAGCTTGGCACAATTTCTTCTTCAATATCTCTATAGGGTAGTTCCATTTAAAATTGTAGTCAGTCATTAGTCCTAGATACTTATACGTTGACTTATATTCTATATTTCCCGTGCAGTCATGATCATATTCCGTTATTCCATCACAACCATGTCTGTGCAGACAATCTACGCTGTGCATTCGTTCTGGGAATATGCGGCGGGCGAATGTGCATTATCTTTGTCTTAAGTGCGTTGATAATTAATCCATGGTCGTGACACCAAGATGCAATTCTATTAAAATCTAATTGCATAAGTTTCGCCGCTTCGTCCACGCTCCTATGGCTAACTACGATCGCACTTCAGCTCTGACAGTAGATCATTGACATATATAATAAAGAGACGCGGACCTAATCTTGACCCTTGTGGAACACCATATTCGAGTTTTTCTTCATTGCTTGTGTAATCACCAATTTTAACCTGGAATGATCTGTTACTCAGATAACTTGCAAGCCACGTTAGGATGTCACCCCGTACACCAATCTTTTCTAGCTGCCTCAAGATTCGTTTGTGGGATAAAGTGTCGAAGGCTTTCTTAAAATTAATGAAGAGAACTACTGAGCTATGATTTAAATCCAAAATTGAGTACATTTTGTCTGCAAAGATAACTTGCAAACCACGTTAGGATGTCACCCCGTACACCAATCTTTTCTAGCTGCCTCAATATTCGTTTGTGGGATAAAGTGTCGAAGGCTTTCTTAAAATCAATGAAGAGAACTACTGAGCTATGGTTTAAATCCAAAATTGAGTACATTTTGTCTGCAAAATCTGCTATCAGTCTATTTATATTTTTTCCTTTGCGAAATCCAAATTGATTCTTGCTGAGAATGTTATGTTTTTCTATGAAAGTGTATAACCTTCTAGCCAACACTTCTTCTAAAACTTTATCGTCCACTGATAGTATTGAGGTCGGTCTGTAGTTCAGGATTTCACATTCTTTCCGCTTTTGTGAATCGGTCGAACTATCGATTTTTTAAGCATGTTTGGTTTAGAGGCTTGATCTAGGCTCATGTTGATCAGTTTTGTTATTATTGAATATAGGGTTTGAGCGCTGTTTTTTAGATCTTTTGGTCTTATTCCATCTACTCCCGCCGATTTGTCGCTTTTCAACGAACTTAATATGTTGCATACCTACTCAACTGATACATCTTCGACGTAAATTTAATGTTGTACACTGCTTGTGTTGTAGTAGAGTGTTTGGTACCTACATTCATGAACAATTGTTCGTACTTCTGAAGTTAAGGTTTTCGCGAATTTATTGACCAGGTCTTGGACGTTACTTTCATTTGAGAAATTCTTTTTTAAAACATCATCCAGATTGCATTTCTTTTTACCCATCATGTAGCACGTATGTCCGCACCCGCACGACTTCCGAGGCGGGCCTAGAATGCGATTCCATCAGGTAGGCGACCACTTGGTAGACCCAGGATCAGATGGTTGGACCAAGTCCTTAAACTCGCCTGGTTATACTTGGGCATAACCCCTGATGAGTTAGAGTCGATGCCGGAGGAACGTCTTGCATGGAAATCTCTCGTGCGTGGTTTACCCCCCCGATCCTCTTTAATGGATCAGAAAATGATGATACTTCTCCGTTTAGTTGTGGGTTGTGACCCTGTTGTACAAAATTAATGTTCATTATTTGATGTGGGTCGCCGTGACGTAGTGGATAAGTGCGTCGACTCCTACGCAGAGGGTGCCAGGTTCGATACCCGAATTTACCACCTTTCATATTTTTCACGGCTCCACCTCTTTCGAGTCATTGACAATGCTCAAAGAGTATTCCTGTCTAGAAAAAGCTTCTCAACTTTGCCGTTCAGAGTCGGCATAAAACTGTAGGTCCCTTCCACTTGTGAACGAACAATAGCACACACAACACGAGTGGTTGCTGAGAAGCTAGGCCCAGGTCCCCCTCGGAATGTAGCGCCACCCATATTAGATTATTATTTGAACGATAGGTGGTTTCGATATTCATGCCAGTCAAAGTTTCGATAAATTTGCGTATGAAATGTTATGTCACTTTCACATAATGATGGTAGATAATCAGAAGACTTCAATGCAAAGACTAGATTCGTTGAAAGTCTATAATGTGTTCTATTTAAATTTATTTTTATAAGGTACCTGTTAATTAATTACTTTTTCCATTGTTAATTTTTTTGTGATCTAAAATATGGTTACCGTAAGTATAGTCGATACACGAATCGAGTTGTACCTTCAAGTGGAGTTTTATGTGACTAAGCCTTAATACAGACCAACAGTTTGGATAAAAGGATCCAATCTTAAGCATTGTTTCATCACACGGAAGTTTTTGAAGGTTCCCATCTGAGTGCCTATCGTTCTCTTCTCTACGTCTTTCGCTCTTTCTTTAAGGCCAACCCTTTTCTTTTATAGAGCTAATCTTAGAATATTGAAGCGAGTTTTGTTGAGGCACCCTTGTGTTAGTTATTGCATGCATTTCTTTCCTTCCGGCGTTTACTTCGGTGTCCGGGGTGCTTATATGATAAAGCAGCTTCCGAAATCGCCCCGATTATACTTGTTGGCTGCTATTGTGAGTGTTAACTTTCAACTTTCATTCGTTCTCATTGTCCTTAACAGAAATGATGTTAAGCTAACCCGTTTGAAGGACTTCACTTCATCGCAGCCTCCTTTACATTTTAGTAGAACGACACTTTCCTCCGGTCAGGCTGAATTGCTTTCAGTAGAAGATTTCTTTCCCCTCTTGACCTATCCAAGCTTTTAACTCCTTGTCTCTTTGGGAACAGGGCTGATCTGACTTAAAGCCTCCTGTAATGCGTATGTCCATGAGTACCTCATTCTGACTGTCCAGTGCTTCTCCATCCAAATGAGACCGACTTTGGAGACTAGTTCTGTCAGACATATTTCTCAAACATACTTAGCCCTGATATGCTTTTCATATTTGAATTGGTTGGTGCGTCGACTCCTACGCAGAGGGTGCCTGGTTCGAATCCCCAATCTACCAACTTTCATAATTCACAGCTTCCACCTCTTTCGAGTCACTGACAATGCTCAAAGAGTATTCCTGTCTAGAAAAAGCTTCTCAACTTCGTCGTTCAGAGTCGGCATAAAACTGTAGGTCCCTTCCACTTGTGAACGAACAATAGCACGCACAACACGAGTGGTTGCTGAGAAGCTAGGCCCAGGTCCGCCTCGGACTGTCGCGCCAAAAATATTATATATTATAACGATCCCCTTTCTGTCCTTCTGTTACGCCTTGTAGTCATCCCTTCCACGCACCATTAATCAAAAGCAATAGAATAGACCTTTAAATGCGTCATCTGCGTACTTTTTCACACGTTACAATACCACGCATCACATCTCTAAATGCAACAACAAATGTCATCCAAGTTTCAAATTCAAATGTTGAATACCTAAACGAAACCGTATGAAGACGTGCAAGACTGAAGACATCCCTTATCCTCACATCCCCACCAATTTATTTCACCAATTCTCATGGCGTGCCCTTTTCGTTCTCATTTGCTGCTTTTTCACTGTCATCTTAGTGCGCCAATTTCGGCTGGACACTGGCCAATATTTCAAAGAGCAGAAAGCAAGAAGAAGCGAAACAAAAAATTGCAACACCTGGCATTTAGTCGCATTTTTATCCCAATTAATCATCATAATGCAGCATGTGGCTTTAATTATTCACGGGAGCAGCAAAAGCGACGCCATCTCTACCGAGAGGGAGAGACTCTGATTTATTCATGGGCTCACCTCTCTGGTGCTCTTGTGTTCTGGTGTTCTGGTGCTCTATGGTGGCGTGGTGGGCGATGGGAATCCCTGTTGATCCTTTTCTACTCTCGCCTAACCTGGCCAGGCTGCTGGCTGTGTGAAAGCAGTTTAAGCGTCGGCAACTGTGCGAATTGCCATAAAAATTGCAACACCAACACTATTATCCCCGAGAGCCTGTGAATTCCATTTTGAATTGGACGAATGGGTGCCGTCAGCGGGGGCGATGCATTGCAAGCATCTGCCGGTAATATCCTTCGAGTGGAATTTCAATGTTGCATCCAGTGAAAATGGTTTGGGTAGAGCTTTAAATGGAACCACCTGCTGTTGCTTGAGTGTCTAGGCTGAGAGCACCAACACCCGACACCCAACAATGCAACGTAACGATCCCTGGATGCGTATCTTAATTAATATTCAGATGAGATTCACGTTTCCGTTTAAATGGTATTCTGCTTCCTTGAATGCGTGCCTGCGAGAGCTGTGAGTAAAGATGTATGTGGGCTTTGCAGGCCTCTCTGTGTGCATGGGAGCTTCGTTGGGGCGCATTTTCGGATCCAGGATTTTTGCTGGGAGGTTTTCTTTTACTTTAACGCTGGGTATCCCCATGGTGGGAGGACGACCAGACTTGTAATTGATGTGCTCCGTTTTAATTGAACACCTAAAATCGCTTGAATCGATTGCTGGCTGGCGGTGCTGTGTGTGCGGCTCGAGGAATTTCATGTAAACAACAGTGGGTTGTTGAAAGGAATGACACACAAAAATGTCATTACGGTGACAAACTTATTGTGCTTTGAGTGTCAAACATTAAGGAATTGGGATCGAGTCAAGGTTTACATGATCTTGGGTCTCGATTGAATATATAGTGACTTTTTAAAGATATACAATGCTTTTATTTAACAAGATGTATTTACATAGTTTACTACACTCGACAGCTCCTTATGCTCTACTAACCCACCTCTCATTCTCCTGTACATATAAATATATATATATATATATGTTAGAGTGTAAGCATACTTAAGTGTATCTAAGCATGCTTGAGTGCAAGCATGTTGAAGTCTAAGTCAACTAGAGGTAGTCAGAGTAACCTAGTATTAGGTTGGAAATATATCTACCACGGGAAGCCAACGACCGTACCCTTTCGCGATCCAAAGCGCCTGTATGTCCTCTCTGATTCACCCGATCGTTGGCCACTCTCTCTTTCACTCAAGAGGGTAGTTTATGTTGATGATTGAGTCAATTGAGAAAAGGGATAATTTTTATTCCTCGCTCAACACTAGAGACCAAGCGGCAGAAGTGAGCATGTTTGAGCATATTGGATTCAATATTAGCTGCGTTTTTTTGCAAGCGTATATACGCTTAATTTTCAGTTTCCATGTAAAATACACTAACAACGAGTCCTATATCCGCTTAACTTACTCATCATATCTATCGCCGCTTAAGGAATAAGCGCGGATAAAAACAATGCGTCCAATCTTTATTTTCTGTGTGTTCATTCCAGAATTCAGTCATTCATTGTTTAGGTTGCTGTATGTGGCTTACACCTTCCGGTTTGGTTGATGTATTAGATCATTTTTCAATTTTTTGGCATCCATAAGTATGCAATTTTTGGTATATCCAGAGTCTCTGCTATACATTGCGTTTATGTGTCGTAATCGATTCTTTTCATTTGATGAACATTTTTTTATTTTATAATTATTAAGTGTTTTTGCTTTTAAAGTGATGGTCACGTACGTGGTTTAAGGTACACAGTCACAAAACGAAGATTGTGACCATCAAAGATCACTCACCTTCCAAGATTACACCCCTGACTGCTTAGCAAATGTCATAAATGTCGTCGGTGCTGCCAAGATTTTATGATGAATCATTAAGCGCCTTTGATCGTTTTTTGTGCACTTCAAAATTAAGCGTATATACGCTTGCAAAAAAACACAGCTATTATTTCCTAACATACATTGCAAGGTGCTACTTATTATCTTCATTATTGGAAAACATGTCAATGGGTGTTCACATGGGAACCACAATAGCAATAGTGAGAAAAAAGAGCGATCCAAAGCAGACTTAACTATTTAATTTGATTGATTGAAATCATTGTTGATAAAATCAATGAATGTCAATGAACGCTTTCATAGTCAATACTGGCAAATTGAAATAGTCTGGTGAGCTTAAACATGAAGCAGAATCTTCCAAATTTGATACGTGACGGACCCTGTTCATCTTGGGCCATCTGTCTGGTAAAAACGACACCATTCCTTGTTAGCTTCTCTGCACTCTAGTTGTATTTGCATCACTTATAAATTCTGCACAAGGCTCTATCTCATCCTTTACTGCCTTAAAAGTCCGAATATGTGTGACATATAACTCCTAGAGGCTTTCTAGTATATTAATTTCTTCTTCTTCTGGTGGAGCACAGTCCTGGTTGGACCTGGGCCTCAAACAACAAGCCTCTCCAGCTGGCACGATCCTTAGCCAGTAATCTCCAATTGCGCTCGCCAAGTTGGTTGAGGTCCTTCTCCACCTGGCTGCGCCATCGGTTCCGTGGCGTTGTCTATTGCGTTTTCCATACGCTCTACATGGGCTTGCTATCTGAGGCGTTGAATCCGAATATGCCTGGCTAGGCTCATGTCGCTCATGCCCGTACAGTTCATGGTTGAATCTTCTTCTCCAAAAAACATCAAAAAACAAAAAAACAGGACCAAAGATTGAGTGCAAACTTTTTTCTCAATTAGACCAAGGGCTTCTTCATCTGCTTTTGTCATTAGCTGTGTTTTTTTTCAAGCGTATATACGCCTATTTTTGAAGTGCACAAAAAAACGGCGCTTAATGATTCATCATAAAATCTTGGCAGCACCGACGACATTCATGACATTTGCTAAGCAGTCAGGGGTGTATCTTGGAAGGTGATGAGTGATCTTTGATGGTCACAATCTTCGTTTTGTGAGTGTGTAGCGGAACCATCACTTTAAAAGCAAAAATACTTAATAATTATCAAAAGAATCAAAAATGATCTAATACATCAACCGCACCTGCAAGTGTAACCCACATACAGTAACCTAAACAATGAATGAATAAATTCAAGAATGAACACACAGAAAATAAAATTTGGAAGCATTGTTTTTATCCGCGTTTATTTCTTAAGCGGCGATAGATATGATGAGTAACTTAAGCGGATATAGGATTCGTTAGTGTATTTTACATGCAAATTGAAAATTAAGCGTATATACGCTTGCAATAAAACGCAGCTATTGTTCAGGTTTTCTGCCCCATAGAGTGGGACAGGGATGGTCAAGGTATTATATAATATTAGCTTGGTCCTTCGAGAGAGGGCTCTACTACTCAATTGCTTCCAGAGCCCAAAGGAAAAGTGATTGGCAAGAGTTATTCTGCGTTCAATCTCGATACATTTTTGTTAATACTCTGCACTTGGGAGCCGAGATAGACGAAGTTCTTCACTACCTCGGATGTAAATCTCGAAGATGCTGCTTTCTTTCTCGATGGCAGAACAGATATTCCGTTATGACCTAGTTCACCGGTAAATCCATTCTGGCCGCCTCCGCTTTAATACCAGCAAACGCTTCACTGACGGCTTGGTGTGTTCGAGCAAGCACGTCAATGTCTTCCGCGTATGCTGGCAACTGTACGGACTTTTGAAATATCGTGCCTCTTGTGTTGGATGTTAAAAAAGTCACATGACAGCTCGTCGCCTTGTATAAAACCTTTTTTGACATTGGATTGGTACCGACCCTGATGGGGCAGCGAGAATTCTCCAGCGTCATCCTGCACAACCCGACGAATTTGGCGGGAATGTCAAAACTAGCTTGTATTGTTCGTCTCTATTCACGCTGTCACATGTGGCCTTGAAATGCACGAATAGGTGGTGGTTAGCCAGGTCCAGGTTCGGCCGTAATGCGAAGATTCGGTCGATGGTGGCCTCCGCTCGAAAGCTAAGAATCAGACTTCATGGTCATTGTAACAATGCCGTCCTCCAAACTTTGGACATGAGACGTTTAGTGTTTCAATTTCAATTTATCATAATGACCACCTTCTTTCTAGACAAACTGTCTCCATATACTCGATGCCACGACACCACGAAACTGCAATAGTTAATGATGGTGCTTGGTCGACTGTGGCCACAACGTTCGACATAAGCTCTACGTGCACATGAGTAAGACACTTCACTGGACCCGCAGTCTAGAGTTTGCTGCTTGACCAGAATTAAGGCATAAGGTCACCCCAGAGCACAAGCGTTCACAGCAAATTTCCTCCGGTTTCAGCTTAGGCAACCTGAAGGGAGCTTCCTATTAATTATCCTGATGGATATCGTAAATAACTATCAGCCAGCAATCGTGGAGCCTCCCACAATCAACGACCGGCACGGCAACGGAGAAAGGCGCCCCAAACTAAGACACAACAACAAAACGAATTCCCATGTAAGACCGAGAGAATTGCAATTGTTTTTCATTTTTGCTCGATTAATTTGCATCAGGGTTATCGATTTGTCTACCATTCCAGATGCACAGTGGCACTGGGAAAATGTGAGGTGGGCTCTTAGGCACCAACACTCTGTGTTTGTGTTGCATTTCAGAATGTTTATCCCCAGCAATGCAGATCTCATCCACCCCCAGTCGCATCGATTTCAATTTGCAAAAAAAGCACAAGGCGGAATGAAAGAAGGATTTAGAGCGGTGTTTGTGGAGTTTTTCAACTGGAAAATGGGCATGCCATTCACCAGAGGGCGTACCATGACCAAGGGAGGACAAAAAAAAAATCAACGGCGGCGAACAGGATCCCAGCACCGCTGATGGCGGCAAGATTTTCAGAGGAATTAGAAGGACCACCTCAGCGGACTGAGGCGGACTTCAAACAGTGATTTGAAGTGGCGTGCAAACTCTCTGACTCTATTATTGACGGCAGATAAAAGGTAATCAGTCGCTTCAATGGTTTCAATTCGGAGTCGAACTCCCTGACGAACTTCGCCGTGACGGGCTGTTTTTGATGACTGGAGATCTGACGAAAGGACGTCTTAATTTCTTCAATGATTTATCGAGGGCCTCTTCTTAAATCTTCTTCGACACTTTTGTTGATAAACTGGCTTTTGGATATGCATTCGAAATCAGAGAATCAATCAGATTTTTGCGAAACAGTCGTAGGGTAGGTGAAGAAAGTTGTAAGAATATAATTTTGGCGTCATCCGTGGTGGATTATCGACCATGGCGGGGATGAATGAAATGAAAACACGCTGTGGGGCATCTAGTGGTTTTTTTTTAAATCATAGGTTATCTTGACACTGACAGCTGCTTACCGCTCGAGATCTTGTATACCAAACAGTGGGTTTTTTTAATAGACGTTTTGGCCGAAAAGAAGCACTCACCGCGACTGCTGTACGGAAGTTTGGAGTGATCAATCAGAGGTAGTAAGTAGTCTGACCGTGGGTATCATAATGGACCAACAATGTGTAAGTGGGTCTGGTGAACCACCACTACCTACCTAAATGTTTATCTTTGAATTTGCAAAGAAAAAACGTAGTTAAAGTTTAAAAAAATAATAAAGCGAAAAGAAATCAGTATAACGCATACAACAAATGAATTGAAGGTACTACCTTAAGGTTTTTTTTTATTTAAGGTTAATTAAGGTTATCAGAGCACGTGTGGCCTAACCCACACAAATCGAAATAATGGTGATCGTCACTATAGAGTTCTGAGGGCTTCATAAGTTGCTAATAACGGGTACTGGGAATCGTGTAATAAATAAATACGTTGTCCATGCTTATGATGCCCTTGTACAAGCCATGAGTGCTGACGACTTGACCCTAGTTTAGAGAGAAGGTAAGTTTAAAAATAGACTTTGTCGATTCGAGCAAGGGCCACCTTAGTCAGTGTAAAATAAGGGTAACCACCCACGGTTAAGAAAACACTAAAATTGTATGCAAATAATCGCCCGTACGTATTATATGCACCGTTGACCTAATAGAATTAATCCTATATACAATCGTAAAATTGAATGTTCTACTATCTCTATAGTACATAATTTCTTCTAAAGTGACGGAACTAGGTTCGGTTAGGTTCGAGGGTTGACGCAGTGGGGCCATGCCACACTGAGCTCCCATAGGGTATCTATAGTACTTTCCTTCCTGTCTTCTTACTCATCCCTGTTATGCTAAAAACTAATGTCTCCAAGGCATTGTTGTTTATTGTCCTCCTTCTAGCCATCCAGAGATCCTTATTAACCTGCAAAGAGATTTTAGTGGGATATCTGATATATCACGAAGGTCATGTAAGAATAATTCTCCCAGGGTTCTCTGTCTCAATTTGCATAGACTGGGGTATCCTCAATCTTCTCTTCGTCCCCACAGCCTCTGCAAATGGTGTCATGGGTAAGTACCATTTTGTGTTCATGATACCTCAGATGAGTCGCCGTGGCGTAGTGGGTAAGTGCGTCGACTCCTACGCAGAGGTGCCAGGTTGGATACCCGAATTTACCACTTTTCATAATTCACGGCTTCCACCTCTTTCGAGTCACTGACAATGCTCAAAGAGTATTCCTGTCTATGAAAAGCTTCTCAACTTCGCCGTTCGGAATCGGCATTAAGCTGTATGTCCCTTCCACTCGTGAAAGGACAATAGCATGCAAATTAAAACACAGTTGAGTTCGCTGGGTTGTGAGTAACGGAACACGTCCGCTCTCGTTCAACTTTATTTTCGAACTAGCTACATACAAAATTATTTCTAAACTCTTAACCTAAGGATGAGGCGTCGATGCAACACATGTCATCGATCGTCATTATCTTATCTACTAGGAATGTTGGTGACCACTTGAAAGGGATCAAAAGACATATCTTAAAATAGAATGACGTAGGTCATGGATGTACATTAAAATTCGTATTCATATTTCGTCTCTACGAAGGATCGAAATATAATACCGAAGGCTACTATATTTGGACTATAAAACGAGAGAAGATAAGTGTAGTAAATGCTCACTTTAACTTGCACAACACGAGTGGTTGCTGAGAAGCTAGGCCCAAGTCCGCCTCGGACTGTCGCGCCACCCATATTATTATTGTTATTATACCTCAGATGGCTATGACCAGTAATAGCTCCGACCGTCATCCTCAGCGGCATTGGAGGTGGATATCGGTTTTTGCACTGTTAAACCTAGGCTAGATCGTATGAGTGGTCTCACATGTGGGGAAGGAACTCCGCCTTTCATTAGCTCATGTCAGACAAAGGTGGGAAAAGCCATGCGATTGCCTGGGAAGGATCAAATTCTGCCCTTTTCTGGCAAGTTCATTTGCTACCTCGTTGCCGGTTATATCCCTGGGACCCAGCACAGAGTGATCGAATGCTGTGTGCCAAGAACCTTACGGTCTTCGCGACCTTGCTAGCTTGGACTTGATTTCTATAGCCGAAATTGCTTTTATGGCCGCTTGACTGTCAATTAGGAAGGTATCGTCAGCTGGTGGTACTTCCAGCAATGATAATAATTTGGCCGCTTTTTTGACCGCAAGGTCCTCTGCTTATAAAACACTACCGCAGTCAGGTAATCTGATAGAGCAGGGCATGTTCAACAATTCGGAGAAGATGGCCGTGCCTGTGCCTTTTTCCATTTTTGAATGATGGGTTCATATAAGCTCCACTCATCCCTTGTAGGGATATGCTTATTGAAGGGTATCTCGAAGTCAACTGTGATGACAGAGTAGTCGCTTTCTTCTTGTTCTATGTGAAGTCTGTCTAGAATACATACATGGTGGAAGAAGATCCAGTAGCACCTCTATACCCGCTGTGGGGTGGTGAAGATTGCCCTTGTCACACCTAGGCATGCCCGTTTCTGTATGCTCGTGAGCAGCTTTAAGTTTCAACTTTTCAGGCAAGCTTGCCACCAAACTACACTGCCATATGCCAGGATGCGCCTCACAATTGCTGTGTACATCCACAGAATCGTTTCCAATTAAGTTTCCTATCTAGGATTAGTGGGTCGCCGCGGCATAATGGCTAAGTACATCGACTCCTACGCAGAGGGTGCCACGTTCGATACCCGAATTTACCACAATTGAAAATTCCCGGCTTCCACCTCTTTCGAGAGTATTCGTGTTTAGAAAAAGCTTCTCAACTTCGCTGTTCGGAGTCGGCATTAAACTGTAGGTCCCTTCAGCTCGTGAAAGAATAAGTCAGCTCGAATAATAAAACAAGTGGTTTCTGAGAAGCTAGTCCGCCTCGGACCCTTCCTCGAATCGACAAAGTCCAATTTTAAACTTACCTCCTCTCTAAACTATGGCCAATTCGTCAGCAATCATGGCTTGTACAAGGGCATCATAAGCATGGACAACATATGCTTACACGATTTCCGGTACCAGTTACTAACAACTTTTGTCCTCAGAGCCCTGTAGTGACGATCAGCATAATTTCAATTTGTGTGGCTTCGACCACTCGTGCTCTGATAACTTTAATTAACCTTAAATAAAAATACCTTAAGGTAGTACCTTCAATTCATTTTTTGAGTGCGTTATATCGAATTTTCTTAATTTTTGGTATTTTTGAATCTTAATTACTTTTTTCTTTGCAAATTCAAACATTAACACTCAAGTAGCTAGGTAAGTAGGCGGGCTGCTTTTGAATTCAACAGCCCTGGTTTAACCATGTTGGTTCATTATGATACCCACAGTCAGACTACTACCTCTGATTGACCACTCCAAACTTCCGTAGAGCAGTCGAGGTGAGTGCTTGGTTGTCTTGCAATCGATGCCTTCCAATCATCTTATGTTCATCACAGGGGTTACTCTTTCATGCAGTAATGGCTTAGCTGTAGTGAGGGGTACCACTTCGCACTTTTCTAACCTTGTGAGTTTTATTGCCGACCTCGGGGTCGTAGTAGTACAAGAAAGTCTTTTATGGAACTGTTTTGTTTTTGTTTATTCATTTTTTTAATGCACATTCAACCTCTGTTCCATTTAAGACCCATTCTTACAACTTTCTCCATTTCTTCTTCTAATGGCGATAAAATCCGGGGTGAACTTGGGCCTCAACCAACAAGCCTCTCCGGCTAGCACGATATTTAGCCTGCCTCCAAATTTGCACGCTAAGTTCGTTGAGATCTTTCTCCACTTGTGTGTATCATAAGTTCCGTAGGCGTCCTCGATTGCGTTGTCCCACTGGTTCGGGGTTCGGAAGACTCTTCGGCCCGGAACAGTGTTGTCCATGCTTACTGTGTACAGTCTGTACAGTTCAGGGTTGAATTTTCTTCTTAACGCAAACAGGACCAAAGACTGAATGCAGAACTTTCCCCTCAAAAAGTCCAAGGGCGTCTTCATCTGCTTTTTGATTGTCCAGGCTTCCATGATAGAGAGCAGGA
Organism: Eristalis intricaria; assembly: GCA_964034865.1. Classification (NCBI taxonomy): domain Eukaryota; kingdom Metazoa; phylum Arthropoda; class Insecta; order Diptera; family Syrphidae; genus Eristalis; species Eristalis intricaria. The sequence goes on along the minus strand of OZ035874.1, from coordinate 8,371,504 downwards.
CATGGATTATCTAAGTGCTTGGTCCTTCGAGAAAGGGCTCTACTACTCAATTGCCTCTTGAGCCCACAGAAACAGGGATTGGCAAAAGTTGTTCTGCGGTACTGGTGTTGTTCGTGCTGTTTTCTTGGGAACCGAGGTAGACGAAATCTTTCACTACCTCGAAGTTATAGCTGCCTATGGTGACTTTCTAGCCGAGCTTTCGGTGTTGTGCGTTCTTTCTCGATGACAGCATATACTTCGTTTTGCCCTCGTTCACCGCTTAACCCAATTTGACCGCCTCCGTTTCAATACCAGCAAATGCTTCATTGTCGTATGCATTCCGCGTATGCTAGATATAGTGCGGACTTTTGGAAGATAGTGCCTCTTGTGTTGGCGAGTGAGTTTTGCAAGGCCTTCTCAAGCATAATGTTGAAAAAGTAACATGACAGCTCATCGCCTTGTCTTTCTTTGACATTGATGGTCTCGGTGAGTTCGTTACTGACTTTGATGGAGCAGCAAGAATTCTTCATCTTCATCCTGCACAACCTGGCCAGCTTAGCAGGAATGTCAAAACTAGATATGGCATTGTATGAGCTATACATATACGCTATCTGTATACACGCTATCATAAGCGGACTTGAAATCCACGAATAGTGTTGGGTTTTTTTGCCAGGACCTGCCGTAATGTGAAGATTTGGTCGATGGTGGACTTCCCCGGCCTGAAACCGCTCTGATAACGATCCATCCGGTTACAGAGAATATCTTGTAAGCAATGTTTGGGAGACTTATCCCTCGGTTGTTGGCGCAAATGAACTGGTATCCTTTCTTGTGGATCAGGCAAACTATTCCTATTACTATTCATTCTTACGACTAACCTCTTTGTGTGGAGAGGTTGTCTAGCGTGCATCAAAGGATGTAAAGAGTTGATAATAAATGGAAAAGAGGTTACGTTTTAGTCCATGTAAGAACCGTCTTAACCCATTTGCGCATTTCATTAGAATACATATTTCTTTATGCAGAATGTGTACAGAGAAGGGACTTTTTCAGTTGCGGTCGAGCGGTTAAGGGGACCAATTTTATACTATAATTATTAATCGTGACTTGTTACGGAATGAAGTCCTTTGATATATATTGTTCCCTACTTTCTGTTTCTATCGACCCGCCACACTGTGCCCAGCAACAGGGAAATGAATTGCTAGAAGATCTGATCTGGCCATTTTATTTGAATTGAAATTCCAGTTCCTTAAACATCTGCCTAAAATCTTGTAGAATACCTACTTGTTTAGAATATCAATTTCAACCAAAGGAGAGTAGGTATGACCACAAATGCAATTGCCGCATTCGTTTGTTAGCACGTTTACAAGATGATTCCCAGATGTCCTCAATCTTCCACAGACTGCCATCGAAACTGCATCAATTAACGTCCGAATTCAGAAAGCCTCACGGCGATGCCTTCTCTGACGAATTAACGCCAAATTCCCCTCTCCATTGATGCACATCTCAACATGAAATATTCGCTAGACCGTTTTCTCTGACAAAAGGCCGCCCGACATCCGCCCGGCAGACAAAATAGACCATTACCCCACAAAAAAAAAATTTAAAAAAAAAGTCAAGTGAAAATCTGTCAGAAGCAACAACAGCCAGCCATTCAAAAGGAAACCAAAAAAAAAATGATTTTCTCCGTTTTCCCAACTGAGATACACAGATACGTGCTTTGGCATATCTCATAGAAATTCTCTTGAATTTTCTATTTTCTGCGCGATTTCCTAGAGGTTTTTCTGTCGGTCGCTTGACGAATAGTGAACGCTCGATTTTCTAAGGAATTTTCCGCAAACGTTTCCATCTCTCGCTTGCACATTCAAACCGTTGTCGTCGCGAGTGCGTCTATCATCAGCATCTCCGACATCGTTCATCATTTCGCTGCAAAGATGGATGCACCATATAACGACGAGTATACACAACCTCTGGTCGACGGCCACGACCGATGCGGGACGGAGGAGGCGATAGTGTCTCAGAATCTCTCGATTTGCGATTCGATTGTTGTTTTTATCGCTCTGTCAGAACGCTGTCTAGATGAGGATCTCGCCGGTTCGACGTTGTTCGACATTTCATCATATTTTCAAAAGCTGACTGCGATGCGGTCCATGTGTCGGTTGCAGAGTGCTTAATCAATCAAAACCCGCTGCCTCCATGGTGTCGAACAATTACAAGAGCCTAGCAAAAACTATCACCCTCCTCAACCCCTGTTCATGTCGACTCCAGACATGACACATTTGATTACCCCTAACGTTTAGATAATGAGACTGGCTGGCAAGAGCGATGCGGAGCTGAGTGACACGTTCAGGTCTTTCGGACTTAAATAAGTTTCTCCGACTACACAGGGGACGGGCAGCCGAATGTAGTCGTCAATTGCTGTGTTTATTTCTGGGATACACAAATTGAAGACTTCATTTGAATTTCGTTTGACGAACTGGCTCGCATTTCTCGCGGTCTATTCTTCTGCTTCGACTGATGGATCTCTGAGAGCGTTCTTTCGGTTCGATGTTCGAATTTTACATTGTTGTCGTGCTAGTAAATTTAGAATGACATTAGAGACGTTTGCCATTGCTTCTGTTTGGGTATTGCTGCCAAAAAGAGATTTGTTTGGTGACTCAATTTAAACTTTGACTTGACTTTTCCCTGATGCGGACCGGCAATGAGTCAGTGATCCCCTGATGGGGATACTTTATACAAGAGCTAATGCTGTTGTGACGTGTCCGAGATTCTTGGATTGGATTCGCGTAATCCAAAACCATTCAATTAGTTTGCTGCCAAGTGCGATTTGGAAAATGGTCCGGAGTGAAATTTTGTGGACGTTTGTGAGATCATCAGTTTTTTTTCTGTTACTCGCACTACTTTCAACAAGAAATTGATTCAGTCTTATATTTCTGGCGTACATGCAATTTTATAGGCAAACTTCAGGATACCATGGTGACCGCAGTGTGCTGATTCGCCATATTGTTCAATAAATTCCATTATTGGTCATGTAAAGTGGATCATAAACACTGCGCACAGCTAAATTTAAGGGAGATATCGTCGACGGACCATTGTTAAGGGTCCAAAAAGAGTATCCGCAGCCTAAACCAGTGTTTCCAAATGGGTTCCATCGAAAAATTATTATCGTTGCCGTCATGCCTGTCAAGCCGTACAAATAGTTAGTTACGTTAAAGCACATTCCTTGCAGTTAAGGTTTTTTAAAATAGAGTGAAAATGTAGGAAGTCAACATCAATCTCTTCCTTTACACACGGAAGTGAGATGGCTTTTGAGGGTTTATCCGGAGTATTTGAATTGCGCAACGAGCTCAAGATATTCGTCTTCTAATAGTTCATTTCTGCATCTATAAGTACGCTCGTTGAAATCTTTCAAGATGAACAATGGTTGGTGAAATAGGCTCATTTGGCCGATATCTTCGATAAACCCAACGTTAATCTTTACAGGACAGAACCACATGGTAAAATATCTTCGGAATAGTAGATTAGATTTAGATAAGATTAGATTAATTTTATTATTTCGAAAAATGTTCCTTTTAGGATCTTTACCGATCGAGTCTCCCGGAATCTCACTCTAAGTTCTTCGCCACCTGCGCAAACAATCAAAGAATATTGGAGGCGTTGTCAAGAAGCCATCAAAGATGCTGCCACTGATGTGCTGGGTTTTACGGCAACACCTAGAAAAAACCTATGTTTTGACAACGAGTGTAGGCTGGCACATGCAGCGAATCTGGAAGCCTACAAAGCAACGCTGCAACGAACGACGAGAGCTGTTCGTGAGCTTCTCGAACAGAGACGAAGGGACGAAACCCGGCTTCTCAGAAGAAAGAAGAAAGAGCACGTAAAGCGCGCGATCGAGGAGATGGAGAGGTGCTACGGTAGGAACGATGTCCGAAAGTTTTACCAGAAGGTGAAACAAATATCCAGTGGATATAAGGTTCGGACAGAATCCTGCCGGGACGAGAATGGCCGAGACGAGACGAGAATGGACAGGCAGAATGTCCCACTCAATATGGAGGATGACCGCCGAGAATTCCGTCCCCCCCGACTTAGACGAGGTCAAGATAGCAATATCAAGACTGAAGTCTAACAAAGCTGCCGGTGCGGACTGTCCGCTGAAATCTTTAAGGCAGCTGGAGATGATCCGGTTGGGCGCATGCACCAGCTCATCTGTAAGATATGGTCGGACGAAAGCATGCCCGATGAGTGGAATCTCAGTATCGTTTGCCCGATCCACAAGAAAGGAGAAACCTTTGACTGCGTCAACTACCGAGGGATAAGTCTCCTGAACATCGCTTACAAGATCTTCTCTGCCGTTTTTTGTACTCGCCCGAAGCCGTTTATAAATAACCTGACAGGCCCATATCAGTGTGGCTTCAGGCCAGGGAAGTCCACCATCGACCAAATCTTCACATTACGGCCGATCCTGGAAAAGAAAGCAAATCGACACCACCTTTTTGTCGATTTCAAGGCCGCATATGACAGCGTACATGGGGACGAGCTATACAACGCCATGTCTAGTTTTGACATTCCTGCCAAACTCGTCAGGTTGTGCAGAATGACGATGGAGAATTCTCGCTGCTCATTTAGGTCGGTAACGAACTCACAGAGACCTTCATGTCAAAAAGGGATTTAGACAAGGCGACGCGCTGTCATGTGATTTCTTTAACATCATCCTGGATAAGATCGTGCAAGACTCACAAGCCTACACTAGAGGCACGATCTTCCAGAAGTCCTTACAACTGCTAGCATACGCGGACGACATTGACGTAATTGGCAGAACACAGCGAGCCGTCAATGAGGCATTTGCTGGCATTGATGCGGAAGCGGCTAAAATGGGTCTAGCGGTGAATGAGGGAAAAACGAAGTATATGCTGTCATCAAGAAAGGACACACAACATCGACGTCTTGGACAGAGCGTCACAGAGCTAACTTCGAGGTAGTCAAGGACTTCGTCTATCCGACTCCACAGTAAATAGTACAAATAACAACAGTACCGAGATCAAACACAGAGTAACTCTTGCCAACCGCTGTTTCTATGTGCTCAAGAGGCAATTGAGTAGTATGGCCATCTCTCGAAGGACCAAGCTGACTTTATACAAGACCTTGATCATCCCAGTCCTGCTGTACGGCGCGGAGTCCTTTGTGTCTTCGAGAGAAATGCTCTCCGTGCTATCTTTGGTCCTGTTTGCGTTGACGGTTTCTGGAGGAGAAGATTCAACGGGCTGTACAGCGACATGAGTCTAGTCAGGCGTCTTCGGATCAAACGCCTAAGATGGCTAGGCCATGTAGAGCGTATGGACAACTCAGCTCCGGCCCGGAGAGTCTTCGACTCTGAACCAGTGGGACAACGCAATAGAGGACGCCCACGGAACCGATGGCGCACCCAGGTGGAAAAGGACCTCAACCAACTTGGCGTGCGACACTGGAGACAACTAGCCAGAGACCGTGCTAGTTGGAGAGGCTTGTTGGTTGAGGCCCAGGTCCACGCCGGACTGTTGCGCCAAATAAAGAAGAAGAAGTTCCTTTTACAAAAATTTAACAAAATCAAAATCAGCATGGCTTCGCCCTCTGCCGGATTGACTATAATTTATTATGTACAAGTAATAATTATTAGCTCTCCATGTGGAAAAATGCTAATTTCAAAAGTTCCCTGTTAGGATATTATCTCTGTATTTTAGTGATATTTTGCAATATTTAAACAACTTACGTCCATTTCCTTTAGGAGTGATAGGATTTCTTGTTCTTGTTTCCAAAAAAGGATCTCCTTGTTTCCCTTAGGATCGAACACTTGCCTAGGAAATGCATGATATCTTCGCTCTCTTCCAAATTACACATACTGCAGAGTATAGGGAGATCCTCTCTATGCGGTACAAAATTCAGCTTTAGAAGTTCGTCTCTTAGTTTGAACATTACAGAATTTTCCTGAATGCTATGGATATCTTTAAAGTAATTCCGACTCCCCAGGTTTTGGTTGAGCCGGCTGTATGTAATGCGATTTATTGATCTTGCCTGCTCGTCGACCTGCTTTATTAATGGGCATATTGAGTTACCCGAATTACTACCATCTGCGTTCAGTACTACTCCACATTCACCAGCTAATTTAATCCACTCTTTGAACCATGGAGTTTTATTTCGAACGGTTTGCATCGCCACTATCTTTGGGAGTCTGTTGTCTGCCATCTTCATTACTCGGAGTATGTAATTCATTTGCATCTTTAGTGTTTTTATGGAGATAATGGAGATATGCCTGTTTCAACCATGAACATGTAGTTCGGAGTCTTCGACGGGAGCTTAAACATTTTTTTTTTAATAAAAAAGAGCTGCAATTTCTCCTCCTCCTCATAAGCCTTATACCCCCAAACCTTTTTCCGTTCTGCGTATAGCATTATCTTTTCGGATACAGCTTCGTATAATTTAAACTTACTGCTGTGCTGGATATTAGGATTGTTGGAGCATTTCTTCTAGGCTACACTGATATCATTTTTAGGTTTTGACGACAAACTTACTGTCGTTCAGATGCCTTTTTGTATTTAAATTGCTTGTAAGCAAGATGCCTAGATATTTATACTCTTTGACGACCTCGAGGTTTATCCCTCTAAAATGCCACTTCTCGTTGGAGGCAACTCTCCCATCACCTTTTCTAAAAATAAATATCTTTGATTTTTCTAGACTAACGATTAAACTCCATTGATTGCCGTACTCGCTTAATCGATTAATCATCAAGTGCAGGGATCCCTATGAGTTCGTTAATAGCACGATGTAGTCCGAAAACATGAGCACCCCTGCTAACTCCACGCCTCCAGGAATAAAATCCACAATATCCTCTATAAAAAGGGCAAATAAAGTTGGCCTTAGTGGGCAACCCTGCCTTTCTCCGGTTTCCTTTTGGAACCAATCGGATAACTCAACACCGTTCCATACCACAGCCATGTTATCTTCGTACAAGTTTTGGAGAACCCTTCCGAATTTTGATGACATTCTGATTCCATATAATTTATAGAATAAGGCATTACGCTTCACAGAATCGAGGGCTGCTTTGAAATCAACAAAGAATGTGAAAAGTTTCCCATTTTGCCTTATGTATGAACCTGATATACTGCTCAAAAAAAAAATGTGGTCGACGGTTGAGTAGCCAGGTCTAAAACCCGCTTGAAATTCTATACTAGAATACTAGTTTCTATCCACGTTCCAAGTCTCCTCTGCAGAATACTTACAAAAATTTTATAGAACGCGTTTAAAAACGATATGACTCGATAGTCTGCTGGATCCCCCACATCACTTTTCTTATGGATAGTTAAGATCAGCGCTTTCTTAAACCTGCGGGGTACTACCCCACTATTTAAAACTATGTTGAAGTAGTCCGTTTGGCGTTCTTTCAGACAATTAGCACTGTATTTATAAAATTCGACAGGGATACAATCTGTTCCCGCCGCTTTCTTATCTTTTAGGGAACGAAGCTCAAACATTAGATCCTGTTGCGTTATAGGTGCGTCTTAAATATCGTTTCGGAAGTCTGGCATCACATACTGAATGCTAAGGCAGGTATTCTTCGGAAAAGAATTTGCCCGAAAAAATGGGCGTCATCGTCTGGGTACAGATTCCGCTTACAAATTATAGCAGACCATCAATGCTTACCACTCCAGTACCCCTTCTTAAACAGAATACTTAAACAGAATATTCTAATTTGAATACTTTTTGGAGTGCAGTTGAAGAAAATGCTCTTATGGTTATCGAATAATACCCGTTGCCAAAAAAATAAATAAATACTCCTATATCAATTATTTATTTATTTCGTCTTACATGTTATACACTTGTCTTAGGCTACTTCTAATATAATTTAAAATCATAACAACAATCATAGCAAATCAAATATAGAAAGGTTTTTGTTTTTTGTTTTTATACAAAACTAGACTAGTTTGTTTCTTCAACCGGTACTTTACCTGCATTATTACCGCACTTAAGACTGCTCGAACCAGAACTAAGAGAAGAATTTTAATTTTCTTTTGTCATTGATGCCTATCCCAATCTCTCATTCACATCCCTACTCATAATGAGTACCATTCGTTGACTGTGTGCATACATGTTGAAGTTTGAATTATTAATATGTTCTGCAGCACAACGGACGGAAATTACAGTTTTTTCTCAATCAAGCGATTCATAAAAAAAAAGTTCTTGGAAATCCCATCTATGTACCTACGCGCGATGTTCACTTGTTGTGCAAATTGAAGTCAAACTTCATGAACCATGAAAAAAATTAGCCTATCTTGTAACACATTGTGTAATTAGTTTAGCTCTGAAATTTTATCTAAATCGGCTAATGCGTTCAAAAGTTCAATATTAACAATTTCAGCAAAATTTAATGATTTGTGTGTAGCTGTGTATATGCACATGAATAGATAGTTTGGGTACGACAAAATAAGAAAAGTGCGAAAATGTTTATTGTTTCCTTTTCGTTTGGTGACTCACGCAGTCGTTCGTATATGTTCGATTGAGACGTAGAAAAAAATGAATGGTTGCACCAAAGCAAGATATGAAAAATGTGTGTGTGTATATATGGAAGTTACAACACACTGGGGGATGGTTGATATCCACGACTACGCAACTTGAAATGGTTTCATACCAGATTGATGCAACCACCCTTATTTTGAGAATTTTATTCCCGTTTAAAAAGTGTTCGTAACTTCCGAACCGTATGTCGTACGACTTAAAAGCAGCATCTAAATATGAAAATGATTTTTGTTGAAAATTTCAGAGCTCTGCGACGTGTAGTTTCGGAGCCTTTGTCGGTCAGACACACAAACTTTCTGCTTTATAGTTAAGATTACAATTTTCATGAATTTTTTAACGTAATGATCTCATTAACTGCGCTTTTTTGCAAGCGTATACACGCTTAATTTTCAATTTGCATGTAAAACACACTAACAACGAATCCTATATCCACTTAACTTACTCATCATATCATCATATCATCAAAACAATGCTTGCAATCATTAATTTCTGTGTGTTCATTCCTGAATTCATTCGTTCATTGCTTAGGTTGCTGTATGTAGCTTACACCTGCAGGTTTGGTTGATGTAGTAGATCATTTTTCAATTTTTTGGCATCCATAAGTATGCAATTTTTGATATATCCAGAGTGTCTCGGCTATACACTCCGTTTAGGCTTCAAACGATTCTTTTCATTTGATGAACATTTTTTTTTATTTTATAATTACTAAGTTCTTGGGTCGCCGTGGCGTAGTGGGTAAGTGCGTCGATTCCTACGCAGAGGATGATCAGGTTCGATACCTAAATTTACCACCTTTCGCATTTCACGTCTCCATTCTTTTCGAGTTACTGACAATGCTCAAAGAGTATTTCCTGTCTAGAAAAAGCTTCTCAAACTTGGCCGTTCGGAGTCGGCATTAAACTGTAGGTCCCTTCTACGCGTGAGAGAAGAAAAAAAGTACGCACAGCTCAAGTGGTTGCTGAAAAGCTAGGCCCAAGTCCATCTCGGACTGTCTCGCCACCCATATTATTATTATAAGTTATTATTAAGTTTTTGGTTTTAAAGTGATGGTCACGCTACACAATCACAAAGCGAAGATTATGTCCATTAACGATCAACGACCTTACACGATTCCACCCCCCGACTGTCAAAATTGTCATAAATATTGTCGGTGCTGCCAAGATTTTATGATAAATCATTAAGCGCCGATGATCGTTTTTGTGTGCACTTCAAAATTAGGCGTATATACGCTTGCAAAAAAACACATCTCTTGTAATTTACACCTGCCGTGGTTATAAGATCATTATGCACATAGTTCGTTCTGCAAAAAGAAATGTAGAAGAACTGTTCCCTAGGTCGAAGAGATAGTAATTGCGAACAATCTATATGGCTAGATATAACATCTTGTGTAAAAAGAACCGAGTAATATATTCTTCTTTGAGCGAGCGGTTTCAACTCAATAAGCGCACACCTAGCTTCATATGAATGAATGATATTATTCCAGCACATTTTTCTAAGCGCATATTTCGTGAAACGTTTTTGAATTTTTTCAATGCGACATTCGGCTTTGAGTTAAAAGGGCTTCTATACGACGCAAGTATATTCCAAAATGGAACAAATCAACGAAGCATACAGGGACTTTATTGTGTAAGGGTCATGGAAATCTTTGCAGTTACGAAATAAAAACACAAGCATGCGATTAGCTTTGCCAATTATATAGTCTGTATGTAACGAAAAGTTCAGTACACGATCGAAAATAACTCCGAGATCTTTTTGACTCGTTACTCTTTTCAATACTGTTCCTTGAATTATGTAGTCAAGAAGTATTGGAAATCTTATTCTATAGAATGTTAGAACTCATCACTTAATAGTATTTAAATATAACCCGTTACATGTGCACCACTCGTTAACGCGATCAGCTTGCATTTTTTTCGCGTCAGACACAGTATCAACTGTGCTAAACATTTTTAAATCGTCTGTACACAAAAGGCACTTGGACGATATAATCGATGGCAGATCATTTATGAATAGAAAGAAAAGTAGCGGACCAAAACCACTTCCCTGTGGTACACCTGAGAGATTACGTATGTCTTTAGATAGAATTGATCCAATCTTTACACATGCTTCTCTAAGCATCTATCCAACTTAAAATATTTGAATGGAATCCAAACATTTCGAGCTTTATCAACAGAACATTATGATGAACTCGATCAAAGGCTTTCGAAGGGTCTGTGTTGACAGAATCAATATGCTGGATTTTTCCATGCTACGAAGACAGTAATTTGTAAAAACTACAAAATTGTTAGTGGTGTTTATAAAGCCAAATTCTGGATAAATATGCTTGCTACTAGTCTGTATAGTATTTTCTTTACTGCTCAAATAACTTTGGAATTAACTGCAATTTAGTAATGGGTCTATAGTTTTCTATAACTTCTTTAGACCCGGCTTTATGAGTTGGAGTTATATAGATATATTTCCAGCAATCAAGAAATTTACCCGTTTCAAGAGACCTGTTTAATAATATTATAAGAGGGTAAACTAGACATATTACTAGACTAGACTAGACTAGTCAGGTGTAATATTAGTACTCGGCTGGAGTGATGATGATTCAACTCGTATTTCCTCTTCAGATAAAGTTAAAGACCCGACGCTAATGGATTCTTCAAAAGTAGATATTGCGCTACAATCAATGTTCTCGTTTATAAAATTTCATTGAAAAAATGCTAGCATACAATTTACTTTATGCTGGAAAATCTGGTCTCAGATCTCACACCCAGCTGCTCTACTGCTATGATAAAATATGTTGAAGATATAAGACAGCAATTTCATAAAGGGCATATAACGCTACTGTGTCTGCTAGAATTTTCAAAGGCTTTTGACAAAGTCAGCCACAAATTGGTGGAAACTAAAACAAGCCTTTTTGGTTTTGGTGATTTTGCAATGAAGCTTCTTGAAAGCTTCCTTTCTGATAGGTCTCAAAAAGTGGTAACCTGCGATTCATCGTCGGATTTTCTACCGGTGAAGCAGGGTGTGCCGCAACGATCGATCATTGATGTACATATGTACTTGTGAAAGCCATTAATAAATACTGATGAACTGGTGCATAATTTAAATGAGGACCTTAGCATATTGATTTTAAATCATAGTAAATCGCAAGTTAAGCTTCCACGTCAATATTATATACCACTCACTCTGGCGTATCTCAAAGTTCGGTATTGGCCCATTTTATTTAACATTTTCATGTTCGACATACCAGTCCCTAATGGTAACACTTTCCTGGCTTTGTTCACTGATGACACAGCCATGTTCTCATCCAATATCTTAGCACAGAACTCGCTAACTTCTAACGAAAACTATACAAATCGAACTACAAATAAATTGAACTTTGAACCTAAGCATCCACAACTTACCTGAAGTCCAGTAATAAACTTAATGTGATACAAACGGTGACTAGTTTAGGCTTTGTCATTAATTCAAACCTATAAAAATTTGACCACATAAACTACGTAATCCCAAGAATATATATGGGTGCCTGCGCAAACTTTGGATAACTGCAAGTTTCCCTCTTGTCGATACCAGACGTAAGGTCGTTACTACTCTAATTTTACCCTTAATTACATATTCTGAGGTTGTATACTGCAATACTGACTCTTAATTGTTTCGCAAACTAAAAACAGCATTCAATGACAGTGTTAGAAATATCTACGGATATGACCATATATCTCAGCTTGCATATAAAGTACTGAATACAACTCTGAAACATTTCTTAGATGTCATAATTTGTATTATGTTACATAGCATAATAATAACTAAGACTTCTGTGTATTTATATGGAAACCTTAATTCTGCTTGGTCTCATAGAACCCTGTGTTCGATTCCATCACACCATCACTATTTGAACTCGTCACGTCAATTTTTTGACTTAATGGCATAAACTTTCGAACTCGTTTCCAATAACAATCTGAAATATTCATGTTTAACCCTTTTTGCTTTATTTTCGTATTATATTCCTTCAACTTAAATATACATCTAATATAAAGCTAATAATTATTATTTTTCTAAACATCTTAGTACTAAAAAAGATATTCATCTTAATGTACTATATACCTAAATAAATGGACTGGACGCAGCTCCAGACATTTGCATTCAGTTGTCCAATTAAACCTTAATTTAAGGATATTTTAAATGTGTAACTATGTGAATGACAAAATGACAAAAATGTATTCACATTATAAAGATACAACGAATCTTTTGTTCTACAACAATTGTTTTATAAGACATAGGATAATTATTTTTATATCATTTATTCCTTCTTTTCTTGTCAAACATAAAAATATCCAAACCCCCCTTCAACGATATTGTCTGTTAATATCAGTATGGGTTCTAATAATAATGACCCGAATACAATTTGCTCACAAGAAAAACGATCCGTTAAAATTTAAATAGTATTTATTACATATGAAACGGCCTTTAATATGAAAACTGAAAGACTGCCTGGAGGGCATGGAGGGCATCCAGGGCAAAGTTGTTGACTGCTCTCAACTTGGCGAGATGCCAGCAACGATCTCTGTTAAATGCACAAGTCAAGTTGACATACAGCCTCCTCGCGGCGCCCTCTGGATAGCCTTTAAAGCAACCGCTTAGAGGTGAACTAATGTATGCAGCGGACCCCCTTGTGCAGGGGTTAAAAACAGGACCCGGTCCTCCCGGTTCGGGAGTTGCGCGTGGGGTTAACGTCCCCACCGTGTAAAAAATTATAGTTCAGAAACGACGAGAAGCCTCGGATACGGATGACCCTACTGCTGACGACCATGGACAACGAAATAAGGAAAACGATTTTCGGTTCTGCACGTGGAATGTGAGCTCCCTGAACAGACCACGTGCAGCCGATGAACATGCGGAAGCCCTCGAAGCTTATAAGGCAGATATCACCGCCATTCAGGAGGTGCGGTGGGATGGGCCGGGCAAAAAGAGGATGAAAAACTGCGACACATACTTCGGAGATTGCTACAAAGAGCGAAGGCAGCGCTTATTCGGATGTGGGTTTGTTGTTCGAGGCAGACTTAGGCAAGAAGTCTTAAGCTTTAAAAACATAAGCGAGCGCCTCATAACAATCCGTATCAAGGCTACATTCGGCAAGATCAGCCTGATATGCGCCCACGCCCCAACGGAGGATAAAGATGACGACAGCAAAGACGACTTTTACGATCTCTTAGAAAGAACATACGATCAATGCCCCAGCTACGACACCAAGATCGTACTAGGAGATTTCAACGCAAAGCTGGGCAAGGAAGACATCTTTGCTAGAGTCATCGGGAAGCACAGCCTGCACGACAACACGTCCGAGAACGGACTCAGAATTTTGGACTTCGTAACGGGGCGAAATCTCTTTGTAGCCATCACGCGGCCCCCTCACCTCAACATCCACAAAGGGACCTGGCGGTCTCCTGATCAATGAACCGTCAACCAGATTGATCACATTGCGATCGACGTCAGAGACTCCTCCAGCATTCTCGATGTCCGAACATTCCGAGGAGCCAACATCGACTCGGATCATTTCCTTGTTGTAGCCAAGGTAAGAACACGGATATCGATAGGACGACGGAGTAGGTCAAGACCAAAACAGTTTGACTTCGGAAAGCTACAATCGCAATTGACCGCTAGCAACTTTGCCGATGGAGTCTCCCTAAAGCTCTCAGAGAGTCCAACCCTGCCAGGCGAAACAATCGACGAACAATGGAACCGTTGTTAAAAAGCCATCAGAGAAGCTGCATCTGATGTGCTGGGTTTTAAAACACCACCCCAAAAAAACCCCTGGTTTGACAACGAGTGCAGGCAGGCACATTCAGCGAAGCAAGCAGCATACAAGGCTACGCTGGACAGAAGGAAGAGAGCGGTTCGTGAGCTCTACGAACTTAAAAGAAGGGAAGAGCACCGGCCTCTCAAAAAGAAAAAGAAAGAGCATGAGAAGCGCGCGATCGAGGACATGAAAAGGTGTTGCGGCAGAAATGACGCCAGAAAGTTCTACCAACGGGTAAAACAACAATCCAATGGATACAAAATTCGGACAGAAGCCTGTCGTGACGCAGAGGGACAACTCGTAGTAGATTCGCAGTCGATACTGAGAATATGGAAAGACCATTTCTGTAGACTGTTAAACGGCGAGGAAGACTCCAATACCGCTGTCAGGCAGAATGTTCCACTCAACGCAATTGACGATGATCGACGAGAATTCCGTCCCCCCGACCTAGACGAAGTCAAGATAGCGATATCGAGACTAAAGTCGAATAAAGCTGTTGGTGCAGACGGACTGCCTGCGGAACTGTTTAAGGCAGCTGGAGACGAGCTGGTAAGGTACATGCTCCAACACATCTGTAAGATATGGTCGGAGGAAAGCATGCACGACGAGTGGAATCTCAATATCGTTTGCCCGATCCACAAGAAAGGAGACCCCTTTGACTGCACCAACTATAGAGGGATAAGTCTCCTGGACATCGCCTATAAGATCCTTTCTTCCGTTTTGTGTGAGCGCCTGAAACCATTCGTCAACAGCCTGATAGGTCCTTATCAGTGCGGTTTCAGGTCGGGGAGGGGAAGTCCACCATCGACCAAATCTTCACATTACGGCAGATCCTGGAAAAAACTCGTCAGGTTGTGCAGGATGACGATTAAGACTTCTCGCTGCTCCATCAAGGTCGGTAACGAACTCACCGATACCTTCAATGTCAAGATTTAGACAAGGCGACGCGCTGTCATGTGATTGCTTTAACATCATCCTGCAAAAGATCGTGCAAGACTCACACGACAACACTAGAGGCACGATCTTCCAGAAGTCCGTACAACTGACGTGATTGGCAGAACACAGCGAGCCGTCAATGAAACGTTTGCTGGTATTCAAGCGGAGGCGGCCAAAATGTTGCTATGTAGAGCGCATGGACAACACTGCTCCAGCCCGAAGAGTCTTCGACTCCGAACCAGTGGGACAACGCAATAGAGGACGCCCACGGAACCGATGGCGCACCCAGGTGGAGAAGGACATCAACCAACTTGGTGTGCGCAGTTGGAGACAGCTGGATAAAGATCTTGCCGGCTGGGGAGGCTTACTGGTTGAGGCCCAGGTCCATCCCGGACTGTAGCGCCACCAGAAGCGGAAGAAAGACTGCTTGGTATCCGTAATGTAAGCTCCTCAAATACAATAGAGAAAGAGAAAGAAGCTATATACATGTGTAATTCAAAGCTATGGAAATTTACAGGTGTAAAGAGATTTCATGGATATATTCATATAAATTCAAGAGATATGTAGTTGTGTTAAAAAGAGATATTTCTATGCATTTTACAGATTATAGTAAATTATGTAATTCAGTGTTAATAGACGACTACGCAGAGATATTCGACAATGGGTTCCGCCAAAAAAAGGTTGATCATTTAGTGTTCTGTGGCCGAAAAAAATTGGGAACCATGGGTCTAGACTATTATCGATCACCGAACAGCGAAGTGGCGTCATCCTTTTCAGCTTTCTAATCTATGCGGGATTTGCTTTCTACCCAACGATTGCGGCTAAATGAACGTCCTGGCGGCAATCGATCGTCTCATCAAGTGCCTCGATATGAAGTAATGTACGCCATTTTGAATCAATGCGGCTGCACAGTATATTTTTAACCTTCGCAGATTTGATCATGTCTCGGAGCTACGTCGCATTGTCCTATGATGCGAATTGGATGCATTTTTATGCGTGCATATTACTCTGCAAAATTATTCACAAGAAACATCCGAAATATTTATATGATGAAGTCGTAATATTACCTTGACCCTCCAATCATACTTGTTTCATGTCATGTTGTTCATTTATGAAATCACCTACCTTTACAGGTACGGTCCAAGACCGAGTACAGACAATTTTGTAACTCTTATTTCTCCTATTTCTCCCGATCGAACTGAAATAATTCCTACTAACTTCAGTTTTAACTCTTTCTCTGCGCATATGGATTCTAATAGCATTAAAATTATATTAAGATCACAAGTCTACACTCTTCAATTATAATTGAAGTAATTTAAAATCACCAAATTCAATCATGTCACACAAAATAATATTTTATTTTATAATGTTCCTGTACTTGTAAATGAACATATGATTCTCGCCGTACAGCGATAGATATTAAAAATAAATAAATGAAATGAAAATTCAAAAAATTAATCAAAAACTTGAGATGTATGGTGTGTGAGTCACAAATTGGATTAGAGTTCTAGCTACAAAAATGTTTTCTCGTTCTGGTTTCGCATTCTTTGTGATTAATGTGATTATTTCTGTCGCCTTCTGACTTGATCTAGCAACCTATAAGAAACTTAACTAACACATCGATGCACTTGCAATACACTTTACATTTCAGATGATGTTTGCCGGTCATGTGCCCATCGTTCCTGCAAATCTGGGCCTATATCTACTGAACAAACTGTTGGTCCACAAAATCAAATGGCACTGGAACGTTCGATGTAGCTCGCACATTGCCCAGTCCCTTAATTCTATCAGATGACGCATTGCTTTTGAAAATTTCCAGAACCATGTAAATGATCTCTGATGCCGAAAACTTAGCAATCAATCAATACAGATCGCTCTCGATAGAGATCTGTTTCCATTTAATTTATTAATTTTATCGCTGTACGTAAAAAATTTACCTTAGTTATAAATGTTTTTGAGACATCTACAAATCAAAACCGAGGCATTTAATTAAGACACTTACTTTCCTAGCAGAGATCTCATCAAAGGGAGTCCACCAAGATTTCGCTATCTGGATCTAGCAAGTGCCAGACAGGTGGAAGAGAAATGTGTTAAGACGTGGTGTTGTTACAACGGCGACTGTTGTTCAGTTGTGTGGCACTCCTACTTTGGTTTGATATTCTATCGGCCAGTTTCCCGTACAGACCACCACCAGTCTAGCCATATCACGACGAAGTTGAAGGAGATCGTTTACATTAACGCCTTATTTTCCTTGATGTTGCACAGTTTTGTCGGTAAAAGACATCTGTTAGTTAAATGGTCCACTAAATAATTTAGACTCACTTGTCTATGTCACAAATTAAATTGTGTAAGGTCTTAATATTTTCCACGCTAACTCTTATCGATAGCTATATGGTCTAATATCACCTGGCTTAAAGAGCTTCGAAATTATTCAAAAAATAAAAGTCCAAAATTTACAATCCTGAATAGAGGAAACATACCAAGCATGGGAATTCTTGTCACTAAGCCATTTTAAATCTTACCCGTATTCTAAGATACTGCGCTTGATTCATTCGATGCCATCGAAATCGGGTGTCTACGGCAGAGTGTCTCAACAAGGGATATATGTACGCCCTATTTCAGTGAACACTTTCTATTCTATTTCATCGATCAAGACCTTGATGTGCATTTTTTGGATTTATCATTTCCCCCCTCCCCTCAAAGCAAAAGAAATGTATGCTGTCGACTTTCCATTGCTCATCACCTTGGTCAAGACCTTACGATCGGCAGCTACAATTTCGAGGTAGTATAAAAAGTTTGTTTAACTCGGAGCAGGAACGACATCATGAAGTAGGTTCGCCCTTGGCAACCGGTGTTATTTCGGTTTATCAAAACAACTGGGCTCAAGACTCCTAACACGAAGGACCGAAATTATGCTCTACAAAACTAGTATTTTGGCAGTCCTGGTATTTGGAGCCGAAAGCTGGACGATAAGCAAGACTGCGGAGTTGATTCTTGGTGCCTTCAAAAGAAAAATTCTACGTCGGATATATGTTCCCGTCTGCGAGAAAGGCGAATGGAGGAGAAGGCACAACCCCGAACTTTACGAGCTGAACCAGGGTGTGGATGTAGTCTGGAAGGCAAAAATTCGTCGACTGCACATCGAGCGCACGGACACCAAAGCTCCAGCTAAGAGGGTTTTCCAATGCGAGCCTCCTTATTCGAGAATGAAAGGAAGACCGAATCTCCGGTATAAAGACAAAATAATCACGGATGCAAGACAGCGTGGTCTTGATGACTGGAAGCAGCGTGCCCAGGACCGTCAACGATGGAAGACGACTTTAGCTTGGGCTCTGACCTTCCAAGGGTTGTTGGTCTGATACGTACGTAAGTCTGTATAGTGTGAGGATATTATCTATTGCCCTGAAACCAAATTACTTTTCGAACCGTCACAAAACAGGCAAAACACAGAAGATTACATGCAAAGGTAAGAGTCCTATCCACATTTTCGGAATTCCCTTTCATGCCCAAATTGATTTGTGTAATTTTTGTCGAACAGGCTTTCCGCGAAAATTGTGCAAAAGTGTGAAGCTGTAAGCTCTAATAAAAAAAAGAATAGGTCACTTAATTTGTGAAAAAAATTAATAAAAAAAACGAAGATAACTACATATTTACAGTAGGGTTTTGAAATGTACCACAATTTCAAGACGATGCCAATTGGCAACATAGGGCATGAAAGGGTTTAGGAGGTCTCGTTTATCGACCGTGTGGCATTAAGATAACGTCAGGGACAATATTTTGCGGCCATATCTTAAGTAAGTCGAATGCGAAGATGTCAGAGTACATGGCGTAAGTTAGGCGCAGCACAGTGGAGAAAAACACCGCAAAAACTGAGAAGTGAAAACAATTCATTTGCTGCATTTGAACAAAGGAAACTTATTGTAGTCGTTAGAAATCAAAATAAAACTGTAGGTTCCTTCCACACGTGAAAGAACAAAAGCACGCACAACGCGGGTGGTTGCTGTAGATGGTAGACCCTGATCCGTTATGGACTGTTGCGCCACTCATATTATTATTATTATTATAATTATATATATAGAAATAATTCTAAAATTTATTTACATATATTTTGAAATATTTAACATAGATAAAAGGTAATCAATGGGTAGCCGTGGCGTAGTGGGTAAGTGCGTCGACTCCTACGCAGAGGGTGCCAGGTTGGATACCCGAATTTACCACCTTTCATAATTCACGGCTCCACCTCTTTCGAGTCACTGACAATGCTCAAAGAATACTCCTGTCTAGAAAAAGCTTCTCAAATTCGCCGTTCGGAGTCGGCATAAAACTGCACAGGTGGTTGCTGAGAAGCTAAGCCCAGGTCCACCTCGGACTGTCGCGCCACCCATATTATATAATTATACAAGGTAATCAATAATATTTATTGTTGTTTTTTTTTTATATTACTTCATGCACTTGTGAAAATTAAATCGATAGTTTGACTTATTTGATGAAGAATCATCTTCACTTCCAAAGTTTTTACTTCACTTTATGCTTCGTCAGATAATGTCAGCTGAAATTACATCCAAACGGTGTATCAAGCGCCTGTGTACAGTAGGAGGTATTTAAAGAGAAATTTTAAATAGCATACATATCCGCAGCTGATCTCTTTTGAATCTATTAGCCAACTAGGTCAGCTTTCTTCTTCTTCAGATGGCGCTACAGTCCGGGGTGTACCTGGGCCTCAAACAGTAAGCCTCTCTAGCCGGCACGATCTTTAGCCAGCTGTCTCCAACTGCGCACACCAAGTGACTGACTAGGTTCATGCCGCTGTACAGCCCGTACAGTTCGTGGTTGAATCTTCTTCTCCAATAACCATCAATGCAAACAGGCCCAAAGATTGAATGCAGAACTTTTCTCTGGAAAAGACCAAGGGCTTCTTCATCCGCTTTTGAGATTGTCCATGCTTCCACACCATAGAGCAGGACAGGGATGATCAAGGTGTTATATAATGTTAGCTTGGTCCTTCAAGAGAGAACTCTACTACTCAATTGCCTCTTGAGCCCAAAGAAACAGCGATTGGCAAGAGTAATTCTGCGTTTAATCTCTGTACTGGTGTTGTTCGAATTGTTCACTTGCGAGCCGAGGTAGACGAAATCCTTCACTACCCCGAAGTTACAGCTGCCTATGGTGACGTTTTGGCCAAGTCGTCGATGTTGTGCGTCCTTTCTCGATGACAGCATATACTTCGTTTTGCCCTCATTCACCGCTAGACCCATTTTAGCCGCTTCCGCCTCAATGCCAGCAAACGCCTCATTGACGGCTCGCTGTGTTCTGCCAATCAAGTCAATGTCATCCGCATATGCTAACAGTTGTACGGACTTCCAGAAGATCGTGCCTCTAGTGTTGGCGTATGAGTCTTGCACGATCTTTTGCAGGATGATGTTAAAGCAATCACATGACAGCGCGTCGCCTTGTCTAAATCCTTTTTTGACATTGAAGGTCTCGGTGAGTTCGTTACCGACCTTGATGGAGCAGCGAGAGTTCTCCATCGTCATCCTGCACAACCTTAAACCTGAAGAGTTTGCAAGGAATGTCAAAACTAGACATGGCGTTGTATAGCTCGTCCCTATGCACGCTGTCATATGCGGCGTTGAAATCGACGAATAGGTGGTGGGTGTCGATCTGCATATCTTGGGTTTTTTTTCCAGGATCTGCCGTTGTGTGAAGATTTGGTCGATGGTGGACTTCCCCGGCCTCAAACCGCACTGATAAGGACCTATCAGGTTGTTGACGAATGGTTTCAGGCGCTCACACAAAACAGCAGAGAGGATCTTATAGGCGATGTCCAGGAGACTTATCCCTCTATAGTTGGTGCAGTCAAAGGGGTCTCCTTTCTTGTGGATCGGGCAAACGATACTGAGATTCCACTCGTCGGGCATGCTTTCCTCCGACAATATCTTACAGATGAGTTGGTGCATCTACCTTACCAGCTCGTCTCCAGCTGCCTCAAACAGTTCCGCAGGCAGTCCGGCAGTTCCTCGTCGATCATCGTCAATTGCGTTGAGTGGAACATTCTGCCTGGCAGCGGTATTGGAGTCTTCCTCGCCGTATAACAGTCTACAGAAATGGTCTTTCCAGATTCTCAGTATCGACTGCGAATCTACTACGAGTTGTGCCTCTGCGTCACGACAGGCTTCTGTCCGAATTTTGTAACCATTGGATTGTTGTTTTACCCGTTGGTAGAACTTTCTGGCGTCATTTCTGCCGCAACACCTCTCCATGTCCTCGATCGCGCGCTTCTCATGCTCTTTCTTTTTCTTTTTGAGAAGCCCGTGCTCTTCCCTTCTTTTAAGTTCGTAGAGCTCACGAACCGCTCTCGTCCTTCTGTCCAGCGTCGCCTTGTATGCTGCTTGCTTCGCTGAATGTGCCTGCCTGCACTCGTTGGCAAACCAGGGGTTTTTTTGGGGTGGTGTTTTAAAACCCAGCACATCAGATGCAGCTTCTCTGATGGCTTTTTAACAACGGTTCCATTGTTCGTCGATTGTTTCGCCTGGCAGGGTTGGACTCTCTGA
This sequence comes from Eristalis intricaria, assembly GCA_964034865.1. Classification (NCBI taxonomy): domain Eukaryota; kingdom Metazoa; phylum Arthropoda; class Insecta; order Diptera; family Syrphidae; genus Eristalis; species Eristalis intricaria. Next base: position 8,349,718 of record OZ035874.1, on the reverse strand, counting down.
GAGCTTTAGGGAGACTCCATCGGCAAAGTTGCTAGCGGTCAATTGCGATTGTAGCTTTCCGAAGTCAAACTGTTTTGGTCTTGACCTACTCCGTCGTCCTATCGATATCCGTGTTCTTACCTTGGCTACAACAAGGAAATGATCCGAGTCGATGTTGGCTCCTCGGAATGTTCGGACATCGAGAATGCTGGAGGAGTCTCTGACGTCGATCGCAATGTGATCAATCTGGTTGACGGTTCATTGATCAGGAGACCGCCAGGTCCGTAAAAGTCGTCTTTGCTGTCGTCATCTTTATCCTCCGTTGGGGCGTGGGCGCATATCAGGCTGATGTTGCCGAATGTAGCCTTGATGCGGATTGTTATGAGGCGCTCGCTTATGTATTAAAAGCTTAAGACTTCTTGCCTAAGTCTGCCTCGAACAACAAACCCACATCCGAATAAGCGCTGCATTCGCTCTTTTTAGCAATCGCCGAAGTAAATATCGCAGTTTTTCATCCTCTTTTTGCCCGGCCCATCCCACCGCACCTCCTGAATGGCGGTGATATCTGCCTTATAAGCTTCGAGGGCTTCCGCAAGTTCATCGGCTGCACGTGGTCTGTTCAGGGAGCTCACATTCCACATGCAGAACCGAAAATCGTTGTCCATGGTCGTCAGCAGTAGGGTCATCCGTATCCGAGGCTTCTCGTTTCTGAACTAATGATGTTTTTTGCACGGTGGGGAAGTTAACCCCACGCGCAACTCTCGAACCTGGAGGACCGGCTCCTGGTTTAAACCCCTGGACAAGGGAGGCCGCTGCATACATTGGTTCACCTCTAAGCGGTTGCTTTAAAAGCTATCCAGAGGGCGCCGCGAGGAGGCTGTATGTCAACTTGACCTGTGCATTTAACAGGGATCGTTGCTGGCATCTCGCCAAGTTGAGAGCAGTCTACAACTTTGCCCTGGATGCACAGGCCCATGCCCTCGAACAAGATCAGCTTTAGTGAATTCCAAATGTATCGATGTGGAACGATGTGGAAACCTACTTTAAGCTCTTTGTTTTAAAAAAGAACAAAAATGTGTTAGTTTCTGAAAAACACATCAATTTTTAATTAAAAGAACTAAAAACAAAATATTTACAAGAAGAGTGGAGGAGCATGTAAATGATTAAAGTGTTTGATCATTCGATGCACTGTTATTTTATCTAATGGAAAACCTGCAAAACACTACCATTTTTTAAGTTATTTCCCAGTTTTGGAGTGTTTTGTCCCACTGTGCGCCATCTCAGATTAATACCAGGTCATCCTATGTTTCGAATAGGGTTCCAGATCAGATCATCATCTTCAGTGACTCGCATGTTCGAAGGCACACACGAGAGATCTCGAGGCAACTCAATTCCTCGCCATCGACTCTAGCTTATCAGGAGCCTTGGCTTAATGCAATCAAAAAAGTTATTGGACTTGGTCCAAATACGTCGCCCTGGGTCTACCAATCCAAAGGAGTCGTATTTAAGGCGCGCCTCGGAATTCGTGATGAATGGAACATTCGAGCGACGTCATCAACAATAGACCAATAACGCCTTGAGTTCAAAGCATCTGTGCAATATTGAGTTCCTCACTCACCACCGCGTTTCCCACCCTGTCAAGGCGAATAACTTACACAAAAGCGCGAAAAAAAACTTCGTCTACGCGCTCATTAGCCAAATTTCAGGACCATTGGTGAGAGTTGGAACAAATACTGAGTTCGAACCGGTAGCTTCTCGATTACAAATCTCCCAGCTGTTGCAAAATTGACCCAGCTTCGCCAATAATAGGGATAAACTCAGCATTATTCCTCCCAATACCAGTGAAAAAGATCCCGAGCTACTTAAATTTGTCCACCTAATTCGATAGGACTCTACTAACATGTAATTTCGGATTTGTTTACCTTAACTGTAAAGCTTTTTGCTACGCAAACATGACTTGCATATAACTATGTGCCGATGAAAAGGAACAAGAGAATTCTGCCTCTGCCCTTTCCCTAGTCGCAACCAATTTCAGGGATGTTTCCCCCACGGGTTCATAATGGGTTCACAATGACTTAAACGCACCTCGCCTATGCTCTACCCCGAAAATTCACATGGATGCTGCGATTAAATCTTAGCTTCTCTGACGGATGGGTACGTTAATCCCCCTCAGGGATAAGTCAATTTTCAATGCGAACTGGTTACAAAAGTGCTCGAAGCAATTGTCATTGCAAAATCCCCTTAGGATATGAATAAAAATCGAATCGACAGGATTGAAAAGAAATTACGAGTGAGATAAATCCATTCATCAGTTTGCACTCGAAGTTGGCCCCGAGCACACATGAAATTCTCTGATAGATAATTCTCGCGATTCCAGCCAATCATCTGACTTCTTTTTCTCACTGCTCTGCATTGGCAGCCAGTTCTTGCCCACCCTCGCGCCGGCATCCGTCTACCGCACATAACCAAAATATTACTCAATCGAGCGATAAATTAAAATCCATACGCCTTATCCCACTTATATCCTCCGCCGCAATTGACTGGCATCAGAGCGATGTCCCTCCACTACCCACCCATCCTTTCTGGTGAAACAAAATATAATTCAATACGCTTCGTGTGAGCCATTAAGATCCAAGAATCAACCTCTAATCGGAGGAAAGACATCCGTCAAAATGAAATACGTTTTCGCCCACACCCATCGATCCTGTTGCTATGCCTTCCCCAGATACCCACCTCCCATACCCGCTCTATCTCTTTACTGAGGACATGCAAACGCGGTCCTCGCAGTAGGCTTCAGTCGACTTTAATTCATAATTCGTGTTCCGAACTCAGTGACTGGCTGTTGCGGACAAGGTCAGAAGGGCCTCCATTCACTCACAAGCAGCGGCAACTTTTTCCAACCAACTTTTAGCCGGCTGTTGTATTGTGTGCTGAGCAGTAACAGTTTTGAATTTTAAATGAAATCAGTGTTAGCTACAAATTGTGAAGAGCCGGGGATCAACTCGTGGATGGAATTGGGTCAGCATGAATAATTCCATGAAGGGGGTGATGGTTCCTACTGTGTTGTGTGCTTAGCATTAGAGTGCGGGGACGGATGTGCTAGGCAGAGGAAAAAATTCTGCACGTGGTTTAGGAAAGTAACTGGAAAATGAGGCAGATTTTTTTCGAGAAAAGTTTCAAGCGAGAATTGGGCACTGTGAAAGGCGAAAGTTGGCCTGCAGTTTGTTTGTACAAAATTACTGAGCTCTCTGAAGGTCACTCGAGGATTCTGGGCAACTTGAAGTAGCTGTATGGTGGAAGGCCGATGCAGATGGGAGAGTGATTGTTGACTGGCCTGAAAAGCCGAATGCGGTTTTTGGTTCATCATGTAGGCAGATGCACCTTGAATCGTCTGTTTTTTTTCGGTTAAGGAATTATTTTGTGATGACAGATGCGTTTCAGAAACTTACTTATGGCAATTTTCAAAGTAAGAATAGGGACAAATTCTGATGTTCAGCGTTGGTACGCTTTAAACACTTTTACTGATGTACACTTAGCAACGAGACGATCATATAAGAATGACCGTAACCGGTATGAGGCAACTGAGTGGCAAGCCCTACGTTTAGCACCACATTCTTCAGTTTTAGCAGTTATATTTAAGGAGCCAACTGTTCAAGCCTAACTTATTTACTTACTTACTTAACAGACTGGCGACCCATGAGCGATAGCTGCTTTCCATTGTTGACGGTCCTCGGCACGCTGCTTCTAGTCATCAAGACCGAGCTGTCTTGCATCAGCGATTACTTACCTTATACCGCAGGTTCGGTCTTTCTCTCCATCTCGAACCAGGAGGCTCAGATTCGAGGACCCTCTTAACTGGAACATCGTTGTACATGCGCTCCACATCCTGGTACAGCTAGTAGAGCTCGCTATTGTGCCTCTAATCCATTCGCCTTCCTCGCAGACGGGACCATATATCCGACGTAGAATTTTTCTTTCGAAGGCACCAAGAATCAGTTCCGTAGTTTTGCTTATCGTCCAGCTTTCAGCTCCATATAGCAGGACAGGTAAAATAGGAGTTATGCAGAGCATGATCTTGATCCTTCGAGTCAGGAGTTTTGGCGCCAGTTGTTTTGAGAAACCGAAGTCCTACCGGTTACCAGAGGCGGTTCTACGTCGAATCTCCACAGTGAAGTCATTCGTGGAGTTCACGTTTGCCCCGAGGTAGACAAACTCCTTCACTACCTCGAAATTGTAGCAGTCGATTGTTATAATTTGTCCTAGCTGGGGTGTGACGGATCGTTTTTTGTCTGACAGCATGTACTTTGTTTTATCCTCATTGATCTTAATATCAGCTCGCTTCGCCTCTTCTTCTACTGCCATAAATGCTTCCACCACGTCACTTTGGGTACGCGCGGCGATGTCGATGTCGTCTGCATATCCCAACAGTTGGACTGACTTGTAGAAGATAATTCCTTCCTGTTTACAGCTGCCCGCCGCACTATCTTCTCCCAGCAGTTGGGCTGATTTGTAAAAGATAGTGCCTTTCGTGTTTACAGCTGCCCGCCGCACTATCTCTATCCAAATTGAAGAAATCACACTACAGCGCATCTCCTTGCCGAACTCTGGTGCAAGTTTCAAACGGAACGGTTCGGAAGTCCTCGAACCGAACTGCACGGTGCATCGCGTATTTGTTATCGTAGTGACACAACAGTATCAGTTTTCCCAGGATCCCGTATAGATTTGAAACTTGCTGGTCTTCTTCTGGATTTGCCTTAGTGTGTAGATTTCGTCTATTGTCGATTTGCCGGGCGGGAAGCCGCACTGATACTGTTCAAGCCTGAGCCTTAGCAAATTCTGTTATATAATCATCATAGTCTGAAGACCTTAATAACTCTCTTCCCATTGAGATTATAGACAAACCTACTAATCTTTCTTGATCATGGTTGTCCTAGGAGGATTTATTGGCTTGAGTTTAGAAAAACTACGGTCACCTGAAGATACTGTAACTGGAATTGGTCCTAGTATTACTCGGGTACTAAGATACCGGGTACCCTTATGGTTGTGGGTACCCTGAGAGTACCTTCACACTTCACTTCAAAGCATGTTAAGAAGACAGTATACTTCTATTACTTTTGGTGGGTACTCCAACAATTTCAACGGTATTTTCCCTTTTTCGCTGTGTGTAATATTCTCAAATAAAGGCGTACTTTATTAATTTTTATATTGAATTAGAGTATTTGTTGTCGTTACCCGATGATGCCAACTTGGATATTACCCGAATTACCCGGGTACTCGGGTATTTGTGGAGTCGGATATAATCTGGATAAGATCAAGACCGATAGTTTGTACGATTTGGAGGGCATTGGGAGCAAGATTTTCTAGACTCGAACTAATTATATAATTTACCAAGTCTAAACATTAGCTTTCTAGTGATAATATGTATTTTTAATAGTTGATATAATTCTGCCCCATTTAAATCCTTAGAACCAAGTTCGTATTTTGTTATAAACCTAAAATCTTTATTTTGGTTCTAAAATAGTTTCGTAAACACAAAGTTTTCTTGAGTTTTCTTGAGAAATTTGTGAGATTTTACAAGACTACTAGCAATAAGTACGCTCAATAAGTTGAACATTAAATTTAATCATTAAATTTTTATCTGAACGCATTTTAACCAAATTATATTAAGCACTAGCATTACCCGTCACGCGTTGCTACGCATTTTCAATTGTAAATCATCAATCATGTGTCCGATCAAAATAATTGTGAATGTGAATAAAGCTTGGCATGAAAAAAATGGTACCAAAACCTTTTTCACAGAATTCTGAACAAAGTTGCCAAAGACATCGGTCGTCTACCTCTTGGTGTTTAAGGGTCTATAGAGGACAAAGAAACAAACAAGCAAACATTGTTTTTTGTTTGCAATATGGCGAGGGATATACCACCATCATTTCGATGTTTCTCAAGCCTTTGACAAAGTTTGGCCTGAAATATAAACTATGCCGATCTCTACCGGAGAAACTGTATAGTATTTTAGCGAATCACTCTGATAGGATCTTCCGTGTGAAGCATGGAAATGAATATTCTGATTTTAAAAATATATATGCTGGTGTACCACAAGGGAGTGTTCTTGGACCTCTCCTATACCTACTGTATACTAGTGACTTACCACAAGAAGAACACACTGTTCTAGGCACATTTGCTGATGACACCGCTATTTTGGTGACAGCCAAAGCTGTTGAAGAGTCTACAGCAAAATTACAAAGTTCACTAGATCGGATACACGAATGGATGAACTTATGGCGAATTGTTCCTAATGAAAGCAAATCAGTCCATATTAACTTCACCCATAGACACGTTAATAACTTGCCAGCTTACCTAAATCGTGTCTAAATACCTTTTGGCAATGAAGCGAAATACCTCGGAATGAATGAAAACTTGACATGAGATGTAAAGATCAGTACTGGCTTTTTGGTAAAGAATCCAAGCTAAGTATTGACAACAAGCTTCTTGTATACAAGCAAATCCTAAGACCTGTAATATGAGCATAATACAGACTTTTCATAATAAAGTGCTTAGAACCATCGTCAATGCACCATGGTATATCAGAAACGACAATATCCACAGAGATCTTGGAATATTACCACTCCAAGTTAAGTTTAGAACTTTGCTTATATACAGAAGCGCTGCCTTGAAGAGCACATACACTCTGCAGTTTACCCGATCCTTGAGGAAACTGGAAATCCTTGAGGATAAGGTCCTGACAATGTTCCGTCTGTTATAGCCAAGAATTTAGTTCTTACTTGTCGCTGCCGTTGAAATTATTGTTAATATGTCTTTGACTTCCGGTACATTCTTGGACGAATGGTAAATTTCCTTTATAACACCAATATTTGAAGCTGGCTCTCGACTTAAAGTGGAAAATTATAGAGGAATCTCCAAGAATTCAGCTATTCCGAAATTTTTTGAGTTAATTGTCACAAAAAAAAAATATTTTGCGATCAACGAACACATTTCTTAAGACCAGCATGGTTTTGTTTCTGGTAGATCCACCTTAACCAATTTCACAATATTTACAAAATACCTCCTTGATTCAGTAGAATCGGGTTATCAAGTTGATATTATTTTCACGGATTTTAGAAAAGCCTTTGACACTATCTGCCATAATATTCTATTAAACCAACTAAGATCACTTGGTATTCATTCAGTACTACTTTACTGGATAGGGAGTTACTTCACAAATAAAACTCAAATGGTAAAAATTGATAATTATAAATCTAGAATCATTAAGCTTGATCGAGATTTGGCACCATTGTGCGGCCCCCCCCGTAAATGACTCCAGCGACACCTAGTGGCGAACACCAACCTGTAAAATCTGAAATTGAGCTGGCTACGGACAACTCCTTTCTTTTCTGGGCCTTTTTTGCTATTGGATCGAATGCGATCGGACGAAATTGTCTTTTTTGGTTAAAGAATAAAATTACTTGTAAATTGAATTCACGGTTTCTCAATAACAAAGGTATTATCCGGTGTTCCCCAAGGTAGCCATATAGGTCCACTACTCTTCATTATATTTATTAATGAGATTCCTTCAATCCGGTCTCATGTAAAATGTTTAATGTACGCAGACGACCTTAAGATTTACCTTCGTGTTAAAAATCGGCAAGATTGTATGTATGTTCAAAGTGACTTAAATATGTTATGTATTTGGTGCGCTTAAATATTAGTAAATGTCATTCTTTTTCTGTTTACCATGTATTGTTACCCGTAATATATGACTATTCGATAGGTGGAACTTGTCTTACTAGGAAAACGGAAATAAAAGACCTTGGTGGAATTCGATACAACACTTTCCTTCTCATTTCATATTGACTACATTGTTGCAAAAGCTAATTCAATGGTTGGATTTTTGAAAATAACATGTGCTGAATTTTCGAATCCATATGCCCTAAAATATGTCTATATGTCCATTGTACGTCCGTTTCTTGAGTATTGTTCAGTAATATGGTGTCCATTATATATGAACTCTATAGTGCGTCCAGAAAAAGTTCAGAAGTCATTTACTTGATTTGTTATAAAAATAATGGGGTGGAATCTTGACATCATACCACCATATCTTACAATATGTGCATTAATAGGTTTAGATACTTTAGAACGAAGACGAGGTGATCATAGCATAATGTTCATTTATGATATTCTTTCCTTGAAAATGTAAGGTTTTCCGCACCGGAAAGAATTCTTCGAACCAGAAAATTCTTATTACAACCAAGACACCTGTATAGTTATGGCTTTAATGAACATCTAAGTAAGTGTATAAGTCAATTTAATTCTGTTTGAGTAGAAATAGACCTATGTGATGATAGACAAAAATTTAAACAGTCTATTCCAAAATCTTTGACCATTTCCCATGCTTAATTTACTTTACTATCTATAATTACTTATTACAAAATATATTTATTCAATTTAATGTACTGTTCAAATACTTATTTATTACTAAATCTAATTGTTCATATATTTATTTAATACAGATATTAAAATATCTGCTAATTGCAAGAAACCCATCTGGTTCAATCGAAGCTAATGCAGACTCAAAAATGCTTTAGGCAAATATGTAAGAGATCTGCTGAAGACAATTCACGGCGTGGCGTATTGTGTCGAATGCGGGAAGAATATGAATTCCTGAAGAGATTTGTTTACAGGCAATACAATACTTTCTGGGTGTTTATCAATACTAAACGTAATTCTGTTGGAATTCCATCGAATATGTTCTACGATAATGTATCTACGGATGACCTTAAGGTTATATGCGATATGTTTGCATCACATTTCCAGTCAAACTTTGTTGACTTAGGCATAGGTTGCAGGTCAGAACTTCGAGCAAATACAATTACAGACATAGGGCGATAAGAATTGACGAATGATGATATTCTTTCTGAGCTGTCCTCACTGGATTCTAGTGCAAGCCTAGCGCCTGATAATCTTCCCCCGCTTTTTTTAAAAATGTGTAAGGACGGATTAGTCAAGCCCTTGACTATCATTTTTAATATGTCACTGGCTCGCGACGAATTTTTGGATTGCTGGAAGTATTCTCTCATCACCCCAATTCATAAATCTGGACCTAAAAGTTCTATTGTCAACTACAGACCAATAGCTAAACTCCAATTAATACCGAAATTATTCGAAGCTGTTGTTAAGAAAAAAATATATGCTGAAGTTCGAAACGAAATATCACAATTTCAACATGGCTTTGTGAGTGGAAGATCAACTTCGACCAATTTGGTTATATTTAGAAACTTTTGCCTAAGTTCCATGGAAGCAAGACTTCAAGTTGACTCCATATACACTGAATTCTCGAAGGCATTTGACCGTGTTCAACATAATGTGCTCATAAAAAAGCTAGAGATGATTGGTTTTCATTCTAAAATCTTGAAATGGATAACTAGTTACCTTACAGATCGCAGACAGTTTGTAAAAATAGGAAATGATCTGTCACGGGTAATTTTCATTTCTCTGGGGTACCTCAAGGTCACCTCGGCCCTCTTCTGTTTCTTCTTTTTATTAAGAATTTGTCTTCCTATGTTTCCCATTCCAACTTACTTTTATACGCTGACGATTTAAAATTTTTTAAATCGATCATTAGCCGATGTAATGGAGTTGCAAAAAGATATCTCATCTGTACAGAATTGGTGCAAATTGAATGGACTACATTTCAATATTAGTAAATGCTCAGTTATGACATTCTTTAGAATTTTATCTCCTATAACCTATAAATATAAGATTGATGATACAATCTTAAGAAGAGTATGTTCGCATAAAGATCTAGGGGTTATATTCGACGTTCAACTGACTTTTTATATGCATATAGACTATATTATTTCAAAGGCCAACTCCATGCTAGGATTCTTGTTTCGAAATTCGAAAGGTTTTCAAGACCCTTACACTCTTAAGTCTGTATATGTTTCGTTAATTTGCTCTATATTAGAATACTGTTGTTTAATATGGAATCCTTTATATAACAATAGCGCTATTCGTATTGAGAAAATACAAAAAAGATTTACTATGTTTGCTCTTCGAAAGATGTCGTGGAATTCAAATATGCCAGATTATAATGCTAGATGTCAGCTTATCGATCTAAAGCAACTGCATGTAAGAAGGACTTATTATTCAGTTCTTTTCATCATTACTGCTCACATTGATCGTACGGTGCTGCTTTTCATGTTCAGTGTTTACACCCCGTCTCGTTATCTGAGGCCTAGAGATTTCTTTTACGTTTCGAGGCATAGTACAAACTATGGGCAAAATGATCCTATAACTAATGCTTGCATATAATTCAATTTAGTTGCAAATGTTATAGACTTTAATATGAGTAGAGATAAATGTAAAAATGAAATCTTAAATTTTTTGAGATGCAATTTACTCCAAATTACATTATAATCGTATGTTAAATTCTGCTTATACTAGGGATTATTGTTAATAAGAAATGAAATGTTATTACTATTATCAGTAGTCTTAAAAAGCTTTGTACTTGAAAGATGGAAGAATAAATAAATTAAAAATAAATAAATTAATTATCATGTACTTAGATTATAAAAACATTATCATATGGTTCCGAAATCTGTAAGAGTTAAACTCGGTAGATGGAATAAATAAATAAATAAACTAATGTCTTGCGCTGACTACAAAGGACTGGACATCTTGATCTCGTGTGAGAGTCTACACCCAGTGCTTCACTGAGTTGTAGTCTTAATAAATTCAAGGAGCTGGTTTTAGTGAGTAAAAATCTCACACATCTATGTGAGAACGTTCGCCATAGAGTATTGTCGAAGATTTCCACCTAACCAAGGGAAAAAAAATGGCGGGTGATAATAAACGGCCAGATCTTAGCAAATTTGAAATATATTGTCAAAAGTATAAGACAAAATCTCGTATAAAACTACTACTACTATTAAACAGGTGAAATGATTTAATTTGTATTCAGATAGCGTTTAGAAAAGTCACTGTATGGAAGAACAAAGATTTGAATAATAAGTATGAATTGCTTACCACCCAAAGTGGTGTAAGATAAAATGTTTCCTCAACGAAACCTAATTGTGTCCGCCATTCAGATTGTATCCAAGACTCGGAGATGGTCGAGCGACTTTTGTTAAAGCTACAAGCGAATCAGTCATTAGCAACTTAAAGACGTGAAGATTCTAATGGCATGGTTCCGGATGACTAATCCCAAATCCATACAGCTGTCAATCTAATTGTTTCCTCAATTTACCATAACCTTAACACAACTCAACCTTAACTTATGTAGTCCTGCAATTATCCACCCCTTAAAAGCGAACTGAAAAGTCACATACGTCATCTAAACTTCATTCGGCCTCAACCTCAATCTCTATAACCTCATTTTCATTTACTCAATTTTCAAATAAAGTCCTTGATTGGTGGAGAAGGGAAGAGAGAAGAAGAGGGGAGAAAATTCAAATTGGAAAAGGGAAAAAACGAGACCAAACTCAGTTGCTCTTGATGTGCGCTTCAATATTTTAGCAATGCTTACACATTTCAGCGAGCAAGATACAACCTACTTGAAAGGAATCCTTCGCGCTGTTAAATAGTAAACTTTTTCACTTAATCCACAACATTCAACCCCCAATCACCGACTCTCTCCGACCGCTAGCCCCTAGTGCACAGTGACGCATACACAGTCACGAACCAGAGATTATACGTTCGACTTTAGGTAGTGTGTGAGCACACTGTCATGCGGGGCGAATATCTGACGATCCCCGGGGGATTTTGGAGTTTCTTTAATGAAATTTCCAAGTGCACTTATTAAAAAGTGCAAAATATGGGTGACGATGCTGGGTGGGGCGGAGGGGTTGAGAGGGTGGCCCAGGGGACGTTGCTGGTGGTTGGTAGAAGCCACAGAGTAAAACAAATCTCAAATATTTACTCAAAGCTGACTGCAAATTAGTTTACTTTGCGCAGAGATGCTTTTTGCGAGTAATACGAATTTGAGATCTAATTCGAATGCTTTTGGAAATTGTAGCGATGTGAGGGATGTACTCATGCAGAAGGTTATTTCACAGATGTGTGATGCAGCAGGAATACATCCACTGTCATTTAGTCATTTGGTCATCGATGGACGGATCCATTAATAATTCGCAGCTTTTCATCTCATAACAATCCTCTCATTCACCTCCGAACAATGGACAAACATAAATTTCCCTGGCTAAGGTATGCTAATTGAATGAAATTGCAATTGGGGAGAGCGGAGTGGTTAACATTGCAGCATCCTGTATCGTAACCACACCCGCAACCGTTGAGACATTATTAATCACTGGGCACGGCATTAACTGCCTGCCAAGGCTAATTCAATGCGATGATATGTGGATTGCGGCACATAAAGGCACACTGGAAAATTTCGAGATGGCGTCCAGAGGAATTTGGTTGCATTTCGACATTAAGCTTGACGATGGCTTAGATCCTTGTGACAGGATGTGAACTGGTCTCGGTAAATAATTCAAGTTTATTTTCACTGCGCGCCATCAGTTGTGGATTTTCCAACACAGCCATAATTTTCCATTTCAATTTCGAATGGGAAGCGGCGCGGAAAATGTGAGTAATTCTCATGAAATTTTAAATGTTATGGAGGGGCTGCTGCTGCGCTTCACTTGTTCGTCCTTTTTATTGTCTCTTTCTCTCTCCCTCGCTCTGTGAAGCGTGAAACTTGAGCTTGACGGAGGGGGAATGAGAGGGTAATCGATTCTTTTGAATAATTGATAATCGCACTCGAATGGCGTGAGCGGAAGGGGGGATGGAGAGCGAAACACGAATTTTGTATTGGCCACCGTACAAGAAAGAACAATTCGGATAAACCGAAAGCACATTAACATTGTAGCCTGTGGTGGGATGTGAGGATGCAATTATATGTTGACGTTTATATGAAAATGTGGATTGTGGTTGAGGAAGCAGTGAATATTACGAGGCCGGTGATGGGAATTTCAAAAGGAGGGTCACTTGAGATTCTTCTGACGCCGCATTCTACAGGCGTAAGATTCGCTATGAACAGAGGGTAATGTTGTTCTGATTCCAGAATGGAGATAATGGGTGCCAAGGAAAAACTTGCACTTACTGAATCCTACCTTGATATCTGAGGCGAGTAAAAGTCTAAAAACGATTGAGGCTAAACAAAGCACGTGCAGATCACAGAGGCTTCACAATTTAGGCTACCCAACGCACGTCCAATGGCGCATAGGGCTGGCAGCTTGCATAAAAGAGTTGTCATACTGAGATTGTCTCAAAATCACATATGACCTCGAACATCATTCTCCACATCACTAGATGATCATCCCTAAGACGATCGATTCAGGCTTAGCAGGAAATGTGGTTCCCATATTCAACAGCTTTGACCATATATGTAACTGACGCCCAGTAGGCAGTTCTTGTGTAGTTACTCATGCACCTGCCGATGTGAAAGAAAGATGATGGTTTGATTTATACCCTTAGTCGAATACAATGTATTTAATAATACGGGCACTAAACAGCCTTTGGCTGCGACGCAAATCTAAGCAGGGGAGTGCCCGCTCCTGCCGAAGGAAGGGACTTATTTTGAGATGCAAGGGGTGCAAAGATTAAATCTTGGGCGATAGTCTTTTAAGGGCGCAGTGCGTTTGAGTTAGATGAAGGTTCTATAAGAACTCAATTTGCATTATAATCTCTGATAAGAGCCTGAAAGGAGAGTTCTCAAGAAACTAAGACCATTGCCGTTTCAAGGTACATACATCATTATTTCCTCAATTGTGCTTTTGAAGATCTTGTTAAATAAGCCGAGAAGGGGTTGCCTAGTGCATGTGACTATGCCTACTGCCTAGCAATTGCCGATTAAATAAGTGCGTGGATGTTCCTCCTTGAATCTTTCCAGTAGTGATAATAGGCATATGCCTTTTGACATATATTCATGAATTTTTGACGGTTATTCATGAAATAACGAAAATGTCGTCCTCTGATTGGTCAATTTGGTTCATGAACACGTTATAAAAAACAGTTTTCAAACATTTTAAGGGGCAAGAGAGGTAGAAGTCGTGCTGAACTGTACTGTACTGTCTTCAAACGAAGAATCACTCAAATTGCTGATGGATACCCATTTCCCGGGATAGTCAGCTGACTGTTCCTTCCCAAATCGAGTAAGCGCGGTTGCCGTCACTAATCCTAACAAGCTGGCAAAGAGTGACAACATTATGTGGGCAAAAAAAAGCTTCAGCCCATATAAGCCACCGGAACTGGACGGCATAATACTATGTGAGCTCCAACAAACCTCAGACATGACCAATATTTGGTTGGAAATTATTTTAAGAGGGTGTATGTCACATCCATACCCGATGGAAATGGGTCAATGTTGTTTTCATACCCAAGGTGGGGAAGAGCTCCCATGTAGATTCTAAAGATTTAAGACTAATTAGCCCTTCATCTTTTCTATTAAAAACATTCATTGATCAACATTTAAGAGCAACTATAGATCCAACCATGTTCGTGGCGTTGTAGGTATGTGCGACGACCCCTACGCAACTTAACCTCGCTGCTTGGGTTCGATTCCCGGCCGATGTGACAGTAATATTCATGAGCCCACCTCTTTTGAGTCTCTTACAATGGTCAAAGAGTAATAACTGCCAAGAAAAGGCTTCTCAAACTTGGCCGTTCGGAGTCAGCATAAAACTTTAAGTCCCTTCCACTCATGAGAGAACAATAGCACGCACAACACGAGTGGTTGCTGATAAGCTAGGCCCTGGTATTACTGCTGAAGAAGACAGGATACGAAACGATTGCCTATGCGGTCGATGTGAGGAAACTATCCTCAAGTCCAAAGGGACCTAATGGTGTCAGTCTACTTAACAACTGACCGACTGTTAATGGTCTGGATGTTAATGCTCAGAAGACCGAAAGAAAATATAAAGAAAATATAAAATTATCGACCCCCTCACTCTAAATGCCACCAGCATTCTGTTCTCCAATAAGTTGAAATATCTCGGCCTTATACTGGACGGTAGACTAAACTGGAAGCTCAACACAGAAGAAAGTCCAATGAAGGCCATTACGGCCTCATTATGAGGTCTTCAACCATACTTCAACCAGACCCATCCTCTTATACGGCGTAGTAGTATGGTGACCCATACTCGTCGGTACCCACCTCAATAAATTGAGGAAGGTGTTGAGGTACAGAGACAAGCCTTCTCCTGCATCAGTGGGGCCCTTAAAACTACTCCCACTGATGCACTGGAAATTCTCTGGAACCGAAACCCATTAGATATCTTTGGTAATTAATCAACAACCAATTCCGCAGTTCGTCTAAAGGCTTGCTATCAATTGTGCGTTACATTTGGACTATACTTCACCACGACACTTCCCAGGGAACAACCTCCAAACCCTGATTCCAGACAGGAATCTGTGGTACGGCGACTCCATTCCCTTTGGTAGAACCATACGTCTTTAGACAGATGAATCCAAGATGGATGATAGAGCCCGTTCGTCAACCAAATCACTGCAACGTATTCCGAGCAGAAGTAATGGAGATTAGCGAATTTCTGTCCTAGCTAAGTTAGAACTCGATATCAACCCACAATATCTGTATCTTTATGGATAGCCAGGTAGCAATCAAGTCCCTGGACGTTCTCTATGGATCTGTCTACAGATTGACCCAAAAAGATCAGATAAGATGGTCTCTCTAAAGAGCTCCAAAATTACTACTGCAGTGGGAATACTCAATGTCCACCAAAACTATGCTATTCTCAAAAGAGTTTTTCAGGAGCTGCCTAGATAAAGACGAGGAGGAAAGCACCAACACCTCCTCTGAAACTGTTCCACACTTCCCTCAACTGGGAAAGTCACTACAGGCTCCTACTTCACAATCTAAACGACCTCAGCAAAATACCGGTCAACGCACTATTTAAATTTGATGCGCAAACTGGCTGACTGACATAACACACGACAACCCTCTTTAATTCGAAATACCAACATGGCGTGGCGTTACAATGGGCTTACTTTGGCCTAATTGCGCTGTAACAAGAGCTGTATGTTTCAATATAACCTGATATTATGTTTCTAGCATCCAAAAAGAAATACAGTGGACTCTCCCTAAGTCGAACTCTCCGTAACTCGAAACTCTCTCTAACTCGAACTTTTTCACCACATTTTACATAAAGTTCTCTCAATTTTCCGTTCAAAAACCTCTCTCTAAGTCAAACTCTCTCTAACTCGAACAAATTACGGTATCCCCTGACAATTCGACTTAGGGGGAGTCTACTGTACTATCGTTGGGCTACGATGCCGTCAGCCCAAATGACGCACATGCAACTACCTCACGAGGATTTAGGCGTATTTGATGTGTCAATTTGCTGCTTTCACTCCTCCCTCCAATGCGTTGTTGATTTTATTATTGACCATTCTCTACGACTGCCTAATGCCAACAAACAACTGTCATCTAAAACAAAATGGCGCCCATTCAAAATCGCCTTGAAACATAAAAATCACCGATAACTGCATCTCGACCTTTTGTATGAAGGTCTTACTCTCACTGAATTTTCGTTGTTTATGTAATAAATTCAATAACAAATGTCCTTAAAATACTTCACCAAGAAGGTTGTAACTTAGAACTAGGTTAGGTTAGGTTAAGTGGGGGGCTGCCCCTAGTCAGACACTGATTGACTTCTCCAGTGATAGTGTCGTTAATTTGATCACAACGGCATATGGTGACTGGACCAGATTTGCTTTCACTGGGATTCGAACCGGAAACCCCGCTAACCAGAGACAGGTACTTTACCAACTGCGCCATCCAGTCATGTAGAACAGGTAGGTTAGGTTAGGCCCACTTAAAACCTGATTGAATCCATCGTGATATCACTAATCGGCAGCTAACGTGCCGGTTCCTCTTTGGGTACTAACTAAATAAAACACCTGAAGATAGCTACTCGTATGCTAGTGGCATATCCTGGATGATGCACTCCTTTGCTGAGCTACATCCAATTAGTATTTTTTATAAATTTTGCTATGTCCAGAATTCTTATCCCATTTTTATCTCAAGGCTATTGAATGAATAGCTGCCTAGCGTGTTTTTCCTTGTCCTTGCAAGTGCTGGGCAGGTGCCGAGGTTGTGAAGGATTATTTCTTCTTCCTCTTCGACAAAAGTCATTGTAGGGGATACCCATTCGCCTTGCGTGGGTTTGCTGATTACTGATTTCCTTTCTATTTAGATTAAGGAGAGTGCTCGTTGTTTGAGATCCATATTAGCCTTGAAGTCCTACAAGTATATAATTCCATCCAACTCTGATTGGCGAAGTTGATGGCATCTGTAAGTAACAAAGTGTTTATTACTTCAAGAGGGGGATATGGAGTGTACTGATAACTTACCATTGGCAAACCCTCCCCTGTTCTAGCTAGCTCGTCGGGCCTTTCGTTGCCTGGAATAGCACTAAGCCCAGGGACCCAGCATAGAGTAAGGTTGCATCTGACCGCTGTCTCCCTAAGAGACAGACGGAAAAGTTTTACCATCAGATTTGATTGATGGTGTATCCAGAAACTTGATGGCCGCCTGACTGTCTATGTATATCCCGTCTATCGGGTTCATTGACAGTAAGCGGCAGCCTCTTTATTTCTGCCTGAAAAAAAAACAAAAACTTAGAACTAACTTACAAAACAATCGTGAATTGAAATGTATTTATGTTGAAAACCCTTAGTTTTTGCAGGCGAGAGCAATTTGAACATTCATTGCCCAGAGGAACGTAGTTAAGTTTGGCCTTAAGCCTTAGGTTTCCGTGCAGGTTATGGGAACTTAATTGCGGTCCCGAATGTGAGACTGAATGGAGACGTATATGATGGCGACCATGACTACGCACAAAATGTATGAACAGTGTTGAACAGTTGTTTGAATGAGAATGAGATGATGTAGCTCCATCTAAGATCCAGAAAAACATACGAAGACTATTCTACAGAAACCTAGAAAGTTGTTTGGAACAACTTACTTACTTACTTATCATGCTGGCGACCCATGCAGGGTCCGCGCCTAACCGATAGCTGCTTTCCATTGTTGATGGTCCTGGGCACGCTGCTTCCAGTCATCAAGACCAAGCTGTCTTGCATTCGCTAATACTTGGTCTTTATACCGGAGATTCGGTCTTCCTCTCCTTCTCAAACCAGGAGGCTCGGATTTGAAGACCCTCTTATCTGGAGCATTGTAGTCCATGCGCTCGATGTGGCCGAGCCAGTGCAGTCGACGGACAAACCAAAGTCAATTCTAGGCTTTTCGACATTTATAAATTCCCCAATCGGTGCCAGCAATTGTCTAGTGACAGGGTTGTGGGGATAGAATTTATAGAGAGCTCATAAATGAAAGCCCGCTACATAATCCATTTCTAATATCCGGCACGTGGGCATTTTATGACATCTTGTTAGCATTATTTTCTGGAATGAACGCCATCATTCAAATTCTGTGTCATCATCATCCACCAATGTTGGGATACGATACCTTTGAGTGGTTGGAAATAAGTTCAAAAATCACGTACAAATTACAAGAATAACAATAAACGCTTAACCTTTCAACATCATCTCATCCTGTGAGATACACAATTTTTATCTCTCATAATGAACCGCACGCAAGAAACACTCGACATCTCGTTTAAGACGCTAGCGGTTCCCGCCCCATCCAACTACTAACTCATCCTCATCCATATCTCACTGTAGTGGAATCCCATCAGAAATACATTTACCGTTGTTCGCCCAAGAGCTACAGCCGCGCCGCGCCGCGCCGAGCATGAGATATGATAAAAGCCGAGAAAATGAATAATAAACCAGCAGCAACGGCAATCATAACTGTACAGTAAAAGCTTTGATGAGAATTACATCATCAGGCAGACGTCGTCGTCGTCGTCGTCAGAGTCGCTGTTGTTGTTGTTATTTTCGTCGTCACGGGGGTGTGACAGTGGTGGCGGCGATGTTCATTGAGCAGAGGGTGAAAATGTGAAAATATGGCATACCGCGGCGTCTTAGCACTTAGTAACGTTTTGCAAAGCGGAAATTCGTATCGCATTCTTTTTTTCTTTCCTTGAAGAGATAAGGTTTCTGGAAACTGCGAGAGGCATCCTTCGTGCTTCCTTACGGCCGCACCCGCGCGCCATCGCCAGCTAGAGATTTCTGATTTCCACCATTGCTGCTCCTGCCACTGTGTCCCACGATGAAAGTAATAAATATACTCATAGTCCTGAGTATTGTGCTGGTTTTTCGGTTTTATCTGCGTTTATGGGGTTTCCTCCCTCAGTACATGGAGCGGATGTGGGCCAGGGGGAGGACATGTCTAGGTGTGCGAAGGCAGAAAATACCTTAAAGTAGGCAATTGTGTATCTTGTTTGCTATTTCAGTTTAATGCTCTTTTCCCTGACTGACAAGAGCGATAAGAACACATTTCAAAATGTATTTCGAATATTAAAGATTATTTCTTTCAGGGAGTGCGAAGGAGTGAGAATAACATATGACTGGTGTTGTCGTCAAATTTTTTCACAGAAAGATGGAACGATTGGAGGGGAGACTTTTTTTCACGGGTTGTCTTCGTCTAATGATTTGGTGTTGAGTAGTTCCAGCAATTATACACGGGTCCACAAGTCTGTAGAAACCGTAGGTACCCTCCAATCGGTTGCAGACATTGCCATCCATAGACGGGACGTATTTATCAAAACACCAGGCAAATTAACAAGAACAGCACTACACGAAGTGGTGAGCACTATTGAAAAATGTCTCTACTATAAAGAATATACTCTAGCCACTTGCCTAGGGCTCTCAACAACGTATTTACTCAAGCAATTCATGCGTCCTTGTCCGAGTCTGAGCAAAGATGGTCTTATCGAGTCGATGGATTTTCACCATGCTCAGGACCAGAAATATACTGGCCACGCTAGGGAGTTGTCCTATATCCAAAACAGCCAGCCGAGGAACACCCCAGAGAGGCGTTGTATCACGTCTTCTCTGGTTTGTTGTCATGAATAAAATACTCTTACAACTAGACAGAGAAAGGATTAAAGTGTTGGCATATGCAGATGACTTGGTGATTCTTGTGTCTGGAAAATGTCCATCCGTGATCTGCGTTACACCAGGGTTGACACGAAGTCCAAACCAGGGCTACATGTTGTGGCCTAAGTATAAGCGCTGGCAAAACAGAAATTATGATTTTCACCAAGATATATGCATAGCTTTGTACGTATGCAACCAAGCCTTTGGCACAAAGTGGGGCCTAAGGCCCAAAATGGATCGGTGGTTATACTCTGCCGTGGAACTTCCAATCCTCACTTATGGATCATTCGTGTGGTGGCCGGCTCTCAATAAAAAATACAATATTGCTAAACTTAACAAAGTGCAAAGAATGGCATGCATAGGGGACTAAAGGTGCACTAAGGTCAATTCCTTCGGAAGCTTTGACAGTCAAGCTGCATCCATTGCCTATAGACCTCCACATACACAACATCACCACATTAAGTGCTGTTAGACTCAAGGAAACGAAGCTATGGACCTCAAAAGCATATGGTCTCAGCTCTATCCTTGAATCGATACCGAGGGAATTAACACCAAATCAGACAGGCCTTATACCAACTTATAATAATTTTGAAAAATACGTTGGCATAGTACTTCCGACAAGAAAGGACTCGGGTAGTAGGCGCATTGATTTCGTTTCAGATTTGAGCATCTAAGCAGACCGTTCAACTCATGTCGAGTAATCTGATCCAAGCAATATCAACAGCATGCGACGCAGCGATGCCTAGGAAGGGGAGAACCATGCTACGGGTGGAAAACGAGAGCATAAGGAATCTCAGGACAACCTGCCTTAAAGCCCGTCGTAGATCTCAGCGTTCCAGAGGTATACCGGAGTTCCAGGAACAATTGGCCTCCTTCAGGCTGGCAAGGCGTAACCTCCAAAAGGCTATTAAGGAGAGCAAAGCAAACTACTTCAAGGATCTTTGCAAGGAAGCAGACCTAGACCCCTGGGGAGGAGCATATAAAATGGTAATGAAAAAAAAGTGAAAGGCAGTAGGACGCCCCAACTAACTTGCCCACTGATGCTCAGAACAATAGTGGAACACCTGTTCCCCAGGAAACCTCTTAGAATATTCGTCCTTACACAAGCAGCTAGTTCGGAACAAATCCCACCAGTCACGGTTGAAGAGCTGCAGAATGCGTGCAGGAAAATTGCCGACAAAAAAACACCTAGCCCTGACGGCATCCCTAATAAAGCCATCAAGGCGGCCGTCGAGAAGAGGCCTGAACGATGCAAAGGTGCCTCGAAGAAGGAAACTTTCCCAATTGCTGGAAACTCCAAAACCTGGTACTGATACCCAAAGGCAACAAGCCCCCGGGAGAACCCACAGGGTATCGACCAATCCGCCTGCTTGACACCACGGGAAAGATCCTGGAGAGCATCATATACTGCAGGCTAATCGGCGTGGCGGAGGAGCGAGGAGCCTTGTCCGACCATCAGTTCGGTTTTAGGAAATCACGCTCCACCCTCGACGCCATCAAAGAGGTGGTAGACACAGTAAGCGAAGCGATAACGGGTTCAAGATGGAGGGGCGGTATAAAAAAATACTGTGCCGTAGTTACGCTGGACATCAAAAACGCGTTTAACTCAGCGAACTGGTCCTGCATCATGAGAGCCTTGAATAAGAATAGGATGGACACCGCAGTAATTGAGGAAGACAATCGTCAGCTATTTCACCAACAGGAAACTTAGATACCATACTGACGACGGAATGAAATACCACGAAGTCTCTGCAGGCATTCCACAGGGTTCAGTTCTTGGACCCTTCCTGTGGCACTTAATGTACGATGGAATACTGAGACTAATGCAACCACATGGAGTCAAGGTGATCGGTTTTGCTGACGACATCGCGGTCGTGACAGTAGCAAAAAACCTCCACGAGGTGGAAGCAGCCACAAACGAAGCGATCGCCAGAATCAAGGATTGGATGGAATCCGCCGACCTAGAACTAGCTGACCACAAGACTGAGGCTGTCTTAATAACCAGTCGAAAGACTGTGGAATACGCTAGGTTCCGGGTGGGTTCCAGATAATTCGATCGAAGGAGGCTCTGAAATACCTAGGCGTAATGCTCGACAACCGGTTGAACTTTAAAACTCACGTCGAGTTCTGCAGAAAAAAAGCAGCAAGGATGCAGGTACCGCTGTCAGGAATGCTACCCAACATCGGAAGGCCTGGATACGAGAGAAGGATCCTGCTTTCCACAGTGGTAAGCTCAATCCTTTTATACGCTGCACCAGTATGGGCGGGGGCCCTGGCGAACACGGAAGCAGCAAGGAAACTCTCGAATCCATACAGGCTCTGCGTGATAAGAGCAATCAGCGGTTTTCGAAAAATTTCGTACGAAGCAGCCTGCGTCATTGCGGGTATGGTCCCGATCGACATTCTCGCCACCGAAATGCAAAGGATCTACCTACGCAGATCTGCAAATCACTCGGAGACTCGCGCAAGAGGTCTAAAAAATGACGAAAGGGCAACATCAATGGCACTGTGGCAAGTCATGTGGGACACCACAACCAAAGGCAGATGGACCCATAAATTGATACCCAGAATAGAAGCCTGGACAGCGATAGCTCACGGGAACTGCAACTACCACCTCACGCAGTTCTTGTCGGGCCATAGGGCTTACCGAAAATACCACTTGTCCAGAATGCGCGCGCAAATATGAAGACGCAGAGCACGCAATTTTCCATTTCAGACGGTTTACAGTGGCAAGAGGAAGTCTACCAATTCCTGAGCTCCTAGTTAGCCATATGACGGAGTCTGCTGACAAATGGCTGGTGACCTGTTCCTTTATTACAAGGGTGCAGATCGAGCTAAGAAGGCTCGGAAGAGAAAGGAAGGCCGAATTGGCAAATATAGATCACATAGCGTAATATGCTAACCAGCCCCGCGAAGTAATACCTAACGGCAGTTCGCGGGGGAGAGTGTAGAAGTAGGCAGAGGTGTGGTTTAGGACGTAGGCGCGAGGAAAATGGAAAATATTGCCAGCATCTTGATCCATTTGCGCAAACCATTAAAAAAAACACACACACACACATTACCTTGGCCCACTACAGGATGTAGGACCACCCATATTATTGTTATACCTTCTTCTTCTGATTCTAAGGGCGCTACAGTCACGGGTGGACCTGGGCCTCAGCTAACAATCCTCTCCAGCTGGTTCGATCTTTAACCAGCTACATCTAATTTCACGCGAAAAGACGAGAAATTCTTTATCTGCTTTTGAGATTGTCCAAAATTTCTGCACCATAGACCAGGACATGGATGATCAAAGTGTTATATAATGTTAGTTTAGTCTTTCAAGAGGGTCTACTACTCAATTACCTCTTGAGTTTAGAGTAACAGTGATTCTACTATCAAGAGTTATTCTGCGTTTAATATTCATACTATGAATGGCCTAGTCGTCGATGTTGTGCGTCATTTCTCTATGACAGCATATACTTCGTTTTACCCTCTTGCACTGCTAAACCCATTTTGGTCACCTCCGTTTCTATTCCAGCAAACTATTCATTGACGGCTCACTGAAGAATTCGCATGACAGCGCGTCGCCTTGCCTAAAACCGTAGGAGCAACGAAAATTCTCCATCGTCATCCTGCACAACCTGAAGATTTTGGCAGGAATATCAAAATTAGATATGGCGTCATATATGTAGCTCGCCTCTATGCACGCTGTGTCCTTAAAATCGGCGAATAGTGTCGGCGATCTCTTGCGTTTTTCCAAGGACAACTCATAAGGATCCATCAGGTTATTGACAAATGATTCCAGGCGCTCACACAAAAGGGCAGAAGATCTTATAGGCGATGTTAAGCAGACTTATCCCTCTGTACTTTGTGCAGCTTAGAGGGCTTCTGCTTATTAAAAAACTATATTGTATATGTTCTAATCAAACTTGAATGTGAAAGCACGTATCGTATATATATATATCGTATATGATGCACGTTATTCCAAAAATGTATTTTTGACCCTACATTTCTAAACAATTTTTAACTACGATTTAGTATGCACTTGGAAATTCTGAAATGCAATATGGTATTACGAGCTGGGGAGGTTCTTATGGCAACACTTTTGATCCATTATTTAAATCTCAGAATTGTTTAATTCGAATAATTTGTGGTAAAAATCGCTCAACTCATTGTTGGCCAATATTTAAGAAGCTTCATGTTCTAGTATTTAGCCCACATTAATACCATAATATTAATTCAACACTTACTTTTGTATTTATGTGCATAGTTACAGAATGATTATCACCCTTCTTCTTTTGAATCGTTTGTACAATAATTTTAAGTTGAACTGAAAGAATAAATGAGATGGAATGGGAATATACATACAGTACATTAAGCTTATAAGAAACTCCAAAATGCTCGAACGTTTTTTTTCTTCTAACCGAGTTCTTCTTATATCTTGAGAACGGCTGTAGGAAAAAAGTACCTTTTATGAAAAAAGGATATAAGAAAAATCATTCATACACGAAATGCCAATCCAGTTACTAGAGTTGCCGCTGAAAAATTTGAGGAAATCTCAAAAAAGTGTCAATGAGGAAAAAAAAGTCGCAGTAAAAACAATTAACAAAGAATGAATGTGTAAGAGATATAAATTTAACCCCATCAACTAATTAAACTTCAGCGAAATGTTTGAAGAATAAATCGATCATACCATTGGATCATATATGGTTGTATGTGGCTTTTGCCAGCCTCGACATCTAATTAAAGAATTGCTTTTTGCAGAGCACACGAAGACCAATTAGACCTCTGCATTCTTAACTTTTCATCATGCTTAAGACCAGTGCTGTCTTTACGTTACATCTTCTTATTTTCTTGGACGAATTTAATTTTTTTCAAATTTTGTTTATGCTTTAAATGGTTCCTTAGGCTCAGAAATAATTGTTAACATACATTATAAAATGATCGCCTTGTGTCCAGATCTTGACCTATCCATGGAAATCACATTCCCCTCCATTCAAACTAATTTTAAATATTGTGGCTCTTCATCAGAAACCACAAAGGATATTGATCTAATTTTGATCCGACTCTGAATCTATTACATGGAAACAATGTCTCTTATGTACAAGAACATGTAAAAAGTGTCAAAATCGAGGTATTTTTAAAAAGTTGTGTCACGGTGTCTGTACGTCAAAAAAGGATCAAATTGCGACTAAATTCACATACCGGCAATCCTGCCACAGATGATGAAGTTTGGGGATTTCTAATGAACTGCAAATTGTTGCGCTTTTTGCAACAAAATTGGTCTTGTTTTTTTCGCTTTTTTAAAACAAATCCTCGAATTATATATTTATGAATTTGTTCTTGCCATGCAAGCTTTTAAATCTAATAGTACGGGCCTTGGCAAATCTTTGTCCTAAATTTATTAAACTGCTATTGCCGTACATTTTTAAGTACTTAACACATATTTTCAATTGTTGTTTGACCACCTCAACCTTTCCATCTGAGTGGAAAAAAGTCAAGATAGTCCCTATCCCTAAAAATAAATCTTCTCAAGCTCAACCTTTAGAATGTAACCATACCCTAAAGATGATATAGACTTTAAACAGAAGTTGATCTAAGTCAAGTCAAGTTCCGCATTCCAATATATTATCCAAGATCAAATACTCAGGTACCATGAATGACATAATCCAAATATATTTTAAAGCCTCCATCTTCACCATGAATCCATTAACTCAAACGGTGCAAGTCAAATGTGTTCCAAATGCTATTAAAACCTTTCTGGACACATCCCAAAATGTCAAGAGTGGACGGAAGAATGAAAACGTTTGTCTAATGATGCTCTTCGACGACATTGGCGCAAGTAGTTTATAAGCGCCGACAATTAAGAGGATAAATCATGTGCTTAATGGTCCTGAACGTATTCTTGCGAGGAAAGTCGCTTTTGATGGGTGAGTTGCTTTCAATGGAATAACTAGACGAGAGTTATTAGCCGCATCATGGCTGTGTTCTGAAGATAAATGACATCAAATATCCTTTGATTTCGGGAAAATTTATTACGAGATAGTCGACGGCTAGTCAACGAGACCACAAAATTGTACACACTGAGAACTTCTAATGCAAACAATGGGCGTTCTTTGCTTTCATCATTTGAAAAGATGTACTTTTATAAGCTCTACAGGGGGGCCCTGTGCTCATCGTCAGCAAAGTTGACATATGGAACATGGCCAGTTACCGAAGAGATGACGTCTGTAGTTTAAAAATGTGCAATAATATGGGTGTTCCTTGTAACAACCTCTGAAGAAATTGCAGATATGTGAAGGCGGAACACGTTAAGTACTCACCCGATTAGTAATATCACCCCCAATGCCATACTGAACTAAAGTACATCACCTAAAAAATTCTGTTAACTTCTGCCATGGGATGAGGCCCAGGAAGTCTACAATATACCATAGCTTCACACTTCGACAAATACTAAAAAATACTTTCGTATTTGTTAAACCCAAAAGACAGTACTAGAGGCACCATCTTCATGAAGCTCATTCACCTATTAGCGAACGCACTTGGGACGTGATTTCCAGAACGCAGCGAGCTGTCAATAAATAGTTTCAGATAGACGAGGAAGGTTAGGTTAGGTAGTTGGGCTGTTAGTGAATTCACCAGCAGACTAAGACCATATTGGTCCATTGTGATACCCATAGTCAGACTAATACCATTGATTGACTCCTCCAGTGATAGTGCCGTTAATTTGATCCCAACGGCAAATGGTGACTGGACCAGATTTGAAAACCAGATAAAAACGTATTAACTTTGCTTTCACTGAGATTCGAACCGGGGACCCCGCTAATCAGGAGCAGGCACTCTACCAACTGCACTATCCAGTCGTTTAGAAGAGGAAAAAAACGAAGTGAATAAATTACGTCGTCAAGAAAGGATATATAACCTCGACGTCTTAAACAAAGCCTGATAATGGGTGGGTATAACTCGGTTCCACATTAAACAGTATTAAGAACGTTAGTAACTCAGAATAACTCCTGCCAACCATTGTTTCTGTAAATAAAGCCCTCTCTTGAACGATAAAGTTGAGTTTATACACGCCATTGAGTATGACAGTCCTGCTCTAAGGCGCAGAAAGAATCCTTGCTCTCTTTAAGAGAAAAATTATCCAAGCTATCTTTGCTCCAGTTTGAGTTGGTGGGGTCCGGATGAGACAATTCACTCAATAATTGTTCGGAAAGAATATAGACATGCGCTTAAAGATCGAATGTTGCTCAGTGAGGTGAAGCTCCGTAGGTACCTTGGCTGCAGCCCGAAGAGTCCTAGACTCCGAGCCTATGGGACGCTTCATAAGACACCCGCGTCTTATGTTGAGAAGGACCCCAACCAACTTGGTGTGGATAAGTGGAAGTTGCTAGCCATTTGTTGGTTGAAGCTGAGTTGCTACCTGGATAGATGCCCCACAAAAGAAGGAGAGGAAGCACATGAGTATCTGCAAACATACAGTAGCAAAACTGTACACATCATTTTAGTTCGAGTGGTTCTTCATCTACAAAATTGTTTCCTAACGACGGATTTGATTGAAATGTTCAGTTTCTTTCGGACTAGAACCTGTTGATTTTGACTCGTTTATAGTATTCTGCAATTCAGTTTTTATCTTCATTGCAGAAATTTGATCGGGCCTATATTTTTATTTTTTTTTGTTCGTATAGTCCTGTTTTTTTTTTATTTTTAATAGCGGACACCAGCCCATTTCTACCCAGAATCCGTCCTCTCGCGTAATATTCGCAATAGATTTTGGTGTTGTTGAATTCACTTTGCCATACCGATCTCAGTAAACAGTTTTGGGCACTCACCTTTATTATGCACGATCTCAATTGTTTTTCCCTTCTTGTACCATCAGGACGTTGCGGTGGCATAGACCGCATTTCTATGCTATTTAGCATGATTGAAAACTTTTTTAGGTAGTAAAACAATGTTGTTTTGAGTATTTTTTGCATTTATGATTTTTTTAAATCTAAATTTTAAAAATTTAAAAATAAAAACCTGATTTATTCAACGAGAATCTTGCTGTTTGCACTAAGTATGCTGCCAAGATCATAATGATGAAATTTATCATAAAATATAATATACCAAGGTGTGTAACCTTTTTTGTGAATGTACAAAAAAGGGAAGGAAACGAAAGAAAATCAAAACGTGCAGAACAGGATACATGGGATAATCATAGCTTTTGTTTTATCTCAGCCGTTGTAGTTGTACGATTTTTTCTTTCATTGTTATCTATTTCTTTTAGTAATTAACAAGAAAACAGCTCTGAGAATTCCAATCAAATCCGTCGTAAGGAAACAATTTTCTGAAGAACCACAAGCACAAAAGAGGACGATTTTTCAAAACTTCAAAAACTCTTTAAGATATGGCCGATTAATGGTAGAAGTGCCAGGCAACGGCGAGAGCGCGCAAAATAAGTCGTCTGATAACCTTAGTTCCAAAAAAAATACAACTTTATTGTGCGACTGCACTCAATAGACTAACAAAATTCGATAATACAATGTTTATTGATACTTCTTATTTGCTGAGGTGATTGCATGAACTTTATGTGGAGTGGAAGGCTCCCAGACGCTGAGTCGCCAAGTCTGCAGTTCATGCGATCCCTGTGCAATCACATCGATTTTGGTAAAATACTTTATTTATTGTATTTTTATTCCGCTGACACTGCATCCGGTAGAGGTAGCGACGAACGATCATGATGACTCAAGGGGTGGGGGCAGGTAGTAGACGTAACTCTCGTTCTGCATGGGCCACCTAGCACAGCCCTCATTAGTGCCCCTGTCCCTTCATGAGTTCCCCTTCGGCATATTTTGTGATTACCTGCTTGAAACATCTGCTTCTCGAAAGAGAATACACAGCTACGTGAGAAATAAGATTTAGGCAAGCAACAGTCGCTCAACCATTGTGTCTGGAATTTTGCCCCCCAAACACATCTATAATGGTAGAAACATTGTTGACACTGTTGAAATTGCTTCCTAAACAGTGGCATGTATATTTAACTAAAGTCTTGTCACTATTTTAAAAATAATGGAGACAATGGGAGTCGAAATTGGACGGGCAGCAGCCAAGCTCCAAGAGTCGCGCGAAGAGCAGCGCATCAAGCAGGGGTCCAGAGAGGCCAGAATTGCTCGGATAGACCAACAAGCCGAAGAAAACTGAGCCTATGAGAAAACGGAAGGAATTTTATATGGATATGGCATAACTGATTGAACGTAGCTAGGTTTTATACCCAAAATGTTGCTTCTCAAGACTTTAAACGTGTTTTCTCGAAACATTGTTTTTACGACTGGCGAGTGATGTTACTCAAAAACTATTAACCCAATCGATTCCAAATTTGAATACGTTATTCTATACATATATAGCAATGTTATGAACTAGGAAAAAAAAATCCTCGGTGAGGATCTTCTTGCCTTTTTAACTTGATTTGTGGCTGAAAAAAAGGTGATTTAAGAAAAAAATTCAAAGGTCCGACATTTTGTTAGTTTTTGTGCGAAGTTAATAAGTAGTTCATACCAGAGCCAAACACGTACTCTTTCTAATCAGCGGAAATCACTTGCGCCGCTGAAAAGAAGGGCTTTTTTTTGATAAAAAAAAAACAAAAAAAATGATGTACATTTTTTTTTCTTCTTTTTTAACACTAGGACTACCGGGATTTCATCATACCTAAAACTACAAGAGGGAGTCATTTTGACTCCACTTAGATTTTGATGTGCCAATACATTACTTTACATACACATACTTTTTTCTGTTGATGTCAATGTTTTGTTATCTTACCTTACAAATTAATTCGCCAAAACATTTTATTTTTGTATTTTTTTAGGCCATCGCAAAACTCTGCGAATAATCTCGTGAAATTAAGAAAAAAAGTGAAAATAACTTTTTTAACTGAAAGATTAATTCTTTATTATTATTAATAGTCTTTAGGAACAAAAAAGGAACAAATATATCTATGTAAGTCTTAATGTCAAAGTCAAATGACAGGCCTCATATGTCATAAGAAGTACTAGGTACCTTTATACCATATATCCCAAAATATACCTGCAAACAATTCTAAGTTAGAAAATCACAATTTGAAAAATATATTATCTATTACATACCAAATCATTTATTCTGGGATGAGGCAGTTTACACAGCTGCGGGTAGTTTTAGCTGTGCATTGACCGCATAGTGATCGGGAACATTTTTCACAAAGCCAAACAATGCGGTTCTTCTTGCAATGTTTTTTTATTTAACAGAATTTCGTTGTACTTGAAGGTTGAACTGTTTTGCAACTTGTTTGTGTTTCTACTGATAAGTTTTTTTTTCTGATTCATCTCTTTTCTTTACATGCGTCAGTTCACAAGCCAAATCTTGAAGAAATTCGCGTCGCTTTATTTGTTTCCCCGTGACTTACTTGTATAATACCCAAGCGTTGCTACCAGCTAGATCCATTGAATTTTGAAAAGAATAAAGGGGCCACCTTCGACATGATGTTCGCGTTGTGTATTTTCTTGCCATTTAGTCTACAACATCAACCCCATACTTTGTCATGTTATACTGCGCTACTGGTTCAGGAGTTTTCCTTGCATTTTCATTAACTTTTCCACTACAATGCATTGTACTCAAAACTAACACATTTTTCTTCTCTCTCTTTGCCTTGATAATGAGTGAGAAGCATGCCTTCTGACTGGTAAAATAATGAGGAGTATAAATCAGTACGCTTTCTTTTCAGGTCAGCTGGAATCTCCCTACGAGGTTTGTTCATAGTACCAAGGAGACTGCAGTTCTTTGCTTTCAACATCTTCGCAAGCTTTACAGATGTAAAGAAGTTGTCGGTTGTTACGTTCCTTCCCTTTCCAAGATATGGTATGAGTTTCAAAACAACGTGGTCTGACAACCTTTCGGCAACACGGACTTCTTTCCTTCCTGTATAAGGGAAACCATTGACAACATATTTACTGTCTTTGTCCACTGCCAACCAGTATTTCTGACCAAACTTGTCCGGTTTTGATGCTATGTATTAGGTAAATGGGCACCTGGCTTTAATGGGAAATAGTTGCTCATCGATGGTAATGATTGGGCCCGGCTTGTAGCAGATAATAGAATTTTCTATAAATCTATCCCAAATTGTAGAAAATAGAGCAAATTTATCACTTTTCAATCTACTAGATAGGCTAGCTTTCTTATCAAATCGTAAGAAACATAATATAGTTGTAAGACGCTTTCTGCTCATTGTCATTTTACAAATATTGAGTGCCCAGAAATTAGATCACAACGAAAACAAAGGTAAATCATTTTTACCACTTACTCCACGAGCATACATTATTCCAATAAATGCTTCTAATTCCGTGACAGCAAGATCGAAACTGTCTTCACCATTTTGTCTTGCAGCCTCTTGCTTCGTACATTTTACTATATGTTCCATCATTGATTTAGTCATAAGTAAACGCCAAGCAGTCGGAGAACTGCCATCTTCAATATACCGTTTTGTGTATGCTGTTGGCCCTGCTACTTCTTTCAAAACATTTTGTGCAGGGCTTCTACCATGGATCTCGTGTTTTTTTTTTTTCAATTTCGACCCATACAGTTCCATCAGGACTAGTATATGAAGGCAAGGCTATCTGGACATTGGAAGCATTAGGTTCATGTAGCTCATCAGATGATTGGAGGGAACCTTTATCTAGCAAGGGCATCGGTGCGTCTTCTTCATCCTCAATATATGTACTGCAATGAGGTGTTCGACATTGTAGAACGGTTGGATTCGTACATTTTTTCGCAAACCTTACGGGTGGTTTTGTTGCCTTACTTTTTTTTACAACAACTTCCTCTTTTTCATCGCTGGAGTTTTCAGAAGATAAAAAAAACTCACCATTCGAATCTGACGCCGCTTCACCACAGTCCGATACGTCATCGGGTACATTTGTTAGAAAATCCAGAATTTCTTCCTTATTCATATTTTTATGATAGTTTCACACACCGCACGCAGCCAGAAATGTAGATCAACTGAGCGTTATAGGCCTCATACACTACGCATGCACGTCGCTACAGATCATGTGTGTGCATACTGCCGACGTGGATATGCACTACAAAAACGATCTGTACAGATATGAGTACAATAATAAAATATGTACGTATGCGTAGACGTGTTGCGTAGTATATAAAAGTTACCTCTGAAGTAAATCAAACACTGCCTCTGTCGTTACCCAATATATAAAATAGACAAGGATAGAAGAAAGAAGTGTATCAAAGACACTCAATGTCACCTACATAATAAGTATAAACTACCTCCGAAATGAATAAAAAAAACTAATTAGTCATCAGTTCATCTTATTATATGCGTTGGAATGGGAGTCAAAATGACTCCTAGCGGTAGTTCTAGGTGATTTTAATTTTAAGCATAGAAAAACAGGTCCTACAGTCCTGGAATTTCAAAGAAACATTTTTCTCGAAAAATTATTAATTGTCAGCCAAACAAAAAGTCCTACGTTGCATACTGACTGAAATAAATTAATTCGGGGGTGGAACAAAGAAACCTTTGTTCTTAGCGAAAAGGGTATATATGTAATAAAACGCGCAGCTCTAAACGTTATAATTGCGGATGCTTTATTGCACTGATCACACCGAGATCTTGTAAAGAAGTGTCTTCTTTAATTGACATTTGACATTTATAATAATTGGTTAACTTTAGTTTAGTACAGTTTATTTTAGTACATAATTGTTGGTAAGGCAGTGAGCCGATAATGTAGATAATAATAAATTAATTTAATGCATGCAACTGAACAATAATAATATAATTCGATGGAATATTATTCAATCTTGAATACTGACCAAATAATTAACTTTTGAAACTAAAAAGGAGTCATTTCACTCCCTCGGTAGTTATAGTGTTAAGTCGTCAAATAAATGTATGGAAAGTTACAAGCCTAAAGAATAATTTATGTTCATTTACCAGCAGATTGAAAATCGTCAAAATTTGAAATCGAGAATGTGGGGTGCTCATAAACAATGAAAAGGAGAGGTGACAAGACGCACCCTTGGCGAAGTCCAACACTCACGGTGAAAGGTGTTGATTTAGCACCGTTAACCCGAACACAGATGCTGTTAAAAAATAGATGGTTCTACAAATACGAATTCGCCACCATAATTTCCTTTTTGTCTTTTTTTTTACATTATTTCTCTCGTCCTCTTGTCACCATTGATCTGAAAAAATCACAATAAAATTGTTGAACAAAATGTATAGGCTTTCATTTTCTTCACGGTTAATAATACTGTAGGTTGATTATTTTACAGATGCTACGGTTTGTGTATAGAGTCTAAATGGTCACCAAAAGAGGACCCTTAATCCCATGCTGCTGCAGAATACTCCAGAGTTTACCTCGACGAACTCGGTCATATGCCTTTTCTAAATCTACAAAACAGCTGTAGATGGGTTTGGCATACTCCCAACCCTTCCCAAGTACCCTAGAGCGAAAAGCCGGTCGGTTGTTCAAGCATAATTACTACGCCTTATGTGGTCGCCGTGGCGTAGTGGGTAAATGCGTCGACTCGTACGCAGAGGGTGCCAGGTTCGATTCCCGAATTTACCACCTTTGATAATTCACGGCTCTTTCGAGTCACTGACAATGCTCAAAGAGTATTCCTGTCTATAAAAAGCTTCTCAAATTCGCCGTTCTGAGTCGGCATTAAACTGTAGGTCCCTTCCACGCGTGAAAGAACAATAGCACGCACAACACCAGTGGTTGCTGAGAAGCTAGGCCCAGGTCCGCCTCGGACTGTCGCGCCACCCATATTATTATATATTATACGCCTTATAGCAATTCCTATGATCTTTAACGAACTTCCAAGGGAAATTCGCAACCTACCGAAAAGATAAATTAGTAAGAAAGTAAAAGAAATCTGCTTAAATTCTTCACATTCAAATATTAAAAGATAAATATAAACCCAAAATTTTTAACTTTTGAATTGTTGTGTAGCAAGGAACTGTAACTTGAAATACTTTTTGATTGTTAAATGTACTGTTTAATAGTTTTTTCAACTGTTTTTAAATACATATAATTGAATTTCATGAATTTCAACATTTCATGTGATTAGTCATCTGCAGGCAAGCCATCCTCGCTTTGCAGCTAAAATGCAAAAATGAATTATAAATAAAATAGAATTAAAATTGAAAAAATTATCTTAAATTAACCTGTTCTAGCTTGGCTTAGTATGCTCTAGCCTCTGCGGTCTTATGGCAATTTCTCATATTTTTCCTCGCTTAGTCTTATTACGAGTCGATTCTGACTCAATGAGTGTCTATCTTTTCCTCTCCTTATCGCACGACTTCGCTATTGGGTCTGGAAAGATTACAAATGGTCATCGTTTCTCTCTTCGATCTCCAAGAGGATGGCATTGGTAGAACCACATGTTTGGTTCAGAAAAGACATTTGCACTGCTCCAGGATCATCTTCGATACGCTGGACGATTTAAATTGTTCACAGGATAGGATATCCACAAAATCGTGGACTTGAGCTTGTTCCTCACGTAATTTTAATATTCATGATAAAAGTGTGTTCTGTTCGAACACCCATTCTTGCTGCTGTTGCCATCCTTGCCTCACGTGTGGGGTGGTCCCGATGTCGACATCTTTAGCAAATCAAACGAATATCCCAAGCAGACCATGTTCCTTTGTGAAAATACATAGACCCATCTAAAACCTACCTCGAGCAAAAACACACCCCACAAAAAACTAAACCCTCCCACATCCCAACACGCATCTTCCCAACGCGCCATAAATCATCCGCAATCACGCGTTAATAACTCATATCGACCAACAACTGTCAAAACACTTCAAAACCTCGGTGTTTCGAAGCGCTTAAGGCCCCATTAAATAAAAAATCCGCTGTCGTAAATCAATTAGAGGCGGCACGAAAGTCACAACAGGCAGTCCCCTCGTTTGTTGGTTCTTTTTTTAATCATCCACTCCCCCACTCTCGCACCCACTGCATCACCGAGACAGAAGTCGCCCACAAAGCATGCCAATTAATTAGCACGCGTCATATCAAATCACTATCAAACGACCACATCGCGCAGTCAAGGAATCAGTTAATAATTTATTTATGCCTCGTCGTCTGAGATGACCAATAAAAGGCGTGTTGACACACATCTGTGCGATAAGAGAACGCGGCGAGAAATCGCCACCGATTCCGATAAACAGGAACCGCCCGCGTGTTAATTTACGATCTCTCCGAAGAGATGACGCGCCGCCGGGTGAAAACCGCTAAGAACGCGGCGCAAAGGGCGCGGCATGCTGTGAGAAAATTTTTTAAATTCTACGTCACTTGGGGGACGGATATTTATTAGCATGCCTCACATAGAAGCGGTAACATCTGGAGGAACATGTGCTGCGCCGCGACAGATCGACGTCTATCGCCTGCCCTCTGTGTGGCATGGTGGTGTTGGTGGGTGGCCTTGCTGGCCATCATACGCGGTGGGTGATGACAAATAGGAGACTGCTAACGACTGAATGTTGTGTATCAATGATTTGATATTATTCTAAGCGTCGAGAGTGTGATGATGCTTTTTTTATGGCTTTTGCTGTGTCCTCTGCTGAGAATGAGGGTCATTCTTTCATTGATGAGTACATTAACTGTTGATCTCCGTGATCTTTAATAGCCTTCATAGTAACATCACTTAATTGAGCGATTAATTAAACTGGGGTTTACGAAATTTATATCATTAGCCACGGACAACGACAAGTTTAAATGCACTTTACTCAGAATACTCGGAAGAGAAAGGCATTTGTGAAAAACTTCAACTTATTGAAGTCATTATTTTGGTATTGACGATTTCATATTTTTTTTCGATGCGACGTCACCCTAGTAACCCGAAACTTACATTTTATCGAAACCATTTACTACTTGTTGATGAGCCGAAAGAAAGGCGATAACCAGACCACCGATTGCACCGAAATTTTCTGTCAGATAGTTTGTCTAGTCTGCGAGGAAGGTCAGTGAAGTAGAAGACACAACCGTCAGCTCTTTGAGCTGTATAAAGTCGCTAAAGCAGCCCGTCCCTTATACTGGCTCAACAACATCGAGCGCTTGACCACCAACCCAGTTAAGAGATTTTGTGTTCCTAGCATCCTGGTTCGAGATGGGTGAGTGAGTGAGTGAGGTTTATTGTCTCAAAAATTTTACAATATTAAATTTTTCAATACAATATAAGATTGCCTTCCAACGTCACCATGAAGTTATCTCCCCAATGCTGCATAAAACCTTGAAGCTTTAGATGAGAGTCCATGTGAGACGTCAGTTGGCCTTATTACATTATTTAAAAAAAAATAATTCTATAGTTACATCAATGACAATGTCAATGAGGCGGAAGCGGCTAAAATGGGTCTAACGGTGAATGAGGGCAAAACGAAGTATATGCTGTCAGTATATGCAGAAAGGACACGCAACATCGACGTCTTGGACAGAGCGTCACAATGGGCAGCTATAACTTCAAGGTACTTTTTTTTTTATAATTTGCGCGTGCTCAAGGGATTGCTAATACCCTTATGTGTCCGGGGTCAAGACACAACACGGGCCGAAGGTATAGAGGGAGAAAGGGAGAGGAGGTACCTGTGCACATTGGTCTTAAGTATCTGCGGGTTGTAGTCTGTGGGAAATATTAGTTTGGGAAGAGCATTCCATATTCGTCCAGTGCGGCTGAAGAACGAGTCTCTGAATTTAACAGTGCGTCCGAAAGTAGGCTTAAGGGTATACTGATGGGCATTCCTGGCGAGACGAGTATTGCGGTTGAATTCATGGAGAGGAGGAATGCAGTTGGCTAGCTCACTTGAGCATTGTTTGTTGAAACGACAAAATAAGGACAAAGAAGAGAAGAGAGTGGGTGACGAAGATTCGCCCTTTTTAGGAACTGGCTGGACAAATTCTGTTTTCCATCTGCTCGGAAAGAGACCTAAAGAGTAGGATAGATGAAAAAGCTTACGCAGTGGTTTTGCCAGCACAGAAGAAGGGGGAATCAGAAGTATAGGGGGAATACCATCCGGGCCAGCGGATTTGTGCACGTCGAGATCTTCCAGTACTCTTGCAACTGTACGAATGCGGAAGTGGATTTGTCCCATGGTGAAATCAACGTTCTCAAGTACAGGTGGAGACAAATTGGAATCTGGCGGTGTTGAGCTAGCTGCAAAATGAGCCGCAAGCAAATTAGCTTTGTCTAAAGAGCTGACAGCTGGAATGTCATTGTAAATGAGCGTGGGAATTGAAGACGAGGCAGAATTCTTTACGTTTTCTAAAAATGGCCAAAAGTTTTTGCTACCCTTGGGACATTGTAGCACTTTTTGCCTCAACTTTTGCTCATAAGAGAATTTCACACGTCTGATAGTTGCATTGCAGTCATTTCTGGCCCGTTTAAACCTCTTCCGGTTTTCCTCAGTAGGGTTGGCTTTGTATGTCCGGAAATTCAACTCTCTCATCCTAATAGCCTCTTTACAGCTCGAGTCATACCATGCGTTTGCTTTGGGCTTGATACTCTTCACTCTGTGAGGAATGAAGGTTCTCATGCCCAGCAGAAGAATATTTGTGATCATATCAGCAGCGGCATCCACGTCACTATCGAGGAAGCAAAGTGACCAGTTAAAATTCCTAAAGAAGTTGTTAAGTTTGTTCCAATCGGCTATCGGCTGTTTTTTTGGGAATTTGTTCTCTAACTATGTGTGGTGATAACGAGAATTTTGCTGATACGACACAATGGTCCGACGAGCCTAGAGGCGACAGTATGTCAACAGAATATTTATCAGGATGAGAGATGAGAAACAGGTCCAGGGTGTTGGCGGAATGATCTGCAATGTCAGGTATTCGTGTGGGCTCATTTACTAGGTGGGTCAGATTGTTTACCTCAGTAAAGATTTCGACGTACCTTCCTTCGGGTGTTGTCTGGCCTGAATGCCGAAGCCAATTAGAATTGTGTACATTGAAATCGCCCGCAATGGCAATTTCAGTGCGAGGATACAGGGATACAATTCTTGAGATGAAATCGGATAGCGCATCAAATTCGTTAAAAGTTGAATTGCTATCCAAGCTTGGACTTCTATAAATAAAGCAGTAGTGGATTAAATGCTTACGGACATGGAGTTTTAACCACAGAAAATTAAATTCCGGATTGGAACAGAGGCCGTATTGTGGTTGAATTTGGTAAGCTACATCACTACGTACGTAAATGCCGAGACCGCGGTGTAAAAAGAAGAGCGGCTATGTCAGATGCTACGCACTCGCAGTCATTGGGTCAGCCCGCCCGATGGAATCAAACGGGAGTTGCGACCGAGAATGCGCAACAGTGGCTTGTGATGCAAAGGGGCGAGAGGGAGCGGACCGGACGCACTCGACACCGAAACACTTCTAACTAGCACTTTTTTTCCGGGCACTCGCGGAGCTTTTGATGGTGGAGGGACCGCGGGGTCTTAATTTTTTTTTTCTTTTTTTGCTATTGCACTCGCGTTATGCACGGACGGAGACAAGTGCACGCGTCGGAGGATGGCACAGAACTCCGAGAAGGTTCGAGAAGGGTGAGTGAGTGAGTGAGGTTTATCGTCTCAAAAAATTTTACAATATTAAATTTTGCAATACAATATAAGATTGCCTTCCAACGTCACCATGAAGTTATCTCCCCAATGCTGCATAAAACCTTGAAGCTTTAGAGGAGAGTCCATGTGAGCCTTATTACATCTATATATATAAAAATCAATTGCTGTTCGTTAGTATCGCTAAGACTCGAGAATGGCTGAACCGATTAGGCTAATTTTGGTCTTGCAAAAGTTCAGGGTAGGTATAAACGGTGAGAAAAATTCGAATAATTGCCGGTAAAACCCAAAAAAGAGCATGTAAACGTTTTCTAAATAAAATTTAGAGTCAATTTGAACTTTATTGATATTCAAACCTTCTCTGAGTTGACATTCATTAAAGTTCTTATTAAATTATAATCACTCACTGTGTTCATCGGACCTCATATTACAACACATTTTTACGCACCTAAAAATATTTGACAAACAAGCGACAATCAAATGTTTCACAGCTCAGAACATGTTGTATTGGAAAATAGAATTTCCGTTTTTAGTCTTCTTGTTTCTCACCGTTTAAACCTTCTCTGAATTTACACAATTACGATATTGTGTTACGATATCTATGAGTGCGCGAGAACTTTCTTTACTTTGGCGATCCTTTGTGATAGTGACATTCCAAGTAATGCGCTTTTTTTTTTTTTGATATTTTGTGATTGTGACACATTCTGCTGCTAAGTGAGCGAAAATTGTTCTCACTTTGATTATTTACAATTTACGATGCCAAGGAGAAGACGACCTGACATAGGTCGTCGCAGTCAATCAAATGTGCGAAGAGCTACCTCACGTGCTAACCGCACTGATGACCAGAGAGAGAGAGAGACAGATCAAGAAAATAGTCGTATTGCTATGTCAGAATTGCGTCATTTAGTGAGTGATAATGAAATAGATAGACTTAGAATGCAACGAGTTCCTGCACATCAAACACAACAACACCAAGCAAGATATAATGAAATTGAGCGAATCCGCAGACGGAAGGTAAGGTAAGGTAAGGTAAGGTACGGCATTCTGGCGTGGGGAAGAGCGTCTCAAATGCAATCTCTGCAGAAAGTGCACAGAAGACTCCAGAATCTTGTGCTAGAAGCAGGAAGCCTCAGAGATGTTCAACCAACACGTCTGCTCAACATCAGCCATATATACAATCTGGAAATCTTGGCCAACTTCGGTGACGACAACACGTACAGGACCCACACGCAGCAAATGGTGAACACCAGACGACGACAGCAGCAGCTATGTGAATTTCCGAGGTACTGGAATGAGTATGGTCGAAGGACTTTTAAGGTCACAACTCCAACCATGCTTAACGAACTCCCAAGGGAAATTCGCAACCTACAAAAAAGAGACATGGTTAAAAAAGC
This sequence comes from Eristalis intricaria, assembly GCA_964034865.1. Lineage (NCBI taxonomy): Eukaryota > Metazoa > Arthropoda > Insecta > Diptera > Syrphidae > Eristalis > Eristalis intricaria. Next base: position 8,309,779 of record OZ035874.1, on the reverse strand, counting down.
AAAAGAAATATATTTAAACTCTTAAAACTAAAATGTAAAATGTCATTGTAAATCCAAAAATCGTCATCTATTCTATTCTTGCGTAATATCTGTAAATTGAAACAACTCTTAATTGTTAATTGTAATGTATTCAAAACTGTTTTACTTGAACTTCAACGTATATATTTGCAACATTTTTGTAACTAGTCATCTGCAGACAAGCCATTCAGGCTTTGCAGATAAACAATGTAAAAATTGCAGAATGAACTTATACAAATAAAATTGAATTGAATTGAATTGAATGCTCCTGTGATTCTTGAACGAGCTGCATTCCACTATGATTGATTGATTATTGTGCCGACAAATCGGTTCCAATTGGGGATATGAAAATAATTTGTAAATATTGTAAGGCGTTAAAATACACTCATGAATCTACTGGATTATGTTGTGCTGGAGGCAAAGTAAAATTGACACAAATAGTCCCAACATCAGATCCTTTACGATCTTTAGTTTCTGGGATTGCAAATGATTCTAAGCACTTCTTGGCGAACATTGAGAAATATAACAGCTGTTTCCAGATGTTATACAGGACAATTTCATGCCCACTTTCAAGGTATTACATGCCAGAATATTTTATTATAATATTCAATATGTACTAAAATGTATACATCGCAAACAATTAATCGACAAATTTAAAAACATTACGGATACAAGGACAAATTTATCACTTACTGGGGACACTGTTACCAGTACCTGATGCAAATTATCAATTTTTACAAATTTATTTTATGGGCAATTCAGATTCGGAAGTTGATAATCGTTGTGCTCACAATCCAACAGTGAAGAGAACAATTGTTCATGAATTACAAATGTTTCTTCATCAGAATAACAATTTAGTAAACATGTTTAAAATAGCATTGGATTGGATGCCATCTGATAGCCATAACATCATCATTCGAGCTGACAAAACACTTGCCGGTGAACACACAAGGAGGTTTAATTCACCTACCATTGACGAAGTGGCTGCTGTCACTGTGGGAGAAAATTTACCATCTAGAGATATTGTGAAAAAGCTGATGAATAACGTCATTGAGGCAACAATCATAAAAGGAAAATACAAAGGAGAGGAAGTCTTGATCCCGCGGATACCGATGATTCCAACGGATTTACCATTCCAATTTAAACGCTTACAATTTCCAATACGCCTGGCCTTTGCGATGACCATAAATAAATCGCAAGGACAGTCCTTAGAAGTTTGCGGAATCAACTTGGAGTTTCCCTGTTTCGCACATGGACAATTATACGTCGCGTGTTCGCGTGTCGGAAAACCGTCTTCTTTGTTTATTTACGCACCACAAAACAAAATATATTGTTTATGATAAAGCTGAATCATAGCAGTGGAGTATGTATCTGTCAATATCAAATTTAAACCTTATAAATAGCTAGTATCTTAGAAAAACTTTATTTTGTAATTAAGCAATATGATGTGTCGAAAATTATAATAAAACTTCATGCTTCATTCAAAATATGCTTTTTTATTAAATACGGATTCGTTTAGTTTGTTTTCAAATTATTTTATTCAAAAGCTTAGGTCTTTTATTTATCAATTGAGGCAGTACGAAGTCTGCCTCAAGTCTAATTTTATAAAAATTATTTCTATAGTTACATAAAAGACAATAGAGAATCTGCAAAGCCTAGAGGCTTTTCTGCAGAAGATTATTAAAAAAAAAAGGATTTTACATTTAAAGCAGAATAATTCTCATTATTTTGGGAACCTAGATTAATTATTTAAAATAATAAAAAAAAGGTTTTAGACAAGGCGACGCGCTGTCATGTGATTTCTGAAAAAAATTGTGCACACGCCAACACTAGAGGCACGATCTTCCAGAAGTCCAGAAAACTGCTAGCATACGGGGATGACATTGACGTGATTGGCAGAACACAGCGAGCCGTCAATGAGGCGTTTGCTGGCATTGAGGCGGAGGCGGCTAAAATGGGTCTAGCGGTGAATGAGGGCAAAACGAAGTATATGCTGTCATCAAGAAAGGACACACAACATCGACGTCTTGGACAGAGCATCACAATGGGCAGCTGTAACTTCAAGGTAGTCAAGGACTTCGTCTACCTCGGCTCCGCAGTAACCAGTACAAATAACATCAGTACCGAGATCAAACGCAGAGTAACTCATGCCAACCGCACCCAGAAGCCCCAGAGGTGGCGCACCCAGGTGGAGAAGGACCTCAACCAACTTGGCTTGCGACACTGGAGACAGCTAGACACGGACCGTGTTAGCTGGAGAGGCTTGTTGGTTGAGGCCCAGGTCCACCCCGGACTGGAGCGCCAAATAAAGAAGAAGGAGATTAATTATTTTATAGTTCATAAGTGAATATGATTCAATAATATATATGTTATCACACTGGTCCCCTGGTAACCAAAAAAAAGATCGGTGTCAACAAAGGCCACACTGGCCATACACTGTCCGAAAACAAACATGGAACATTTCCAATACAAACACAACTAAGATGATACGATGGAAATGTACATACAAACGTTCTATAAAAGATGAGGGCACAAAAATGCGGGATCAGTCGTTCGCCGCTCGTTACATATTCCACGCCTTCGATTTGATTCGTTTTTTAAATCTAGAACCAGTACCAATAAATACTTTTTTTTATAAAATTATATAAATTAGTTTCTTTAATTTATATTTCTTTTTTCCTGGTGTGCGCCGGCTTTATACTCAATAGGGACCCTGGAAGTTGGTTGTATATTGTTGGCACCGCAAATTTGCTTTCTTCCATAAGAGTTGTGTGTTCTTGGTATTTTCAGTAGTCCATTTGCCCTTTGCCTTGTATTGACGCCGTGGTCAATCGGTTGTTTAAAGCGTTGGTCGTTGTAGATCTCATTAATTAAATTAAAGACAAAAAGTTTGTGGACGGTTAGTACATTTAGATCTTCACTAGGACAATACAAATTTTCTACATAGCGACTACCATACTTAGCTCGTAAGAAAATCTTAAGAATTCGGTTTTGAGCCATTTGGCGTTCCATGATTCTGTAGTGCGCTGCATTACCCTACGCTGTTATTCCGTATTGAAGTATCGACTCCACCAGAGAGTAATGCACTTGTATTAGTACCTCAAACGACGTGTGGTTGCTCAGATGGTGAAGAGCGTATGTCGACTGCAGAAGTCTCTTGCACAGATACTTTATGTGGTGATCCCACTTAAAGTTGCAGTCTACATCAACTCCGAGATATCGATACACGTCAACTGTATCAAAATACTCTGCGCAGCCATCAGCCTCAGGTGTTTGAAGCGACTTGTGCAGGCAATCAAAACTGTGGAACCGTATTCTTATTCGAGTTCTTACTAAACGGTAGGATCGAATATACATTACTTTGGTATTCTTCGAGTTAATCACTAAACCATTGTCGTGACACCACCGTAAAATAGTGTTAAACTTTGTTTGCATTGTCTGAGTAGCAATCTCAATGTTCGTGTGGCTTGTTGCAGCAGGCTAAGCGGGTAGCTTCAGTGTCGAGAAGGAGGACGGCGGCACGCTTGCGGTTGCACGGCTAAGCTCGTCGGACAGGGTGGTTCTTGTCCCCTGCCTCGTACACCACCCATTTGCAAAGAAAAAAAAATCTCGTGCCTGTAGCTACGATAGAAGAGAGGAACAGATAGAAAGAGAGAGAAAGCCTAATACCCTAAAGCAGACCACGGACGGACGACTAAGAATAGGAAAGAGAAGAAGTAGAAGAGATAGGAAAGTGAAAAAGGAAAGGGTGTTCACCAAAAGAGACGGGAAGAGGGCCCGCGGAGCTAAGCTATCTATCCTAGCCTATGCCTACACTAACCTACCTAAACTTAAATCTAAAACTAACCTAAGCCTAGTCTAACTTAAAACTAACTAAAAACGCCCTTCCAGCGTCGTTTGGCGATCAAGGTTCGTACAGAACCCGAGGGTGCCTGCTGTTGTTGACACTAGTCCGCCAGCCCCTCCCTCATGTAAGTCGACATGACCTTTGCTACCTCCCTTGGCGAATTTTACGGGAGATAGCCCTTTAGCGGAGACGTTAGCCACAGCCTAACGTTCCAACCTGTTAAATACCCCGAAGAGGACCGCCTTCCCACACCCTACACACACATATCGGCACCGACAAATTACGCCACAAAATAAAACATAATTATCTTCACTTTATGTACTGACAATTCATCATTTATTGAAAGAATACATTTAAATTAATTCAATCCATAAAAAAAAACTAACCTATGAACTTTATAAACCATATTAAAGTAATTAAAAAAAATATATAAGCAAAAGAAAACAAAAAAACTAAGGGGTTTCTAATCCTGGCCAAAGCTACGGACGTCACACTACATATAGAGACTCCCAATAACCACGGAGTCTCCTACTCACAGTATTTATGGTCCCCCGACGTCGTGCGCGCAGCACGGTGAAAGATGAACCACCCCGTCCGACGAGCTTAGCCGTGCAACCGCAAGCGTGCCGCCGTCCTCCTCCTCGACACTGAAGCTACCCGCTTAGCCTGCTGCAACAGGCTCACAACTATGGCAGTGTCGTCCGCATATTGGAAACCGACGCTATTTTGCAACACAGATAGCATATCGTTCACGTGTATAATGAAGAGAAGAGGTCCCAGTATAGATCCTTGGGGTACACCTCACTCAATATTTTGCAGATTGCTACAACTGGACGATAATCTCACCATGAAACGCCTGTTCCGAAGATAACACGCACACCAATCCAATATTCGACCACGAACGCCAATTTTTTCCAGCATTTTGATGATTCTTGTGTGAGAAAGTGCGTCGAAAGCTTTCTTGAAATCTACAAAGATCACCAGCGAGTGGAGGTTCTTATTCAGACTACTGTTTATATTATTGGCGAATTCTCGCAGTAATTGGTTGACATTGTGGTTTCCTAGGAAACCATACTAGTTCTTGTTTATTTTTTTTGTATTTGGCAATATAATCTTGTAATCTTCTCGCCATTACTTCTTCTAACACCTTTTTTTTTATTTATTATATTTATTCTCAATGTTTGACATAGTATAATTAGTGTATATGAAATAGCAATTCAACTTTTACAAAAATAAGATTGACATTTGAGAATAGTTAGTGACGTTTATATTTAGTTGAAAAAAAAATAGAGTTAATGTCACATCATTTAGATAAATTCAGTGTGATAATTCCGTATGGAGTGAACAGTACAATATACTCTGGTATAAAAGAAGAAAAAGGGAGGACTCTCAAACTTACAATTTTAGTAGTATTATGATCGTGTGATACCAAAAATAGATTAACCAATGAAGTGCAAAAAAATTTCGATTTCACAGTGGTCGATATTCAAAAGCCAAGACATAACTTTTGACAAAAATTGATTCAACATTCTGATGGTTCGAATATCTTCGGGAAGTGAGTTGAATAATTTGCAAGAAACAATAGAATAAAAACTTCTATAACAAGTGGTACGAAAAGACCGAATGGTTACTTGGGAGCTAGTATTGTTTTCGTTGAGTGGATTCTGTAAGTAGCCACATCTAATAAAAAAGATCCTCAAGACTTTATAAAAGTACAAATGTCTGACTGGAAGAATTTTCAGCTTATTAAATAGAACTGCGGATGCGGCTCGGCGGGAAGAGAAGCAAATTTTTCGAACAGCATACTTTTGGAAAACTGATAATTGTTTAATTTTATTTAAGTGCGTCCCACCCCAGCAGGTAATACCATATTATTTTATTTTTTTTTTACCATCACAGGGCAAACACAAAATACTACGTTCTCTTAGTGCATGCCCTCAGTAGCTCTTTACACAACACACGTTTGTTGCGCGACTTAGGATCACCTACCGATTTGCATCTCACAGATTACTTCAATAAACAATAATATTATTAATCCGAAACCAAAGAAAAAACACAATTTTTAAATTCCAATCGAGATAAGCTCAGATCAATTTCGTTGCAAAGTTCATTAAATGTTTTTATGCACCTATTCATAGGTTCATTGCATCAATAAGTTGTTCTATGCATTCTATGGAAAAGTATATTTCTAACCCGAAGAGATCTTTGGGGAGCATCTATATTTATAAGCAAACCAATTCTGGTAAACTTATACGATAATAAATTATGTCCCGAATAAACATGACTGAAGATGCCTTCCGCTTGAAACTTAAGGTTTGCAAGCCAATTTTTTTCTTGCATCTTTCGTCATAAGGAGGAAGTTCGTCAAACATGTTTAATTTACGGATGTCATACCTTGTAAAGTTTTTTTTAACTCTTTCGAATCTTTGTTCTTGTACACTATTTGGGGGGTCCAAAATAATGGAAGAATATTCTAAATGATGCCTGACCAACGAGCAGTTTATAGTTTAAAGGCTATAAACATCTTGGGAGTCTTTACTATTCCGCTTTAGAAATCCTAACAATGAGATAGATTTAGATATGGCATAAGAATAATGCAGTGAAAAATGTAATTTTCAGTCAAATATGACCCCTAGATCCTTAACTTATTCAAGACGATCAAGCAGAAGATCATTAATAAAATAACCATATAAGAACGGCGCAGCAATACGGTACGCTGTAAATATCTTACATTTAGAAATATTAAGTTCCAATCCATTATGTTTACACCATTCTAATAATTTACATATATCCATTTGGAAACGAATACAATCATTAAAATGTTTGATGCTTGCAAATATTTTTAAGCCATCCGCGAATGTTAAAACTCTGCAAAAACTAAATATTTCATGAACATCATTCATAAATAAAATAAACAGTAGCGGGCCGAGATGACTACCATGAGGAACGCCAGAAGTTACCTCAATTTCGCGCGATATAAAAGTGTCGATCTTTACCAATTGGTTCCTATTACTTAAATAATTCGTAATCCACATCAGCATAGATGAGTGGAAACCTAATGATTTAAGCTTAGCAAAAAGTAAAGTATGATGTACTCTATCGAAAGCTTTCGAAAAGTCAGTGTAGAGTATATCAACTTGTAGTCGATCTTCAAAACAATCAAATATATAGTGTGTTAATAAAGTTAAATTTGTAGAACATGACTTACCGCGAACAAAGCCATGCTGATTACTAGAAATAATTTCTTTAAGCGAGAAAAAAAGTTTATCCTTAGCAATGCTTTCTAACAATTTTGGGATTGCAGAAAGCTTTGATATGGGCCGATAGTTTTCAACTTTTTGTCCTTAACCATTCTTAAATATTGGCGTAATAAATGAATATTCCCATTCATTGATGAATTCTGCACTGACAAGCGATTGATTAAATATGATTTTAAGTGGATGAAAGATAGGAGGTACACATCATCCGCAGGGATTCCAACGGGGCCCGGGCTACTGTTTAATTCATGTTTACCTAACACATTTATTACGTCTTCGTCCGAAAGTTGCAACAAACCAATATCTAATGATTCAGTAATATTTGAGTAATGGTTCGTCGTTGATTGGACTGGAGAATTATTATAAGCCGAGTCAAAAGAGTTGGTAAATAACTCACAAGTTCCTTTCAAATCTGTTGAAATTATATTACCAAATTCCATCACCTTAGGCAAGCCTGAGGTATTTCTTTTTGCATTAATATATTTCTAAAATGATTTACCATTACTCTTTACCGAAGACTCAACGGACATGATGTACTGCCTGTATAAAAATCTATTCAAGAACTCATATTCTTTTCTAAATCTCAAAAAAAGTTCACGGTTTGAGTTCGTTTTATTGCATTTATAAGCCAAATATGCTTTTCTTTTTACATTTCGTAAATTTACTAATCTTTTATTTGACCACGGGATTCTAAACCGATTATGACTCCTTTTAGGTACAAATAACTCAAAACCAGAATTAATTTTACCGATAAACACATAGTAATAACCTTTTATATTAATTACCTATATTATTATATTGTAGTCTTGAGAGGAATATTCCAAAGTAGATATTTTTTAAGGTGAAGAACAGTACTTGCTTAGCTTATAAAAATATCTCAAGGTGGTTAGTAGATATAGTTTCAAAACGGAAACGTGATCATTCCAAGTGAGACTTGGGTCTAAGATGACTCCTTACTATTTCAATTGAGAAGCAATGGGCATTGCAGCAGATACTTTCATTGTATTGAATGTTACACCCACAATTAAGTAAGCTAAATTTACGGCAACAAGCTGCGTGAATCGCAATATCAACCTCTGGAGATTCCATAGCAACTAGGTTGTGCAGCATGAGCTTAGTTTTGCTGCTTGCTATTAGTTTATGAAGCGCGAACCAGATCCTTAACAGATGGACGTCATGGTTTATATCCGCAACAAGGTTAAACAAGTTGTTAGATCTGTACGCAAACGCGAAGTCATCAGCGAAAGCTACAATTCTACCTACAAAGGGAAGGCTGAAAATTGAGTTGTCATAAGCTAGGAACAATATTGGTCCCAGAACGGAACCTTGGGAAACGCCGAGGTTGAGAACTTTGAATCAACCAAGGGTGTCTCCAATTTTTACCTTTTTTTCTGTTTTCCAAGTAGGATGAGAACCATTCAAAGACAAAGTTATGTTATCATAGTTATGGGAGACATAAACATAAACATAGATGTGCAGAAAGATGAAGAATTGTACGCAGCGAGATATATAGACATGATTACTTCTAAAGGCCTACAAAACATAGCTATATCTAATACAAGAGTTGATCTCAATAGAGGTTCAAGTACTACTATCGATCACTGTTTAGTAAGAAGTGCGTATGATAAAGTCTACGCAGCTACTGTGGAAACAAACATATCGGATCACTACACATTAATGTGTGGTTTACCAAAGAATAATAAATCCCAGAGCAAAATATTGCAAAAAACTATAATAAGTGAAAATAGAGTACACGAACAATTATCGAGGATTGACTGGAGTATTTTGGAGAATGCAACAAGTGTGGATGATTACTATGAAACGATTGTCAACATTTTCAATGGAGCTTATGAAAAAGCTCGTATAAATATTAAAATAAGAATAGACAAACAAAATCCCTGGATGACAGTGGAAATAATAAATCTCTGTAAGGAAAGAGATAAGCTATATAACAAATGGAGAAACAATAGAAGATGCATGAGTTATGAAACTCAATACAAATATTACCGTAACTACGTCAACAAAAGAATAAAAAACGCTAAATCAGAATATTATAAAAACAAATTTGCGGAATACAGAAAAGATCCAAAGAATACCTGGAGGCTTATAAATAACATCTTGGGCAAAACGACCAGTAACATTAATGAAGTAATCACTCGAAACTTCCAAACAGATGCGAATGCAGATAGTATCGCTAATAAATTTGCTATTAGATTTACAGAAGAAATTAAATCCATTGTTCACAGCTGTGATTTGAGAACATACAATGGAAGCGAAACAAGCACAATACAATCTTTGTTCCTAGAATACGTATCGGACGATGAAATTTGGAATATTATAAGAAAAATGAATATGAATCAATCTGCTGGAATAGACAATATCAGAGCTAAAGACTTAAAGTACAATGCCAGTGCTTTAGTTCCGGTAGTTGCCCAGCTTGTAAATAAGTCGTTGCAAGAAAGTCAATTCCCAAAGAAACTGAAAATCGCATTTGTTCGACCCATCTACAAATCCGGAAAAAAAGATGATCCATCAAACTACCGTCCGATCTCAATTCTACCAGTTCTAGATAAGATAATGGAAGAAGTAATGGCAAGCAGATTACAAGACTATATAGCCAAATATAAAATCATTAATAAAAACCAGTATGGGTTCTTGAAAAACAGAAATGTGAACCAACTTCTCAAAGAGTTTACAAACACAATTAATACCAATCTGAATAAGAACCATCATTCGCTGGTAATATTTATTGATTTTAAGAAGGCGTTTGATACACTCTGCCACAAAAAGATTATCAGTAAACTGGAAAAAATTGGCATTCGAGGTGGATTATTGAACTGGTTTTCTAGCTACCTCTGTGACAGAAGTTTTAAGGTCAAAGTTTCGAACTGCTTCAGTAACTTGCAAAATGTTGAGATGGGAGTACCTCAAGGATCTATCCTAGGACCCCTTCTGTTTGTTATATATGTGAACGATATGCTTTCAGTACTGCAAAACAGCATCGGATTTCAATATGCTGATGATACGGCTATTGTGGTGAGCAAGGAAAATATTGACTGTGCTTCTCAAACTTTGCAAACAGAGTTTGATTACATCTTATATTGGTGTCACGATAATGGACTCATTATAAATGTAAAAAAAACAAAAGTAATGAATATTCGGCCCCCGCATATACTTCGGACACCAATTAAGATACGTTTTCATAGTTTTGAGTGCTTGCACAAAAATCAAAATCGTTTGAGCTTCACGGATAATTGTACAGAATATATTGGAACAGTAAACGTTTATCGATACCTTGGAGTTGAAGTAGACTACAATTTCAAATGGGATCATCACATAAGATACCTATGCAAACGACTTCGGCAATCCTCTTATGCTCTTTACCATCTAAGCAACTATACCCCATTCAATGTCCTATTGCAAGCATACTACTCATTGGTGGAGTCTGTATTGCAGTACGAAATTATTGCATGGGGCAACGCAGCGCAATATAGGATAATGGAGGTTCAAAGGGCCCAAAACAGAATATTTAGAATTCTCCTGCGGGCTAAATATGAAGTACAGCGATAGATATTAAAAATAAATAAATGAAAATGAAAATGAAAATGAAAAATAAATATGGCGGAAGGTATCTTGAAAAATGTACTGATGATCTGAATTTATTAACAGCTAAAAATCTTTTTCTTTTCAATTTAATAAATGAAACATACTCCGATCAACGATTTAAACACCCCATTGATCATGAGGTTAACACGAGGCAAAGGGCGGAAGGTCTACTTAAAATTCCAAGGATACATAACTCATATGGAAAACGACAACTATCCTTTGCAGTCCCATCAATCTTCAATCAAATTCCACGTTCACTATGGAATATTCAGGCGGTGCACATAAGGAAGAAAAAAATTAAATATCTTTTATTGAACAACATAAATCTTTAATTTTATTATTGTTATTATTATATAAAGAATGATTCCAATTTATTAAATGTTCCTAATTTAAATAAGAATTACTTTAACATGTATGTTAAATATTTGTGTATAATCTTCTGCAGAAAAGCCATTAGGCTTCGCAGATTCATATTGTCTTCATGATGTAACACTTGTTAATGAGTTGTAATTTATATTGTAAGCCGACTGGCATTTTATATGGACTCTCTTCTACCGCTTCAAGGTTTAATCCAGCATCGAAGGGATAACTCCATGGAAATGTTAGGAGGTATAATTAAAAACTTTCATAAAAAACTTTCATAAGCCCCGAAAGCCGAAGCGGTGCAAAATGTCCAATAGGATTTTATGATCCACCTTGTCAAATGCTTTGGATATGTCTACAAAGAGGCCGGAACATACTTTGCTGTCATTAAGTCCCTTGTATATGTGTTGACAGAAATTAAGGAGAGCATCTTCAGTGGAACAGCTTGCTCTGAAGCCAAATTGGTATTTGCTAAGAAAATTATTTCTTGAGAGAAAATTTAAAACTCTGCTTTTCACGGCTTTCTCAAAAATTTTTGAGAACACAGAAATTGGCCTATAGTTGTAGCCTTTGTCAATCGCTGGTAAGATGGAGATAGGTCGGTACTTCGAAACTTCGGTTTTCTTCCCGGACTTGTAGATAGGTCTTACAATGGCAATTTTAAGCTTCTTCGAAAATTGACTATCCTCCAAAGATTTCTCCAGAGATTCACCAATTGTGTGACTGTGGGTACTAAGAAACTCGACGTTTTTTTTGAGATCCTTAGCCCTGATATTAGTGAAAAGACCAGACACACTGTACATAAATGAATTGATCGCCAACACGAAAAAAAAGATCTACATGCATGGAACGAGAGTGACAGTCAAGGGCGGATGGTAGCTCAGATCAAATTTCATTAAGGTCGGTCCGGTTCAAAAGTTACAGAGTTTTTATTTTGCAGAACTAATTACAACCCAATTGCCATTTTTTGTAGCTTAAGTCAAAGTAGTGCTGTACTTAAAAGGCTGTTGCTGCCGAAGACGCAGGTTGATGCAGCTGAACTTGTACAGTTGTTTAAGTAAGACTCTAGAGAACTAGAATGAGTTTGGAGCGATTTGGAGCTCATTAATTCAGGGGCCTAGTTCACAGATCATACATCACATACATTTCATAAAACATACAAAACTGTGATACATCATACACATCATACAATTTTCTGTTTCACAGATTCCACTGGAAGTATTGTATGATATGTTCTTGATGTGTTGTATGATGTGTACAATTTTGAATGACAAATTTCATTGAAATCTAAATAGTGTCGTGAATTAAATCCAGACACCATACAAACAAACAAAAAACTGAATAATGGAGTTCCTCAATAATGAAGAAAAATATGATTTCGAAATTATTGAGATTAATTCAACTATTATAAGACAATTTTTGCAAATAGTACATGATTTTTAATAAGACTTTCTTGACGAACTAGTATGCCCCGAACAATCATTCATTATTCAAAAATTAAAAGCCCAAAAATGCTTATTTTTGTGTATTTTCTCATTTGAAAACTCATTTTTGTAGTGGCTACAGCAGGATAAAATGTATGTTCAAATTTGAATGAAACCGCTGTATATGGTGAAACAGAATCATACAACTTTCCATATTTCCAGTACAAACTTTATGTGGTACATGTTGTATTACAGCGGCTCATACAACAAATCTGAGAAACAGAAATCATACAGCAGAAGTGTCAGAATCACACAATGTAAGAGATGTATGTTCTGTGAAATAGGCCCCTGGTCTACTGAAGTTTCGCAAATATTGATTTTTAGACGATTTATTTTAAAAATTCATAGCTGCTAGCTAGACGAATAAAATGTAAAATATTTTCCAAAAAGTAAAATCAAGAAGTGAAACTTGTTATAGCGGATCCTAAATGTGAATGCATGGCTCAGCATGCTGCAGTGCATTTTTTCTTCGCTCATCATGTGTTGCAATGAATTGAGTTCATAGTTAACCGTTTGAATTTCGTTGAGTGCTTGCGATTTCGTTAGTGTTCTTCAGTAAGTTATTTCGATTTGTTTAATGGAGAATTCAACTACAAGTATGTATTGACATTTTGATCGAATTTGTGGCGATATTATGGAGTTGTTTTGTTTGTTTCAATTAGGATCCACAATGTATACCTGCAGCAACAAAATTCCAGTTTTTTCGCTTGTTTCTTTAAGTTTTAAGTAATTTTAATATAGTGTGCTGTGTCATTCAGTAGTGCCTTCAACATTATAAGTTACTTTAAATATTCCTCATACTAATGAAATCGGCTGCTACTCTAAATTTCCATAGAATTATAGCAGCACAAACCCGACCTACATAGAAGTGCAACAGCTTTAGTTGTCTTTTTTAAATGCATGATCTCATATGTAATTGTTTTTCTATTGATTATTTTCGTGGTGTCATTGAACTAATGCAAGCAGTATTGCCAACACTACGTTCCTTTCCTTCTCATGTCAATTGTGTGAAGTTGATTACATTGTACAAAACGAGACTGTTTTCTTACAAACCGACCTGTGATTCTGCGCCAAGACAATTGGCTTATATCGGAATATGTATATATAAGAGATTAGCTGTAAGCCCATGAACATTGCTCAACCTTAAAATTCCCCATAAAGAACAAAAGAGAGACACCAACCAACTCCAATTTGCAACGTGTGGCATAGCAAACTTGAGACGTGCAAATTATCTAATTAGCTTCCCAACAACTAGCGATGTACGTGTTATGCCCATTCATCGATAAGAATTGGTCCACCAACAAGTGGCAATTCTAATCTAACTTCGTCGGATGATACGCACTCTCAGTCATTGCCTCACTCGCGTTCGTTTGGCGCGTGGTTGGAGGCCCTGGTTGTTTTTGCAGCACGTGTAATGCACAGTGAAACCAAGTGCATGCGTCCAAAATATACGATCAGCGTTAAAAGTGAGTGTACAGCAAAAAGGTGCCTAAGTTCTCAACAATAAATGATGTCAAAATGGAAAACAATCATAATTCGCTTTATTTTTCGGTTTATGAACCGCCGTGCTCATACTTTTTTGCATACCCTAATTTTTCTTTTTGTAAGTATGTACATATATAACTAATTGCTTTAAAAAACTGTATTTAAGTTTTTTTTTCTTTGTGGTCGGGAATTAAATGTGTGAATTAATTATTAATTCAACCTCCGTCGGACACCCGGGTCCGGCTAGGCACATTTAATTTTCAAGCGGTTTTTGCTGATATTTTCAATGAAGCTATCGAATTGAAATTCCAGGTAGCTTTCTAAAATTGTATTTTATATCGATTTCTAATAATCTATTTCATTCCAATGAATTCTTCTTCTTCTTCTGGTGGCGCTACGGTCCGGGATGGACCTGGGGCTCAACCAGTAAGCCTCTCCAGCCGGCACGACCTTTAGCCAGTTGTCTCCACCTGCGCACACCAAGTTGGTTGAGGTCCTTCTCCACCTGGGTGCGCCATCGGTTCCGTGGGCGTCCTCTATTGCGTTGGGACAACGTCAAATCATTCGGAGTCAAAGACTCTTCGGGTTGGAGCAGTGTTGTCCATGCGCTCTACATGGCTAAGCCATCAAAGGCATTGAATCCGTAGACGCCTGGCTAGGCTCATGCCGCAGTACAGCCCGTACAGTACGTGGTTGAATCTTCTTCTCCAGAAACCATCAACGCAAACAGGTCCAAAGATTGAACGCAGAACTTTTCTCTCGAAAATACCAAGTGCTTCTTCATCCGCTTTTGAGATTGTCCATGCTTCCGCACCATTGAGCAGGACAGGGATGATTAAGATGTTATATAATGTTATATAATGTCTTGAGCCCAAAAAATCAGCGATTGGCAAGAGTAATTCTGCGTAGTCCTGTGACATGTGAAGTCCTTCACTACCTCCAAGTTATAGCTGCCTATTGTGACGGTTTGGCCAAGTCGTCGATGTTGTGCGTCCTTTCTCGATGACAGCATATATTTCGTTTTGCCCTCGTTCACCGCTAAACCCATTTTGGCCGCCTCTGCTTCAATACCAGCAAACGCTTCATTGACGGCTCGCTGTGTTCTGCCAATCACGTCAATGACATCCGCGTATGCTAGCAGTTGTACGGACTTCTGCAAGATCGTTCCTCTAGTGTTGGCGTGTGAGTCTTGCACGATCTTTTCCAGGATGATGTTATAAAGTCAGATGACAGCGCGTCGCCTTGTCTAACACCTTTTTTGACATTGAAGGTCTCTGTAACTTCGTTACCGACCTTGATAGAGCAGCCAGCGAGAGTTCTCCATCGTCATCCTGCACAACCTGACGAGTTTGGCAGGAATGTCAAAACTAGACATGGCGTTGAATAGCTCGTCCCTATGCACGCTGTCATATGCGGCCTTGAAATCGACAAAAAGGTGGTGGGTGTCGATCTGCATTTCTTGGGTTTTTTCCAGGATCTGGCGTAGTGTAAAAATTTGGTCGATGGAGTACTTCCCCGGCCTGAAACCGCACTGATAAGGACCTACCAGGTTGTTGACGAATGGTTTCTGGCGCTCACACAAAACGGAAGAGAAAATCTTATAGGTGATGTTAAGGAGACTTATCCCTCTATAGTTGGTGCAGTCAAAGGGGTCTCCTTTCTTGAGGATCGGGCAAACGATACTGAGATTCCACTCGTCGGGCATGCTTTCCTCCGACAATATCTTACAGATGAGTTGGTGCATGTACCTTACCAGCTCATCTCCAGCTGCCTTAAACAGTTCCGCAGTCCGTCTGCACCAGCAGCTTTATTCGACTTTAGTCTCGATATCGCTATCTTGACTTCGTCTAGGTCGGGGGAACGGAATTCTCGTTGATCATCGTCAATTGCGTTGAGTGGAACATTCTGCCTGACAGCGGTATTGGAGTCTTCCTCGCCGTTTAACAGTCTACAGAAATGATCCTTCCAGATTCTCAGTATTCACTGCGAATCTACTACGAGTTGTTCCTCTGCGTCACGACAGAGTTCTGTCCGAATTTTGTATCCATTGGATAGTTGTTTTACCCGTTGGTAGAACTTTCGGACGTCATTTCTGCCGTAACACATCTCCATGTCCTCGATGGCGCGCTTCTCATGCTCTTTCTTTTTCTTTTTGAGAAGCCGGTGAATTCTTAGAAGAAGGAAAAAGAGAAAAAAACTCACATTCGGACGAACACATGGTACCTCTCTTGGCTCCATCATATTTTACAGTTAAATATATGAACAAACATTTTGACATTTCTACTTGTTTTTAACTCAATTATTCTAATATTACTTTCAGTATCATAAGCGAACAAAATCGAACAAAATACCGAATCCATACCAAGAATGTGGAATGATTTGACGAGCACTGAATTTGATGCATTTTTTGGAATCCTTTTGGCCGCTAGGGAATCACACAATAGTATGCAAAGAGTGTTGTAAGAAATTCATAACACATACCTGCATCTAATAAAAATTGCTATCTAAGTGGTACATATCTCCATACAAATGCATGTAAATTGATAGGGGTCTGGCCAGGCACCATGTGCGCGTTGTAAGGTTTTAAAATAAGTGTCCATTATGCCTGTCGAGGTGACCAATTGAATATTTTGACAATATTCGGTATTTGGTCTATTCAACCACTTGTTTACTATTCAGAATTCGGCTGTATATTGGAATTTCAAATTTATTGCAAAATTATTGAGAATGAAAACAACTTGTGAATACTGAAGCTTTGTGCACATCGAAAAAAATTGCAACCAAAAATGTTTTTTGCAATCAGTGCATTTCAATGTTGATTGTGGAGTTCTTCTTGATGCGTTCTCACCGATTCTGCTGTGATTTTCTTGTACGAGGGGACACATCTAAGTCTGTTAGCACGGGTTACATCTTTAAGTCTATGTTTTGGCTCTTCCTCATGTCCTTCAACGACAATATCTTTCTAGAAGTGGGTTATGGTTATTCTGTTGTTTGTTACTTCTCTATATGCAATCACTGTTTACAACTGAAGTCCCTGTCAACAGCTCAAATGTTTATTGTCGATACCACTTTACGGTGCGTCGGTGTATGACTTCAGTTGTGCTGACAAGTCGAGATGTGCTTTGTATTTGCTGTAATCAAGTATGATTTTGGGCTTTAGATTTTCTTGGCCTGACATGAAGCTGAACATAAAAAAACATCTTGTCCGTCAATTTTTGGGCGACAATGCCTTGCTTAGAGGTGTCTAGATTGGGTTTATGTGATTGCCACAACTGACGCAGTTCTGGCTCAATAAGATCCTTATTGGGTCCATTATAATATCACTAATCGCTAAACAGGAGTATAAGAAGAAAGAGAAAAAAAGGCTCTCCACTTTTTAGATTTTTTCAATTAGTTATTTAAACTGAATCCTTTACTGAAAATACTTACTCCAGTTTCACCCGTTGGAATTTGCGGTGACACATTGGCATCATGCGACTTCTCGGGACTTACCGCACACCAGGTGGCCGCATGAGACCAATGTATCACCGTAATATGTATGTATGTATAACTCTTTATTTCTGAAAAATATTTTAAACAATTTTATGCTTAATATTAAAAATTTAAGATTTACAAAAATTTTTACTGAAACAAAGTACGTACGACTATGACATGTTCATCGTTTGTCGGCAGTTTGACTTTTAATTCTTATATAATTCGTACTATATTTTTTTTATATTATTTACTTAATATCTAATACAATGAATTGTTATTAGCTCTAAATTCAATAGTTAAAATAATTAATTGAATCATTTCTATATTTAAGAGCACCGATAACGAAATAGCTGAGCTTGTTCCAAGACTCATCATTTCTTCTTGTTCTTCTGGTAGTGCTACAGTCCGGGGTGGACCTGGGCCTCAACCAGTAAGCCTTTCCAGCCGGCACGATCTTTTGCCAGCTGTTTCCAACTGCGCACACCAAGTTGGTTGAGGTCTTGGGTGCGCCATCGGTTCCGTGGGCGTCCTCTATCTCGTTGTCCCACTGGTTCGGAGTCAAAGACTCATCATTTACTCCATTTAAAACCCTAATTGATTCTTCTTCAGTGAGTGTTATTTTGCAAAAATATCTATATCTATATTCCCCTAAAATCGGACAAATACCAATGAAATGTTTTATTGTTTCTACCTCCCTCACATTACATAGTGAGCATAGGTTACAATCTCGAGTGTGAAATCTGCTCGCATAGAGCCAGATCAGAACACAACGTGCCTTGAAAATCCATGATATTTTGGTCTGACTGTGTTTATCAGTGAAGTTTGTTTGACCTTTCGAATAATGAAGTTGGCTATAAACTCTATCTTCGCTCCTTGAGGCTTTATGTAGAAAACTTTGCCATCTTTTTTGCAACAGCGTTTCCGCAACAGCTCTTGTCCTTTAGAAGACCAGTCAGTTCGCGTCAGATTTCCAGCTCGCCATTGTA
This sequence comes from Eristalis intricaria, assembly GCA_964034865.1. Taxonomy (NCBI): domain Eukaryota; kingdom Metazoa; phylum Arthropoda; class Insecta; order Diptera; family Syrphidae; genus Eristalis; species Eristalis intricaria. Next base: position 8,291,259 of record OZ035874.1, on the reverse strand, counting down.
AATCAAATTCTGCTCAAAGATTACTTATTTCTTTTGCCCAAAAAATGTTTTTTCCCATGATTTTCTTCGACAGTATATGAGGCAATCGTCTGTCATCGTATTCAAACAATATTTTATAAATGTATTGCAAATGTAGCTCTTACTTGCACAAATGTCCACACTCAATTCCGGTCTCTATATACAGGGTATAACTTGGTGTGTTAACTGGGAGCTTCAGCACCCGCTTGAGGAAATAACACTCCAGTTTATGAATGTCCTCAAAATGTTTACATCTCCATATTTGTGCCTCATAGGACTGGACTACAGACACCTTGGAATAATTGCCACTTCGCTTTAAGAGATATTTCGTTTTTGCCCAAAAAATTGAATTAAAATTGTTTCACCGCAACGAGAAATCGGTAAAATTCAAGTATAAATACGCGAATAAATTTATCTAAAATCATTTTCCGATAGTAATACCAAATTATTTCGTGCGACTGCTGTCTCTATATTACTGTATGGTGCTCAAGTTTGGGGTTATTGCCAGTTTGAAGAGGTTGAAAGATTTCTGAGATATTTTCTAAAAAGCATTTTCCGGTTACCAAAGTCCACTCCAAAAACTGCATTTGGAAACAACAGTGCCACCCCTAATTTTAGACACGCTTAACCTGCACTTTGAATATATCATAAGAGTACTGGAGAAGAGGAACGGCTGCCTAGACTAGTGCTCAGGAAAGCTATATCGACAATCGGGGAAATCTAATCAAAAAGTGGGAGGAGCTGGGGGATAGCATCGGTGAAAATGTGCGCATTGCTGCAGACATTAGCACTGCTGACTTAAGGAAGATTTTCACAAAACAACTAAAGAGAGCAAGCTCCACTTTGTACGACTAATGTAAAGCGGAAGCAGTAACTTCGCAACATAGAATGCCTTACAGTCAACTACATTACAATCTTCAAGAACACACGTACTTTCTTAATCGCTTTCCGCTGAAGATGATTACTTTAATATTTAAATTAAGAGGTGAAATAATCAATTTAAATTACATCCCACACCGTCCTGACCTGCCAATTCTATGTGTCTATGTATACCATTGTATTGCCAGATGTCCTATCTTAAGAGAGTTTCGCGTGAGATACTTTGGTGTAAGCACAATGCATACGAGTGATGTTCTGAACACTTTATACGGTGAACTTGGTTGGGAGGCTCTGTATAGATACACTTCGATCGCACTTAATTACAGAACACGTATTATTGAAGGCGACTTCTAAATAAACATATGTATGTATTTATTAAATTAATAAAGCGAAACGTTTTTAATGAATTGTCAATCTGGTAGACGGCCTTGGGCCAAACCATATTAAACCTAAGTTTATCAAATTGTAATAGTTAATTTAAGTACTTTTTCCTTTAAATAAAATTTTCAAAATAATAAAAAGAAAATAAAAATAGTAATACCAAAATCGAAGTGTCAATTAAAAAAAGTTTGTTAAAGTGAAAAAGTTCGGGCATTTGAAGTTTCTTATAAGCGTAACGTACTGTTTCACACATCTTCCATTGGTTAGTTTCGTTTTCGCCCGTTTTCCAATGTACCTCTGGCCATGGTCTTCATAATGCATGAAGATGATAAGGCTTCTGAACTGCAAAGATTTTCTTTGACTACGAAAACTTTGTCAGGCTTCTAAGCTTCTTCTAAAATGGACTCTTTTTTTAGAGAAAGAGAGAAGTTAGGGTTGGTCTGCACAGAATTCCTCCTCAGTCTATCACTTTTTCTCGTAAACATTCCCCCCCTCCTCAAAGAACTTACTTCCTCCACAATGAGCTAGTACCCAGAGTCTCCTTTATTGGCGACCTTGGAATTACATGTGATAGGGAGCTAAATTTCCATTTACACATTAACGATATTATCCTACGAGCCAATTCATCTCTTGGCTGGTCCAAAGAATTCTTAAACCCCTACCTTACTAAATCCCTTAACATCGCCTACGTCAGACCCCTCCTAGAATATGCCAGTCATATCTGGTCTCCTCACTACGACAATCACTCACAGCGTATTGAAGCTGTTCAACGTAGATTCCTACGTTTTGCATTACGTGATCTCCCGTGGTCTGATAACCTTGCCATCCGCATCCTACTCTGACCGCCTACAGATGATCGGCTTGCATACCCTAAAAATGGTATGTATGTCAGCTACAGATAATGGAGGGTAGAGATGTTCAACCATTATCTCTGCTGAAAATGTTCGCTTTCAATTCTCCTTCTAGAAAATGACACTGTGTGTGTGAATTGTCGAAACCATCACAGGGGAAATTTCAAAAGAGAAAGTTTGACTGGATCTTCTTTTTTGGATTATAAATTTCAGCCTGTGAACAAAATTAATTTTCAACTCGCGGTTTAAATAACGAGACCAATCTGGAAGTTGATCAACTCACAGTTTTCCGGGAAGTTGAGCTATTGTGAACGAAACGACCATAAGTGCCCTGCACTAGCCATTTCCACTCTAGTTAGAACAATAGCATGCACAAACACGAGCGGTTACCGTAGAAACATCCAACTACAGTGCCATCCAAAAAGAAACGGAACCACATTCATCTGGCTGACCCCCCTTGAGAGCAATGCTTTGGCAAAATAGACAAAATCTTGAAAAACAAACCGAGACATAAACAGTCCCTGTGTTCGAATCGGGATCAATTGACGACCCCGCCAAAGTCCAGACAAAGCTACTCCCTCTCTTGCAAATTATACAAATCGACAGCTTCATCTTCAAAATCATGAACAGAACGTGACGTAGATTGAACAACTAGCGCACGGCGCTCCCCGTCAAATTTGACGAAATTTCTTCAAATGTGTGTGAGTACTAAGCAACCCACTCCACGCCTCAAAACCTGGTTGAATTTATTTTCAACTCAATAGACTCGTATTCCAGCCACGAATTTATTTTTAGAACACTTCACAGTACAGCGACGTGTGCTCACAGCGCACCGCGTAGGTCCTGCGGCAGAACAATCGACAAAATGTGGCACCACGGAAATAAGTTTCTCATTTCGATGTAACAACATTCACTAAAGGATATTTCATTGCTAGACACGTGCTCCAATAAACTTTCAAATAGACTACACATGTATGGCCCTGATTCGACTTACTCTTCCATCCTTTCAAATATCGCACACACTAGCAGGCATGAAATGCCCCAACCGAAGGACGACAACGATTGAATGAAGTGCGCGCATGTATGCGACAGCCACAAGGAGCAGTCCTTGCTGTGTGCCTTGAAATGACTTCGAAATTACGTCGAACAACGTACAAACGTCGACGACTCTTGATCATGTGTGGTCGTTCATTGATGACATACATAAGAGCACAAACAACGGAGCGTCAGCCCCCAAGTTCATTTCGCAGCCGCAGCAAAAGGGATTACGAATCTAAAGTACATTTTCAAGGATTCTTGATTCATTCTTATTTCTCTTGCAACGACAAATGGTGACAATTTAAAAGAATAACACACGCCACCACCGTCACCGCCACTCGCTCAATGGGAAGTCCTTATTCTTCGCCTAAATGGGATCCTTCCACGCGGACAAGTGAGCTCCTCTAATGCGAGTGTGCAGCCCGCAAAAAAGGCTGAGTAGAGAGGACGAGAGAGAGAGAGAAGCAGAGACAAAGTCAAGGATACAAACTTGTTAACATGATATCCTGCACGGAGAATGGTCCGCATTCCATTGAAATGAAAATCCTTATCATTGTCTCGCATGCACTTTTGTTATAAAGTCCCTCCCTCCGAGGGTGGGTGGGTAGAATCACTTTAATATGAGCTCAACTGAGTGCCAGTGTACGGAGGGGGAGCGCAGGAATGAAGCGAGGCGAGCTTAAGGACATTGAAATCGGTTTTCGCGTAAGATGATTGGCAATAAAGCGATAAGGACGTAGCATAACCTTGATGGTTTGTTGCACTTCGGAGAGAGATTTCGATTAGAGACACCCCATTATTTCGTCGCTTTCATATTCATTTGGGAGCGCATTAGATGGGCGGAGAGGTGCACTTAAGCGAAACGAGTGTCGAGTGCCATGATGTGACTGCTTTAAGCAGCCAGCTTAAGTTTTAGAATGCATTCTACGCTTCAATTTCAAAAGCGGCAATGTTTACTCTGCCTTCCCTAGCTGGGAGGGAATCTGTTCGCGTAGATGCACACCTCGTCCATTATGCAGGTGCTAAGTGGCTAAATGATTCGTGGAGAAAGTGAAGATGAGCACTAGTTGATTGTGACGGAGGGCCTGGAGCTGTTTTCTTGGCACTTTGTTTGATAAGGGGGAGTTGCTGATGATTTGCAGTTTGGAGATTTGTTTTTTTATGACCCGCCAAGTGTGGCGTTAGATTTTGTCACTCAACCGCCTTCGCATGGCAACGACTTCGAAATGGATCTGACAGTGCCAATGAGAAGGTGTCGAAATTCTTGGTAGGGGATGAAGCCCTTTCTGTTGTGACAAAGAAGTGATTTCGGTTTCGCTTTGAGTTGAGAACTCAATAATGAGATCCCTTTGATCAACTCCCACCAAATATGACCCCAACCGCATTGTGCACCAGTCCGTGCCATTCCCAGTGCCGTCACTGACATAGTTTCGAAAGGAAAACATATCTAGCAGGTGGCGTTAAGCCTTCTAACTTGTCAAACGTCTCACAAACACTTCAGCGGTCGACAGAAGAATTATTTATCTTCCTCATCGCGTTGAGTCGTCGAATATTTCACAATTTTCGTCTATACATCCTTGGCATCGCCTCTATGTCTGCCTGCCTGCACGCCAGCTTCTTGGTCGTCAAGCAAATGTGTACACAACCCGCAACGCATCGCGAAATCTAATTAATTTATCGCCGAACATTTGTTGTTGGTGCTCCATGCGTGCTTGCCGCAATTGTGCTTCGTTCCCCGCCTCTCTTCCCCAGTGTCCTTCTAAATCCCTCCCATCCATAGTCGCACTACTGAATTCGTTTCGCTTTGATGCTCCCCGAATGTCATTTCAAAGAAACAAAAGTGCAAATTGGATTTTTCTTTCCTCCTCTACACATACACACACACACACTCAAACAGACGCGAACAAACGCCCCAGCGAACACATCCCGTAGATGCACAGAGAGAAGGAGACGCTTGCTTTTTAAGAGATAGTTTATGCCCAGAAATTAGACGCAAACTGTAAATTAATTAAAAACTATTTGAGAATTCCCCTTGGACCGTTTTGCACTTCGGATGCATTCTTGCGAAGTGATTGTACATGGGAACGCGGATGGCAATGGGGATGGGCAGTGGTGGTGATGCCTGCGGCGGCGGTGGCACCGTCGGCGACGGCCGGCGCGGCGGCTCTGCGGCTGTGCCATGCGATGCGATAGATTGAGATGCAAACGTGTGTTGATGAATTGCAAAAATAGTGTTGGGGCAAGTATTTTTGTAATTATTGTACAGCGCCACTATTTTTGGCAGTCCTACAAAGCGGTGAACGGTGAAGAAGACAAAACGAAAGCGAAAAGAATAGGACCCATCGAGCATGCGACACGGGATGGTTAACGTTTTTCTACACAGAGGATTAGACCGAAAGCAAAAAAGAAACTTAAATGGACAACAAATTGCGAATTTATTTTTAAGTTTTCCCTGCAACTGTTTGCTTGTTGTGTTGCACACTTTGCTGTGTGTGTGTGTGTGTCTTTTTTTCGGTATTTTTCTGGCCCCAAGTCATTCGACGCAAGTGACGACCAAGTGACGGATGGTTGAGTTCCATGAGCAGCAGACACGAGGAAGTTTTGAAGGAGATTAAATTATTCAAAGTTCGAGGAGAAACTAAAAGAGTTCCTTTGGAAGAAACTTAATGTGGAGCACAAGCGGCGCGGTACGAAGGACCAGAAACTATCGGAAAAAGAGAAGAATTTGATTTAAGACAACGCCGAATTTTCGGGAGGCTTAGCACTTATCAACGACGCCGACTGGGACTTAAAAAATAGCCGTACGCTTAATTTGAAGACTTGTTTTAAAATGATTACCAGATAGAAGGAGGTTCAAAGGGTGGTCTGATAAAAAAAAAGTCGGTTTCATCACCAATACCCAGAATGGGGGGGCCAAGACGCTTGCTGCAAAGTATAAATTAAAGACAAAGACCGTTTTTTATTTTATTTTCCCTCTATGAGGGACTTTATTTCAATTGAAATCCGATCTTGCTTCGATCACTGCTTTCTTAAAACTAAACTGCTTTCCTTCACCTATCCTAATTGCTGGATGTCGATGAGCAATGGCCTTGACACAATTGCGTTCCACGATGGATAATCGGCGACGTTCACACGGTTGTGTCGGCTTACATCGCTTTGCCTGGTCCCACGGTTTGCTTGGAACAACTAATTGTTTCCTTTTGCAAACTATTATTTGACATACTGTACATATAATTATATAGTTGTTATTCTCTTGAAGGCTGTTGTGACGCAGAGGGACAACTCGTAGTAGATTCGCAGTCGATACTGAGAATCTGGAAAGATCATTTCTGTAGACTGTTAAACGGCGAGGAAGACTCCAATACCGCTTTTAGGCAGAATGTTCCACTCAATATGGACGATGATCGACGCGAATTCCGTCCCCCCAACTTAGACGAAGTCAAGATACCAATATCAAGACTGAAGTCTAACAAAGCTGCCGGTGCAGACGGACTGTCCGCTGAAATCTTTAAGGCAGCTGGAGATGATCTGGTTGGGCGCATGCACCAGCTCATCTGTAAGATATGGTCGGAGGAGAGCATGCCCGATGAGTGGAATCTCAGTATCGTTTGCCCGATCCACAAGAAAGACTGCACCAACTATAGAGGGATAGGTCTCCTTAACATCGCCTATAAAATCTTCTCTTCCGTTTTTTGTGAGCGCCTGAAACCATTCGTCAACAACCCGGTAGGTCCTTATCAATGCGGTTTCAGGCCGGGAAAGTTCACCATCGATCAAATTTTCACATTACGGCAGATCCTGGAAAAACACAAGAAATGCAGATCGACACCCACCACCTATTCGTCGATTTCAAGGCCGCATATGACAGCGTGCATAGGGACGAGCTATATACGCCATGGCATGTAGATATTCCTGCCAAACTCGTCAGGTTGTGCAGCATGACGATGGGGAACTCTCGATGCTCCATCAAGGTCGGTAACGAACTCACAGAGACCTTCAATGTCAAAAAATCATTTAAACAAGGCGACGTTCTGTCATGTGATTTCTTTAACATCATCCTGGAGAAGATCGTCCAGGACTCACTCGCCAACACTAGAGGCACGATTTTCCAGAAGTCCGTACAATTGCTAGCATACGCGGATGACATTGACGTGATCAGCAGAACACAGCGAGCCGTCAATGAAGCGTTTGCTGGTATTGAGCAGAGGCGGCCAAAATGGGTTTAGCGGTGAACGAGGTCAAAACGAAGTATATGCTGTCATCGAGAAAGGACCCACAACATCGACGACTTGGCCAAACCGTCACAACTTGGAGGTAGTGAAGGACTTCACATGTCACAGGACTACACAGAATTACTCTTGCCAATCGCTGTTTCTTTGGGCTCAAGAGGCAATTGAGTAGTAGAGTCCTCTCACGAAGGACCAAGTTAATATTATATAACACCTTGATCATCCCTGTTCTGCTCTATAGTGCGGAAGCATGGACAATCTCAAAAGCGGATGAAGAAGCACTTGGTATTTTCGAGAGAAAAGTTCTGCGTTCAATCTTTGGTCCTGTTTGCGTTGATGGTTATTGGAGAAGAAGATTCAACCACGAACTGTATGGGCTGTATAGCGGCATGAGCCTAGTCAGGCGTCTACGGATTCAACGCCTAAGATGGCTAGGCCATGTAGAGCGCATGGACAACACTGCTCCAGCCCGAAGAGTCTTCGACTCCGAACCAGTGGGACAACACAATAGAGGACGCCCATGGAACCAATGGCGCACCCAGGTGGAGAAAGACCTCAACCAACTTGGTGTGCGCAGTTTGAGTCAGCTGGCTTAAGATCGTGCCGGCCGGAGAGGCTTACTGGTTGAGGCCCAGATCCACCCCGGACTGTAGCGCCATCAGAAGAAGAAGAAGAAGAAGAAGTTGTTATTCTCTTATTGTAAATATTATTGAATTTAAATTATTCCTATATCCATTTTGGTGCACTATTTTCGCGTATAAATTTTTGAATAATTTGAGCTTAACAAAATGAGAAACATGGTCACAAAATGAACAGTCTTCTGTAGACAAGACCCTCTGGCTTTGTAATGCAATGTTATGTAAGCTTAGATTGAAAAGGTTTAACAATTTAGAATAAATATCTAATATAATAAAGCGCTATGTATATATACCGAATGTGGTCGAAGAAAAATCTCTGAAACTAATGTGGTTCGATGGCGGAGTGGGTTGGTGCGTTGCTTGCGATTGTGCGTTCTAGTCCGGCTGCCTATGTTTTGTTTGAATAATCATTTCATATTCTCTTTTCCTAATGCCCAGTCTCACAGTGTTAGTGTCTTACTGTTAAAGCTCCACGTTTTGTTCAACGTGAGTTTATTTTCTTGAACTGAGTTAAGAGGTATAGTACTCCCGTTTGAAACTCATTTCACCAACACAGTTGCATTATTATTGTTCATCTCTCTTGAGAGCGAGAACCCACCCTTTCCTCATTTTTCCCTCCATTTTCTTTTTGATTTTCGACATTTGATGAAAAATTATTTGTTATTTGTATACTTATGCATAGCGACTAGGTAGTTTTTGACTTCCATTTTTTGTATTATTTTTCTTTCACTGGTCGGACTCAGGGCTGGATTATCTGAAATGATTTTTTGTGTCTATTTTCTTTGCTTCTTATTTACCTCCGTTTCACGATAACACCAAGAGGGCGCTACAAAGGTTCCAAAGGACTAAACCAAAAGCTTTTTAAGACTTCAAAGCACTGCTAATACATCAATAATCCAATAAGAATTGCAGCAAGTACACGAACCAGTTGGAAGGGTTGCCATTTTTTGTCGATCGCATTATACAAACGAAATCCAATTGAACTGAAGTTCAGATTTCACTGTGAACTATACTGTCAGATTTACGATTGAGTGGCATGAAGGTCGAGGGTCATTATTAGTGGCTAGGGCATCTAATGAAAGATATCCCAAGCTCATTTACAAAGATATGATTTACCCGTAATATTTGCCATAAAATTCGGTCTTGCGATGGCACGTGTAATTTTCTTTGAATCTGATGGATGTTAGTGAATTTCCCCTTTTTCGGAACCATAAACGGTAAAAAAGGATCATCTATCTACTAATAATAAAGCGCAATGTAGATATGGAAAAATGTTTTCGAATGTGACCGAAAAAAAGCCTTGATGCCCGTTTTCACAGTGCAAGCTTATATGCTGGTTTAACTAAGTGTTGGATCGAACTTAAACTTCACCTTAGATCATGGATTGACTGCCATTGTGAACTTTTATTCCGGGAACAGGATTATATCAGTCCCCGTCCCTATGGTAATGGAGTGGCTGAGGACTCAATTTACCAAGGTGGCTCTACAAGTTAAGGAACTTTCCACCAAAGTGGGACGCGTAAATCGCGTCCTTAAAGAAACAGCTTAGCCATGTCACGGCCCCATTTTCGGACGACGAAGGTGTTTCTTACTGGTCCTCCGCCATGTAACCAAGCCGCACCTAACACCAGAAAGACAGCGTCAACCGCCAAGGAAATCGCAATGGACAAAGCACCAATACAGGAGAAATAAACAGCAACAGAAGATCCATCAACAGCAGAAACCCCAGCAACCAAAAAATCCATGCCGATCACCGTAAAGGACGTGACTTCGGCAAAAAAAAAAATCATAAAAACGTGGAGGCGACTATAGGCTCCAAGAAATTCGAGACCAAGGTGGGGGGGCTATTCCATGGTCATTAAGGCCACGAGCTCCCAGGACCACAAAAAAATAGAGAACATGCTGGCTGACAAAAACCACTATTTAACTTCCAGAAGGGATGAAGAAAAACCACAGACAACCATCATCCGTAATCTATCCGCAGACTGGGCCGGGGAAGAAGTACAAGCAGGAATACTGCAGGTGGCTCCTGCAACATTCAAACCCGGCGAAAGATCCAGCTAGGACGCCACACCCCTGAAAGCCATCAGACTCCTGCTAGGACAGAGAGAAAGGATTGAGATTCCCAACAAGAGAAGGAGCAATGTAAACTGCAGTAATTGCCAGTTACCCCGACACATGGCCAATGGTTGTCATCTGAAGCCTCGGTGCATCAAATACTCAGGGTCACACGAACGGGGAGACTCCGGAGACCGTGGAGGTCACAACCCCTGAGCATAAAACGACCACCAAACCATCACAGTCACATGCTGCAACTGCAGGGGACCTCATCCCGCTAACTACTCCATGTGACGACACAAAACCAAGGCAACCCCCAAGGTCTCGTATGCAAACATGCTTAAGGGATCACATGCAACAACGTCAAGAGGGATCCAACAGCCCAAGAAAACTTACGCAGCGGTCACCAAAGATAAAGGTAAGCCTAGTAATGTAATCCTCAAACCCCTACCTCAGACCTCATTCCTCAATTCAACTTCGACGAATATGCGAAGGAACTCCAAGGACTCCTTCCCAAAATTTCTACCTGTTCGCCACTCGAAAAACAGTTCAAGATACTCTCACTCATCACAAGCTTCATTTTGATTGACACCATGATTGGGTTGAAAGTCGTTTGCTTAAACTGCCAAACGCTCAATAATAGGCCCAAAAAGGATAACTTCACGTTATTTCTTTCGCAATTGAAGCCGGATGTAGTTCTTCTGTCTGAAACCCGATTCACGTCCGATTCGACAATAAGCCTCCCAAACTACAATTTTATATCCTCTCCATGCCAACGGCATACAAATCCTCTCCATGGAACCGCAATTGCTGTTACCAAAAAAGTAGATATACTCCTCAACCCAGTTTGAGAATATTACTCATATCCAGTAAACGGCCATCCGCCTTACTTCCGTCCACAATAGGCAACTGTCACTGGTCGCCATATATAACAAAGGTAGTTATAACTTCCCCATTGCGGACCAAGACAGCATAATCGGACAGTGTGATACGTCTCGGTTCATCCTCGGCGGTGACTGGAACGCTAGGTATCAGCTATTCAACAAGCAGTCACCGAGGAAAACAAATAGCTGACTGGTTGTACATATCTCCCGTTATTGCAGAAGCCCCCTTCACCCCACACATGTAACCAGAACAACTAATTCCATCTTAGACTTCTTTCTAAGATCATAGAATTTAGTAGTATATGCAACCCCTCAACCTCCCATACCTTCCCTTCAGACCACGCTTCGGTCCACCTCACGGTAAACATTTCCCAGCTCCGCCCAATACCCACCTCACACCCTATTCCAAACTTCGAGAAAACTAACTGGAGAAAAGTGAATAGAGTTGTGACGGAAAAATTCTCCAACTTTACCATACCCGAGGATCATAACCTCTCACCTGAAGAGATCGAAGAGTCTAGCATATTAATGAGGGACATCTTCAAATCGGCTCTCATGGCAAATATCCCAACCTTCAACCCCTACAGGGAGCTCAACAAACCTCTCCCACAAACTCCGCAAAAGCTCATAAAAGACAAAAAAATTCTAAGGCGCAGGCTATTTAGGAACTACTGTCCCATCCTCAAGTCCCAAATTAACCTCCTCACCGTCCTCATCAACGAAAAAATTCAATCCTTTGTAGAAAGACACTAAACGCACACTCTCCACGCACTTCTACACAAACGTTGTTCCGGAATATAAACAGACTCACCAATCGCAAGGCATCCCAAAAGGTTAAATACATCCTGGGTCCCAACAATAAACCCACTGAAAGGAATCTAGAGTCTGCTAACCTCCTGAGCAGTCACTTCGCCCAAATCCATGAACAAAATGATTCCCTCTCCACACCTGAATTTCGGCAACAGGTTCAACAATACCTCTCCCAATACCTCCATCCGAACTCCGACAATAGATATTTGACCCTGTTCAATAGATATAATAGAGCATCAACCCCTTAACCACAAGTAAGTTCACCACCTTAGTCGAACTACAAAACTTCATCCACAACAGGAAAAACAAGAAATCGACTGGCATTGATAAAATCCCAAACATCCTCAACAAGGAACTGGTCCCCACCAACAGCCTGCCAATAATCACCCTACTCAACCACTGCATCAATACCTCCCATTTTCCAACTCCCTGGAAAACCTGCATTTTGATACCAGTCAAAAAACTTGGATCATCCCATAACCCCTCCAACTACAGACCAATTTCTCTCTTAAACACAATCACCAAACTCCTAGAATGCAAAATCCTAAACGGACTAAGAGAACATTCTGCCGAAAACCTAAGTATCCCCGAATTCCAATTCGACTTCAAGCCAAAAGACTCGCTCCTAAAATTATCAGAAGATATCACTTCAAACTTAAACAAAAACGCGCCACCATATGCGTATCCCTCGACATCGCCAAAGCCTTTGACTGCGTCTGGTTAGCTGGGCTAATCTATAAGCTCCACCTCATCCACAACGTGGGATTGAACACCTGCCTGCTGATCCAGTCATATCTTACAAACAGAAAATTCATGGTTAACGTCAACAGCTCCAAATACACAGTGTTCCCAATAACAGTCGGAGTACCGCAAGACTCGATCCTGGCACCTGTTTTGTATCTTGTATCCAGGAGTGAAGATCATCACATATGCTGACGACACACTGATCTACTCCCACACCCCATTCATCCTGCATAGCGAGATGTTGATCAACAGTTACCTGTCGACGCTCAAAACCTATCTCGACAAGTGGAAAACACGACCCGACGAACGGCAAACCCAAGTACTGGTAATTAAGGGCCCGAACACCTACTGTACAAGGAACATCCTGAGGCACCACACAAGAGTCCGGATCATCATCAACAATGAATCGATACCCTCTAGCAAGGAGATGAAGTGCCTAGGAGTTACGTTCGTTAGAAATTTCTCCTTCGGCAAGACCATCACCAACCGCATTCACAAGGCCAAGATTCAACTCAGCTACTGCAGGAAAGTCATGTGGAAACCCAACGCACTCTCCCCGAAGACAAAAAAGATCCTGTACAAGCAGATTATTAGACCAGACAAGACTGACATATACCTGCCCAGTATGGTTCCATTTAACACCATCCCAAATGGAGAAACTCCGACTCTGAGTGTGAATGCCTCAGGACCATCACCTACCTTTATCGCCAACAAGATTCCTGTAAATACGTAAGGTCATCCACAATCTACAACAGTGCCGAGTTAGATCGAATAGACAGACGCATCTTTCAACTCACCAGCAACTTCTGCAACAACCTCGACAACATCCCGACTAGCCTCATAACCGAACTGGCTGCAACCAGACCAGACCCTAGCGACATCTTCCTCACTTCAAGCCACGTTAGATGCCTATATGAAATGGGCAGAATAATAGACGAGCAGAACAACATCATCTAACACAACGTAAAGACGGGCAGAAACACATTCAGATTCGACAACGCACAATTCCAGGAGAAAGAGCTAAGCTTCTAAGAGCCTACATTTTTTTTTAATTGTCTATATAGTTAGTATTAGTTATTTTTAAGTGACTATAAGTTATTTTTTAAGTTAAGTTAAGTAAAAAATAAAACAATAATAATAATAATATGGGTGGCGCGACAGTCCGAGGCGGACCTGGGCCTAGCTTCTCAACAACCACTCGTGTTTTGCGTGGTATTGTTCTTTCACGAGTGGAAGGGACCTACAGTTTAAAGCCGACTTCGAACGGCGGAGTTGAGAAGCTTTTTCTAGACAGGAATACTCTTTGAGCATTGTCAGTGACTCGAAAGAGGCAGAGTTTATGTGCTCTTCCAGGCGACGCTTATGCTTACGAGCAAAATTCGTAACTTCATCTTGAACTGATGGAATTCCAAGATCTCTGTGGATATCGTTGTTTCGTATCCAGGGTGCGTTGACGATGGCACTTAGCACTTTATTTTGGAAAGTTTGTAGTACGTTTCTATTACTTTCTTTGGTACAACCCCATAGTTGTATACCACACGTCCAGACGGGTTTTAGCACTTGCTTGTATTTAATATTAATCATGCCCATATTTCACACGGAAGATTCTATCCGATAGATAGTTCGATAAAATTCAACACAGTTTTCTCGGGAGGAATTGTTGAAGCGTGTGTTTCAAGCCTTCGTGCAAAACCTTGTCAAAGGCTTGGAAAACATCGAGAAATACAGCCGAACAGGCTTTCTTTTGTTCGAACGATTTCGGTCTTTAAGGCTTTTTATATGGGGAAGGAAATTCATTCCTTTACCGACGACTATGCCCAGGTACTTGAATTCCGTTACCGTACGCAAGGGAGTTCCGTTGACACGCGCGGACGAGGGGCAGGCTGACACCAACCCCTAACCCCCACTCACTAACCACGCTCATCGCGTCACTAACCACGCCCGCTCCAACTCAGCGCTAGACTGCCCTTCAATCATAAGGAGCAGATCATCAGCGTAGGCACAGTGCTTGCATGAAGCTTCCAGCTGCCTCCAGAGAGAGTCCATCATAAGGTTCCATATGAAGGGCCCACAGATAGACCCTTGTGGACAACCACGGGCTACGTTGGTTTGGACGTTAAGTCCCGATGGGCTCACCACGAAGGCACTTCTGTCGGAGAAGTAACTTTCCCAGAGTGCAATTTCTTGGCAGCCAACTTCACGTAACCTCGCCACAACGCTCCTCCAGCACAAGTTATCAAATGCGCCTTTGAAGTCCACGAAGGCACCCAGGATGCATTTGGCTTGGACACGATTCTTTTTACGTGTATCCATGCGTCTTCCGTACTCTTTCCCTGTCTAAATCCGAACTGTGTGGGACACATATTGTCATTTACAGTTTCTCCTATTCTTTCTACCATTATCCTCTCAAGTACCTTCCCAAGGACGGGTAAGAGGCTTATGCCCCTATAGGAGCGAGGGTTGCTCTTATCCCTCGCTCCTTTGCCTTCTTCCAAACAGCTAGGAATTCTCCACGGCGGATACATTTACTGTAGAGTACCTCTATATATTCGGGGATAACGGTCCAGATGGATTTGACCATCTCCCCTGTCAGTCCGTCCATGCCAGGAGACTTCTTGCTACGCAACCTGGACCCGGCTGCGGCAACTTCCGACGACCGCAAATCGGGAGCTGCAATTAAATCCTCGGAATTCGAGGTCGGGATTTCGTTATCCCTTGCGCTCGGAAAGAATTCCGTTAGGAGTGTCCTTACGCATTTCACTCCAAGTAGTCACTAGAGATCCATTGCTGTTGAGTCTGCTTATTTCGACGTGTTTCCTGCGCCTACTACATATTCGATAGAGATGACCCCAAGGGTGATTCCAATTAGCTAGTGCAAAAGCTCGCCAATGCTCCTCCTTAATCTTGGTGAGAAGACTCTTGTATTCAGAAAGACAGGTCCTGAAATCCCTGCAATGCTGTAGTAGCTCGTCGGAGTTGGTTCTTCGCGCTCTTTGCACTCCTTTCCTATGGCTGCGTACCAGCCTTTTTTCCCCTCTAACTCGGGAGTCCACCATTTTACCTTTCGCAGTTGTGCTGGTTGGCATCTGTCGAAAAGACTATCGCAGACGTTTTCCACGGTTCCCTCAAGATGTGCGACCTGTTCACGTGAAGTGAGGCTTGCGAAGTCTTGGAGAGGGACCGACGAGACAGAGTCTCTAACGAGCGCACCGAATGTGGCCCAGTTAGCTCTAGCCGTTCGCCAGCGTTTCTCACTCTGTCTATAATGTGACGCTCTTCGGTTTCAGTCCAGGTAGCAGTGATCTTAATTAAACTGTGATCACTCACATCTGCATGAACCAGTGACCAGGAAAACTGCAAACTTCCCCTTGTATCAC
This sequence comes from Eristalis intricaria, assembly GCA_964034865.1. NCBI lineage: Eukaryota > Metazoa > Arthropoda > Insecta > Diptera > Syrphidae > Eristalis > Eristalis intricaria. The sequence continues at coordinate 8,275,352 of OZ035874.1, read as the reverse complement.
TGGCCAGCGTCACATCGACGTCACTCTCCCCCACAGGGCCACTGAAAGTGTAGAGCGAACTTGATTCGTTAAGAATCTGGAGTTCTCGAGATAAGACCCACTCGCTTAACACTTCTCCTTGTCGGAGACTTCGGACCTCGGCCGTAGGGGACCTGGTAGGCTTGCTGTACCAAGCTTGAGAGGATGCGTTCGCATAAAGTCCCACAATAAGTGGAAGTCCATTTGCTAACTGGAGCAATCTATCCAGACAAAGAATATATGGGTCCAGTTTTCGGCTGTGTTGGCAGTAAATGCTGGCTAGTAGCATTTTGCCAGCAGAGCACTGGGCACTCACACATGCCCCCCACTCACTAGAGTCGACCAGGACGCATTCCCAGTCAGGGCTCTAACACTAGAGCGAAGTGGCTGGTCAATGTAAGTATAGTTTGACCTAAGCTACACATCGCAGAATAGGAGCCCTGACAATTTTGTTGAAGGATGCTGGCCATTTCACTGCCTTGCATCCCTTCTTTCCTTTGTCTGTCTGAAAATAGGGCATTCTGCCGACATCATGACGTGAAGTCGGTCTGCAGGCCCTTCCTCGCGCATACTTGGCAATCCATCGGGAAACCACAGCGTGAAGCATAGTGGCCTTCCTTGCCGCAGCGCCAACAAATATTCCTCGGCTCCTTACACTGGCTGACCCTATACGTGGGGCTCAGGCAGCGGGAACTTACTATATTTTCCTCAAAATTCCCTACCCTAAAGGATTGGCACTCAATATATACCCGTCCAGTATACATGAGGCCATCCAATGTCTTGCTGCTGCCCTCAAGGACAATACTCCTTGTGCCCTCCTCCTTCGTCCACTCTCCTCCTATAGTTTTGATTTACCTTTCGAAATCTTCTCGTGTCATGCTTTCTTTAAGGTTATTTTTATATAGTTCCTTCAAGTTCCTAATAGTTCCTACCAATACTTTTTGGAACTCTGTGTACAAGCAATGTAACATCAGTTATGCGATGTATTTGGTCAATAGTTGAATGCTTGCTTCTGAAAACGAACTGGTGGTTAGGAATAAGTCGTCTTTCTTCTGCAACCGGGCTTAACCGTCTAAGTAATATTCGTTCGATCACTTTAGACATTGTCGGAAGAAGTGAAATCGGTCGGTATGACTTTTTGTCTCGTGGGGATGTACCCGGCTTCGACACCATTATTATTTCCACTACTTTCCATTGAATAGGGACATGTTCTTATCTAAAGGCGGCGTTAATAATGTAGAGAAACATAAGGAGCGCTTTCTGAGGTGATTCTTTCAGAACTTGCCCTGTGATTAAATCAAAACCAGGAGTTTTCTGCGGTTTGAGTTCTTTCGATTCCTCCTTAAGTTCTGTCAAAGTAGCATTTCTTATAGAAAAATTGTCATTATTTGTGTCTGAACCGTAGGAGTATACAGGAGGCTTTTCTCCATAGCGTGATTTAAACGTTGCTTCCAAATGATCTGCGAAGAGATCTGCTTTCTCTTTATTTTCTTTGGCCCACTCGTGTTGGTTTTTCCCAATTGGGGCCGCATGTGGTTGGGGTTTTATTAAACCGTTGGCTGCTTTATAGAATGAGTTGGTATCTTTTTTCGCTGGTTAATACACGAATGGCAATTATGTACTCTCTGGATCATGGCAATTGTAAACCACCAATTTACTAAAATCACTACTGAAGTGGAATTCATCGGTAAACGTCCACTGTCAAAACGAAAGTGTAATTAATTCTGAGTTTATCTATGGATCGACAGTTAAGATCAATACTATCCGGTCAGTTGGCTCAAAGTATGGCTGTACGAGAAAGCCGATTGGAACGAACTTAACAACTTCTTTAGGAATTTTAACTGGTCACTTTGCCTCCTCGATAGTGAAGTGGATGCCGCTGCTGATATGATCGCAAATCTTCTTCTGCTGGGCATGAGAACCTTCATTCCTCACAGAGTGAAGAGTATCAAGCCCAAAGCAAACGCATGGCATGGTATGATAGAGTTGAATTTCGGGACATAAAAACCCTAACCTACTGAGGAAACCCGGAACAAGTTTAAACGGGCCAGAAATGACTGCAGATGTGTGAAATTCTCTTATGAGCAAAAGTTGAGGCAAAAAGTGTTACAATATCCCAAGGGGAGCAAAAACTTTTGGTCATTTGTAAAAAACATGAAGAGTTCCACCTCGTCTTCAATTCCCACGCTCATTTACAATGACATTCCAGCCGTCAGCTCCTTAGACAAAGCTAATCTGCTTGCGGCTCATTTTGCAGCCAGCTCAACACTGCCAGATTCCAATATGTACTTAGGAGCGTTGATTTCACCATGGAACAAATCCACTTCCGCACTCGTACAGTTGCAAGAGTATTAAAAGACGTGCACAAATCCGCTGTCCCGAATGGTATTCCCCTATAATTCTGAAGAGGTGTTCTTCTGCGCTGGCAAAACCACTGCGTAAGCTTTTACATATATCCTACACTATAGGTCTCTTTGCGAGCAGATGTAAAACAGCATTTGTCCAGCCCGTCCCTAAACGTCCCTTCTTTCTAAGGTCATGGAAACGCTGATAAATCGTCAGCTTATGAAATATCTTGAATCGCGGAAGCTTCTTAATGACCGACAATATGGTTTCTGCAGCGACAGGTCCACTGGTGATCTGACAGCTTATCTCACCGAAAAGTGGAACCAGTCTTTGCATATTGAGGCGAAAGCAAGATCGTTGCGCTTGATATTTCTAAAGAATTTGACAGAGTTTGGCATCAAGCTCTCTTGTCGAAAATGCGTGCCTATGGTATCGATGAATCTCTTCTTCTATGGATAAAAAATTACCTTTCGAACCGTTCAATTCAAGTTGTTTTGGATGGGTTCAAGTCTGATATCCACTAAATAAATACTGGTGTTCCCCAAGGCTCAGTTCTATCTCCGACACTCTTTCTTATTTTTATAAATGATCTCTTGGCTGCTACTTCTTATCCAATCCATTCCTTCACTGATGACAGCACCCTAGCCCTTCGGCCGTAGAATTGGATCGGCGGCGTATGTTAAGCACATTGATTTCCGATCTTGACAGCATAATTAACTGGGGTAAAAACAATAGAGTGGAATTCAATGCTTCAAAAACTCAATGCTGTCTGCTGTCACTCAAGCGAACCCTTGATAATCAGCCATTATCCATGAATGGCGCTTGTGTCGATGAAACCGGAAAAAATTCCATTTTTGGTATGTGTATCAACACAACACTTAGTTGGAACGATTACATATTTGATGTCGCCAATGAAATTTGATGTGCTGCGAAATGTTTAGGTTTCCTTAATCGATGCAAGAAATATCTCACCCCTTCTGATTTCGATTTAATTTATAAGGCGTACATCCGCCCCAACCTTGAGTATAAGGCTCATATCTGGTCTGGTGCCCCAAGACCACACTGCACCTACTAGATAGAATCCAAAAGCGAGCGATAAAATTTATAGGAGACAGCAATATCGCAGAGTCATTAGACTCGCGCGAACATCGACGTACCGTCTCTTCTTTGTCCGTGTTTTATCGTTATTTCAACAAACGATGCTCAATTGAGGTAGCCAACTGCATTCCTCTTCTCCATGAATTCACCCGCAATACTCGCCTCGCCAGGAATGCCCATCAGTATACCCTTGAGCCTACTTCCGGACGCACCGTTAAATCCAAAGACTCGTTCTTCAGCCGCACTGCACGAATATGGAATGCTCTTCCCAGCCTAATATTTCCCACAGACCACAACCCGCAGATATTTAAGACCAATGTGCACAGATCTCTCCCTTCTCTCCCTTTCTCCCTATATACCTTCGGCCCGTGCTGTGTCTTGACCCCGGACACATAAGGGTATTAGCAATCCCTTGAGCACTCGCAAATTATAAAAAAAAATTGGATTGTTGGGTTGTTCATGCTTTTTTCACGTTCTGTGTTCAAATCTAGCTCGAGCTAACTTTTTTTTCATGGGCAATACCACTTTTTTATTTTTTTAAACAATACAAGATTGAATAAAAAATTAATATTCTGTTTTTTATTTATTTATTTTTTATTTTTGTGTTCTATTTTCAGTGAATATATTGAAAATTATGCTTAATAAAAGTAAATATTATGTAATATAATTGAATAATAAAAAAATAATTAAAAAAATGCTTATGATATTGCTCTTGTCGTACGACAAGTTTTTCTACGAGAATATATATATATATACTAGCTGATCCGGCAAACGTTGTTTTGTTATAAAGAAAAAAGTAACTAATTTATTGTGAGTGTGTGAGGATGTGGTATATGAGTGAGAGAAATGGAGCGCTGTGATTGATGACGGATAAAAAAAATATAAACCGCTTACAATTTAATTTTTAAATTTATTTTAATTGGTTCTTTAAATGTATATCTATATCATTTATTATTACAGTGTTACTAAAAAAACAATATTAATCCCTTAATGCAATAGAGAACAATATTTTTTGTAATTCCATCTTTAGCTAACACAAACAAACTGGATGGCTTATCTACTCGAGAGCACGCTACGTATAATTGTCCGTGTGAAAAACATGGTGTACTCAAACCCAAGCCACAAACAGACATCGTTGGGCCTTGAGACTTCTTGACAGTCATTGCAAATACCAATCTAATTGGATATTGAAGCCGCTTGAATTGAATTGGGACATCTGTAGGTATAATCTAATAATGAAAGAATCCGCGGTAGTAGCATATTTTCACCTCGGAATTTGCCATTTTAAACGATGGCTTCGATAACATTGTTCATCAATTTTTTAATGACTGATCGCGTGCCGTTGCACAGACGCCGTGGGTTCAAATTACGAAGCAAAATTACCGGAGATCCAACCTTCAGTTGTAAATTATGCGGTGGCATGCCTGGGCTCTCATCGCGTAACTTTTCAGACGACTATCGTCCTTTTGATTTACTTCGATGATATCGTCGATGATTTGCTTTATGTAAGACCATCACTATCGTCTCGCCTATCGTTACAGTTTGAGTGCTCTGAAAATTATATCTCCCACGTAAAAATGACATCTGTGCTCTAATTCCTCTCAAATTTCACTAGTACATTCTCATTTCAGTTGGCGAACAAAACTAATACAAATGCAACCTATCACTCTTAGAGTGTAGAACAAGATATGTATACACAATTTTTTCTCATTTACAAGGGGACGATACTGAAATAGCTATCGCCAAAAATCACTCGTCGGGACGATAGTTAATGAAAGTTTTCAGTCGACGAGAAGCAGGCATAATGATATCTTTTAGACGCTATCGTTTTTTTATGCTTACATGAAGCGAAACTATCGTCGAAACGCTAGCGCGAGACAATTGTCGCCTTACGTGAATAGAGCCCTGGTAAATCCAATGAGTTCAAAAACTCTGTCGGCTTATTCGCAGCTTCGGTAGTATCGCAGACAGTATCAAAAGATTTGTATGACTCTAAGTCACCTGGCAACAACTGTTGAATCTGAAAGTTCAATTTGTTAACGTCCAGATTTTTTGCTGCTAAAATTGCTCATTCAACTAGCCACTCATGGTTAGTGTATTGTGCGTCATGAAATATCAGGTCAATGAGAGCATCCTTCGAATTAACGATTTTGCCGGTAATTAAATGTATCCAGTTTCATCCGTAGTAACTTTAATTACGGCCACCCCAAATTAATAATAAATTCACTTGACTTGATTTATGCTGATATGATCAAATTAGACTGATAATTGTAAAAACGTGGTTAGTTCGATGCACAAACAATAATGAACGTCTTCGGTCCCATACACTAATTTATACTGAGCAAGAAGACTACACATCAGTAGTCTCATCTATACTCTGTGCTGTTTACTGGGTGAGCAACGACACCTGGTAGGGGTTGACTGGTAGGTGTTGGTGATAATTGAGTTGAAAATTAATTAATTACTATTATTTATTAAACAATTGCATTTGTGAATTTTAAAAAATAAATTTAAATCGAAACCTATTCTCAGGCCTATCGAATATACGAAATTTCATTCAAATCGGTTCAGCCGTTTTGGAGGAGCTCGAATACAAACACTGTGACAGGAGAATTTTATATATATAGATATTCCTCCAATGCGATGCAGTAAAAAATTTGTTGCCTCATGTATTCGTCGCCTCCGTTCCCATTCTCTCTACTTTGTAGCAAAATTGACTGAATCTAGACACTTTGCTGTAATGAAACTGTCATGATGAAGTTCTTCCATTGTGTCTTATCCAAAAAAGTGTCTCTTTACTTGCCATTATTCCTACTTCGAAAAAGAAGCAGTTATCTGAAAGGGGCCTGAGCACTCTTATTACGACATTCGTTATTGCTCGCCTTTGAAGATTTAAGATAGGCAGAGTATTTGGTTGTGTCATGCAGTAGGGAGGTTATATATTTTAGACAATTCAATCGTAAGATCAGTCTACATATATTGTATATATAGCGTATTTATTTATTTATTTATTTATTTATTTAAAATCTACAAATTACAAATGTGTTAACAGATTTTGTGAAGTGTCCTACCCATTTTATAATTGTACAATAATTTAATAATAAGTTTATAATTAATTTCAGAACTCACTTCATTCTAAAAAGAAAAAAGGCTTAATAGTAATATAATAATATGGGTGGCGCTACAGCCCGTGGAGGGCCAGGGCCTAGCTTCTCAGCAACCACTCTTGTTGTGCGTGCTATTGTTCTCTCACGCGTGGTAGGGACTTACAGCTTAATACCGACTCCGAACGGCCAAGTTTGAGCAGCTTTTTCTAGACAGGCAATACTCTTTGAGCATTGTCAGTGACTCGAAAGAGGTGGAGCCGTGAAATATGAAAGGTGGTAAATTCGGGTATCGAACTTGGCACCCTCTGCGTAGGAGGCGCCGCACTAACCCACTACGCCTCGGCGACCCACCCACAAAAAGGCTTAATAGGTTACTTTTAATGTGCTGTCTAGTATGGGACAGAGCCAAATGTTGCGAATGTTCGTTGTAAACACGAATTATTCTTGTTAATGGTTCATTTTTACCATATTCTGTACTGTGAAACCTTTCAAATAAAAAACCCAAGTACGGAGTGACTTAGAGGGCATATGAAAGTGAATCGTGGAATCGTGGATAAGAGACAAGAACATTTTATATGACTGCTGAGTATATCACAAACAAGAAGATGTACTTGGTAAATCACTTTTGAACTTTTTCAATACGTTCCGAAAAAGTACTGAAAGTCGGGTTCCAAACTACGACAGCATATTCAAGGAAAGGTCGAACTAGGGAAATATACATTGCTAATAAGGCAAATGGATCAGTGAGTCCTTTAGAATTACGTTTGATGAAGCCGACTGCAGAGTTTGCTTTTGCTAAGATATGACACATATGATTTTGAAATGTAAATGTCGAGTTAAACATAACACCCAAATCTTTGACACTGTTTACATTCGAAGGAATTGAATAATTAAATTGGATTTAAAAAGCTGATTTCGTAAAAGAGATATAATTGCATTTACTGAAATTAAGATCAAGTTCATTATTTACACACCAATCAAAGATGCTGTTTATATCTGATTGAAGCATGAGACAGTCATTAACAGTTCGAATACTTTTGAATATTTTCATATCGTCAGCATATAGCAAACATCTACTATGTTTAACTGATAGAGTAATATCGTTAATGAATATTATAAATAATAAGGGGCCAAAGTGACTACCTTGCGGTACACCCGACCTACATTGAATTAGCTTTGATAAAGAACTACCAATTTTAACTCTTAGGGTTCTATTTAAGACGAAGGAAGATATCCAATTAAGAAAATTGGAACCCAGACGCTTTGAGTTTGTTTATTAAAAGTGAGTGGTTGACGGAATCGAAAGCTTTACTGAAATCAGTGTATCAATCAATCATCATCAACCTGTTTTTTGTTTTGAATCTCATTGATCACGAAAGAAGAATAAATTGATAGTTTAGTAGTAGCCTGGCATGAAGACTAAATTCAAGGACAAATCATGAACCACGCCATTATCTAATACCAATTTGTCTAGCATCAAAATTAACGATAAACGACGTGAAGAAGACAACCCCTCAAAATGGATATTGGTGTCTAGTTTCTACCACGTCCAACTCACATATGTAACTGCTGCATAATTGCTGAATTTCGCTTTCCCCTTTGTCAATTCACTGAATTGTGTATCTTTTGTTTCCCAAATCAACTGTCAAAGACCCCCACGGGAGGACCCAGGCCAACACTGCCCACATAAGGACAGATCTGAACTTTTCGGGGGCGACTCAATGCGCTCTAATTTAATTGAATTATGCGAGTATCCTGTTCTGAATAATATCCTCATTCCCGAACGTTACATGCGATAAAATTAATTTGTACACGTCCGCATACATCCCGCGGGAGGAGAGCGCCTCGCCCAACCGGCCCACGAATGTTTATGAATTTTAAATGAAATGGAAATGTATTGTTCCCTTATTGATGGCCAGTTAAGCGGCGAATCGAGAGCGCACATAAATAGCGAATTAAATGAGGAATGATGATGAATCGAAAGTGGGCTGCAGGATTAATGCGACTCATCGGCTTGGGGGCTGTGATTTCGAATTCGGGGCGAACAGACAAAGGCGATGGCATTAGCTGGAAATTGATTACACAATCATTTTGCTTTGAAATCAAAGATAATGACTGGGAGATCAAAGCCAAACAAAATGATTTATGAATCGCCAGACAGGGTATACATGACAATTTGTGATCCGCTGTGGTGACAGTGTGATGGTAGAATGGCATCAGTGTGTGGCCTAGTTCTGCGTGAGTCGGCTAAAGGCGTAAGCCTTGTGTGAATTTGGAACTAATTTACTAGTGGGTATAAAATTGAAAAAAGGCATTTACCACTAAATTTGACAACATACCCACGCTCATGGCAGCAATTTATTTTTGAGGTGATTGAGCGCTAATCTTTTCTCGATGAACAATTGCTGGAACAATTGGACAAATAGTGTACTGATATTTTATATTTAATATAACAAGCACATGCATGGGCTTTGTAGTGATTTATTGACGCATATGTGTCCTAATGACATTAGATTGCAATTCTAAAGGAATAATTTTAAATTATTGAGACTTAAAAGATTATTCTTATATTTATAGCTTTGAGGGCCATTCGTTTATTTAACTTCAAGTCTTTGCATTTACTAGTACATGTTGTACTTATATTTTTTATTGAAAGCCAAAGCCTTGTCCATCCTAAGCTGTGGTGAGCTCGTACCAGCTGGGCGGGTTTTTTAGAGGGCTGAGAATTTTCTTCGATTTGCATTAAGTTGTGAAATTTTATCAACAACACCAAAAAAAGACAATTTCAGTTTACGTTTTGATACTTCACAAAATAAATTTGCAATTGGAATATTCATGTAAACACCCATGTATGAATGGTTGCATTTATATAACTTTCGGATTTGGATTCGGAAATTAAATCCGATACTACAGTAAATTCGTATTTTGTTTCACTTTCGGCTTGGGTATGAATACTGCCAACTTTTTACCAGTAATTTCTGAGAATTGAGATGTCAATAAATAAACATAAAAATAATCTTCATCGTCTGACCCAGAAGATCCAATAAAGGGGTCCCGGAAGTAAGCCACGCACGAGACATCTCTATGCAACTCGATCCTCCGCCATCGACTCTAACTCATCAGGGGTTATCCCCAAGCGTAACCAGGCGAGTCTATGGATTTGACCACATCCTGTGTCTGCCAAGTGGCCTAATGGAATCGTAGTTAAGGCCCGCCTCGATAGTCCTGATGGTAGGGAGTTTTCCGAGCGAGATTTGAGATCCTCACACACCCTTGTATTTCTCACCCTATCCATGCGAGTAATTCCTACAACAGCACGAAGAAATCTCATCTCAACAGCAGTATTCGCGATCTTATTCCTTCGGTCATTAGCCAAATTTCATGACCATAGAGTAAGAGTTGAAAAAAATACTAAGTTGAAAACCGCTAACTTGGCTTTCACACTAAGCTCGGCCTTCCTGATTACAGATCTCCCAAGCTGTGTCGAAACTGACCCAGTTTGACCAATCCTACAGGTGTTTTGGAAATTACCATAACCTCTGATTTGTCCACTTTATTCTTCATCCCCCAATCAGAACGTACGGCCACATCCACTCTTGAAGATATAGCCGATTTATGATTGAACGTATTTAGGTTTTATACCCAAAAATTTGTTTCTCAAGACTTTAAACGCATTTTTGTTGAAACAGTCTTTTTATACGTTATTCTATACATATAAAGATATGGTATATCAAAAAAAAATTATTTCAAAGTTCCGTCATTTTGTTAATTCTTGTGCGAAATTAATAATCCTAGTTCATACTAGAATTTTTGGCTTAACATCTCCAAGGGAGCGGAAACCACACGCGCCGCCGAAAGAAGGGCTTTTGTTTGATCACAAAAAACAACAATTTTTTTTTTTTTCCTTTTTTTAAGTCTTTAAATAAATGTATGCAAAGTTAAAAGACTAAAAAATAATTAATGTTAATTTACCAGCAGATTGAAAATCGTCAAAATTTTAAATCGAGAATGGGGGGGGGTGCCTATAAAAAAATTAAAGGGAGAGGCGACAAGACGCACACTTGGCGAAGTCCAACACTAAGGGTGAAAGGTGTTGATTTAGCATCGTTAACCATACAGACAGATGCTGTTGAAAAATTGATAGCTCTACAAATACGAATTCAGCGCACTGTTTGATTTCAGCTGCAAACGCCACCATAATCTCCTTTTCGTCTTTTTTTTGTGCATTATTTCTCTCGCCCTCTTGTCACCATTGATCTGAAAAGAGCACAATAAAATTGTTGAACGAAATTTATAGGCTTTCATCTTCTTCACGGTTAATAATACTGTGGGTGAATTATTTTATACTACGGTTTGTGTATAGAGTCTAAATGGTCACCAAAATAGGACCCTCAATCCCATGCTACTGCAGAACACTCCAGAGTTTACCTCGACGGTCATATGCCTTCTCTATCTACAAAATAGCTGTAGATGGGTTTGGCATACTCCCAAGCCTTCTCAAGTACCATTCCTAGAGTGAAAAGCTGGTCGGTTGTTCAAGCATAATTACTAATCTAATAAATGAAATGCATGACATATGTTCATATCTAATTATTCGTCCAAACAGGTTATTACTCAGGTCAATCAGCGGCAATCGCAAAACTTTCTGTTCCAAACTTGAAAATGTGCTTAGCAACTCGCCAATTTGACAATTGACAACTCTTCTTGATTTTATTTAAGCTGAAAACACAAAACTTTTTTTATTGCGTGCGTTCACTGATCCAGTAGATTTTCTATGCAGTTTTACGAAAAACTTAACATTATTGAATTATTCAAATGAGTGGTTACTGCTTTGAACTGGAAAAGTTATGTATGTATGTAATTTTGTATTTGCTTACTTTTGAAATTAGTTAAACGGGGAACGCAATTAAGCGACCGCCAATCATCCGGGGATTCCTTCTGAAAACCCTTGATTGGAACTATTTCTTTCAACTCTTTGCACTCCACTCCACTCTTTGCTTCTCTGATTTAGTTCCACCAAAATACGACTGGTACTTGGCATTGGTTGGTCACTTTTTAGCCTAGGAACTCCCGGACTCGCGGATTTTGATTGATTATTGGATCTGCAACAATTTCGTCCGCAGCCATCGTTTCAAACGAACTGTTGGGTCCACCGCTATTCAAAGTTAAATGTCTGTTAGCTTGGCCTTCAATTCTATCCAAACCTAAATTGGTATGAAAAGATACGCTTTCATTTACAATAAAATGTTCGCTGTTACATTAGCACATCTTGCTCCATTTTTCCGAAGTCTTTATGGTAGGGCCCAGGCTATTGAGCTCTACAGCGAACATCTTTCAATGATGGCCTTCCTCCAGTATTGTGCAAATGCCTTTTCCAATTAGTGGATTTTTTCCATTAAGCCCACTAATTTCTTCATCTGCCGCTTGTTCGTAAAGGATTCTTATGACCTTTTGTTTTTATATACTTTTCGTTACTTTTCATTTCACAGAACTTAGCCAACATCACGGAGTTTCTTGATACAATTGTCATTACTACGAATTAAAAAACTGTCTACAGCAATAGAGACTGAAAATACGCCAGTAATGGATTTTATTAATATTCGAAATTAATTCTAGTACGAATCGAATTCCGCAATAGCATCAATAGAATTTATTTTTGTTTGTGGGAATAGGTTCTCGCAATAAGCCCCAAAATAAAAACCAACTGGACTGGAATGGACACGTCTTCATCGTAAAAATATTTTCGCCTAGTACGGTACACTGCCCTAAGGGCTCACTGCATGAATTTGGTCCAAAAGCTAAGCCCCTGCTTTTCAGACAATGACGGTTTTCCTCAGTTAGCAAGGAAAATTCAATGTGTTCAGTAGTGTTCCGTAAGTGAAAAAAGAAATTAGCGTAATTTGTGAAATTTATTAAGACTAGAAACTTTAACAAAGAAGGTAAGTCATTTTCTTTAATTTGTAGTTACCCAATTAAGGCTTAATAATGGGTAGTCGAAAAAGTCTTTTCCTATTTCTAATCAAACTTTTTTTAGACAATTCATGTGGTACCCAAACATCGAGCTTATTTTTGTAGCCAGCCCTTCTTAAATGGTTCAAAACCGTTTGATGATGAATGTTTAGTTCCTTGGCGATGACATGGCTGCTTATGTGACGGTCCTGGTCAATCTTTTCCATAATTTCATCGACTTTTCCAACGATAGGTCGAACAGAGCGAGGTGCATCTTTCACATCGAAATTTCCAGAACGGAAGCGAGCGAACCATTGTTGTGCTACACGAAATGAAACAGCATCGTCTCCGTAAACTCCACAAATTTCAGTGGTGGCTTGCGTGGCATTCTTCCCTTTTTTATACAAAAATTTTAAAATATAGCGAATTTCTTCATTATTTTCACTAATTTTTGAACAGCTGTAACTTTTTTCCAACTTCTCCGAATTTAATTTTTTTTTGTTAAATGAAGCTTAAAATGTAACCTTTCCAACATGGGACATAGTGATTGGTAGCACTGGAGATAAACGATTCCAACGACATCTAATGACAAAAAATATACCATTATGGCAATAAAAATGTAATAATAATATAATATGAGTTGGCGATACAGTCCAATGAGGGCCAAGGCCTAGCTTCTCAGCAACCACACGTTGTCTGTGCTATTCTTCCTTAACGAGTGGAAAGGATCTACAGTTTTAAGCCGACTTCGAATTACCAAGTGTGAGAAGCTTTTTTCTAGATAGTTAACTCTTTGATGAATTTAAATTTAAAATTATAATAAATTATTTTTTAGAATCGAACCCAGGCAGCGATGTTAAGTTGCGTAGGGGCTCATCATCATCATCATCATTGATTACCCACAACTCTACGGCCACCCATCAATTAATTAAAATAAATATAAAATCAAGTGACGCGGATAATCTAGACATTCCTATGTGGCTTAACAGGACGAACAATCAGTCTGATTTCCTCCGTCCAAGAGTGCAGACGTACATAAGCGTTTCTCCCTCAAAAAACGAATTCCATAAGAATTCCAAATTTAAAATTTAATTATTAAAGTACCCTTTTTTAATTTTCATTTAAATTAATTTTTATTAAATTTTTTTTTATTTCCTATTATTTTTTTTTATTTATTGATTTATTTTTTTAAATTTATTTTCATTTGATTTTCCTCACTCATTAAGAGCGGGTTATTGGAACAGGCACAGGTCTTGCATAAACCTTCCATCGCGTCCATCATGAAGTTCCATAGGCCGGCAAATATACCCTTGGGGACAATTAGGGACTACGTAGCTTGGAACTTAATTCGCGATGAGGTTACTACGCAGGCACTTTTATCAGAAAAGTCACTCTCTCAAAGTGCAATTTCTTGCCAGCCAACGCTATTCCTTATCACTTCTCCTCGTCGGAGACAACGGGCCGCGGTGGAAGGTAGACTTGCTGTACCAACCTTGTAAGGATGCATTCGCATTTTGTCCAACAATAAATTGGACGTCAATTGATAGCTGACTATTCAAATATTGGATAATGGATCAAGTTCCCGGCTGTGTTAGCAGTAGATCCTGGCTTGTAGCATTTTGCCAGCAGAGCACTGGGCACTTACATATACCCCACTGACTAGAGTCAACCAGGACGCATTCCCAAGCACAATGGAGGCCATTCCTTTGGCGTCAGTGAATGATCTCATGCGTCCTGGAATACCTACCATTTTCCCTTTCTTTGAGTAGGGCTCCTGGACTAGAGCGAAGTGGATGGTCGATGCAAGTATGGTTTGACCTAAGCTACACATCACAGCATAGGAGCCCTGGCAATTTTGTTGGAGAGTGCTGGCCATTTCACTGCCTTGCATCCCTTCTTTCACTTGCCTGCCTGTAATAGGCATTCTGCCGACATCATGACGTGCAGTCGATCTGTCAGGCCCTTCTTCGCGCATACTAGGCAATCCATTGGAGAACCACAGCGTGAAGTGGCCATCCTTGTCGCAGCGCCAACAAATGTTCCCTGGCTCCTTACACTGGCTGACCCTATGCATGGGGCTGAGGCAGAGGAAACATCCCATGTTTTCCTCAAAATTGCCTACCCTAAAGGATTGGCACTCAATATATACCCGTCCGGTATACATGAGGCCATCCATTGTCTTCCTGCTGCCCTTGAGGACAACACTTCTTGTGCCCTCCTCCTTCTTCCACTCGCCTCCTATAATTTTCATTTTCCTTTCGAATTCTTCTCTCGTCATGCTTTCGTTTAAGCTCTTTTTGTACAGTTCCTTCAAGAACGAATGCCTACCAATACTTTTTGGAACTCTGTGTACAACCAATCCTGGCCCTACTTTTCTATATTCTCTGGCTTCCAGACCAGCATCCTTGAATTTTCCGTTTTGGATCAATTTCGTTCTCTCCGTTTCGGTGGATGTGCGGACTATCGCCCCACCATCCTTAAGCGGCCTAACCTCATGCATTCTAACCCCTGCTTTGGGACCAACATCCTTCCTTCGACGCCATGCCTGGCTTTCCGCTTACAACCACCCCAAATTGTCTCCATGACTAGGTGGTATTTATTCCCTACTCTCCCCGCGATTTGGGTCTAAACCACAGCCACCACGATACTCCCACAAGGGGGCCAACTGCTCGGTCAGCCTGAAACTATTTTTCAAGCACCCCTGACCTCCCGTGGTGCCAGAATATACAACCAAATACCAAATACAACCAATCGGTTACTACAGTTGGGTCTCTTAATACCCAGGACTGCTAGCCCAAACCTACCTAACGAGATATACCTATTCTAACACAAAATCCCTTAATACCCAGGACTGCTAGCCCAAACCCACCTAAACGAGATATACATATTCTCCTACGAGCATCCCTATTCTCCTACGAAGAAACTGCCTTACCTACCTACCTATCCTAATCAACTGATCTGCTTTGACGTCTAGTGAATATTTGCCAAGCAAATATACTGAGTCTGTTGGTACTATCTGTAGATAGCAAAGCCTGCGTAAGATCATATGATCCCTCGAAAGCTCTGATGTTCATGGCTGTGAGGTCCCTAATGTCCGAATACAGCGGGCATAAACACAAGACGTGTTCCCAGTCCTCCAGGTCGGAGCCGCAGTCACATGACTCTGTATTCGCAAGGTATCTTTTATAGACGAAGGCGTTCAAGGACCCGTATCCAGTCAGCAAGAAGCTGAAAAGCATGTTGAACGTGAACCCTCCTCTCTCATCCACAAAGGACACATTCCTTATATAGCGGTACGTTGTTCTACCGTTGATGTGTCCATTCCACCGATTTTGCCACTTCTCTGTGAAGTGCCTTCTGAGTAATGCCTTCCGATCGGCAAGACCCAGGCCTTCTAACTCCCTACTTTCAGGTCCATCAACGCGTGGCAGTGCCAACCCTCTTTTGGCCGCAAAGAGTATACCCCCGCGGAAAACCTTCAGATCGAGTGTCAAAGCTGCTAAGAGAACCTGTAGTGCCTCGGTAGACACTGTATGACAAACCGGCATGCATGCAAGAAGCGCTACCCTCTGACATGTCAAGATCCTACGCAATCCCCATGCAGTTTTTGCAGTTTCACACCATATATACGCTCCGTATGTCGCACAAGCCACGAATAGGCCAGTATATATGCCACGAGCTGCATTCCTACTAAGCCCCCAATCGTGTTTGAGGACCCGCCATAACTGACCCGCAACTCTCACCAGTCGGTCTTTAAGGCTTTTTATATGGGGAAGGAAATTCATTCCTTTACCGACGACTATGCCCAGGTACTTGACCTCCTTTACCGTACGCAAGGGAGTTCCGTTGACACGCGCGGACGAGGGGCAGGCTGACACCAACCCCTAACCCCCATTCACTAACAACGCTCCTCGCGTCGCTAACCACGCCCGCTCCAACTCAGCGCGAGACTGTCCTTCAATCATAAGGAGCTGATCATCAGCGTAGGCACAGTGCTTGCATGAAGCTTCCATCATAAGGTTCCATATGAAGGACCCACAGATAGACCCTTGTGGACTACCACGGGCTACGTTGATTTGGACGTTAAGGCCCGATGGGCTCACCACGAAGGCACTTCTGTCGGTGAAGTAACTTTCCCAGAGTGCAATTTCTTGGCAGCCAACTTCACGTAACCTCGCCACAACGCTCCTCCAGCACAAGTTATCAAATGCCCCTTTGAAGTCCACGAAGACACCCAGGATGTATTTGGACTGGGTCGGACACGATTCTTTTAACATGTATCCATGCGTCTTCCATACTCTTTCCCTGTCTAAATCCGAACTGTGTGGGACACATATTGTCATTCACAGTTTCTCCTATTCTTTCTACCATTATCCTCTCAAGTACCTTCCCAAGGACGGGTAAGAGGCTTATGCCCCTATAGGAGCGGGGGTTACTCTTATCCTTGTCAGGTGACCAGGGGAGAATAATGAGTTTCGCTTTCTTACAAACAGCTCTGAATTCTCCACGGCGGATGCATCCACTGTAGAGTACCTCTATATATTCGGGGATAACGGTCCAGATGGATTTGACCATTTCCCCTGTCAGTTCGTCCATGCCAGGAGACTTCTTGCTACGCAACCTGGACACGGGCGCGGAAACTTCCGACGACCGCAAATCGGGAGCCGCAATTAAATCCTCGGATTCGAGGTCGGGATTTCGTTATCCCTTGCGCTCGGGAAGAATTCCGTTAGGAGTGTCCTTACGCATTCACTCCAAGTAGTCACTAGAGATCCATTGCTGTTGAGTCTGCTTATTTCGACGTGTTTCCTGCGCCTACCACATATTCGATAGAGATGACCCCAAGGGTCATTCCTATTAGCTCGTGCAAACGCTCGCCAATGCTCCTCCTTAGTCTTGGTGAGAAGACTCTTGTATTCAGAAAGACAGGTTCTGAAATCCCTGCAATGCTGTAGTAGCTCTTCGGAGTTGGTTCTTCGCGCTCTTTGAACCCTTTTTCTATGGCTGCGTACCAGCCTTTTTTTTTTCTCTAACTCGGGAGTCCACATTTGACCTTTTTCAATTGTGCTGGTTGGCATCTGTCGAAAAGACTATCGCAGACGTTTTCCACGGTTCCCTCAAGATGTGCGACCTGTTCACGTGAAGTGAGGTTTGCGAAATCTTGAAGAGGGACCCAGGAGACAGAGTCTCTAACGAGCGCACCGAATGTGGCCCAATTTGCTCTAGCCGTTCGCCAGCGTTTCTCAGTCTGTCTTGTGATGTGACGCTCTTCGGTCTCATTCCAGCGAGCAGTGATCTTAATTAGATTGTGATCACTCACATCTGCATGGACCAACGACCAGGAAAACTGCAGACTTCCCCCTGCATTACTGGCCAGCGTGACATCGACGTCACAGTAGATAGGGACAAGTGAGTGTTTGGATTTACGTGATCACCTGCCGTAAAGGCTTTATACCACGGGGTCCTCACACCCAGGGTCAGGAAAACGCCGACCAACGCCTTGAATTTCAAGTACCAATCAAGATCATGTCTTAAGGGACAATTCCTTTCCCTTGGTAAGGGACGAGGCCTATCTAACACCTCTGCTGCTCTAAAGGTCACAGCACCCGGTTGTAGTGCAACTCCACACCGAGTTAGGTTATAATTCCATGCATGTCACAGAGTCGATTGCGATCACCGCGTGCGGGAGTCGCAATTGTCTCCATGACTCGGTGGTATTATTCCCAACTCTCCCCGCGATTTGGGTCTAGACCACAGCCACCACGATGCTCCCACAAGGGGGCCAACCGCTCGGTCAGGCTGAAACTATGTTTCAGGGGCCCCTGACCTCCCGTGGTACCAGAATATAGCCTCCGGTCGGGCTTCGCAACCAATCGGTTACTACAGTTGGGTTCCTTAATACCCGGGACTGCTAGCCCAAACCTACCTAACGAGATATACCTATTCTAACACAAAATCCCTTAATACCCAGGACTGCTAGCCCAAACCCACCTAAACGAGATATACATATTCTCCTACGAGCATCCCTATTCTCCTACGAAGAAACTGCCTTACCTACCTACCTATCCTAATCAACTGATCTGCTTTGACGTCTAGTGAATATTTGCCTAGCAAATATACTGAGTCTGTTGGTACTATCTGTAGATAGCAAAGCCTGGGTAAGATCATATGATCCCTCGAAAGCTCTGATGTTCATGGCTGTGAGGTCCCTAATGTCCGAATACAGTAGGCATACACACAAGACGTGTTCCCAGTCCTCCAGTTCGGAGCCGCAGTTCAAGGACCCGTGTCCAGTCAGCAAGAAGCTGACAAGCATGTTGAACGTGAACCCTCCGTTTATGTGTCCATTCCACCTATTTTGCCACTTCTCTGTGAAGTGCCTTCTGAGTAATGCCTTCCGATCGGCAAGACCCAGGCCTTCTAACTCCCCACCAACGCGTGGCAGTGCCAACCCTCTTTTGGCCGCAAAGAGTATACCCCTGCGGAAAACCTCCAGATCGAGTGGCAAAGCTCCTTAGAGAACCTGTAGTGCCTCGATAGACACTGTATGACAAACCGGCAGGCATGCAAGAAGCGCTACCCTCTGACATGTCAAGTTCCTACGCAACCCCCATGCAGTTTTTGCAGTTTCACACCATATATACGCTCCATATGTCGCACAAGCCACGAATAGGCCAGTATATATGCCACGAGCTGCATTACTACTAAGCGACCAATCGTGTTTGAGGACCCGCCATAACTGACCCGCAACTCTCACCAGTCGGTCTTTAAGGCTTTTTATATGGGGAAGGAAATTCATTCCTTACGTAGGCTACGTAGGTTTGGACGTTAAGGCCCGATGGGCTCACCACGAAGGCACATCTCTCGGAGAAGTAAATTTCCCAGAGTGCAATTTCTTGGCAGCCAACTTCACGTAACCTCGCCACAACGCTCCTCCAGCAAAAGTTATCAAATGCCCCTTTGAAGTCCACGAAGATACCCAGGATGCACACGATCCAACTCTTGAAACCAACTTACTTCACTGCTATACACTACCTTGTGTTTAATGTTATTTTTTATGAAGATCGCGACACCGCCTCCACCACGGGAATTGAGCCGGTCTCTTCTAACAACATTATAATTGCTGTGCTCCAGTATGCCTCTCTGAGTTAGCTTAATTTCGCTAATCAGCATCAGCTCTGGGCTTTGATCGTCCAACAATCTATAGAGCTCGTTTTTTCGTGGGATCCCTGTCAATGAATTTGCATTCACTGCAAGGATCTTAAAAATGCGCTCCGTCTGCGCTGCAATTAAGACTTTTGACATGGTTGGTTCTGCAGGAGCGTCAGAATTTGGCCGACCTGCTCCTCTAACCGAGCCATACGCCCTTCAATGGAAGCTTTCCATTCAGGCGCTAGTTCGTGTGCTTTTGGCACTGAGACTTGCGGCACTACCTTCGGTAGTTGCTGCTTTTCCGTATTCCCCTGACCGGACACCATTTGGGCGAACGTCATTTGAGGCGTTACGGGTATGGCTGCCCTGCAAAGAGCTTCTTCGCGCTCTTTGCACTCTTTTCCTATGGCTGCGTACCAGCCTTTTTTTCCCCTCTAACTCGGGAGTCCACCATTTTACCTTTCCCAGTTTTGCTGGTTGGCATCTGTCGAAAAGACTATCACAGACGTTTTCTACGGTTCCCTCGAGAAGTGCGACCTGTTCACGTGAAGTGAGGCTTGCGAAGTCTTGGAGAGGGAACGAGGAGACAGAGTCTCTAACGAGCGCACCGAATGTGGCCCAGTTAGCTCTAGCCGTTCGCCAGCGTTTCTCACTCTGTCTATAATGTGACGCTCTTCGGTTTCAGTCCAGCTAGCAGTGATCTTAATTAGACTGTGATCACTCACATCTGCATGACCCACTAACCAGGAAAACTGCAGACTTCCCCCTGCATCACTGGCCAGCCTGACATCGACGTCACTCTCCCCCACAGGGCCACTGAAAGTGTAGAGCGAACTTGATTCGTTAAGAATCTTGAGTTCTCGAGATAGGACCCACTCGCTTAATACTTCTCCTTGTCGGAGACTTCGGACCTCGGCCGTAGGGGACCTGGTAGGTTTGCTGCACCAAGCTTGAGAGGATGCGTTCGCATCAAGTCCCACAATAAGTGGAAGGCCATTTGCTAACTGGAGCAATCCATCCAGATATAGAATATATGGGTCCAGTTCTCGGCTGTGTTGGCAGTAGATGCTGGCTAGTAGCATTTTGCCAGCAGAGCACTGGGCACTCACACATACCCCCCACTCACTAGAGTCGACCAGGACGCATTCCCAGTCAGCCGCTCCGTTTGGGATGATAGCTGCCATTCCTCCAGTGGCAATGAATGAACGGATGTGTCCTGGTATTCCTACTACTTTCCCTCCCCTTGTATAGGGCTCCAGCACTAGAGCGAAGTGGCTGGTCAATGTATAGTTTGACCTAAGCTACACATCACAGCATAGGAGCCCTGGCAATTTTGTTGGAGGATGCTGGCCATTTCACTGCCTTGCATCCCTTCTTTCCCTCGCCTGCCTGTAAATAAGGCATTCTGCCGACACCATGACGTGAAGTCGATTTGTCAAGCCCTACCTCGCGCATACTTGGCAGCCCATTGGAGAACCACAGCGTGAAGCATTGTGGCCTTCCGTGCCGCAGCGCCAACAAATGTTCCCTGGCTCCTTAGTATATACTCAAGTATACACTCCTTTTTGGGTATATACTTGAATACCTCGCTGGTAACCTTGGTCAAACTCCCACTTGACCATCCCTCCCCTGCTGCAATGGCTAAATCCCTCAATTTGCTCTTTTACACTTGCCCATATGGGGGTATCTCCTCCGTCTTTTTTAACGGTGGAACTTCGCTCGCCATCGTCTCCTCCTTTTCAGCTACCTTTTAAACCCTGCTAGTCAAAGCCATCTAGACCAAGAATTGGTAAAAGGGATCCTGGGTATATTCGTGGATTTCAAAAGTGCTGTGCTGGAGGAGGGTCGTGTCATTTCGAGGCTAAGTGAAATTGGATGCCACGAGATTGTACTTTGGGGAGTTATTTCTCCGTCAAAACTGCCTGCGTGGTAACCCCATCGTGATTTCACTTCCAAGCTAACATTTTCCGTGGCTGTCCACAAGGGTCTATTTGTGGACCCTTTATAAGGCCAGTACCGTGCTAAGTTAAAGGCGCTAGCTAGCTACGTAATGAGCGTGGTACGTGTGGGGAGTTTAGGTGTTGGTCTGAGCGTGGCTTTCGATGAAACCACTATAATTATGCCAAAAGGTAACTTTTCGTCAACTGAAAAATTTAAATTAAATAAAAATTAATTTAAAAAAAATAAATAAAAATAAATAGAAAATAAAAATTAATTTGAAATTATTTAAATGAAAATTAAATGGAGGGTATTTAAATAATTGAATTTTTATGGAACTCGTTTTTAAGGGAGGCACGCTTATATACGTCCGCACTTTTGAACGGATGGCATCAGAATGATCGTTCGTGGAACATATAGGAACAGGTAAAATATATAGAAACAAAAATTTTACATTTTCATATTTTAATGTTATTTATTTATACAATTAAAAAAGACATGTACTGGCTTATTGGAAAATATTCCAAGCTAAGTACTGACCACAAATTGTTTAAATACAAGCAAGTGCTAAACCCGTCTGGACGTATGGTATACAACTATTGGTTCGTACCAAAGAAAAATACTACAAACTTTTCAAAATAAAGTACTAAGGGCCATCGGCAACGCACCCTGGATACGAAACAACGATATCCACATGGAATTCCATCAGTTCAAGATGAAGTTACGAGTTTTGCTCGTAAGCATAAGCGTCGCCTGGAAGAGCACATAAACTCTGCTGTCCTTCCAATTCTCGACGAAAGAATCTCTCTTCAAAGGACAAAACCCCTTGACCTAGCACAGTGAATTCAACCCGCGCTTAACTGTGGTGTTAGCAAGAACTGTCAATGGAGAATCTATTGCCAAATGCGTCTAAACCATGAAAGAAAAACTGCTGGATTGGTGTAAAACTTAGTTGTAGTGGAAATATATTTTATTTGAAGGGAGGCGTTTTTACTGGGTAAAAATCCCTTTTGCTATGTAGGAACGGTTCCCATAGTGTCTTTTGAAGATTTTCACCTAGCCTCGCAAAAAAAAATGTATTAAGGTTTCAATTCTTTTGTCCACAGCACAATTTAACTTTAAAATAGATTTTATTTCCGGCTAACTTGTCTGGTTGTTATTATCAAGTAATGTGATTTTTTAAGTAAAAATGTAAACATCTTTTAAAATGTCATCATTTCGCCGTGGCGTAGTGGGTAAATGCGACAACTCCCACGCAGAGGGTGCCAGGTTCGATACCCGAATTTACCACCTATCATAATTCACGGCTCCACCTCTTTCGAGTCACTGACAATGCTCAAAGAGTATTCCTGTCTAGAAAGAGCTTCTCAAACTTGGCCGTTCGGAGTCGGCATTAAACTACAGGTCCCTTCCACTTGTGAAAGAACAATAGCATGCATGACACGAGTTCTTGCTGAGAAGTTAGGCCCAGGTCCGCCTCAGACTGTCGTGCCACCCATATTATTATTATAATGACCATACAAATATTATTAACGTGATTGATGAATAACTCTAGTTCTTCGAGAAAACCCGTTTAATCGTTTATAGTGTTAATTCATGTTTTTGCTTATGTTGGTGAAGATATTCAACAAGACACTGTGTGACCCGTAGTGTCAGATTTTTACTGACTAAAAACACCCTTTCCTTTTGTTTTTTCTTTACTACACCCATAAGTTTCCTTATCTAGTAGTTCACTTTTAAAGATGTTTTCGCGTGTTGCAGGCAGACCTTCGGTAAAATCACCTGCCATAACCATCGTTAGGATGGTTTATTACTATTGCGCCAAAGCGAGCGGTCTCGTACGCTAGAGCCGGCGTACTAAACGTCTCATGTCCAAAGTTTTGGGGATGGCATTGTTACAATGACCATGAAGTCTGATGCTTAGCTTTGGAGCGGAGTTTGTTATTTCTTCGTCGACTGTAGTTATCCCTAAGTCCCTTTCTTTGTCACAATTCCTGAGATACCAGGAAGCTTTCACAATAACCCGTATAATTTTATTTTGAAAGCACTGATTAAATCCTCTGTTATTTGCTTTGGTGCAGCCCAATAGTTGTATGCCGAAAGTCCATATATGCTTCAGTGCTTGCTTGTTTAATAGCAGTTTGTTGCACATGCTTAACTTAGAGTGCCTTCCAAGTAACCAGTACATTTCTCTATACCGGTGTGCGAGCTCATCCCGTTTCTTTTTCACGTGGGCCTTCCTTTAGTTTCGCATCGAGTGTCATACCAAGATATTGCTTTATTAGCGTACGGTATATGTACAGAATTAATGAAAACTTGTAGATATTCAATATTTCTGTAGGTATAATTTATGTGCGTTGATTTTGTCTCAGCAGGAGCAATGCACCAGCGTTTGGACCATTCGCTTATTTTGTCTAGAGCTCGTTGAAGTTTTTCAGTTGAGGACTCAACTGAGCTTCCCGTTGCCAGGATAGCTATGTCATCCGCAAATATAGCCACAAGTGTACCCTCAGTTACAATGCAGGCCAAGGACACTCCCTTAAAGGACTCCTACTCGGATTTCCATGTTTAACTCTAAATATCCCATTATCGAGATAGGACTCTAGTATCTTATATAAGCTTGTCGGTAGAAGCCGGTATGCTTAGCTTGTATTTTAGGCCTTCATGCCAGACTTTGTCGAAGGCCTGGAAATTTCAAATACGGGGGGGCACAACTTTTTCTCCTTCAAATACTCCTTCAATTTCATTCGTCAAATTGCGCAGCCGCCTTAGACTGGCTGCAAAACATTAACGCCCTTAATGGCCTAAAAAGACTCCATTTGTTTTTTTTCACTTATTCATTTTCTTAGTTTATTTATTATTTTTTATTTTTTTTTACTCTATGTATTTACACAATTTTTTCACACCTTGCATAACTCCTAATCCAAACGAGGCATGAACGCTTCATACGCTCATCTGAGATTTAACGGAGGAAACTAAGCGAACTTAACCTAAGACAACATCAATATTAATAACAGAAAGAGTACACTCGTCCACGTTTTCCTTAGTTTTGCTTGTCCAGAAATGCATCTCTCTCATCCTGATAACCTCTTTCCAACTCGAGTCATAGCATGCATTTACTTTGGACTTGTTACACCCACTCTAAGAGAATTGAAGGACCTCATGCCCAGCAGAAGAATATTTGTGATCGTGTCGGCAGCAGCGTCCACGTTACTACAGAGGACGCATAGTGACCAGTTGAAATTCCAAAAGAAGTTGTCAAGTCCGCTCGGTTTTCTCTCTTACAGTGTGTGGTTATAACGAGAAAAAAGCTGATATAACACAATGGTCAGACGTGACAGTATGTCAAAAGAATATTTATCTGGATGAGAGCTGAGAAACAGCTTCAGGGTGTTGGCGGAATGATCTCCAATTTTAGGTATTCGTGTGGGCTCATTTCCTTCTTCGATCAAATTGCTCAAGCAAAGATTTCGACATACCTTCCTTCGAGTGTTGTCTGGACTGAATTGCGAAGCCAATTAGAACTGTGTAAATTGAAATTGCCCGCTGTGGCAGTTTTGGTGTGGCGCATTGGAGTTTGCTATATTTTTTGAATAAAGCACAAGTGAATGTGGAGTTTTAACCACAGAAAATTAATTTCCAGATTGGAACAGAGGCCGTGGTCTGTATTGGCACGTTGCATCACTAAGAACGTAGGTGACGATTCCGCAGTGTAAAAAGAAAAGCGGCACCAAGTTATATCCAAGCAGGTTAAATCCGAAAATTCGGTATTCTCACCTAACTGTGTTTGACTCAGGTCCAAGGCAGCTGGTTTATAGCGAAATTAGTGGACATACACTTTGAAGATATTGGGTATATACAATTTTCCATAAGAACTAAAAAGGAGACACATATCAAATATCAAAAATCCAACTCCGACTGCGAGTGGTAACGCAGGGTTGAGAAGTGCAAATTTTAGGATAGCTTCCCAACAACAAACTATATAGTATTATTCCCATACATCGATTAGATGCAGTCCATGAACAAATTCGCACTTCTAAAATCCTTCTACGCACGCTCAGTCATTGCCTCAAGCCGCCTGATGAAATCAAACGGGAGTTGCGACCGCGAATGCTTAGCAGTGGGTTAATAAGGGAAGGTCGAGAGGGAGCGGGCCGAACGCACTCGCACATTAATTACTACACTGTATTTTTTTTTTCTTGTGTGACAATCGCGAAGGAGGGATTGCGCGATTTTCGTTTTTTTTTTGTATACAAATTAAAACACAGTTGAGTTCGCTGGGTTGTGAGTAACGGAACACGTCCGCTCTCATTCAACTTTATTTTCGAACTGCCTACATATAAAATTATTTTCAAAAACTTAACCTAAGGATGAAGCGTCGATGCAATACTTGTCATCGATCGTCACTATCTTATCAACTAAGAATGTTGGTGACCACTTCAAAGGGATGAAAAGATATATCTAAAAATAGAATGACGTAGGTCATGGATGAACATTAAAATTAATAATATAATACCAAAGGCTATTCAAATTTGGACTATAAAATGAGAGAAGATAAGTGTAGTAAATGCTCACTTTAAGATACACGTAATGCATCGACAATGCATTACGTGCATATCCGTTCAATTTGCGGAGGATTTTCCCCGGAAAATACAGGTACAAGTTTATATTATGTATGTTTCATATTTATATCGTTTCACATTAATAAGCATTTATTTACTTTCGAAAATTCCAGAAAAGAAATAATTGGGCCTTAAGGAGGTTCCTCTTCGGAATGGCGCCTATACACGACAATTCATGCTATCCTGGGAAAGCAGAAAATGCATAGCCGCGAAAGAATTGTTGAATACAGCATTCCCACAAGTAAAAACAACTCTTTTTTGTTTTAAATTGATATTTATTATGCAAATTTTAAAGGTGATACAACAATACCACAGAATCCTCGTCCGTGGTATCACCTCGAATGACAATGGTCCCATCTCCATCCACTGCGTAAAAATTTGATCAATCAATATCTTGGTCATCCATATCTGCGTGTACATCGGAGTCAAGAGCAAAAGCTACAAAAAGACGAAGAAGAGATAAACTACTATCGCATTTGAAAATAGCGGATGACATTATTTGTAGTGAACTAAGAGCCATGAAAGAAATGTATTTCTCGAAAAGGAAATGATATTTTCATTAGAATTAATGAAAACATTTAAAAAATAAAACAGAAAGCATTAAAATTATACTTACTTCCAGATCTGCTAAATGCCGGACAGTAGCGCAACATATAAATCAAACGAACTACCCGCCACCAACACTAGCTTCGGAAAATTCCTTCCACGGAGCAATAGCAAGAGATCAACATCACTGATCCGTTTTTGTCGAAAAAGCGGGCGGTAGCTAATAGGAGTCCTTACCGGACACTGTGCTATAGGCATGCATTCATCGTGACTGAACATACCACACAACGACTTTTGCAGAAGCGGCAAAGGTGAGGAAGAAATATAATCTATTAACATCTGCTATATAGATATCCAACAACTGCTATGCGAGTGCCCAGCGCTCGCAAGGAAAAGAAAGCAGAACCTGGGCAGACACTTCTCTGCGGAGCTAGAAGACCTCTGTGGTGTGAAGTTGAAAAGCCTCTTGAAGTTCTCAATTGAAGCAGGATGGTTTTAGTATAATAAAAGAAGGTCTCACTGTAGTAAGTAGCATATTTTTCTATATATTAAAGGCAAAATGGGCCCATTTTCTTGATCTAAGTGAGCCATGGCCGTAAGGCCGTAAGGGCACCCATACCCACCCACATATGCAATTAATATTTGTATATTGAAATAAATTGGATTGAATTCATATAGTGATGTGGACTTACGGATTTCTTAATAATTGCAATACAGGGGACTCCGCTTTATTCGCACATAATGATCTGTGACAATCTTACTTTTGATGGATATATGGAACGTGTACGTAAAAATAATTCTAATGCTAAGAGATCGAATTACACTATACACTATACGTATTTAATTGTAAATAAATATATTGATAATAATTGTAAATAAAACAAAAAGTTTCCAGAGAATTATCTTAATATTTTTTTATAATGATAATGACAAACTAAATATCGGTTAAATGCTCGCCCCGGCTTCGGTGGCATACCTCAATCCGATGGTCCATTCAATGACTCTAAGACATAATTGTGGATCAAAGTCATTAATGTGCCGAATTATCTCATCCTTTGGCTCTTGAATTGTTCTTATCAGTTCATTGGTTTAGACGTGAATAGTGGGCGAATGTTGCAAGGGTGTAGACTGTTGGTTTGGGATGAATGTACTATGTCTCATAAGAGAGTAATCGAAGCACTAGACCGCACTATGAAAGATATTACCAGCAACCAGAGTATTATGGGAGGGATGGTGGTACTTTTAGCTGGTGGACCAGCAGATGAAATAAATGCCTGTTTGAAAGCGTCTGTATTATGAGTACACGCAAAAAAGTTCCGATTGACTATAAATATGCGAGTTCAACTGCACAATGATGCACAATTTGGGATATATGCTATATGACTGCTCTGCTAAAAATCGGAGAAGATGGTATGACTACAGACAGTAACGGCATGATTACACAGATCCGTGAAGTCTGTCAAATTGTCTATAATATTTGTAGCGGGTTTGAAAAGTAATGTCTATCCCGATCTGTAAATAAATATGGGCAATCGAGAATGGTTGTGTGAAAGGGCAATTTTAACGCCGACAAATGAGACAGTCTGGCAGATAAACGAACAAATTATGTCATACGTGGGGGAGGGGGGGATTATGTCGAGTATCTCTCGGTTGACAATGTTATGGACACTGAAGAAGTAACGTTTTTTTTTCATTTTTGTTTATTCTTTTTTCTTTAAACTGTTACGTGCTAGACAAAAATGACTAACACTAACTTAACTAACTTATTGGATCTAACTTACTGGGCCTTTGCAGGCACTCTTAGCTAAACTTAAAAATCTTAACTATGTCTTTCGACCTAACCTATCCACCTACAACATTGCTAGTACGCATATATGGACATTTGAAAACTAAGAACAACTTAGTATATGAACTTTTTTGTTTGTTTTTAACCTAAACCTAAAAATAAAACTTAAGACTACCTTAAAAGTAAATATTAAACTACTTAACGCTAAGTGGAAGCCATATATGCATGATTTGATTTATATATATTTCACAATATGTAACTAATCTTTACATACATACAGGTATGACTAAAATACTTATATAGATCTAAGTATGTATGTATGTACTTTTTTTGCAACCTTAAAACCTAGGAAACGATGAAAGACGGCCATAAGACCTAATATTTCTGCCGACTAGCCAGAAGTCTAGCCAGGGTCGAAAGCGATCGACGAGGAAGCTCTTTCTTTTAACCACCAGTATGTCTGGTGTTGCTTATTCACATCTTTAACATCTCGGATGGATACCGATCTGCTGAATCGGAGAAGCTCCTCAGTGCTCAGTGCTACGTCTCGACTGTAGTTGAGTCGCGTATCCGCGGTTGTCCGAGCAAAGTGGAAGATTAACGGAACTGCTAATTTATCCTGGATCAGACCTGTCTGGTCTAAATAAACGAATGCTTCCGGGGGGATGAAGCCGTTATGGCGCACCTTTTCATGGTACCTGTAATTCGGGTAGTAAGCCCCAGAGATCAGGTTGTTTGCCGAGAGCATAGACCTTGCAACATGTCTGCGAATCACCTTGATTAGGAAATCGTACACTCTTATCAAGTTCTAAATATAGGACTTCATTACGATAGAATTTTTTGTACTGGGACTCTGGTGTTCTATAAAGGCGAAGGCAGGCCCTAAGACAAGCCCTCTCAAACACTCGAATCTTTTCCATCAAGCTGGCTCTAACGTTGAACCACACGGGACAACCACAGGCAAGCATCGGCCGAATAAGGGCCATGTAGCAGATCACCTTCACCCTCGCATCGAGTTGGCTGTTGCGAAACAGTCTCTTTGTAAGAGCGTAAGCACCTCGAGCTCTGGACAGAGCAGCATCTACTTGTTTGTTAAAATATAGACACTGATCTAGCCAGATCCCCAGGTATTTGACTACACTTTTTTGCCAACAACTGAAAACTTGCGCCAATTCTTTTTGGTGTCCGCTGAAGCCCTATATAACGGCGTTCTGAACAAAATTGTTTCCGACTTTTCCCGTCTCGTAGTCACGTTGCAAGAGTGCTACATTGCCCTCGATGGTAGGACCTGATCTGTACGCAATCAGATCATCTGCGTACGCTATCGCGTGCTGAAGAGATCCTATCACGTCCGCTGTGTAAATGTTGAAGAGTATCGGTGAGTTAACCGCTCCCTGTTGCAGACCATTTTTAATTTTGAACGTACCAACAGAAGTTACATTGCTATTCTTAACCACGAACTTTCTGTTGGTGAGCATATTACAATAGTGGTTTACTAATACCTAGCCTGCTCAGTTTGTAAAAGAGCCCTTTCAGCCAAACTGTGTCAAAGGCCTTTTCCGAGTCGACAAGCAGGGCACCGGTGCAGTGTTTTTTGTTTCTGTTCCATTGAATGTCGGCAATCAATTTCGACGCGGCATGTATTGTATCATGCCCCGCTTTGAAACGGAATTGATTGTCCGGAACTATCTTGTTGTCTTCGACCCATTTTATCAACGCTCTATTGATAACTTTTTCGAATACCTTGCTGATATTCGGTAAGAGACTTATAGACCGAAGATTCATCGGATTGGAGCTGTCTTTACCCCTTTTAGGAATCGGCTGTACAACAGCTGTTTTCCAATGTTCTGGATAGTGTGCATTATTAATAGCATTTGGACGAAGTAACGTGGTAACCCTTAGATTTTTTTCTTTTTTTTTCTGGTCCTGTTACTGAGAAACCTTTACGCACCGAGGCTATATAATGGTATACGGCTACAAGTTAGTCAATTGGGGCGCAATACTATAAAAGCAATACAAAATCACAACATGTTTTAATTCCCCGTATTCCAAAAATTCCGACTGATTTCGCCTTTCAGGACAAACGCTTAAAGTAGCAGGTATACATTTAGAAAAAACCTGTTTTTTCCCATGGGCAACTCTCTGTGGCGTTCTCACGTGCATCGTGCCCGCAAAATCTTTATGTTTTAGCAAAGGATGGAAAAATAAAAAATTTAGTTTATAAAAATGTTTTAAAATAAAAAAAATTAGTATCCTAAAAATGAAAAAGGCTACCCAAAGTAACTATTCGACGCGGAGGAAGTCGCGGGTAAAAGCAAGGCTAAGCAAGGGCAAAGCCCAGCCAAATATTCCGAAGAATTAGCGGAAAAAAATGAGTAAACCACGACACATTAGGTCGCACGCAACTTCAAATTAGGATGGAAGTGGAAGAGTAACCATTATGCTTATGTGGTTCTTGTTACATATATCTATGCACAGGACCAAATGTCCACTCTTGAGTGTTGAGTCGGTGCGCCGTTCTACTTCTGGGCAAGGGCGAGCGGGGTTTTATAATAATAATAATATGGGTGGCGCGACAGTCCGAGGTGGACCTGGGCCTAACTTCTCAGCAACCACTCATGTTGTGCGTGCTATTGTTCTTTCACGAGTGGAAGGGACCTACAGTTTAATGCCGACTCCGAACGGCGAATTTGAGAAGCTTTTTCTAGACAGGAAATACTCTTCGAGCATTGTCAGTGCCTCGAAAGAGGTGGAACCGTGAAATATGAAAGGTGGTAAATTCGGGTATCGAACCTGGCACCCTCTGCGTAGGAGTCGACGCACTTACCCACTACGCCACGGCGACCACAGAGCGGGGTTTTACTGAAGAGAATAAACTTAAGTGTTTGGCAACTATAAAGGTAAGGTTAGGTAGAGGGGGCATCTAGTGAATTCATCAGCACACTTAGACCATGTTCGTCCATTGTGATACCCACAGTCAGACTGCTACCACTGATTGACTTACTCCAGTGATAGTGCCATTAATTTGATCCCAACGGCAAATGATGACTGGACCAGATTTAAAAACCTGATAAAAACATATTAAGTTTGCTTTCACTGGGATTCGAACCGGGACCTCGCAAGCCAGAAGCAGGCACTTAACCAACTGCGCCATCCAAGCGTTTTGGCAACTATAAAATAGCGCGTTCGATTAATACAATATAATTGTATTTATGAACTTGTATCTAAAGCAATTCTTAGGACCAGAAATAAGCACTGAAAATACGTTAGCTCGATGAGCTCCAATAAAGCGGAATAGAGTGTATGATAAACATTTAATTTGTTAGATTTGTTAGATGAGCAGTTTGTTGCTCATTTCGACACGAGCAATGACATTTTGGTCAGAGGACTAGCCGACAAGTTCTTCCTTCTTCCTATTAGTTGACGCTTTTTCGATGATGAATGTTTTTTTTTTACGTGTTCTCGAACAAGGCTACTTAACCACTGCCATACAAAATTTAAGGAACCACAAATTCTATCAGTCAAGTTTAAGATGTTAGTACAACCGTCTTGGAACATAAAATGCTAGCGCTACATTTATGGCAATGGTGAGTTTTATTTTCAGCTCCTAACCTCCGCCTACTGTGCAAATACTTGTGAGAAATACCCAACGATGCTCAAGACGCAACTGATTGACGTTGACAACACCTTTTTGAACCCGGCCTCAAAGCAAAGAACAGAGCAATGAAATTTCGTTAAATGCACTCACTTTAACCACCTCACAAATCCGCTCAAAGTCCTTCACCTTCATACTCCATCGTCAGGGTTTATTACCTCCCTCACCTCAGCCAACGACTAAAAAGGTGACCTCCTGGTTCTATTTAACACCAGCGGCTGCCATTAAATTTTCACATCCATTGTCTCGGACTACCTCCTGCAGACAAAAGGACCTCGACTGTGTCGTAATGAAAGCAATGAAAACACATTTCGCTCACTAAAGGATGCCGTCTTATGATTTTTTCACGAAGCAAACCGATTAAATTTGCATTCAAGTGAGACTCTCCCATCCTCCCCATGCCAAAGGGGAAGAACCCCTGGAAATTGAAAGTATGAATCCTTTCCGTTTTTATCGCAAGCAATAAAAATAAAAATTCAAAATTCAATTCGAACTTAATGTCCGTGTGGGGATTGAACTCTGCGCACACCTCAGTACCTCGTACACCTCGTCGTGGCATTAATTTCATAATTGAACACACCAACAGGAGGGCATTATTCACTTGTAGTATTCAGCAGTCGCAGAATCCGTGAAGACGCTCGAGGAGCAATGACTCGAATCAACTCTCTTTCTCGGAAGCTGTTCACACTCCACCCCATACACGGTTGCAACAGGGTCAGTCTGCTTGCCGGGGCGAGTACGAAGGAAAACTTTGCCGAATTGCAAATTTGACACTGACCCGGTGAGGAGTTCGTGCAAAATTTATACCCCGGAGGTATTGAAACCCGGAAACGACTACGATTTTGATCGGAATTTTATGCAGAGCGGAGTTGAAGATAGTTTTGCACGACACTGGAGATATCCATCGATTACCTCCGGGCGAAGCTGTTTCGACTGCGTTGGCAATTTCACGTTCAAATTCGCTTAATTTAATAAGAAAAGGAGTTTCCAGAATGAGTGTGAGTGAGTGAGTGTAACGGAGTGCTTAGGTTCCGGTGACATCGTGCGAGGATGTGCCGAGTTTTCGTCTTCGAAATGGTGGCTCTGGCTTTGAGCCAAAAGATATCAGTTTATTGAATGGAATGTGTACCTTTCGGAAATAAATTTATGAGAACTTTATGGCGCTTATATTTTAAGCCGGATAAAGGACTCAGTGAATTTCTCCGTGACTGCAATCAACAGTGGCTAGCAAAACCGGTGGAATAAATGAAAAAATTCAGGAAATCTTTCATAACATATTTATTTATAGTCCTACTAGGATTCCTTTTGATTTATTTTAATCGTTGGTGTTTACAGAACAGTAATAAAAACAAAAAAGAATTTCATTCAACAAAAATACAAAAAAGCAAAAAAGTCTACTACCTCTATTCGTCCACTTTTGCACGTTTCGCCTGTAGTACATGGAATGCGTGCAAATCCATACATCTGCTCTAATATTTACTGTGCGCAGTTTTAGTTGAATTTTCATGTGAGAAAGTATTTTTGAGTTTATTCTAAAAATCAAATATCTACAGGTGAATACAAAATGAGAAAACTATCGAGTAGTTTGGAA
The DNA here is from genome assembly GCA_964034865.1 of Eristalis intricaria. NCBI lineage: Eukaryota > Metazoa > Arthropoda > Insecta > Diptera > Syrphidae > Eristalis > Eristalis intricaria. The sequence continues at coordinate 8,241,544 of OZ035874.1, read as the reverse complement.
GATAGTATCGCAGTCCTCATTGCAAAAGGTTTATTCGCCAGGAAAATTGGGAAAACGCTGGAAATTAGACCACGTCCACGGCTGTTATCAGATGGAGATGCACGTCTTATTGAACGTATGATGTTATTCAAACAGACTAAGACACCAAAAGAGGCCGCAAAAGGATTAAATAAGAACGTTAGCGAGTGGACGGCTAGAAGAGAACTTCGCAGAATCCGCGTGATGTCAGCAATCAAAAAGAAAAAACCCGCGTTGTCTGACATAAATATTAAGGCTCGGTTGAAGTTTTGCAAGGAACACAAATCTTGGACCATAGATGATTGGAAACGTGCAGTCTGGTCCGATGAAACAAAAATTAACCGTTTTCAGTCAGATGGGAAAGAATACTTTTGGCATCGCCCACAAGACAACATTCAGTCAAGACAACATCAAGTTAAACAAACTATGAAACACGGAGGTGGTAGTTTAATGGTGTGGGGATGTTTCACTTGGTGGCATATAGGTCCAATGGTGAGAATCATGGGCATTATGAAAAAAGAAGACTATCTTGATATCTTACGGACAAATCTGCCAGAATTCTTGAATGAAGCAACGTATCCAATTGATGAAATGGTGTTTCAGCAAGATGGGAACCCCAAACACACAGCCAAAATTGTAAAGAAATGGCTTGAGGATCAGCAGTTTCAAACGATGCTTTGGCCGGCACAAGGCCCCGATTTAAGCCCCATCGAAAATTTGTGGACGTTCGTGAAAAAAAGACTGTCGCAGTACGAGGAGCACCGAGCAATCTCAATGAACTATGGTATGGCTGTATGGCAAAGTATTCCTCACTCTAATATTGAAAAATTGGTAGAAAGCATGCCAAAAGGAGTGTATAGTGTTATTAAAAACAAAGGGCTCTGGACAAAATACTAGATAATAGCAATACATTAGGGTAACCCAAAACGTGCAAAAGTGGACGAATAGAGGTAGTAGACTTTTTTGATTTTTTGTATTTTTTGTTAATTGAATGAATTTTTTTTTTGTTTTTATTACTGTTCTGTAAACACCAACGAATAAAGTAAATCAAAAGAAATCCTAGTAGGACTATAAATAAATATGTTATGAAAGATTTCCTGAATTTTTTCATTTTTTCGACCGGTTTTGGTCGCCACTGTATGTCGATCCAAAACTTGTGTTTACAAGTGGACTTGCTCTAAGTTGGTTTTACTCGGGCGGTGAAGAAGGCATTCTTCGTCGCAATCCTCGGCCACCAAACTGACTCAAGTTCAAGCAATAAGCTTGAGTCTCGAAGACTATATTCAGGGCATAGGGTCAACCTCTCCGTAGTCGGGCTTCCTGTTTGAACCATTAACGTCAACCACCAACTGGCACCTGAAACTGAAAGGGTTCTTAAGGTTTGACATTTTACAATAGGCAATTTTGAGATTCAGTAAATGCATTAAAATTGCTAAGGCTTATAGCAAAAATTGTTATTCTGTAGTATATACCTTTCGAGCATTACGGGAAATGGAAGCTACACAGAAAATATGGCAGCTGCCAATAAAAAATTTTATGATGATTCAAGTCTCTTATGACAGTTTTTGTATTTGGAAAGTTTGTGTGTCTGACCGACAAAGGCTCCGAAACTACACGTCGCAGAGCTCTGAAAATTTCAACAAAAATCATTTTAAAATTTAGATGCTGAATGTGACAATTTTTAAGTCGGTACGAAATACGGTTCGGCAGTTACGAGCACTTTTTAAACGGGAATAAAATTCTCAAAATAAGGGTGGTTGCATCAATCCGGTATGAAACCATTTCAAGTTGCGTAGTCGTAGATATCAACCATCCCCCAGTGTGTTTTAACTTCCATATATACACACACACATTTTTCATATTTTGCTTTGGTGCAACCATTCATTTTTTTCTACGTCTCAATCGAACATATACAAACGACTGCCTGAGTCACCAAACGAAAAGGAAACAATAAACGTTTTCGCACTTTTCTTATTTTGTCGTACCCAAACTATCTATGCATGTGCATATACACAGCTACACACAAATCATTAAACTTTGCTGACATTGTTAATATTGAACTTCTGAACGGATTAGCCGATTTAGATAAAATTTCAGAGCTAGACTAATAACATAATGTGTTACAAGATAGGCTAATTTTGTTCATGGTTCATGAAGTTTGACTTCAATTTGGGGGACTTCAATTGAATGGGATTTCCAAGAACTTTTTTTTATGAAAAGCTTGATATCCCTCCACGTTATGTGTAAATGGTTGAGAAAAAACCGTAATTTCCGTCCGTTTTCCTGCAGAACACATTGAAAATTCAAACGTCAACATGTATGAACACAGTCAACGAATTGTACTCTACATTACTATTTTCATTACAGGTAAAGTACCGGTTGAAGAAACAAGCCCGGGCAAAGCCGGGTACGAAATCTAGTAGCACATAAACTAGGAACATAAATTGCAAATGCAAACGAAAAACATTGTGGAATACTTAGTATTTTGTAAATTTATAAAAGGCTATAAAAGGAATATCTTACATGATTGTGAACTATCCAGCAGCTTTTGGGTAGCCTCAGTTGGGATTTTGAGGAAATCGAATTTTTTTTTTATATTTTCTTAATGCGGATTTTATTCAAACCAGATCGGACTATTGGCTATGGAGTTAAATAACTTTGAATGGAGCCATCCCTATCTGCATACTAAGTGTATTAAGAACATAAAAAACGTTGTTCTCGAAACCTTGTCTTCGCAGTCAGTGATCACTGTAACATGATAACAGTCTTACCAATCAGGTTGAAATTGTAATCACTAATTGTATACTAAATAGAAGAAAACTGTGAAGGACGGATTTTTTTTAAAGCCGAAAATGTGAGAGGCGTTTTGGTTAAAACAATAAATTTGTGTTTCCATGTCTGCCATTTTTAGAAAAATTTAAGTTGTTCTTCGTTCAATTGGAGCAGACTATAATTAACAAATGATTTTTGAATTTTTATAGATTTGAGATAATCCAGTAAAAAGCTGCTGTGATCACTGTAAACCCTATTTTTTTATTGAACTCCGAGAAAATTTATTGCTATCCACGTATTTTGTTAACATTTTAATATAAGAAAAATTATATTATTTTTGTTAAATACATATTCTTCATGTTCAGCTATTCTTTGAAGTTTTAACTGAGACTACCCCCCTAAATGAACAAGAAATCAAGATTAGCTTTTTTGGTAAAGCTACCCCAAGCTTGGCACAGAAACAAAAGATTTGCTTAAAGGTGAAGGCATTCTATTGATAAATGGGTATAAATATGCAAAAAATACATATGTTAAAAAATGGTTAATTTGTTATTACATTTATTAATTCGGTTCAATTAGCACATGGTAGGATTATTGTTGTATATAGATTAGGATACAAAGATTCTTTGTAACTAAAGACGATTGTTAAGAAAGTTGGGCTTGGTTTTTAAGAAAAATAAATCTTATATTATGAACCACGGCGTGGCATATAACATAACATCAGTATTTTATAACATACGTGTCCGCACAGTTACGGACATAGTTAAGATTCTTAATTTTTAAGTTATGTCATGATAGTCTTAGGTAGTTAAGTTAAATAAATAAATCCAATTGTCTTGGCATGACGGAACTATACAACAAAATATTGTCTATACAGAAAAAATGGCGCAATATAATTAAGATTTCTAGCCTAAGGCTTCCATTCTATTATGATTCTTTGCAACTAAAGATAGTTTTTTAAAGAAAATAAATCTTATATTATGAAAATGGAAATTCTTAGAAGAAAATATCATAAAAATCTCAATGGGTGCAAAAAAAAATAGTAATAATAAAATCTTAACTCTAGTTCTTAGTTAACTCAAACTAAATTTACACAAGTAAACTATAGAATATATTAAACAAATTTCATGAGTTTGACACTTATTCTAAAAATTGGAAGTATTTTAAGAAATTTTTAAGAATGATTTTGAATATTTTATTTTGACAATTTTGAATCCTTTTTAGGTTACATTCGGCACCTTAAACTCCAGCAAGGTGAAGCATAAATCAATCGAATCTTCTTCTTCTTCATTTGGCGCTACAGTCCGGGGTGGACCTGGGCCTCAAGTTAAGGGACCTAACATTCCACGTGCAGAACCGAAAATCGTTGTCCTTGTAACGTTTGCTGGGGTCGTCAACATTAATTCCGTCCGTATCCGAGGCAGTTGATAGTCTCTGAACCATAATATTTTTACGTGGTGAGGGAGTTAACCCCACGCACAACCCCCAACTAAGAGGCCAGGCCCTATGCTTTAACCCTCGGGCGGAGGGTCCGGGTTTATCCGGAGTCGGTAACCTCGCTGAGGCTGTGAGCGCCACCGTTGTCCCTAAAACTATAGGGATCTTCCGCCGCCATCTCAATTCCAAGGCCCCGACCTGGCCCTGAAAGAAACCTTCTAGACCTGTGCTCCGAAAATGTCGAGGTAGCTCTAGAAGGACTGCGCACCAGGTAAGTCGGTCTGACTGGAGTTTCGGATGCCACCGTTGGCCAGACAGTTTCCAGCTCCTCCAGATTTCATGATTAATGAGCCAGAGAGATGAGCCCTGGTACAGGCACACTCTCCCCCCTCTCTCGTCTGCAGCCGCCAACGACGTCCCACGGGGGTTGGTTACCCCATCTTCGATCGAAGGTGCTCGGCTCCCAGATTTCACCACGTGGAGGTGAGAGTAGGAGTTCGCTGATAGAGGCTAAGTGCAGGCGCTTGTATCATAAATCAATCAAATAGAAGAAGTTTATTGTTTTGTTCAGATAAGAGTTTTTATTTATAAGTGGGTAGAGTATTTTAACTTAAAGATTTGATTTATTAAAAATAGTGATTTGAAAAATTTAATGTCTTATCACCTAGATATTTTATAGTTGTTCTCCATGCTATGGGAGTGTTACATATAGATTATTTATGTTGGGGTAGATTTGAAGCTTTTCTGTTTCTAGGTTAATTTTAATTTCTCTAAGAACCTGCGAATTGTGTTAATTCTGTCCCTTAGACATTTAACCGCATTTATTGAATTCGTCTTTGACGATGTTGTTGTTGAGAAACATGTCTGTTGTTGTTCGAGAGACATTGTCTTCAGACGTGGTACTGGATAAAATGTCGCTCGATAAAATGATCTCCTCCGGTTTGGTAAAGCTATCTTTGCTAGACAGGAAAGAGGCTGCCAAAGAACAACAATTTTACTGGTGGTTACACCAAAATCAGTCTCAACCGCCGCGCCCCGGTAGATTTTCTAACCAACTCGAGAAGTGACCACGGTGGCCAACTTACATGTGTAAGTTTTATAAAATAGTAATACTTTAAGCCCCCTTCATCCGAAACAATAGAATATTCTTACTGTACATAAATACTAAGCAATAAATGAAATGAAAATAAGGAAAAAAAATATATGTATAACAAAAACCACAATCAATTAAAACAAAAATCCAAAAAATATATTTAAATTCAAAAAAATCTAGAAAAAAGTTTAATTGTTAGGCATATACATAACATATACGCCCCAGTGCACGTGTCCGCACAGTAACGGACATAGATAAGATAGTTTTTAATTTTTAGGTTAGGTTATGATAGTTTAAGGTAATTACGTTAAATAAATAAATCCAATCTAAAGTCTTGGAATGATAAAACTATACAAAAAAAAAATGGCGCAATATTTCTTTAAGATTTGAATAGGTAGGACGATTGTTAAGAAAGTTGGGCTTGTTATAAGTGTTTTGTCTAGCATTTAAAGAAAATTAAATTGAATAAAACCAAAATCAAATTATAAAAAGCTAAATTAAATTTATCTCAGCAAAATTGATGTACCTCGTTATGAAAATTCACATTTAACTCCCAGTAGATATTTTATAATCGAATGTCGAGATAATTAATACTTTTAGGAGGGAGAAAAGATGCAGGTGTCGAAAACAAACAGAAGAACTGAGGGGAAGCTAGACTAAGATAGTTTGAAGGAAACGAAAAAGGAAATCTAGAGCGGTTGCATGCATTGTAGAGTTGGGCTAAATTGCGATCTTGTGTTCAGAGGTGTGAACATGAGGCCACGCGCTATCATGCGACTTCTTCAACATCGTTCTTGAAAGAAGAGCTCAAACACTAGAGCAACAATCTGTCCATCTGTTGGCATATGTCAGTGATATTGACATTATCGAAAGAACACAGCATGATGTCAATTGTACTTTTGTGAGTATTGCAACGGAGGCAGCGAAGATGGGTTTCACTGTAAATGAGGGCAGTATATGCTGTCAACTAGAAAGGACTTCCAACACTGACGTCACGGACAGAGCGTCACGATAGACAGCTGTAACTTTGAGGTAGTTAAAGACTTTGTCTACCTAGGAACCGCTATTAATTCAAAAAACGACACCAGCACTGAAACCAAACGAAGAACAACTCTCGCCAATCGCTGCTTCTGGGGTAAGAAAGCAATTGATAAACAAAGCTCTTTCTCGAACAACCAAAATAACCCTCTATAAGACCTGCTATATGGTGCAGAAGCGGACGAAGGTACTCTTGGTCGCTTTGAGAGAAAAATTCTTCTGGTGATTTTCGGTCCCGTCTGCATAGACCGTGAGTGGAGGAGGAGATATAACGACCAACTGTATGAGCTGTTCTGGAGGTTATGGAGGTAACTGGAGGCAGCTGGCTAAAGATCGAGCTGGCTAGAGACGCTTGTTGGTTGAGGGCCACGTCCACCCCGGACTGTAGCGCCACCTTAAGTAAGTAAGTAATATGATTGCGATTTTCTAATCACGGTAGTTCTAAAATGCGATTCTTAGGAATTAAACTTTAAATATTGTTGTGTGATTCTGCTCGACTCTCTGATGTACAGGTAGGTACCTGAATCACAAGGATGAATTTCGAACGTGTACCACCATTATCGCATACAGAATGAGACCGGGACCCTGAACGTTGGTAATATAATGGTCACGGATAACAGAGTGATACCACATTAAGAAATACCGAGGGCTCTCAGGAATTGCATTCTTAGATTATGTATACAACACACCATTTCATTTGCACTGTAAACGTTAAGCATGAAATCGGTTGTGTGAATCAAAATTGGAATGGGTTGTGACAAATGCCAACTAAGGCGCATGTATGATTTTCAACCATGCAATACCAACTAACGTGTGATTGGAATTGTGAAAACGTACCAACTTAGTATGAATTCAGAATGCAATTATTATTGCGAAAAAGAAGCAACTCAATCGCAGTTTAAGTCCCAATCGAAGTTTAAATCACAGTCGATCGAAGACTGCGATCGCGATTTTTCAATCACTGTGAAAAATCGCAGTTAGTGATATTTGGTCTTCCTGCTTAGCGGGCGTGAACAGGAGAGAGTGATAGGGAATCAAAAAATTCTAACTACAGTCTATGAAGTAGTCTTCCCACCTAGCTTTGAAGAAGTCGGCAGAGCCATTAAAAGGCTAAAGAACAACAAAACCGCAGGCTGTGATGGCATAAAATCGAAGCTCTTTCAGGCCATTTGCCATGTTCTGGTCCACATCATCTTTAGAATTTGGGAAGACGAAAGCATGTCCGACGACTGGAATATCAGCTCCATATGCCCCATGCACAAAAAGGCGATCCTACCTCTTGCAACAACTGTAGAGGTATATCCCTGCTCAACGTCGCCTACAAGATGCTGTCCAGCGTATTGTGTGAACGTCTAAAACCGTTTGCACCGCACTAATCGGCATGTACGAGTGCGTCTTCCAGCCCAACAGATTTACCATAGACCAAATCTTCGCACTAAGACAAATCCTTTAGAAGGCTAGCGAGTTTCAGATCGAAACGCACCACCTCTTCATCGATCTGAAAGCCGCATACGACAGCATTCGTCGCAAGGAGTTATTCGATGTGATAGCCGAATTTGGAATACCGGAAAAAACTGATTCGGTTGTAGAGCACTCCGCTAACACACACGCGATGCAGCGTGCAGTTCGGCTCAAGAACATCCGAGCCGTTTGAAACCTGCACCGGATTTCGCAAGGAGATGCACTGTCGTGTGATTTCTTCAATTTGGTACTGGAGAAGATAGTGCGGCGGGCAGCTGTAAACACGGATGGCATTTACGGCAATTTGAAAGCTGATCTTAAGGTCCTCAAATTAAAACTGGCTGGTCTTAAGTTCAAGGAGTTTTATCCTCATTGACCTGAAGACCAGCTAGTTTTAATTTGCCGTAAAGGCTTCCACTTCTGCACGTTAAGAATGCGCGACGATGTCGATGTCGTCTGCATAACCCAACAGTATATGCTGTCAACCATAAACAATCCGTCACACAGCACCTAGGCAAGCTACAATTTCGAGGTAGTAAAGGAGTTTGTCTACCTCAGGGCAAACGTAAACTCTACAAACGATATCACTGCGAAGATTCGACGTAGAACCGCCTTTGGCAACCGACGTTACTTCGGTTTGCCAAAACAAGTGGGGTCAAAACTCCTGACTCGAAGGACTAGGATGTGGATGTAGTCTAGTCGACTGCACTGGCTCGGCCACATCGAGCGCATGGACCTTGCATGGGTCGCCAGTCTGATAAGTAAGTAAGTATGATATTTGCTCAAATCCAATGCGTTGCTGCTATCAACTGTATCTCGCTGTTGAGTGGGTTCTTGCTATTTCTAAGGCTTAAAGATAATTGCTATCGGTCTGATCTTGCTTGTCATTCTAGCTGAGCTTCACCTATCCGGTCATGTCCTACTTATCGCCGCATTCCGTCTGGGACCCTAAAAACGAAGTCAAATGAACCTACCACTTGGATAAAATTAACCCTATACTAGAAATGAAACAATCAATTTGTTAAGCCTGCGACGAGATTTATTGTGTAATCCATAATCAATAATCTGTACTTCCTAGGACAGAAGAAGTGGGTCGCCGTAGCGCTATGAGTCAGTGACTGGGGGGCCCAAGTTCGATCCCCGAATTTACCAACTTTTATAATTCACGGCTCCAATTCTTGCGAGTCACAAATTATAACTCAACAGCAATGGCGGCTGATGCTATTCAAATATTTGATAACGCAATAGAATGGGCTGATGTTAATACCACGGAGTATCGCGTAAAAGCTGTGCACAAAATACTTCAAAACAAAAATAAAATACTAGTATTAAGGATTTTGTTAACTAAATAAGAGAATTGAAATTTTAAAATATGCATTGCGATCTAAAATCAAATATTCAACAAAGGTTTGAAAACGCTTTGCCTGTCACGTAAGCTACCAGTGGAACATTTTTGTTAACTGTCCTTTTCCTTTTTTGTTTGATCGATAGTTTTCGGTCTTCTGATAAAAGTACGTTTTTCCATCAGTTGCCCCTGGGTAAAAGTTTATTGTTTCACATAGTTAAAAAAAAGAAGACATTAACACACGACTTACGATTAATAGTTAGTCAATCGACTCCTACGCAGGGGGTGCCAGGCTCGAATCCCCAATTTATCTACTCTCATAATTCAGATCTCTTCTTCGAGTCACTGACAATGCTTAAAGAGTATTTCTGTCTAGAACAAGGCTACTCAACTTCGCCGTTCGGAGTCGGCATAAAACTGTAGGTTTTCCACCATGAACCATAACACGAACAACACGAGAGGTTTCTGAGAAGCTAGGTCCACCTTGGACTGTCGCGCCACCTATTTTATTATTATTATAATGATCAATTTCAAGCGATATCTACACCATGTAATATTGGTTAAAGTTTTTTTTGTATTGTGGCAGTCAACGTGTTAAGATGTCAAAAGGTAAAAGACTGTCTAAAAACAAAAAAAAACAGATCACAGACTCTTTTCGCTAAGCCACATATGTACGTCTTCGGGTCGTCAAGGTATAGTGGATTACATATTACATTACATATTAAGAATAATCATGAGGTACTTTACCGATAGGTTGCTCCTTTACGACTCCGACGACGGGACGAAATTGTATAAACGACGTATTACGACTCCCAGTCCCCAGGGTCGTATCCATCGTAGGTTTTGCGGACGATATTGCTGTTGTAGTCGTGGCGAAACGGCTTAAAGAAATCGAGTTGTATAGCAACGAAGCAATAGCACTGATAAAGAACTGGCTACGCGATATGAGTTTAGACCTGGCGGATCACAAAACGGAGTCCGTTCTCATTACGAGTAGAAAAGTGCTAGAGACCATGACGATAAAAGTCGGAGAGCACACCATTATTTCCAGTCCATTTATAAAATACCTGGGAGTGATGATTGATGCTCGGCTAAATTTCAAGCATCACCTCGCATACGCTTGCGAGAAATCGTCAAAAGCGATAGGCGCTCTTTCAAGACTCATGTCGAATATCGGCGGCCCGAAGCAAATCAAACGATAAATGCTTGCGAGAGTTGTGGCTTCCATACAGCTGTATGGGGCACAAATATGGTCTGACGTTGCGAACAATAAGACACGCATGAAGGAAATCAAATCCGTCTACAGACTCTGTGCACTGCGAGTTAGCAGTGCATTTCGAACGGTATCCCACGACGCGGTATTGGTACTATCCTCTATGGTACCAATCGATATCCTAGCTTTAGAAGCTAGATGACTCTATGACAATCGCGTGCAAGGCGGGCCAAGCACAAAACATGCGAAGAAATTTTGTAAGAAGCCGCAATCTTGAAGCGTGGCAACAACTATGGAACGAGTCCGAAAAAGGGAGATGGACGTACCGACTAATCCCACGGATTGAAAGTTGGGTACGGCGAACTGAACTATTATCTTACACAGTTCTTGACTGGTCATGGTGGTTTTTGGGAATATTTATTCAGGCGAAACCGTGACTCGAGTCCGGCCTGTCCTCACTGTGAATGTGCTCGATATGCAAACGAACGAGCTGTATTGCGGGACACATTTGGTGAACCGCCAAAAAAACATTGTCCAACATATGTTGAGTTCTGAAGACCTTTGGTCTGCTGTGAACGACACAGTAGTACGAATAATGTGCGATCTAAGAAACTTAGAACGGCAGCGGAAAGCGAACTCGCTAAACGACACGCGACGAAGCAAAAAGCCCGAATCCGTCCCTCGCGAAGTAATACCTAGCGGTAGTTCCGCGAGGGAATTAGCGGAAATTTTCCACGGGAGGTGGTTTTAGTCAGTAAGAATCTGACACTACCAATGGACGTCGGACCATAGGTGCCTATGCAAGGTTTTCACCTACCCACGAGAAGAATAAAAATGGTGTAGTGGATTGATGCTTCGACTCCTACGCAGAGGGTGCCAGATTGGATACACGAAATAAACATCTTAGCACGAGCTGACGAATGATATCATTTACATTAGGTACAACACGATTGTTTTGTTTTCCACGCAATAAAATACGATTTTTTAATACATTTATAAAATGTTATAAACTCTTTGCGCTACAGTGGTAGAACCGCATTTCTAGGTTGTATAAGCATGATGCACTGGGAAAGATTTTCGCTGTTATCACCACAGTAATTACCAACGTATTAATGTACAGTGGACTCTCCCTTAGTTTCGACTTAGGGAGAGTTCGACTTAGGGAGAGTCCACTGTATATACCAAAACTCATTGTTTATTTAGTTACATATGTAATAACTTTTGTTAAACATGAAGAAACCCACACTTGGGTTAAAAAAAAAATCCTTTAAATGAATCCCTTGCATGGGGTTGTCGCATTTAAGGACACTCTGGACAAGGTGAACAATTGAAAACCAAGGGAGTTCACGTTTACGGGAGAGTTCACGTTTGCGAAGGTCAAACTTTAATAAAATAATATGAGGACGATGGCTATACAAAAGTAGCCAAAAATTCAGATGTCCTGAAATGCGCTCCAACGCATCCGATTCTGTTAATACACACACGAACACATCACCAAAGGTGTTTTTAAGTCCTATATAGGTCTAATAGGTTATGGCATGAAATAAAAATAATAACATAATATGGGCGGAACTTCAACCCGTAGAGGACCAGGGCCTAGGTTTTATAGCAACCACTCGTGTTGTGCGTCCTATTTTGTGCCCCCCATATTCTCTCACGAGTGAAATGGACCTGCAGTTTAATGGCGACTCCGGCCTAGTTTGAGAAGCTTTATCTAGACTTTTAGTCTTTGATCGTTGTCAGTGACTCCATAGGGGTAGGGCCGTTAAAAATGGAGAATCGAACCGGCGGGGTTCAGCTGCGTAGGACTCGATGCACTAACCCACTACGCCACGGCGACCCACTATGGCATAAAAAGTAACATTAAATATTGAACACGTGGTCGCCGTGGCGTAGTGGGTAAGTGCGTCGACTCCTACGCAGGGGGTGCAAGGTTCGATACCCGAATTTTTTCGAGTCACTGACCAATGCTCAAAGAGTATTCCTGTCTAGAAAAAGCTTCTCAAACTTGGCCGTTCGGAGTCGGCATTAAACTATAGGTCCCTTCCACGGGTGAAAAAACAATAGCACGCACAACACACGTGGTTGCTGAGAAGCTAGGCCCAGGTCCACCTCGGACTGTCGCGCCACCCATATTATTATTATTATTATTAAATATTGAACACGGGAGTTGCATATATGTCAACGCCCGAAACTGTTCCCATGCCAATTCCAGCAACGGAAGATAAAATTGACCTCTTTATCCGGTCAATAACAAAATAGCTGAGCACTCATTAATTGTATTCATAAGAAATTCACCTGTGCAATGAATTGTGAAATCGCTGACACTATGTCTGCGATTGTAAAGCATGAAACAAATAGATGATATGAAATAGATAATTGGTGTGCAGTAGTATTCAGAATATCTTGGAATGTGTTTCGCGTTTCTTTTACTAAGCTCAATAAACAGATTACTAAAATAAAATAAAACTTTTTGTGTTTTTTTTTTATTATTCCGTGTCGACGAGAGTATAAAATTCAGGCATTACCGATACGAAATATAATGGACTGGAATGGAAAATCAGTCAATTCTTCGTCTCCATGTATTGTACCAAGAATAAGGAATTTCAAGCTAAAATACAGCTTGCTGCTTGCGGTTTACTGTTAACCTGAAGCTAATGTACACGTTTTAGAGATGTCAAGCAAAAAAAATTATCTGTTCACGTTATACGGTGTTCACGTTATCGAGAGTCTACTGTAATTGGTTAAGATTCAAACCGCGCAAGCATGAACTTGATCAGTTGGGAATTGTTTGTGTTATCTCGAGTCTACTGTATATTTAAACGAAATACTGGCTTACCTGTATCCCGCATGAAATATAATAAACGTCTATCTTCGTGTTTTTCTTTTGTTAAATATCTCAGCTCTCTTTTTTCGTTTGAATTTGTTGAGAATACACTCATTTTTTGTTCCGTTCGCTTCGGTTTGTCAAGAATTTATAGTAAAAAATGCAGATTTTTAGGATTTCACACAGGCTAATTTAAATTTTTAACACACTGTTTTGGTACATTTAGCTGCCGTCCGCGATCACTATGCTCCGTAGACTAATCTTTATCCTCTCTCCTTCACTAGCACATCCTCTCGACTTTTAGTCGTTCTCCCATTTCTCTCACTGACCACGTTCTTACCAGTAGAGAGATATTGTCGCCTTCGGATTAGTGGTAGAGAGAGGAGCATAGATCCACTGCCTGACCCCCCTCAACTCAAGCCCTTCGCATGATTACTGTCTCTCTCTCTCTCTCGCAGCACTAGATTTGGAAAACAATTGACCATACATCGGATGATGTTATGGATCTGTCTTATGTGGGCTTGAGCTGAACAGTTACCGAGTGGTCGCATACAGCAGGTTCCGATTTATTGGGACACTTCCGGCTAAATTTGCGTGTCTCATTCAATCATCTTTTTTTTTCTTATAATGCATATGTGTTTGCTGAAGAATGAAATTACTATTTCTATAAAAAGAAACACTAGACGTAAAAATTTATATATAAAAATAATACTCAGATTGGATTGTTGACTTCAAAATAGAGTGCAACTTATTGTACACTGGTATTCCGAGTACATTAATTGGAGGGGGTGGTCGATCTTGTGGTAACTTAGTTTCGTTGTTACTGGTAAGACGTACATTTTCTGACTTATTTTCTTACCTCCGGCGAGGAACCGGCCTTTTGTTTTTTGCCCGGTCGCCTTTCTGTCATCCAGTTGGTTTCACGAGCGAGTTCTTTCTCATCCGTATAATACACATCTTTTTTTTGATCCGTCAGAGCTGGGCTTTTTTTCTTGACTTCTAATTTTTTCTGCCCTTAATTGACTAAGTTAATTTCTTAGTTCTTTACAGAGGTTTTCCATATCAGCGAGTCTAGTCCTTAATTCCGCATTTTCCTTTTCGAGACTTTCGAACCTTGCTAGAGCCTGTTCTTCGTGTGTAGACGAATGTAAATTCGTTGAGGTTTTAATTACTTGCGTTTTAGGCGCAGTAGTTTTCACTGGCATTGATACGCGCGTGTTTTTAGTGTTAGATCCTGATGGTGGTGATCTATTTACCCTTGAACTTTTTTTGAAAGGGTCCAAATGCAATAATTGGCTCTCCCCAGAATCCGTAGAGCCTGACTCTGAAGAGTGTGGATTTTCCAGTGTGACTGGCATTCCACCTGGGGTACTAATTCCGTTGTTTTTGTTCATTTCATCATTATTATTTTTTTTGTTTGTCCTAGAACAAAATGTGGCTTTTAGTCGCCTCTTTTAGTCCCCCCCTCTACTCAATTGCCTCTTGAGCCCAATGAAACAGTGATTGGCAAGAGTAATTCTGCGTTTAATCTCGGTACTGGTGTTGTTCGTACTGTTTACTTGCGAGCCGAGGTAGACGAAGTCCTCCACTACCTCGAAGCTATAGCTGCCTATGGTGACGTTTTGGCCAAGTCGTCGATGTTGTCTGTCCTTTCTTGATGACAGCATATACTTCGTTTTGCCCTCGTTCACCGCTAAACCCATTTTGGCCGCCTCTGCTTCAACCAGCAAACGCTTCATTGACGGCTCGCTGTGTTCGACCAATCACGTCAATGTCATCCACGTATGCTAGCAGTTGTACGGACTTCTGCAAGATCGTGCCTCTAGTGTTGGCGTGTGAGTCTTGCACGATCTTTTCCAGGATGATGTTAAAGAAATCACATGACAGCGCGTCGCCTTGTCTAAATCCTTTTTTGACATTGAAGGTCTCGGTGAGTTCGTTACCGACCTTGATGGTGCAGCGAGAGTTCTCCAACGTCATCCTGCACAACCTAACGAGTTTGGCAGGAATGTCAAAACTAGAGATGGCATTTTATAGCTCGTCCCTATGCACGCTGTCATATGCGGCCTTGAAATCGACGAATAGGTGGTGGGTGTCGATCTGCATTTCTTGGGTTTCTACCAGGATCTGCCGTAGTGTGAAAATTTGGTCGATGGTGGACTTCCCCGGCCTGAAATCGCACTGATAAGGACATATCAGGTTGTTGACGAATGGTTTCAGGCGCTCACACAAAACGGCAGAGAGGATCTTATAGGCGATGTTAAGGAGACTTATCCCTCTATAGTTGGTGCAGCCAAAGGGGTCTCCTTTCTTGTGGATCGGGCAAACGATACTGAGATTCCACTCGTCGGGCATGCTTTCCTCCGACCATATCTTACAGATGAGTTGGTGCACAAAATTAAGTACACAAATGCATATATATCTTACTAATTTTTACTAACAGGTATGAACATTTGTAATAGTGTGGATATAACATACCAATGGTAAAGGATTTTCAATTACATTTGAAGTATGTAAATACATGTGTATATTTAAGAAAAAGCCAAATGGATCATCACTTCATCAAGTTAGATTGTCGGCATTGAATTGTCCACCCGTTTTTTAAATATATTTTCGTGGGAATTGCAATGACGAAATTGATCAGACGCGCACCGTCCTCGAGAAATAATTGCTAATAAATTCTATTTATTTTCATCACCATAACGGATTGCTGACTGTTTAAGACGGCATTGGACAGAATGCCGTCGGACGATCATAGAATTGTCATAAGAGCTGACAAAATGCCTGCTGGACTCATAAACATGAACGTAATCTTACCAGGCATCGCGTCAGGAAATTCGAATGTCTACGCGTACGAAGTCGCGGGTACAGCTAGTATACTTACATATATACTATTTGAAAGTCAGAAATCTCTTCTTTAACATATAATTTAGAAAAATTAATCATGTGAATAGTTTTTGAATGATTTGCTTGCAAGCTCGAATTTTTGATAAAAAAAAAATGTACAGAAAAAGTTTAAACCAATATTTCTCAAAATTGTGAAATGTCTTGAATATGCTTTTTCAGACAATGCTTATATCAATTCTGAATCGAACACAAGGAATCGCATTACTTTACGTCTTCTCATTTTTGAGAAAATTTAAATTTACGTAAACTATAAGATGTTATTTTCTTCTTATTAGTGGTGATCTCACTTAAGGGATTAATGTTGATGATAGGTTCATCTATGTAATTAAAGTACAGCAAACAAATTTAGCGTTACCTAGAATGTACCACCCAATTGCATTGCGTTCCGCGTCAAAGTCAGCTTGTGAGTAAGTCAGGAGTTAGTTAAGAGGTGTCAATTAAATGTTCAATTAACATAAAGAAAAGGTAGTTTCGTCAATGAAGTCTTCGCCCGTACTGTCGTTAGTGTCAGCTGTGGTTAAGTTCGTCGTTGATGGTAAAGAGACGATGTTGTTTCCATCACCGATAGAAGCTCAGTATTTGGTTTAGGCCATACTATTTGCCGTCCACCCGATCCCGAGACATTAAATTTGGATTCATCTGTAAGAATTACAGTTTTCCAAAATTCAAAATCCTTGGATTGGTGCTCTTTTGCAAAGTTAAGATTATAATTTCGCACCTAGTGTACGAATATGAATTTGATTGACCGTATTTAATTAATTAGCTGAAGGAAATTTTATATACAGAAAAAAGTACCCTCATTAATATTCGGTTTTTTAACTTGCAATTCTCTTTACACCCTACGCTCAGATTTGTATGTCTGTTTGATATTATCATTCCTACAACATTATTTGGTAATAGCCTGTTTAAAATCGTCCACAAGTTCAAAAAGAAATAGGATGGGCCGCAAAGGAAAGAACACTTCGCTGAAAAAACGCGAGTTGGTGTTAAGCCACCATTTAAAAGGTGAAACTTACAATAAAATTGCGGAAAATTTGAAAATGAAGCCTAATACTGTCGGTGACATCATAAGACGCTTCAGGAACGAAGGCCGCATCGAATTCCAAAAAAGCCAAAAAGGGCAGCCCAAGAAATTAACACAGCGCGAAGAACGCATAATAATAAAAAAATTAAAGATAACACCCATCTTAGTAAACCTAAAATAGTAAGACAGCTGTTGGTTGAATGCGGAAAGCGTGTTTCTGAGTCTACGGTTCAGAATTATCAGGGTTCAACGGTCGAGTAGCTAGGAAAAAGCTCTTTATCAACTTGCGCAACCGTAATATTCGCCAAAAATTTGCTAAAGATGACAAAGAAAAAGATCCAGTATGGTGGGAAGATGTAATTTTCGCAGTTGAGAGCAAGTTAAACCTTTTCGGGTCTGATGGAAGGGTTATGATGTGGCGCAAGAAGAATGAAGAGCTAAAAAGTAATCATTTGAAGGCAACGGTGATGCATGGGGAGTTCATGTTATGGTGTTGGGGTGCATATCGGCTAAAGGCGTGGGCAATTTGGTCTTTATAGATGGGATCATGAATAAGGAGCATTATTTGAGGATTCTGAGAGAAAATTTGAAAGAATGCGCTGAAAAATGGGAATTTCCAGGTCTTTGAAATTTCATCAGGATAATGATCCTAAACATAAAGCCCATATTGTCCGCGAATGGCTGCTATACAACAGTCCTAAAGTTATAGCAACACCTGCTCAATCACCTGACCTCAACCCCATCGAAAATTTGTGGGCCGAATTGGATCGACGAGTGCCCGAGAACTCTATTTCTTCCGTAAACGCTCTGAAGGTTAGGTTGCAGGAAGTATGGACTAAAATAAGTCCGAAATATATAAACAAAAATTATAGCAAACATGCCAAGGCGATTATCCCAAGTTTTGGAGAAGAAAGGATACGCTACAAAATATTAATAATTTTCTTTTTTTGTGATTATTTTAATTTTTATCATGTAAATTAAATAAAATAGTTAAAAAACCGAATATTAATGAAGATACTTTTTTCATAGTTCTTGTGGTAATGGCAAGAGTTTTTTACTCAAATAATTGCTAATCTCGAAGAAAATTACGGAACTTACCGAGCAGGAAAAGATTGGGTTAAAAACCATTTGGTTTCAACCTGTAACTGCAATTTTTAACACATTCGAGTAAAACACCGAATATTAATGACACCCACTGTAGGTATAATTTTTGGCCAGTAAATAAATACAAATTGGTTTTTAAAAGCTGCCTTCATTCATTTAGGGTATTTAAAATATCCTTTAATGCGTCAAGATTTTTTTCTAGCATTTAAGCTCTTCGATGCTGACATTCAACGAATTGCTTCCATCGAGCTTCCTTTTTTTTCATTTTCGGTTTTCGTTTGATTAATTCTGTCCCTATAATAGGCCGATCTGGACATTTTTTGATTCCTGTCGGACATAGCACGTGAGGTCGATGGTGTCTGACATGGGAGATGGTGGCGCTGTTGCAGTTGGTGGCACTGTTGCAACTGTCGGCGGACATTGTGGTGATGGTGTTGGCGCAGAGGGGGAATCCTATAAATGAAAAATATTGTTATATAATAATATGTGCCTCCACAATTCCCCAAATCAGACTTGCCGACTGGGCAGGCTTAGTATTCGAAAAAGCTCGTTTTCTAACGAGCAGCTTTTCAGCTCGAATGCCGCTTGGGCCGCTTTCACACAGAAAAATTGTGTCGGCGATTTTTCCATCTTGTTGGCAAGGGAGGTGAGACGTGCTAGGGGTAGCCCGCGTCTGGTGCGTTCGGGGTTTGCTTTTGGATTTTCAGTTCTCGTTTATCTCTCTTCGTTTTTTCTTCTAGTTGCTTTATTCTTATGTTCTCAATGTTGGGCATTGGAAACATGCTGTACACGTGTGAGAAGGTGATGACGCATGTATGAGAAGGGGTAGGAAACAGAAAAAGTTCAGCATTGAGATCTCAATTGCAGAGACTGAAAGATTTCCTATGTGAAAGTGACTTGTGATCACAAAAGGGAATTTGAAAGCATCGCCGACGAATTTTAGCGAGTGTGAAAGCAGCCTTAGCAACCGGGCCAGGCTTGGGAGCTTGGATAGGCGTATGATAGCTCGCTTGGATTCCAGCTTGGTATTGGTTTTTCTGAGGACGCTCGATCTCTTCCTCTTGGACTAGCATTTGGTAAGGACGTGTTTCGTCCAGCTTAAGTGAGAATTATAAAGTGTTGGGGTAATAAGCAATTAATAAGTGAAGACGACAATAGCAGTTATATAATAAAAAATAATAATAAAATTTAACAATATTTAAAACATATTGTTTTAATTTATCCGATAAGGTTCGCCTGAACCTTAACGTTGCTATATATAAATAGGAATATAATAACAGGAAACTTGTTGATTATTATATCTACGAGTACTTACTGTCATTCCCATGAAAGCCGTGTTTCCAAAAATTACACATGGCCCGGCACCTGTCCTTCTGCTGTTGTCCTTTGCAACCTTATATGCTCTAATGAGCGTTTGGTTCTTTTTACCAAATGAGGTCGTGGTGTTAGAATCCTAAAATTAAAACTAGTTTAATACAATCTATAAATAATTATATAAATAATAAACCTTACCGCATATCCAGCAGAAATCAAATCTTCCAACACGTTATCGTAAGCCTTTTTTTTGACATTGCTGGAAGTCTTCGCTTCTAGAGGCATAAAAGTCTAGAAACGCTTCAGTTTCCTCCTTTGTCCAGTTTCTTTGTTGATCTAATATACAAATCTACATTACTCTCAGTGTTGGGAGTCAACAAAGACTTCAAAATTTCCAGACATCAACAATTTAAACGCGAAGGGAATTGACTGCGGTTTGCGACGTCGAGAAATTCAATTGTATGATAAGCGTCAAAGAAAAGGGATAGAATCAGGGTTAAAGGAGATCATGCACTATATCTCTCTCTCTCTCTCTCTCCCTCTGATCTACATTACATAATGTAATAGAAACAGCTGTTTGAAGGGGGTTGAAGGAGTTTACTTTGAACTAAGATTCATTCGCTTATCTAATTCGAAGGAGAAAGGAAGTTCCATTTAATAAAGGCAATAAATTATAACGTATTAAGGAAGTGTTGAGTTTTTAATTTTATCACCGCACATTTGTCCAAGTCACTTCACCATATAAGTGGATTGGTACATCTTATTTCGGTCAACTTCAGTCCGAAACACTCAGTTTGAATATAACGAGCTTTCAATTCTTTAATACTCACTTTTTGGTTTGATCCGCCATCACAAATTACACGACTATATTTTGAATTTTCAGCAAACAATTGAATTTACACGGCAACACTTTCCAATATTTCACCCTTTAAAAACAAAATTGCGTTCGAACAAGACTTCGAATTCGAATTTTTATTGGCACTCACTTCTTACTGCCGATACAAGCTGTGTTTTTTTGCAAGCGTATATACGCTTAAATTTCAATTTGCATGTAAAATACACTAACAACAAATACACAACAACTATATCCGCTTAAGTTACTCATCATATCTATCGCCGCTTATGAAATAAGCCAATGGTTCCAATCATTATTTTCATGCATTGTTTAGGTTGCTGTATGTGGCTTACGATATTAGTCCCTGATCGCTTTTGTTCACGGTGTGGTTGGTGTATTAGATAATTTTTAAAAGTTTTTGCATCCATAAGTATGCAACTTTTGGTATACCCAGAGTGTCTCTGCTATACATTTCGTTTAGATCTCGTAATCGATTCTTTTGATTTGGTGAAAATTGTTTTTATTTTATAATTATTTTTTTTTGATTTTAAAGTGATGGTCACGCTGCACAATCGCAAACCGAAGATTATGCCCATTAACTATCAACTATTATCTTACACAATTCCACCCCCTGACTGTCACAATTGTCATAAATATCGTCGGTGCTGCCAAGATTTTATGATGAATTATTAAGCACCGAAGATCGTTTTTTGTGCACTTATAATTTACGCGTATATACGCTTGTAAAAAAATCCAAAACAAAAACCTACTTCACTATTTATAGATTTTTGAAAAAAAAACACGGCTAATATCTCCACCATTGCTGCAGAGCCTTAAATTAATGCATAATTTACTCCATTACTCTCTCAAGGGCAAAGTAGTTGCCGTCTTTTGGGAAAACGTTCAATATTTTGTCTCGTAAGCCATATACACGTGCGATACGCCGACCAAAGTTATTCAGGTCAGACCGTCGAAGGGAGACAAAGTTATTCATTCTCAGTGCAGACTGCCCCCTTCTCAAACGACGAAATCTCGGTTGTCAATACTTCAGTAACCCATCACACGTTGCAATGCTCGGAAAAAAGTTCATGTCACGAATACTTTCCGGCCCGCCTGCCACCACGCAGAACCACTCGGCAACGGCATCGCAGCCAAAACACAGTCCAACCGCATTGTAAACACGAAACCAAACCATTGATCATGATGCTGCTGATGACAATGTACGACTGGGTGTCGCTCGTGCAGATGCATTTCAATAGGAAGCCGCAATCGAAAAGGGAAAAATTCATCCCCAGGCGAGGAAAGAGAGAGAAACATGATTTTAGAGACAACAGGACGCATCCAACCCCAGCCGGGACTTGAGTGGAATAAATGCATTTGGATTTCATGCAACGTCGACGACGTTGTTCAAGGATGCCACGCCACGAAGGGACACTGAACGGGCGGGAGAGGACGAAAAAAAGTTCGAAAATGAAAGCAAACAGTGCACAGGCACACAGTCGGGCAAAAAGGATCTTCTGCTGAACATCCACATGTTCGCTGTGTGTGCTAACAAGTTTCCGGTATTTTCAGCTGGAATGCAAAAACATCCCCCCTCCCATAATCTCGTTCTTTGGCATTCTAATTGGCGTGGATGCTGAATTAATCTCTAAGTCGTCCCGCACAAATGCGGGTACGGGATTATCAAGTGCTTAATGATATCTCTTGCCTTGTGGGCTGCACTAAGCATCGGCAAAAAGGCAACGCGTCGAGGTAATTAGAAGCTGCCTCTTTGCCGAGGGGATGGGGAAGAGTATGAGGCGTTTCGCACTTGTTAGAGGATGAGGGAAGGATGCCGATGCGAGATTTGATTCTTTTTTTCGCCTGAAATAGCAGGACAATCCTCATGACGGCGACAACGTTGTGAAAACTAAAAACACTCCCACACACAATGCATGTATGCACCATGTGACAACTGTGTTTAAAATGTTACACCCCTTCATCCCGTCCACCATCCTCTCTTCACTGCTGCATGCGGTTGTCGCTGGTTGTTCCTTGTTAAATAAATCTTTCCTTATGCGGTTTATCCTTTATTCGCATTCCTTTTCTATGCACATCCACACGGATGTGCCTCATGCATAGCCTCATGTGATATGAAGTCTTCTGGGGATTAAGCGTGACATTATTTGAGGCGAGTGGGGATGCTGCTTTATTGTGTTGGGAATGTCTTAAACTGCACAAATCTGGGTCATTTATTCATACGTGTCAGTATGTGTGTGTGTGGGCGAGCGACTAGCCTTGGATTTGTGATTTGAAAGTTTCATGAAGGAACGATGGTTACGAGGCGACTCATCAGTGGAAGGTCGCTGAGATAGTCGCTGAAACATCCAGATGGCTTACACGAGGGACATCTGTCAGTAGATTGATGTGGGGGAGGCTTTGAGCAAAGCTGCGCTTAATCTAAGGCCACACCGTTTTTTGCCTGTTACACATTTTTTGTTTCAATGAGGCTTATGGATTGGATTGGAGATGAAACTGTGCGGTATGTTGGGGCATCAGTTAGGTGAAGGAACACAAGAAAATAAAAGTTTGATGGAGTGATTGAAAAACATCTGTCCTATATCTCAAATTATGAACGGTTAAGTTGGAAACTGACAAACAAGGTTCGTGTACACAGTAACACAAAAAACCCAGTCAGACAACCTACGCCTGCAAGAGTTTGCCCCTAGCCTGTGTCAACAACATCGAGTGAAGACGCAATACCCATACCCTGTCGGGTCGTTGGGGGCTGCTAACAAAGAGGGTCCGCACTATGGGTCATCTCTTCTTATGGATGCAGGCGGAAGGACTGGAGAACTGTCTTGCCAACGGCGGTATCCAAAACTCCGGTCAGTAGTAGCTACTCGGTGCATTTCCTTTTAGAGCTACTCCGACATATTTGGAGCTCAGGTATAAAAGGCCAAGGCCTTGGAATAGAGTTGCGGAAGGGCCCCGGACCCTTAGGGCCAACAGCGGCGCTCACCTCGTCTACCGATGCATCTGGATCCTACGCCCGAGAGTTAAAGAAAGGTAGCTGTCCTCCCAGTCGGGAGTTGTGCAAGATGTCAACTCCTTCATCAAGTAAAAAGAAAACTTGGTCGTTGACAATCATGTAGGATTGAAGCTTTCGGACGTCAAGTCGTGGCATCCTTTCTCGACTCAGCTGTTCTCTTTATGCCCGAGTTCTTACCTTGAAAAACTGGTCAGGAATGGGGATAAAGAATTTGGCACGTGGAAAGTAGAGGTCGCGTGGGTAAACCACGCACGACAGTCCTCCAGGCAACTCGATCCTCCTCTATCGACTCTAACTCATCAAGTTTTGTACCCAAACGTAACCAGGCGAGTTTATGGACTTGATCCAACCACCTCATCTTGGGTCTGCCAAGTGATCGCCTTCCTGATGGAATCGCATTCAAGGCCCGCTTCGGAAGTCGTGATGGTGGGGACATTCCATTGAAGCATAGCTCTTTCCGTTCGAAAAAACAACTGCTCAACTTTGAGTTCCACGCGCACTGCCGTGTTTCTCACCCCGAAGAGTAATTCCCACAATAGGGTGAAGCAATCTCATCTCAGCAGATTGTATTCGCGATCTTATTCTTTCGGTCATTACCCAAATTTAATGACCATAGGTGAGAGTTGGAACAAACACTGAGTTGAAAACCACCAACTTGTCCTTTGTCTAGTGTTCACCCTCTGCTGCGTCTGATGTTGTTGTATGTGTTGTCGTCACCGAAGTTGGCCAAGATTTGCAAATGGTATATTTGACAGATGTTGAGCATACGTGTTGGTTGATTTCTGTGTTGTTGAACTTCTCTTGTACTTCCTGATTCCAGCACAAGCTATTGTAGTCTGCTGTGCACTTTTTGTAGCGGTTACAATTGAGACGCTCTTCCCGCACGCTAATATTCCATATCTTAGATGTGATTCCACCAAGCCCATGTCGCACTGTCTGCGTACTCTTGGTGTACAGAGTTTGCTTAAGGGCTAAATGGGGCTATATGGTGGTTCCACTTAAAGTTGTAGTCAATCGTCAGTCCTAGATACTTATACGTTGACACATATTCAATATTTCCGGTGCAGTCATCATCATATTCTCTTATTCCATCACATCCATGTCGGTCCAAAGAATCTGCGCTGTATCTTAAGTTTCGTTCTGGGAATATGCGGCGGACGACTGTGCATTGGGGTCGCCGTGGCATAGTGGGTAAGTGCGTCGACTCCTAGGCAGAGGGTGCCATGTTCAATACCCGAATTTACCACCTATCATAATTCACGGCTCTACCTCTTTCGAGTCACTGACAATGCTCAAAGAGTATCCATGTCTAGAAAAAGCTTCTCAACTTCGCCGTTCAGAGTCGGCATTAAACTGTAGGTCCCTTCCTCGCGTGAAAGAACAGTAGCACGCACAACACAAGTGGTTGCTGAGAAGCTAGGCCCAGGTTCCCTTCGGACTGTCGCGCCACCCATATTATTATTATTATAATGTGCATTATCTTTTTCTTAAGTGCTTTGATAATTAATCCATGGTCGTGACACCAAGCTGCGATTCTATTCAAATCTAATTGCATAAGTTTCGCCACTTCATCCACGCTCCTTCCTATTTCTAACTACGCTCGCTGTGT
The DNA here is from genome assembly GCA_964034865.1 of Eristalis intricaria. Taxonomy (NCBI): domain Eukaryota; kingdom Metazoa; phylum Arthropoda; class Insecta; order Diptera; family Syrphidae; genus Eristalis; species Eristalis intricaria. The sequence goes on along the minus strand of OZ035874.1, from coordinate 8,216,516 downwards.
GGTCCGCATACGCATACCCCGTACAGTAGATCATTGACAGTAGATCATTGACGAACAGAAGCGGGGCTAGTTTTGAGCCTTGCGGAACACCATATTCGAGTTTTTCTTCATTGCTTGTGTAATCACCAATTTTAACCTGTAATGATATGTTACTAGATAACTTGCAAACCATGTTAAAATGTGACCCCGGACACCAATCTTTTCTAGCTGCCTCCAGATTTGTTTATGGTATAAAGTGTCGAAGGCTTTCTTAAAATCAATGAACAGAACCACTGAGCTATGGTTTAAATCCAAAATTGAGTACATTTTGTTTACAAAATCTCCAAGTTGTCTATTTATATTTTTTCTACAAGACAAGTACCCGTGCCTTAATTTTTGAGTCGCTAACTGGCCTTCTTCTGGCCCACAAACTAAGACCGGAAACATGGAGCCACATTCAAGTCTTACGTCTGGCCGACCCAACATTCCACACGCCGGCAAAAGTCGAGTTCCTGTTGGGCGCTGAGGTTTTGCGGAAATTATTCTCCCAGAAGTTTCTCCCGACGAAGAACACGATGCTGGGACGGCTTTTGATTGGCAAGGTCTATCAACCGAAGTAATCTACTCAAAACTTTCACCAAGTAGTAGATGTCGACCGGAAGCTGCAAAGTTTTTTGGAAATCGAAGAAGTACCTCAAATTACGCAACGCGCAGACGAAGACGTGGAATGCGAGAATTTCTTCCAGGCAACAACGAAGAAGTTACAAGATGGACGATAGGAAGTGTCGTTACCATTCAAGGGAGGGAACAGGCCTGCGCTTGGATCCTCGAAGCAAGGCGCCTTGCGTAGGCTTGTTCAACTAGAACGACGGTTCAAGTGAACACCACACTCCGGAACGAGTACACAAGATGCATCAATGAGTACCTAGAGCTCGGACAGGTGGAAGAAGTTGACGTCAACACGGACAAAGTTCTTAGGACACAGCAGCATTTCAGAAGAACCACTGAGCTATGGTTTTGTCCAAACTTGAGTACATTTTTTTTGCAAAATCTCCAAGTAATCTATTTATATTTTTTGCTTTGCGAAATCCAAATTGATTCTTGTTGAGAATGTTGTGTTTTTCTATGAAAGTGTATAACCTTCTAGCCAACACTTCTTCTAAAACTTTATCGTCCACTGATAGTATTGAGGTCGGTCTGTAGTTCAGGATTTCACATTTCTTGCCGCTTTTGTGAATCGGTCGAACTGTCGATTTTTTAAGCATGTTTCGTACAGAGGCTTGATCTAAGCTCATGTTGATCAGTTTTGTTATTATTGGAGATAGGGTTTGAGCGCTGTTTTTCAGGACTTTTGGTCTTATTCCATCTACTCCCGCCGATTTGTCACTCTTCAGCGAACTTAGGAGGTTGCCTACCTCTTCAACTGATACATCTTCTACGTAAATTGAATGTTGTACACTGCTTATGTTGCACTGGAGTGTTTGGTAGTTACATTCATGAACAATTGTTCGTACCTCTGACGTTAAGGCGAATTTATTGGTCAGGTCTTGGATGTTACTTTCATTCGAGAAATTCTTTTTTAAAACATCATCCAGATTGCATTTCTTTTTACCCAGTATGGAATTTACGACCTTCCAAGTCTCCCATGGGTCATTCTTACAAAGCTCAAACTTTTGTCATCAGTCGTGAAGAAGACTCCGAGATACTTAAGCTTCTCCACTTGCTTCAATGAGACTCCACTTAGATGTAGAGTGCATTGAACAGGCCTTCTGGAAACGGATTAACACAGCACGGCAGCCGAAGAACTCGTGGAGGCCCTAGACTTCATCTAGACAGACGTCACCGCAAGCCACGAAGTGCAGTGGAATAGTTTGGACAAAAAGGGGCTGAGAAACTGCTTCATCTACATAACACGGTGATTGCAACAGAGAGAGGTGTTGCAAAAGGTCTTAGACTTGCCTCATAACAATCCACATCATGGCTTAATTCGGGAACAGCAGCCTGATTTGCACCCACGTCCCAACAGAGAATAAAAATGGTATAAAAAACAAAGCAAGGCTAACTTCTATGACACACGATCAATGACATCTTTGCTAGAGTCATCAGTAAGCAAAGCTTGAATAACATCACATCGGATAACGGACTCAGGCTGGTGGACTTTATCGCGGGACGTAATCTGTTTGTAGCTAGCACGCAGTTCCCACACCTCAACATCCATAAAGGGACCTGGCGGTTCCCTGATCAATCAACCGTCAACCAGATTGATCATTTTGCGATCGACGTCAGGCACTCCCCCAGCATACTTGATGACCGAACGTTCCAAGGAGCCAACAACATCGACTAGAACCATTTGCTCGAATAGCCAGATAGGGCATTAGGGCTTGGCGTCGGAAAGCTACAATCGCAACGGACTAGGATCTTTGCAGATCGTGTCTCCCAGAATCTCTCTTCAACGCCGTCTACGCAAACAACCAAGAAAATTAGAAGCGTTACCAAGAAGCCAGCATAGAATCTGCCACTGATGTGGTGAGACTTACGACACCACCAAGGATAAGCCTATGGTCCGTTGACAATGAGTGCAGGCACGAAGCTGGAAGCCTACAAAGGAACGCATTTCACCTTAGATCGTGTTGGTCCATTGTCCATTCTGATGCCCACAGTCAGACTTCTACCACTGATTGCCCACTCCAGTGACAGTGATGTTGATGTGATCTCAACGGCAAATGGTGACTGGACCGATTGAAGCGTATTGACTTTGCTTTCGCCGGTATTCGAACCGGCTACCCTGCTACTGCTAGGTACTTACCAAGGGCAAGAACTTAACCAACTGCATCCAGTCGTCTATACACAAGACTTACATTGAATACAACTCATGCATCTGTGCTGGAACTTTTGGTCGTTGTTCAGAAAATAGCCTTCAAAATGATAGCAGACACATCCATCACTGAAACAACATCTTTTTTCCAAGCGATGATCAGCTGAACCGCCCGGTTGTATTCCGTCTTTTAGCCAATACAGCCGGACTACAAGTGCATCTAGGAATGCCCATCAGTTTAGACTCGAGTCCAGTCATGGACGAACGGCTATATACAGAGATTCTTTCTTCAGCCGCACCAAACGGACGTCGAATGCGTTCGACACTCCATCTTTCCCTCGAATGATGATGTTCAGAGATTTAAAATCAATGTGCAGCGGTACCTTCTTTCTAACTCCTTTTCTCCTTCCTATTTGTTCAACGCTCGTACTGTGTTTAATATCATAAGGGTAGTCAAAGCCCGTTGAGAAAAAATTATAGGCAGATGTTGATCCCAAATAAAATAAAAACTTAAGACGCATCACAGGTGAGACACTGTTAACGATGTAATGTTTGCTAAAGACGTGATTCAATGTGAATTATAAAACGCCCTACCTTTGGATTCATTTGAGTACGTTTTTCCAACACGAAGAGTACTCTGCCTTACCAAAAGGGAGGTAACTCTAGCTACTACTGAGCGTTAAGATTCAAGCCGTTGTCATCCCGTTCGACAAAGAACTTTTAATGAAGCTCAAGTCTGAGTTCGCATGCGATCCACAAATTCACGACCAAAAAATCCCCGATGATGTGTGTTAGGCTAATGCAGATAGTCCTCCATTCGGAGTCATCAATACCTCGACATCAGCTCCAGTCTTGTATTTCTCGTGAAATTTTACCAGACCCTCAAAGCTAAGGAAGTTCTTCCCACGCGGATTTTCCCACATCACACAAAGCACATACCGGCCCTGGAAAAAATGCTGTCAAAATTGCGTGGCGTAGGGCATCGCATCGTCATTCACTCCCATTCACCTGCTTACACTTCCTTTATCGTGTCAGATAAAACCTACATGAACCTCCGGCAGTTTCCCAAGGAAATTCAGATAAACACTACCACACCATCGCCCCCTAACCACCCTAAAACCACACACTCGCACCCCGTGCCCAAGAGAAATGCCAGCGCCTTGTGCCCCCGCAGTGCAAATACGATTCCAGCAGACAGACTGACTCCAGCCCCGAAGCCCACAGATTCACATCCTTTTGCAGGGGAACTGCTCTTCGTTGCTTCATGGCTCGCATGGCGTCGCGTGTGTGAGTGGCCCCCACCATAATTTATAGCACGCATGCCCACCCACGCGACCGACCACACTATGCCACTGCCATTCCGATTCCATCGGCGGCGGCCAGACACAACAGCGCGCACGCCGAGAGCTTTGCATAAGCTCCGTACAAAAAAAATAAAACATGATTCCAACCGGCACATGGAACTCCACGAAACTTTGCAACAATTTGCCGAACTTCTCGGGTGGTTTTTACTTGTGTTTCTTTTTTGTTTCTTTCTTCAACGAAGCTGGCGGACACACGCAACGCCGCTGAAGTGAAACAAAACAAACTCTCGCCGTGCGGAGAGAGCCACAGGCGCACATGTACATCGGAGGCGTGAGCTGGTGTGTGGGAGTTCCCCAACCCACGAGTGCAGTTGTGTTGTATTTGGCTGGGCGCATGGCAGATAGCGAGCGCGAGACGCCTGCCGTCGCAAAGTTGATTGGTGTGTGTGTGGCAAAGAGATTGGGGGCGACTCTCTTTTAAAAAAAAAGAGAGCGTTTCATTTTTGAGGAAGAGAGTGAAGATACACGGGGAAAAATGTCTGAGGGACAGATGCAAGGCAAGGCACACTAGTGATTTTATTGTACACAGTTTTTGAAATTCAAAAATTCCACGTGCTCGTTGTTTGCTTACAGAAGGCATTCAATTTTAGAATTGGGTAGCTGACCTGATGAAGGCCCATAATGGCGATAGTCTTCTTGCATGGCGGTGCAGTCAGGGATGGACTTGGGCCTAAACCACAACCTTGAGTCTGATCAAATTGCAGATCCAATTACCTTAGTGTAGGTAATTGGACCGCGTTTCATAACAATTCCCGAGGAGTACTTGAACCGCGGGCTGAATTAATTTTTGGAATTACAGATGATTCTGACACGACACTTTGAGGATTGAATTCTAATAGAATTGGTAATGCGATATGGCAGGTATTAGTTGGACAAGAAGTTCAATGGTAGCACTAAGTGCAGGACGACGCACGTAAGGACTGGTGGTCACAATAAAATCGCAGAACAAGGCAGTGCGTGAAATGAAAACTCAATTGTGTATTAGTCTTTCATAGCTAGGTAAAGGAAAACGGCGAACACCGCACCGAAGGTTCGGCATCCCTGTTGGAAAAAAATTCTGCTAGGGACCGTGGCCCAAAACTTGAACGGGAGTGCTTGGCTGTAAAGTTTCGAACTTCCGCGAAAGAACACTGAATTTCGATCAAATGTGAAATCTATTCTGTGATGTCAGAATGAGAAGTAGTTTCATCAAATGCTATAAAAATTGTTATAACTTTTTTATTTGATTGCATAAGTTTAATATTTATATCATTTGTTTTATTCATTTCTTCTTAAGTAATTTATTATAGGGGGAGGGGAATATATAAGTTCAGATTTAAATAAGAAGTAAACTCCAAGCGACAAGCGAGAGCACTTTCTATTCCAACCCCAAATTGTGACAAAGCTGCCTGGTAAGAACTTCTATAGAGAGTCTAAGACCCGTGTTTAAAGAGTGGAAACTCTAAGAATCGTCTAGTCGTGATCAAGTCAGATGGCCATCAAAGCCCTGAAAGTGGTATCAAGCTGGAGCTCGTCTCTCAAGGATATGGAGTCGTATAGCACTCGTATGTGTTCAGTAGTCGGTACATACCAGACCAGTGATGAGACTCGAGTTTTACTTGATGAGATGAGTTGAGTTGTACGAAGTTTGAATTTAAGTGAAGCTTAATTAAACTCAAAAGATGCAAGGACCACAGAGGCATGTGGCTATTCAAATACTACCCCCAAAATTATTGAACTCACATCGGTAACAACATCTTTTCCATCTGCAACAACTTTAATAATGGATTATCTCCAGCTTCCACATATACACGGATAAGAAGATTCACTGATGATGTGGCATCAGAGAAAGAGTATGTTACCAGCATATACCAGTCACTTCGGTGCCTTCTGCAAGGCACATGTGATCTCTTGGTATAATCAATTCGGCTGATATAACATTGTTTTAAGTCAACAGTTCCTCTTCACCTAAGATTCTACAAGTAAGAGGTTAATATTTACATTTTTTTTGCACTTTTCACTTGCAGCCAAGTAAACTGAGTCGCATTCCTTCTCGAGTAGAATTCGATTATTATTTGTAAATGACAAGAGTGACTAGAGTGAAATAAAATGACGCGAATTTTCAGCTCAATTAAATATCGGAAGGTGTTTGGAAGGCAATACGTGCTTGGGATCTTGAATATGAACTACAGGACACTGCCTAATAGAAGTAATGCAAGACTTGTGTAGAATTTGCACCTTCTCAGAGGTTCCTCAGACTCATCGATAGTCTACAACCCTTGAGAAACTAAAAAGCTCAAACCTCTAACGTGTTTTCTGTTAGAAGTGGGCTATCTCTTTCTCTGTTGATAAGAGTGTCAGTCTCATGAGCGAAATTACGGCTATTATAAATTTGTTGAGTTTTTGATAAAGAGTACTAGATATTTAGTAAACGCCTAAGAAGCCACTGTCGTGCTTGTAAAGAGTCACACACAGTCTTGTGCAACTAGGAACATCAGCGTGGGTTACTTCGTAAGTTCAGTACGACTGCATGCCTACTTCCTGTCTGCAAATCGAATACTCAATCGTTATGGCAGCGAGCATTTCATTGCAATTTTCCTTTCTTTTTCTCGCCTCTACAATATGTATCAGTATTTCCCTCTAAAGCAAATTCGCCTATATTTCGGTCGCTACTGTATATCAGCTGCTCAATTTTACGCCGACTTGATTTCTGTTGATGAGTTTGACGAAGTCCATGAGTATGTCTAACTTGGAGCACACCTGAGCTCCACAAACGATTCTTCATTCAAGTGGCTTCGAAAGGTCTTCATCATCATAGCTGCTACATCATTTTGACAAAACAAAGGACCATGATCTAGAGCAAGATTAAACAAAGTGCCTTCCGCTCAAACCTCTTATTTTCCCAGTCCCTCCATATGGAGTAGACAGCTGGACCATAAAAAAAAAGGAGAGCTGATTCTTGGTGTCTTTTAAAGAAAAGTCTAGCCGGAAGATAAGAAGAAGAAGCCGTACCAAGATGTCGATGCATTGAATGCACTGGCTTGGCCACATCGAGCTCGTACTCCCATGCTTCAGCTGTGAGGGTGTTTTAAATCCGACCCTCATGGTTCAGGAAGAAGACGAAGACCGAGCCTACGGTATAAATACCAAGTTATTGGGGACACCTAGCTGATGGGTCTTGAATACTGGAGGTACTGTGTCCAGGACCGTCAACTATCCAAGCCTTCTGGTTCAAGAATGAGAGGAAGACCGAACCCGCGGTGTAAAGACCAAGTTAAAGGAGACGCATGGAAGCTTGGTTTCGATGACTGGATGTAGTGCGTCTAGGACCGTCATCTATCCGAGCCTTCTGGTTAAAGTATGAGAGGAAGACCGAACCATCGGTATCAGGAGCTTTCGCGGACGCAATCTTGGTTGGTTCGCTGCTTGTTTGTGGTACGCTGCTTCGAGAGAGCTGCCTTCCATCCTTGTAGAGTCATGGACACGCTGCTGCCAGTCATCAAGACCCAGCTTTCTTTGTGTCCAAGTGCTTACGCTAGTAAGTAAGTACATTTTTGATATTATCGCAGCTGATCGTTGGTCTGTATTAGTCCGATTTGATATAATGAAGAATATTTACCTAAACTCAACTAATCTTCGTCCATTTCTGATAGAAATGCAGATCACTGTTAATCTATCATTCTTGTCAGAAGTCACACAATTGTGCGCTGAGGTGAGACTTGGCTCAGCATCGAAACGAAGTGGCGGTACGATTGAGGTCTTATGGGACACCATTGTTTTTTCCAGGAAAAATAAACAATTCTCTCCTTATTAGCAAGATCAAATCTGGTTACGCGTGTGTACTTTTTCTCCGTGAACACTTTTTCTTCCGAGCAGTAAATAGAGTGAACGAAGTCAAAAAAATGCGAATAAAATAATATGGATGGCGTTACAGACCGTAAAGGTCCACGGCCTAGCTTATCAGCAACCACTCGTTTTGGGCATGCTATTGTTCACTCACGAGTGGAAGCAGTATAGATGGGAAAGCGAACATTTTTATTTACCAGCCGGACATCGAACCCCTGCAGCCTTGTTAAGTTGCGGAGGGGTCGACGCACATACACTCAACGCCATGGCCACCCACCCAATTGGGAATTCTTCTTCTTCTTCTGGTGGCGCTACAGTCCGGCGTGGACCTGGGCCTCAATCAGTATGCCTCTCCAGCCGGCTCGATCTTTAGCCAGCTGTCTCCAAATGCGCACACCAAGTTGATTGAGGTCCTTTTTCACCTGGGTGCGCCATTGGAGACTCTTCGGGCTGGAGCAGTGTTGTCCATGCGCTCTACATTTCCCAGCCATCTTAGGCGTTGAATCCGTAGACGCCTGACTAGGCTCATGTCGCTGTGCAGCCCGTACAGTTCGTGGTTGAATCTACTTCTCCAGAAACCATCAACGCAGATAGGACCAAATATTGAACGCAGAACTTTTCCCTCGAAAAGACCAAGTGCTTCTTCATCCGCTTTTGGGATTGTCCATGCAGTACAGGGATGATAAAGGTGTTATATAATGTTAGCTTGGTCCTTCGAGAGAGAGACTCAATTGCCTCTTGAGCCCAAAGAAACAGCGATTGGCAAGAGTAATTCTGCGTTTAATCTCGGTACTGGTGTTTATCGTACTGTTTACTTGCGAGGCTAGGTAGGCGAAGTCCTTCACTACCTCGATGTTACAGCTGCCTATGGTGACGTTCTGTCGTCGATGTTGTGCGGCCTTTCTTGATGACAGCATATACTTCGTTTTGCCCTCGTACACCGCTGAACCCATTTTGGCCCCCTCCTTTTCAATACCAGCAAACGCTTCACTGACGGCTCGCTGTGGTCGACCAATCATGTAAATGTCATCCTTCTGTGACATTCAAGGCCTCGGTTAGTTCGTTACCGACCTTGATGGAGCAGCGAGAATTATCCCAATTGGACTACTTGTGGATGACCAATCCTTATATTGTTTCTTTTCCTTCTAATCCACCTCAACTGTTATCCGCTCGTCAATTGCAAAGTATTCCTTATCTTTTTCAAGTGATACTACGATCCCTGATAGAAGTAGTTCGTCCATTTGCCTCAGGTTTTGGTTCCAAAATTTTGTCTCATAAGCTTAGTACCCGGGAACTTATGCTTCGCTGGCCGAAGCTCCGGAAAAGGTTTTTTTTTTAATTATCTGCCTACGAGCTTGTACTCCCTTCATACACATTTGTACAGTCGAAAAAAGTACCACTATGCAATCACTTCAATCGTCAAATGTAGGTCCGATATGACTGCCTTGTGGCAATATGATGTTAGCACTATACAAACTCTGACAACTTGAAAAGTGCTTCATGTCTCACAACCTGCCCCGATTCTCTTTCGGCCACAACAGGAAACATAAACAGAGATACTCCCTCTCTCTTACATTCAAGACCTTCCCACTCTCACTCGGACAGAAAACACGGCAAGAGCAGCGTCCAACAAACTGCATGTTGCATTTTCAGTATCTCCCCCGAACTCAACAAAAAAAAAAGTGAGAGAAATGCCCCAACAAAGCAACCCAGCGGCATTCAAAACATCCCGCCAAACACATCCAACAGAAGAGAATCCACTCCGCCGAGCTGCAAGCAAATCCCCACATACACAAGTACGGCCCAAAAACCCGACCGAACGCCAGCCAGTACGCGCTCTTTGCACTTGCGTGCACGTTCTTCAGCCAACAAAAAAAGATCTCTTCCTCATCGCACACGGCCACGTTCGTACGCAGCAGCACCAGCAGCGGCGGCGGCACACCATCATCAGCAGGGCAGCGGTAATTATGTGTGTGAAAGAACGGTAAATTGCCATGTTTACCGTTTTGTTTCCCTTCTGTTTCGCATTGCAAATGGTTCACGAACAGGAAGGCACAAGAGACAATCACAAAAAAATAAAAGCTCGGAGAGCGTTGAGAGTGAAAATTGTCATGACCTCCCTTTCACACTGACGTGCATTCTCGCTCTCCTTCTCTGTCATTTGTGAGCATGACAACTGTACATGTACTGTTTGTTTGCTCGAAAAGGGGGTGTCAGCAGGCGGTGCTGGCCATCTCCTTGCGTGAGTGTATTTGTATACGTGCATATCTGTACGTGAGCCAAAAGATAATTAAATACTCCTCTCCAAGATACAATTGAAGATTGAAACTACAATTACAAAAAAAGCAAAGCTAAGCAAAAAAAAAAAACGACGAACGGAAAATTATTCTCTTTGCAACAAGCAGCAGTCGTTTGGTGCCGTCACGAGTTGAGTACTCGCTCTCTGCACTTTCAGCATTCACCGTCAGTACAAATTGTACTTTCAAGCGGCGCGGTAGTGCTCGGTTTCTTTGAGTTAAAAAGGAGAAGAAAAAAAAAAACAAATAAATAGTTTGACACACATTCAACGGATACAAGTTTTCTGTGACAGTGTACAACATTCAAGATCTTGTTGGCAAATATCACCTGCAACCAACCTGATATTTAGCGGTATATTTCTCAAACGGTTTCCGTTTCGTTTTGATTTCTGTGCTAAGATTTGGGATTATTATTATTTTTTTTTTTTGTGTAAATTTGTTCGAGATTTTTTTTTTCCTTTGTGTGAAATTCAAATTCGACCAGGAAGAGGTTGTTGCAATGAAGGAAAGAAAACTCCTTTCGGAAAAAATTATGAAGTAGAAATTCAAATAACACAAATTTCACTCTTCCGAGAGAGAGAGAGAGAGAGTTTTTGTTCTCTTCCGATTTGTCCCAGTTCCAATTTGTACATTTGCTCTCACTCTCTCGCCGCAAGTATTTTCCCCCACAAATCGAATGAAAAAAAAAAAACAGAATCACATCCAAGTGAGCTTTGGAAACACCACGAAAAAAACGTACAAATTCACAATTTTCCGAACTTGAAAGGGAAAATACACTCGCGTTTGTCTCATCATTGTGTATAGAGTGTGGTTCACAGCTAGTGCGGTACAACGAACAAGATACTTCATCATTTTCCATTCATTCATTCGTTTCGTCAGTTCTGAGAAAGAGAGCAGTCGTGAGCCTAGAAAAGAAGCGAAAAAAAAGAAACATCTAACATTTCTTTTTTTGTTTTCAAAGAAAAAAAAAATCTTTTCCAATCATCCACACATTTTGTTGTTCTTCTTTCCTCCCTGCCTTCCTCCTCCTTGCCGGAAGGGGAGCAGCGACACGACACGGGTTTGATAATTTTTAAAGTCCTTTTTATTTGTGCTGAAAATTTCCATCTCAGATTGAATTGAATTGAATTTCCCCCACGTCGTCGTAACTCGTTGAATATCCTCGGTCGGTGTTTGTACTTTCCATCGTTACCGTCGCTATTCATCGAGGAAACGAAATCCCAAAAAAAAAAAAAATGATTTAATTTCCAAGAAATTTCGCAAAACAGAAAGCAAAAACGAAACGCGAAATTCGGTGTAACTTTCGCGTTAAGGACGAAGGAAAACGATTTTCCCCCAAAAAAAAGCCTCCCTCTCCCTTCGCGTGTGTGTGCTTTATTTTGTGCGAAAAAACGAACTATCATCATCTGAAGAAGAGGAAGCATAAATAGTTTATCCTTCGGTCTTTAAAAACGGTCGCATTTTCTGTTTTGTTATTTTATTGGCTACCAGCGAACGACAACATTTCACGTCGAAAACGTAACGCAATCGTGTTCATCGTCGCATCCGTTGAAGGAGTGAAGAAAAATAAATAAATTTTCCTTGTTTTCATTTGCGATGTTGTGATATTTCACATTTCTCTGCGCTGTGTCGTCTGATATTCGTCGATTTTTTTCGATGAATATTTCCATAATTTTTTCCTTCTTCCGTTTGTTCGTTCGTCCTTGTGAATGTGTGCTTGGAATAACAATTTAAGAAAAAAGAAATATATATCCAAAGAAAATTCTTAATCATTTTTTCTCTTTCTCTCCCTCTCTCGCTTTCTCTCTCACTCTCTGCACCCTTCACACATATCAGCTGATTGTTTTCCGGCATTTGTTTGATCGGGCTCCTATCGCGCGTGAACTCTGTTGAAGCCTCGAGAATTCATAAAAAATAAATGAAAAAGGAAAACGAAACCATAATCAAAATAAAATAAATAGAAAAAGTATACAAATTTGGCAACGGTGTGTCGTCACAACAAAAAAAAAAAAAAAGAAGAAAATATCAGAAGAAAAAAATTAAATTAATCGTGTGTGTTCTCTTGTAGTGTTTGGTGTTTTGATTTGTTTCTGATCCTGCGAATTCATCATTCTCAGCCCAAGGAGTGGGATGTGTGTGCTTTAAGAAGATAAAAGTGAAAAAAAGAAAAAAAAAATAAATCCGAAGATTATAACAACCCTTGCGACAGACGCGTATCCACTCGTCTCCTTCCACCCACCCCCAAGCAAAACTACACATCTAAACACCCTTTACACGCACATACACACACACAAATACTCACCGAGGCTCACTCACACAAGCAGACACACACTCGCTCAGACATCCTAGTGTTTGTGTGTTTTATCGTTTGACAAACGCCGTCGTTGTCGTGTTTAATTTCTTGTGTTGTTGTTTGGTTTTGGAGAATTGTCAATCTCGTTGTCAACTTTCGTCCTGTGTTCTCAGACGAATTTCGGTTTTCGGCATTTTGCGCATACAAGAAACAGCTTCAAAACGGCGACCATAATGGCATACAACGGGGCTACCAATGGTAGCGGTGTTGGCGTTGGTGTGGGGGTCGGCAGTGCCGGCGGCGGTGGTGGCGGTGGCAGTGATGGCCCGCAAAATAAAAAGATTCGCACCGGTGGCCAACAACCTGGTGATCAACTTGATTCACATCAGCTCAATAGGGTGAGTACACATATTAACCAGTAATTCCTCAAATTCACCTCTTTTTCTAAACACCCCTCCATCTCCCAACTCTCCCCCATCAAAATCTCCCTCTCTCTCAGTCTCTTTCAAGCAAACATGCTTTCGTGTTATTTTATCGATATACCCGTCGTAGTATCTAACGAATGTTTGAAATCTGAAGTTCATCCCTTTCGAATAGAACTTCGAAGTTGAATTTACTATCATTGCTGTTGTATGAGTGCATGTGTGTGTGTGTGCATGTGTGCGTTGTGAGGGTGGAAAAATCGATTTTTACCCAAAAAAAAAAAAAAAATACAACAATTTGGTGTGTGGCGCTATCCAAAGCAGCAGCAGCAGTAGCAATATTGCTGTAGCTTTACCATCGTCAGCAGCCAAAATCCATCGAATGTGTGTAACAACCCCTTTCAATAAGGGTTGGTGCTTCTGGTGTGCTTAGCGGCGCGCTTAAGAGCGAAATTAAGGGTGAATGTGAATCTTCGAGTGGTGTGGGGGCCCGTGCGATTTCTGTCAATTGAACGAGACAGTGTTGCGTTTGCCCGCCAGTCGATAGTAGTGAAAATGTTTCCATGACAACGAGGAGAGTTGTTTTCCTCTGAACAGGAAATTGATTCTTTTCAGGCCATTCTGTGGTGTTTCTCCGATTTTCTTTTTTTTATTTCTTCCTTATTGCTGATTGATTATTTATGATTTTCTTATTCAAATTATGACGAAAGGGCGCTTGTCCCATTTATTGGAGGCGTGGTGGTACAGTTTGTCTTTTGATGACTTTTGAGACTGCCCCGCAGCATGATATTTCTTTCAAGGAAGATTGATTTCTTGCTCTTATTCACCACATTGATTGATATATCTTACGTTTCTTAAACAAAAGTCAATAAAGGTGTCAAAATGCCTTTCCTAACAATGGCGCCTTAGAGCCGTTACAAGAAACCCGCTTGCGTCTCGTCACCGCTTAGGCCTCCATCATTTCTGACAGAATTCAAATTGAAATGAAATATTACAGAGATGCCCGACTTCTACCTCTCTTGCCCCTTTAGATTTTTGACAACTGTTTTTTATAACGTGTTCATAAAACAAATTGACCAATCAGATGACGGCATTTACGTTATTTCGTGAATAACCGTCAAAAATTCATGAATATCCGTCAAAAAGGCACCCCAATTCGTCGATGGGCTAGACTATCTCATTTCTGTTTTAAACTATGCCTATTGAAAAAATTTGTGCCAGAATAGGTCATAAAAAACGATTTTAAGTTGGATAACCTGTCAAATTCATCCACACTGTCTATTTCAGAAATCGAGTACTAAAGAGATAGACGACTATAAAGCTGTTTGTCCCCTTGTCTACTGACGTTTTTGAGCGCATTTTCTAGGGTTAGGTTGTCTCCGTAAACGCAGTCATGTGCCTGCCTTTTTGTCAGCAAATCGAAAAAATCATTTTTCTGCACGCAGTCGACAGGCACGGTGCAGTCATTTTGTGTACTTTTTTGTTCATAATCGTCATAAAAGAATTATTTTGAGTTTTCTTGTGAAGGAAATATTGAGCAAAGGCGAAAAAGTTTGAGAATAACTGATGGACTCAAAGAAAGGAAAACAATTGTTGGAATTGGGTAAATTATATGTGGTCTTAAATGTTTTGTGCCGCAAATTGTAAACGCTATTGTTACAATAGAGAAATATCCATCATACATCATATTTCAGAGCCACTTCAAAAAAACACATTTTTCCGGAAATCAAATCTGCTTGCTTTCCTGCAGCTATTTTATTTTGGTTGCGCAATCTGCCCGACGTCTAATTTGTTACTACAGACCTATTGTTGACGTTTACGAACGTTTTGAACGTTTTGAATTTGAGTTCTCGAACACAACTAACGCAGATCTTTGTTAGTCTGACGTTTACGAAGACGCCCTTATTTCGAATTTTTGACAGTTATTCACGAAATGGCAGATTGGACCGTTTCCTCCTTAACACAAAAAACTAGGTCGAAAAATGATATCGGGCAAGAGTTTGTAACGTCACCTTTTTCTATAACTTGGTTTCTAATCGAGGTACTTGTGTCATGAATTCCAAAATCAATCCTTATTGTTCCACGGATTATCTGCCAATTGGAGATCTCTTATAATATTGTCAAAATATGCAAATCATGGAATAACTTCACTTACTAGAGATATGGTCATTCGCCAAGAAAACGTGTCTTATGTCAACTGACATCTTTTATGTGAACATTTGGTTTTGCTTGTAAATTTTTGCATCTCGTCTCTTATCGGCGAATTTGTGTCGTCAATCAATTCAATTTATTATATATACGTTTGTCAAACTATGACATATGTCAATCTCGAGTTAGACAAAGGTAAACTTGCCATCAGAAATGAAGTATTACAGAGATGGCCGATTCTACCTTTCTTCCCTCTTAAAATTGTTGACAATTGATTTTTACAACGTTCTCTTCAACTAAATTGTCCAATCATAGGACAGCATTCGCGTAATTTCGTGAATAACCGTCAAAAATGCATGAATATCTGTTAAAAAGGCACTCAAATTCGTCGATGAGCTAGGGGCTAGAGCTGGGGGTCGGTCATCTCTGTAGCACTTCATTTCTGCTTGGCATCAAGCCTGTAATTTAACCTGTTTGAAAACTGACACAATAAACTTCTAGTCTAACAAAACGTGAGACTTTTGCATACACACATTTTCGACGCAGACCGTAGACATTGCTTAGTTTCAAAAAATGACTTTGCACTCGAGAGAGATACGATTTCCGGCGGCGAGTATGCTCGTTAGACGTTTTAATAAAACATTTCATTTAATCCAAAAAACTGTGCAATGTGGTTTGTGATCCCGGCTTTGTTCTAGAACTATCTCTTCTGCTGAATTAAACACTTGTCAAATCAGCGCATAAACTGGCGCGATATGGTCACATGCTAAGGGAGGGGATCGTTCTTAGTACGTACAGGAAAGGGAACTCCACATTTCTTTCCGAAATGAAATTTCATTCACGCTAGATTAGTTAATGTATGGCTGGGAGACTCCAGCCAAGCAACTACATTCGGTCCACGAGTCCTACTCAGTTAGAGATAGCAATAAACGAATTAAGTTGGAAACAGCGTGGCTCCTCAA
This sequence comes from Eristalis intricaria, assembly GCA_964034865.1. Lineage (NCBI taxonomy): Eukaryota > Metazoa > Arthropoda > Insecta > Diptera > Syrphidae > Eristalis > Eristalis intricaria. Next base: position 8,200,411 of record OZ035874.1, on the reverse strand, counting down.
TATATCAAAGAAGTGTTTTTCGACAAGATCGGAAGCTATTTCTTATTTTGTCCATCCATTCACCATTGTATTAGCTGTCACTAGGGCCAGGCATGGTGACTAAATAAAGTAGATGCTGGAATGATTGTCCAGCTAGTGAAGGTGACAATATTTGGGACCAGCAACAACTAGCAAGATCCATGGGGTTCATTCTCCGTTTCACACAGGCGATAACAGAGTGAACAAATTATTTGAAATTAATGCAAAATGTGGGCAAGAGCAGCTGCAAGACTCACGGTATTTGCCTAGGTATTAATCGGAGGTCTGATTATCCTCAAATGATACATACTCTTTGGATAGCATATTGGTTTTCGCCGCCATACTAGCCAAAATAAGCTTGTATAATTGTCAAGAAGGCTAACCGGTGTCGAAATTTTGAACCCTTGAAACGACTCATTGCCACTGTCAGTTTTTGAGCCGTTGCAGGAGAAGTGAAGCTTACAGTTCAGAACCAGTCTCTAGCTGATGATATGGAAATGCGAATGTGAACTTCTGATAGAAGTGAAGACGGGGGAGCTAAATCTTGGTTCCAAAAACCAAGATTAAAAAACCTGCTTAAAAGCAGAGTTTCTGAAAGAAAGTGAAAATAGAATTTGATACATTCTAGGCTTCTGTAGTGGAATAAAGCATGTGCTTGAAATGTCTGAATGCGTCGCCCCAGTGGCGCAAGAACGTAACTACTTTTTATACGATCTTTGACTTGTTATGGCACCTTTTCTAAAATACAGCGTTCTATTTTGTGGTAAAGAGTTGTCCCTCTTGGAGTACTTGCCTATCAACATTTTTTACGTATGGAAAATGGTATTATTATTATAATTTATTACCTTACAAAATAAATTTGGTAAGCTAGAGTTTTTCGCACAAACTGCAGAGGTTTCGGTTTGAGGACAATGGTAAAGCAAAATCGTCTTTCCTGAAAATTGACAAACACTGACAGACGGGTTACCAGATTTTGATGAGAGGTCAGCGGTACAAGTCATAAAAATGTGGAAAAACAACGGGATTTTAAATTCATTACCCGAGACAAAAAATAAAATGATTTTTCAAAAATCCCAACGTTGCCTGTGAGCAATTTCGCGTGTTTGAGGCATCGATACTCTCAGTGAATCAGTCAATCAGATATCAGATATGCCTGTAAGAAGTGTGTTAAATACTAACCCATATGTTAATCAGTTAACAAAAATATTTTGAGAATCCTTCGGCAATGGCAACACGGTGTTGAACAGAACAGTAAACGGCTGGATGTCGCAGTTAGTTAAGTGCGTGCCCTAGGTTAGCGGGGTCCCCATTTCGAATCGCAGCGAAGTTAATAAGCTTTTAACTGATTTTCAAAGCCGCCGTTAGGATACAATTTACGGCACTGTCACTGGAGTGGTCAAACAGTAGTCTGACTGTGGGTATCACAATGGACGAATATGGTCAAGTGTGCTAGTGAATTCACTAGCAGCCTAATTATAACAGTGATTTCGTAAGTTATTTTAAAATATTTAAAGAGAATTTTTACACTGAGTTTTCCCGGGAAATAAGGTGTCCCGGCCGGACAGTTGAATTTATGTCTAAAAACTGGGATGTCCCAGGCAATCCGGGACGTCTGGCAAAGCTACTCCCCAACTGCCTGCCCCCAGTCTTCTAAGTTTCTGTGCATAAAAGCGATCTTCTGTCCGGGTAAGGCAAAAGCTTAAAGTCGAAGATTTTAAGGACCGAAGTCCAGCGGTCAATGTGGTCGATATGGCACATTCGTCCTAGGCTCTATCTACCTGTAGATATCTCTAGGTGCTCTCGTGCAAACTCTGCCCTTCTGTTTCAATGTCACAGTTGTGCCAAAGCGATCGACAATACATACTTTAGCCATCTTCTGAAGCAAAATTGTCGTTTGTTGATTTCTTTATGTCCCACAGGATGTTCTTTGCACAATGGTCAGCGCATACCTTCCAATTGGACGTCTTTCAAAAAGATTTGACCGACTCGGATAACCAATCATGTTGGCTTTACTGAGCAAGTGATCTATAAATTTGGAAGAACCATCAAGAAGCGCCTTCAGCAGGCAAGTCCTCTGAAACGAAAACAAAATTTCGACGTTTGCAACAAAAAGCTGGTTGCAGCTGAATATTTGAGAAGAGGAATGTGCTTTACGTGAAAAGTGCAAAGCATCATCATCTTCTGACCCGCATGATCCACTAAAAGTGTCACGGGGGTAAAACACGCCGTCTTCAGGCAACTCGATCCTCCGCCATCGACTCTAACTCATAAGGAGTTATGCCAGGCGAGTTTATGAACATGGTCCAACAACCTCATTCTGGGTCTGCTAAGTGGTCGTGTATCGGATGGAATCGCATTCAAGGCCCGCCTCGGAAGTCGTGATTGTGCAAAGCATCCAAGAATCAAATTTGAAAAATGTAAGAAAGCAACTGCGTTTACATCTGAATATTTGAATGTTCATCTGCAACCTAATTGTAAAGTTTAAGAGAAGTCGGTTGCATTTCTGAAGCCATCCTTTACGTGGATTTGTACCTTCACTTGTTAGGAATAGCAAATTGTAAACACTTGTCAACAATTTCTTTTACTTAGAGTTTATTGCCAAGATGAAATGCATACTGCCACATGAACCCTAGTTACTTAGACACTACTGAATTTTCTTAGCCTCTTTTGACTGTAAGTGCGATTACGCTTGGTCCCAGCCAGAGACGAAATAGTCTTAAAAAATGTCTGAATTTCTTTATTCACCATGATACTCAACAAGCATCAAAAGTTTCCAGTACCAAGCCACCCCACAGCCATGGTATCAGAAAGTACCAAACTACCTCCATCCATAGACACAGAGCGTCTCTTAAAAAAAACTCCCCCATCAGAGTGTGTGCTGTAGTAATGCCCCTCTTCACTAAGCACATTCTCTCTCTCTCTCTCTCTCGTTTTCGCCTTCTCTGTGTTTCCCATTCTTACCCCTCTTGCACGAAAAAAAGCCCTTCTGCACAGCCTAACAGAATCAAAAAAAAATATATAACTAATTCGTTATTTGTTGCATTTTAATTTCACACCCTTTCTGGAATCTTTCATCCTTAGTTGATGTCCTTATCCTCCGAAGGATCTTCTCTTCTAGTTGCTCTCCATCTTTCTCTCTCTCTCGAGCTTCTGTGTCCCCTTGAAGAGCTCCTTTCCACATGAATATTTTCCTGCTTATCGTCGTCCTTTGTCTCATCATCGTTGTTGTCTCGCCATTATCTCATCGCACGAGTGTGCCGATGAGAATTTAAACGTCGCTCATACGTCTCCGAAAAGCGAAAAATGGTCCTTCTCCAGCTCGCACACAATGCTCCCTCTGTCGTTCGTCTCCTAAAGAGCAATCGTTTAACTGTGTGGAGTGGATAAAAATGCACGAAGGAGCCATGCCCAGCTCTCCATCACATCTCAGAGGTCCTTGCTTTTCTCTCTCTTACACACACACACACCCAAAATCCCGCACCCACATGCATGATGCTCCCTGCTTGATGTGTGCACTAGGGTATTGCATGAGTATAAGAAAATTCCAGCTGCACTTCACATACTTTTCCACCCAAGTGGCATTGTGCTTGGTTACCTGTTTGGCTGGTGGCACCCTCAGCTGCTGTTGCAACAGTCTGCTGGGCAGGGTTCGTGTGGGTGGGGACTCCATCTCTCTCCGCCACTTCAGAGAAGACGACTACAGCGAGAATAACCCTTCTGCGAGGACAATAAGCACGCAACGTTCTCGCAGTTAAATTTGTTGCATCTGCATGTGGCAGGCGAGGTAATTTGCCGGGTTCAATGGTGAGCTTTCCATTGGAAAATTCCGAGCATGCCGGGGCGAACGTCAGCCACTCTCCATTTTGAATCGAACGCGGTTCTCCTCATTACTGCCATGCCACGGATATCACCCGATTGTTGCATTGATCGGCGCTAAGGGTGCTTGTGGGCGGTGGCGCTTTCTTCAACCTTCAGCTCGACGCCAACCCGAGTTCTCTGGCATGTCACTCATTTATTTGCATTTTGATTGATTTTCCACGGTTCCGTTCGATTTTTTGCCATTCCCTTCCCATCACAGCTCTAGTCTTCTCTTTGAAGAGGTGGTGGGAGGGGGGTGGCGTTGGTTTACTGCACTTGTCATAAATCAAACAAAACACAAAACTTTCAACAAATTACTTCAGTAGGGGCACATCTTCCGTCCTACCTCGTTCACAGGGTGAGTTCTGGAGACGAAAACAGGAATTGAAATGCGACAGAGAGGGATGGAGAGGAAATGACTCGCTCAGGTTCTTAGGGTGGATGGAGCGTTCGAATGTTTGGACATTTGGGAAGTTTATTATAAATCATTTTAGCGAGTCATTAACTGCGAAAATTTTCACCAGAAACTTATCCAGATGGATGAGTGGATGATTTTTAACGCTCTGTTGCGTACCGTAAGACGACGACGATATTGCAAGAGGAGGGCGGGTTCGCATAAAGCGGTGGTTGGAGTGGTGAAAAGAAACCCCTCACGGAATAGGAATGTGTGTCTAATTGAGTGTGGAAGAGTTATGAAAGGCAATCCGAGAGGCGTTGGCCTGAAAGCGAGAAGTATCGGACAGTGACGAATGCATGACAAATGAACAAAGCACAACAATTTTTTGATGACTATCCGGTCAAGACCAGGATTCCTGGAGTGAAGAGGAAATTACCAGAGATTAGTGAGGAAATCGGTTTTTGTGTACGATAACCATCATGCTGGGTTGGAAGTCGTGCGGGGTTTGATGGCTTGACTGATCGAGGCGGCCGTGGGAGGACTTTTATGGGTTGCCTGCTTTTTCGTTTATAGCAAATTTATTCTGATGGGTGGATTAGCTTCTTCTGCGGGGAATGTCTTGTATAGTGTCGGGCGAGAGGTGGCTGGATAAAGAGGTTTACTGTAGGGACTGCAAGAATTAGACAAATCGCTTGTATGAGCGCTATCTTTATGTTTATTCTTGTCAGTGCCATCCCTCGGTCGGGTAGCAACTCCCATCAGCCGGTGATTTCTTCCTGAACGACAATGAATACATTTCATTCGAAAAATGAGTTTCGTACTAAATAACAGACAACCTCAGGAGGCTTTGGATGCGGTTCACTTGCCAGAAATCAATGAAGACACGCTTCTCTGATCAATGCACAACACCGACAAACTCTGCATCCAAAACTAGTCATCACAGTTGACGCGCAGCCTCTAAAACCACCGAAAATCGCAAAGAAGAGTCCTTAATTTGACAGCCTCACCCACAAACCCATTTCGATTAAAAAATCAAAAAAAAAGATAAGTCCCCAGTCCGCCATGACCCAAATGCATTCCAATGAAAAATTGCTTGAAATCAATTTTATCGCGTTGCCATGAGAAGCAATTAATTTGCCGCGGGTTTTCTGTTTCCGAATCCATTACTCCTGCGTCCGATTAATCAGCAGTCCTCCCCCTCGGCAGTCACAACTCACTTTGTTGCGATTCATTGAATTTGGATGCAACGGTCGAAGCATCAAAAACAATTGGCAGTGCATCAAGGAAATTGGCACATGTGCAGTCCCAGATCAAAGACACAGTCGTCCGCACTCCTCCTCGAATGCTTTGTGCTCGACATTCGACGGGCGACTTGTCCCAAGCTTTGATCCTCGTCACAATGAAATCAATGATCGAAGGGCCTAGCAAATCTGAAACCAACTGAATGTCAGAGAAAATCAATCGACTTTCAGCTCGTGCAGGCATGATGCGTGTGATAACTCTTTGATTGCTTTCAAAAGAAACAACTGAAAACGTAGGAAAATTGAATCGGACAATATTTTTAGAACGGAAACAGCTAATGGCCGAAGCATGAGTCAGGTCTTTCTTCATCTGTTACCTCAGCCAGCTAACACGTTGCCACTGGCGGTGGCGGCAGTCCCAGAACAGAAGCCACTACCGGAGTGCCATCATCATCATCATCTCTACGCACGCACACACTCGCTCGATGTGTGGTAACCATATGAAATTCTTTTGGAGTTCTTCAAAAAAAAAAAAAAATGTGTATTCTCCCTCCTCGCCGCTCACGAATTTTCCACACGCGGTCCGACCCACACCACTGCGCTCGCTCGTCAATTTCGCTCGAGTCTTAAATAGTTCCATTTGGGGAAAGTAATTATAATCTTTTTTTTGAGGTTTTCTACGTTTTCGTCGATTGCTGTTGTTGTCTGAAATTAGGTTTCGGCGATAGTGGTACCTGCTGCATGTGTGCGATGATTTTGTACTGATTTACGTCACGAAATGTTAAGCACACCCGTGGGACTGGTGCGCGAGGGGGAGGCGATGTCGAGCCGATGTCCTATTTGCGGTGCGCTGTTGTTTGAATTGCCTTCGAGGGGGATTGTATCTTGGGCATTTAATCCTCTTGACAATTAAGTGGACATGAGTACATGGAATTTTGTCGGTCTTTAGATGAAATCAATGGAAATTCTGTGGAATTGAGTCTAGTTCGAGATAATGATAGCTGGTGATGTCTTGTGATTGAATCTTCGATCAAGGTTTTGATGGCAGCCTTGGGGAGAGACTGACAGAAATTCATTTGACCAGAGCAGGGTCTGTAGGAAGTGTTTGTTTCCGTCGCAGAGATAGTAGGCCTTCAAACCATTGTTAGAGTCGTCGGGGTTCGTCGGGTTTCCTGCCCAAAAACCGTAAACATGAACAATTCTTCCACAAATCACGTTATGTCTGAATAATTGCTACTTCAAATCCAATCCATTCCTTCGCTGATAACAGCACCCTCAGTTTTTCATATTCGTTCCAAGACTCACGACCCAGCCCTTCGGCCGTAGAATTGGAACGGCAGCGTATGTTAAGCGAGGAATTCAATTCTTCAAAACCTCAATGCTGTCTGCTGTCACTCAAGCGAACCCTTGATAATCAGCCATTATCCATGAATTCATGAAAATTATCCATCTTTGGTATGTGTATCATCACAACACTTACTTGGAACGATCACATATTTGTGGTCGCCAAAAATGCTGCGAAATGTTTAGTTTTCCTTAATCGATGCAAGAAATATTTCACCCCTTCTGCTTTGTCTTTAATTTATAAGGCGTACATCCGCCCCAAGCTTGAGTACAACGCTCATATCTGGTCTGGTGCCCCCAAGACCACACTGCACCTACTTGATAGAATCCAAAAGCGAGCGATAAAACTTATAGGAGACAATAATATCGCAGTCATTAGACTCGCTCGAACATCGACGTATCGTCTCTTCTTTGTCCGTGTTTTATCGTTATTACAACAAACGATGCTCAAGTGAGCTAGCCAACTGCATTCGTCCTCTCCATGAATTCACCCGCAATACCCGCCTCGCCAGGAATGCCCATCAGAATACCCTTAAGCCTGCTTTCGGACGCACCGTTAAATTCAGAGACTCGTTCTTCAGCCGCAGTGCACGAATATGGAATGCTGTTCAGAGCCTAATATAATACCGGAATACCCACGGACACATAAGGGTATTAGCAGTCCCTTGAGCACGCGCAATTTATAAAAAAAATGCCTGTCTGGTTTTTCAAGGAGGTCGTGAGTAATGATCGAACAGAAGTTAACGAGATCTTCTAAATCACAAGATGATTCACCAGAAAATGAGATTCACTGGGGAAGTATCGCTCTCTGAGTCAGAATTGCAGTACCAGAAGATATGATGCAGAACCTCCGTGCCCTCCGGATCGCTAAGAGATGATAACGAAATTAAAGGTCTGTCCATGAAAAGCCCCTTCAATAAGGTTGAATTAAACTTACTAGTCTAATCCCCAACAATATAAAAAAGACTTAAAGAAGAAAATTACTTCGGAAGATGCTCCAGAGTAGCGCCGGTCCTTACCAAAAGCACATGACATACTGTGTTAAATTCGGAGAAGACCACTTAAGTTTAATTAAAAGTAAAATTAAAAAATATTCATTAGTCCGGTGAGTCAAAAGTGAATTTGCATTGATCTGATGGTCAAAGGTAGATATTGCATCAAAAAATGCAGAATTCTAGCTTTAAATACATCTATTTCTGGCGTTGCTCTCGCGACATATGTCTATGATTTCACGAACCCGAAAGTGAGTTCCTCATTGTCACCCGCTATCAATATTCTTCTTCTTCTTTATTTGGCGCTACAGTCCGGGGTGGACCTGGGCCTCAACCAACAAGCCTCTCCAGCTAGCATGGTCTCTGGCTAGCTGTCTCCAGTGTCGCACGCCAAGTTGGTTGAGGTCCTTCTCCACCTGGATGCGCCATCTTAAACGCGGGCGTCCTCTGTTGCGTTGTCCCACGGGTTCGGAGTCGAAGACTCTCCGGGCCGGAGCTGAGTTGTCCATACGATCTACAGGGCCTAGCCATCTTAGGCGTTGAATCCGAAGACGCCTGACTAGACTTATGTCGCTGTACAGCCCGTACAGTTCGTGGTTGAATCTTCTCCTCCAGAAACCGTCAACGCAAACAGGACCAAAGATCGCACGAAGAACTTTTCTCTCGAAAAGACCAAGACTTCCTCATCCGCTTTTGATATTGTCCATGTCTCCGCGCCGTTCCGCAGGACTGGGATGATCAATTGACATTGAAGGTCTCGGTGAGTTCGTTACCGACCTTGATGGAGCAGCGAGAATTCTCCATCGTCATTCTGCACAACCTGACGAGTTTGGCAGGAATGTCAAAACTAGACATGGCGTTGTATAGCTCGTCCCTATGCACGCTGTCATATGCGGCCTTGAAATCGACAAAAAGGTGGTGGGTGTCGATTTGCATTTCTTGGGTCTTTTCCAGGATCTGCCGTGGTGTGAAAATCTGGTCGATGGTGGACTTCCCTGGCCTGAAGCCACACTGGATATGGACCTATCATTTTTAAATGGCTTCAGGCGAGTACACAAAACGGCAGAGAAGATCTTGTAAGCTATGTTCAGGAGACTTATCCCTCTATAGTTGGCGCAGTCAAAGGGGTCTCCTTTCTTATGGATCATGCAAACGATACTGAGATTCCACTCATCGGGCATGCTCTCCTCCGACCATATCTTACAGATGAGCTGGTGCATACGCCCAACCAGATCATCTCCAGCTGATTAAAGATTTCAGCGGACAGTCCGTCCGCACCGGCAGCTTTGTTAGACTTCAGTCTTGATATTGCTATCTTGACTTCGTATAAGTCGGGGGGACGGAATTCTCGTCGATCATCGTCCATATTGAGTGGAACATTCTGGCTGACAGCGGTATTGGTGTCATCATCGCCGTTTAGCAGTCTGCAGAAGTGGTTCTTCCAAATTCTCAGTATCGACTGCGACTCTACTACTAGTTGTCCATTCTCGCTATCAATCTACACTCCGTAAATAATTGTATCGTTCATCATGGTCTCTCAGATTTTTTTTCAAGACCTGTGATGTAACAGATTTAATGTAGTGGCAAGACTCACTTGGATTGTCATAAGGTTCATTTGAATATATTAACCCAACAGGCACGGTACTTTAAGCACAAGATATAGCTTAAGCGCTTCGAGACCTGGGTACAAGGCTGACTGATTTTCATTTCTTCAACTTCCTTGTGTACCTAAGACTGAGACTCTAGAGTATTGAATCGAATATTATTATTTCTGAATAAAAAAGGTTTTCGAGGCTCTCAGAATTTGATATCCGTCTTCAAAATTTCATGGAGTCCGAAATCCCTCGATAGTAGACTTACAACACGGTTATTGCTTCCTTGCTGCGAAGCATGTGATCTTTGTAAAACCGTGAATAACTATCCCATAGTCTCTTAAACAATAGGCGCAACCATAATTTACTTAATAATTGACTCCAAAAAGAACCCAGAAGCTTTGTCAAATTTCAGAACGTACATAATTGCTCATGGGAACACAAATTCCAACACCCGCTGTAACTTCCACTTAATTGAACGAAACTTAACGAAAATGTATTCCTAGCAATTATACAGTACATCCACTTCTGTTTTTACTCGGTTTCTGATTAATTTAATTGGTTCGTTTTTTACAAGATTTTCATTCGATTAGCACGATGTAGATAGCGAATTGAACTACAGTAGAATCTTAGAAAGATGAACAGATATAAAACATGCTCTAAAACATTCGAAATTATTTATATCCCCCAAAAATTATTTAATTTTATTAATGGAAAGAAAAAAAAACAAACAAACGGTCAAAAAACAACGTAAAACGTATAACAAACTTACTGGTAGACATTTCCGGCAACATCCACATCATAATTGGGGACTTCATGACTTTTTAGTCCTGACACTGTCTGTCAACTCGGTTTCCCTTTTCGACATCGTTTTGTGAGTTGGGTGTTGATTGGATCTAAGATTATGTGGCTAAGCCCTGTCAAGAAAAGCAATCTTTTGTCCAACATCTGGCCGAAAGCAATGTGGCGAGCATCAGTCTTCTGACAGTAAACAGTGTCAAAGGGTAATGGTCTGCTAGTTCTGTTTGATTGATCAGACACCTGTGGTGGAATAAACTAATATTACAACTCAAATCTATCACGCAGGGTGCGTTTTTTACCTCACATTGGGCCAAAATTAGCATCTTTTCATTTAAAATACTTCCTCCACGGCATTGAATTCCCGCCCGTTGACACGAGTTGTCTTGCTTGGATTCAGTAACTCGCTTATTCGTTTTTTCAGCCTTATACAACTCGATCTGGGTATGTCAATGGTTTTCCCAAGGGAGCTTCTCTGGACGGGCTGTCTTGAAGCCTTGCTTACTATCTGCATAGCCATCGGTTGCTACAGATAGAGAGAACTATGTTGGATCACCGCAGCCATCATTGGTGATTCAGTGACTCTAGTGGCTACAAATAAAGAGGAACAGGGATTGTCGCCGGAAACACACTCTCACCTTCCAGTAGGAGACTCTGAAGTGATGATCTTCGGATGGGAAGGAATACAAGTGAATGCAAGCCCGATATTTAGTTTCTCCTTGAAAAAGTCGCTAAATTATCTCCAATTTCTCCCAGAGACACTTCCAATCCACAAGGACTTTGACTTAAGCCACATGTTATAGCGGCCAATTCGAAACCACCCATGTGCGCCTTCACCCATCAAGACAAGTTTCCACGGCAACACAATCGATTTCTCCACGAACACTAAGCACTCACCGATGTGTCCATGTCCGGATCTGATTCGGCACAGCCCGACCATGAAACCGGGAAAAGAAACAGCTGTTTTGGCCGTAAAACCGTTTACTGGCCAATTTAAAAGTAAAAACGAAACAGACGAATGAGAGTGCAATAGGCACATGACGAATCCGAGAAATGAATCCGAACGGCAGCGACACCAATGAACGCCAAGTGACGGTGTGTCAGTGCACACTGAAGAGCAGCAGAGAATAACAATAAATGGCCGGATAATAGAAGAAAGTACGCTCTGTTCTTGGGGCTTGTGTGTGTTCCCGTTTATGGCTCAAGTCGTTGATTGAAAAGCTTATTGCTGTTCGGCGTTAAGAAAACAGAAGACATATGTACGTTGTTAGTGTTCGCTTTGCTTTTATGTATGTTATCTGCTGCGTGGAGGCCTTGACGGGGCGTGTAGACAATATTTCTGCAGCGCTGGAGTGTTGTGGGCTGTCTTGAGGTGTCGAAGCGTGCTGCTGAAGGGCGACCCTGCATTTATGATGATTCACTTTGGTAACGAGCGAACCAGCCCAGAGAATGGCTGCAATGGGAGTCGGTTTCGAAGGTACTTCGGAGGGAAATGGCCAAATTGATGGAGGAGTGGACCGTAAAGAGGTTTCCATGAATCGAGATAACTCCTTGAAGGTCGTCGGTTATTCACTTGCGCCGGATGGAGAGGTACTGAGGGGGTGTCGTTGTTTGCTTTTCCCTAGTTTACGGCCTTGGTGTAGAGTTTTAAATGTTCAGTCGGTTTTCGAAGAATTTTATGAATCGAACCACAGAGCGTTTGTTGTCCACCAGATACTTTGTGGGGAAACAGACTTGGCGCCCATTGGACCCAGCATGAGGTGAAAACTACGTAGCCTCCACTAATCATTTTGCCATGTTGCGGAGTGTAAAACTGTAAGGATGGTGTCAGGTCTGCCATGTTCTATTTCAAGAGACTTTGGTCCCAGCATTTTATGCCGAACCGAAGTTAGGGCGATGATATGGCTCGAAAAAGGAGGTGCTGATTGGGTTATCCCTTTGGTGTGACCTGCTTGACGTCTAAATTACTACTGCTCCGTCGTTGCCGTGCCAGAGCCGCCTATCTTCAAGCTGCAAGACGTTTTCCTGACTCTGCGTTTGAGCCCATATTCAGTTTCGGATTATTCGTACATGACAGATTTTGGGACACATTCAGGCTATCGAGGGCTAGAGTCGCGACTGGTCATTGATTACAAGGCTTAGCTCATCGAACAGTGGACGAGGCAATGGCAATACCAAAAGTGCTCCCACCTTGCTCTCAAAAATCATTGCTTTCCTTTTCAATCTTCTCTCAAAGGTTAGTTACTACTGACGTCGCCCCAAAGCTGGCATATCTTTATAGCTTTCTTAAGGATAGCCGAGCTAATAATGCAAACATCACCGCCAAAGTGGTCCCTTAAACAGACTGGTGGCCGCATAAATTTCTGACCTTGACTCCGAGGTGCACATGGACAACATGAGTGTATTGCTTTAAACGACCGCCTGGGTACTGTCTGGACAAATTTTAGGTCCACGCTGGAGCTTCTTGGTCGTTCTTAGATTCTTGGTCGCTCTTAGATTATTGGTCGTTCTTAGATTCTTGGTCGCTCTTAGATTATTGGTCGCTCTTAGATTCTTGGTTGCTCTTAGATTCTTGGTCGCTCTTAGATTCTTGGTCGCTCTTAGATTCTTGGTCGTTCCAGAAGGCTAGTGCTGTTTGAAGTGACTAAAGACGAAACAGCGGTCGGACTCATCGGCATTAAAGATTTCTCAACAATTTTTCCAGCTTCGTGAAGGGGGCTACGAGCAGCCTTGTGTTTATTTAGATGCCCTTTCTGAGGGTTGGTAGGAATGTAGAAAGTAGCTTGGGTGCCCTTCTGTCACTCCGGCTCACTTAAGGACCAGGGTGAGCACCAGTCATGACCCCAACCTTACAAAATCGTTACCATCATACCCCTTTGAATGATCGCACCACTACCCCGCCATACACTTCCACCTACTGTCCCAATTCGCGTGTGCTCCAAATGACATTCTAAGGAAAGCAAAATTCGGCTCTCCCCCTCCCCTGCTCTTACGTAACCATCCACCATCCACCAACCGGCAACGGCAGGGCTTCCCAAACAGACTCGCGTACTCGTAACGCCTGATTAAAATCGCTTATTGTCACCCATTCAGAGCTGTTGCTCGGACGGAGGGGGCGCCGCGTCGCGCCGCGTCGCGCAGCACGGTGACAGTCACTCGTTTTTAGAAAGTCTACCAAATCAATTGGTAATCATCGAGAGATACCCACCGAGCATGGAGGTATGTGCTTCGCCAAAATGTCTCTATTTGTGTGCTGCCTGACGTGCAGATGCGATGCGACTAGATATCCAGATACACGGAGAAATAAAATACAGCGGCACAAGCTCCAGACCAGACAAGAAACCACCGCATGCCGTCAATGTGTAGGTGGCGTATCTATGGCAACCAGAAACGTCAGTGCACATAACCACGGTGGGTCACGTTCGTGTTATTTATGCCATGGCAGGCGATAGGAATACGTAAAAGCTGCGCTGCTGGAAGAGCCTACACAGTGCGCCCGCTTCGGAAACCGCGGTGAGGGTCAAGTCTCCTCTTCTTCGTTTTCCATCTGGAGTGACACATTTCGAGCGGAACTCTAATCATCGACGAGAAGAATGAAAATCCATTCCGTTGTTGCCGTTTTCAATTACAGACGAATTTTATATTCACAACTCCGCGCGGAGCTCGGCTTTGTCCGCGCGGATCTTATGCAACTCTGGAGATTGTGCACGTCTCCTCCTCCAACCGACGCTAACGAAGGGGGACCCGTTGAATGTCTGCTTTTGGGGATGCACAAGGCGTGGTGGTGGTACAATAAATACAAAATGGTATCATTTCATATCGATTTTTTACGAGCGCGAAGGTGATGAACGTTCCTCATACGTGCCCAGGAACGACGACGTGCGGTTGGGACGAAGAAGAAACGCTATTTGATTCCAAAACAAACAAATGCGACCTAAATTCCGCTCCTGGCTGTTCCACACGGCGACGGCGAAGGCGAAGGCGGGGTGTTGTGTTTATTGGTTCGGGATGTTTGTTTAGACTTTTGTTCACATTCGGTTGGGCAATGCACAACACCGAGACACACGAGTGCTATGTGGTTACAAGAAAAGATTTTGTTCGTCTTCCTTTGTTTTTCGCTTGCGCTTGGTTCCGGAATGCATTGTGTTTGGTTGGTGATTTTTGATGGGAAATCCTTTGCTGGGACTAGTTTCCAATCTTGGCTGGTCTCGAAGGCGTGGGACTCATGGTTGCATGGTTCTTCATTGATCTTTTGTTTGGCCTGTGACGCGGGTGTCCACATTGTGTTGGCTGTGTTTACCTCGAACTTTAATTCCTTGTGAGTGCTTCACTTGCAGTTAACCTCGTTTTAGGGAACAAAGATCCGTTCGAGCCTTGGAATGAGCAGTCGACTGTGGTGCTCATGTGGTTTATTGTTGAGACGCTCAACGCGACTTAGCAGGAGCAGTTCACTGTCGAGCACTGCAATTGTCCTTTTGAATAGGCTTTTTGACGGATTCACTTGAAGCGAAGAATCTTGTAAATGCCCTTCTGTACATGCGGTGGCCTGTAAGACTAGGCCCTGCTGACGAATCTGTAAGAGGTTACGAGTAAAGTGTCGGTGCCGATTTCTTTGCAAATGGCGCCAATCCGTCGAGCAAAACATGTGCGCGACGAGCAGTTGCTTCTCCAAAATGTCATCGTTTGAGTAAACGTAATGTGGATGTGGTCTAATTTCGTAGCTGGAGAGTATCCCAAGCTTCGGCCACTAAAAAGGCATAATATAGGCTTCCATCAGCTGGGCGATCAAAAAGTTACAAGTCACTGTTGACAACCTTAGCGGGATTGCGTTTCGTAGCAGAAAATACTTACCGCAACGTTTCCATACCATTAGTCTCAACATCAAGAATCCAGTGGGAGTGCGGTAAACTATCGAGATTATCACTGATCAGTGTTAAAATTGACTGGTTATGGTCGAACTCCTTATGTAACCCACGAGTCATTCAGAAGGTAGTGAGTAATTTACTCTGCCGGTTGAAAGCCGGCTATTTTAGAGGGAAAGCCAGGATGTAAATCAAGCGGTCACTGGTTTGTTTCATCGAAGGAGCAGTTAACTTCTTCTGGTGCCGCTACAGTCCGGGGTGGACCTGGGCCTCAACCAGTAAGCCTCTCCAGCCGGCACGATCTTTTGCCAGCTGTCTGCGCACACCAAGTTGGTTGAGGTCCTTCTCCACCTGTGTGCGCCATCGGTTCCGTGGGCATCCTCTATTGCGTTGTCTGGACTCTGGAAATGCGAATCTACTACGAGTTGTCCCTCTTCGTCACGACAGGCTTCTGTTCGAATTTTGTATTCATTGGGTAGTTGTTTTACCCGTTGGTAGAACTTTCGGACGTCATTTCTGCCGTAACACCTCTCCATGTCCTCGATCGCGCGCTTCTCATGCTCCCTCTTTTTCTTTTTGAGAAGCCGGTGCTTTGCTTTTAAGTTCGTAGAGCTCACGAACCGCTCTCGTCCTTCTGTCCAGCGTCGCCTTGTATGCTGCTTGCTTCGCTGAATGTGTCTGCCTGCTCTCGTTGTCAAACCAGGGGTTTTTTGGGGTGGCGTTTTAAAACCCAGCACATCCGATGCAGCTTCTCTGATGGCTTTTTGACAACGGTTCCATTGTTGGTCGATTGTTTCGCCTGGCAGGGTTGGACTCTCTGAGAGCTTTAGGGAGACTCGATCGGCAAAGTTGCTAGCGGTCAATTGCGCTTGTAGCTTTCCGACGTCAAACTGTTTTGATCTTGCTCTACCCCGATATCCGTGTTCTTACCTTGGCTACAACAAGGAAATGATCCGAGTCGATGTTGGTTCGTCGGAATGTTCGGACATCGAGAATGCTGGAGGAGTCTCTGACTGGTTGACGGTTGATTGATCAGGAGACCGCCAGGTCTCTTTGTGGATGTTGAAGTGAGGGAACCGTGTGCTGGCTACAAAGAGGTTTCGCCCCGTTTCGAAGTCCAAAAGCCTGAGTCCGTTCTCGGACGTGTTGTCGTGCAGGCTGTGCTTCCCGATGACTCTAGCAAAGATTTCTTCCTTGCCGAGCTTTGCGTTGATCGTATATTCTTTCTAGGAGATCGTAAAAGTCGTCTTTGCTACCGTCATCTTTATCCTCCGTTGGGGCGTGGGTGCATATCAGGCTGATGTTGCCGAATGTAGCCTTGATGCGGATTGTTATGCGGCGCTCGCTTATGTATTTAAAGCTTAAGTCTTCTTGCCTAAGTCTGCCTCGAACAACAAACCCGCATCCGAATAAGCGCTGCCTTCGCTCTTTGTAGCAATCGCCGAAGTAAATATCGCAGTTTTTCATCCTCTTTTTGCCTGGCCCATACCACCGCACCTCCTGAATGGCGGTGATATCTGCCTTATAAGCTTCGAGGGCTTCCGCAAGTTCATCGGCTGCACGTGGTCTGTTCAGGGACCTCACATTCCACGTGCAGAACCGAAAATCCTTGTCCTTATTTCGTTGTCCATGGTCGTCAGCGGTAGGGTCATCCGTATCCGAGGCTTCTCTCTTTTCTGAACTAGTAATTATGAGGAGGCTGTGTGTCAACTTGACCTGTGCATTTAACAGGGATCGTTGCTGGCATCTCGCCAAGTTGAGAGCAGTCAACAACTTTGCCCTGGATGCACAGGCCCATGCCCTCCAAAGGAGCAGTTAACAGAAAATTAAATAATTATTGGTTTGGTTGGGGACCCAAAGATTGGACTGGATAGCGTCCATATAAAGCACGTGAGTTGAGAAAAGCAAGTGTTTTCAGGCAAGTTAATTCGCGCCTTATTCCACGCCTTAGACGATTGATCGTCGCATTTATAGAACATATACTGTCTTTTCGCAAATTGTAAGTACTGTGAAACTTCTCTACTGCGGACACCCACTGAGTGTCCGATATAGAGAGGTCTCCGTTCTATGGAGGTAACCTTAAGTTATTTACCAAAATGTACATGTGAAGTTCAATTCCACTTTTTGTTTAAAAATAAGCGCTTCTTGCGTTCGTTTACCAGCCGTAGAAAAAACGAGCATTTTCAATTCTGTGAATAAACTGAAAAGCGTTACACTCAATTGATGCTCAGTTTCAGAACCCATAGAATTCAGTGATTCACATCAACGGATTCTAATGGTTTAGGGCTTATGTAATGTAGGAACACAACACACACCCTACTAATCCGGCGAGTTCTTATATGCGGTTAGGTAGTGGGGCTGCTAGTGAATTCACCAGCACACTTAGCCCATATTGGTCCATTGTGATACCCCTTGTCCGACTCCTAACACTGATTGACTACTGCAGTGATAGTGCTGTTAATTGGATCCCGACGGTAAATGGTGACTGGACCAGATTTGAAAACCAGATAAAAGCGTATTAATTTTGCTTTCACTGGGATTCTAACCGGGGACCCCGCTAACCAGCGGCAGGCACTCTACTCACTGCGCCATCCAGCCGTGTAGAACTAGGTTAGGTTAGGTTAGGGTTAATGTGATTGCCACAACCAAAGCTGTTCTGGCCCACTTAGATCCTGATAGGATCCATCCTCCTGATTGCATCCATCGAGGCTCTCTACCCACTGCGCCATCCAGTCGTTCGTGTGTTCTTACATGTTTGTTAAATTAGAAAATATTTATGTTCAAGTGAATGTATTCCAGGCCTTTGGGAAAAAACAATATTTTTGGTTTTTCCTACATGTGCGAAGAGAAACAAATCAGGCAACATAAAATTGCCTATATATGAGGAAAATAATTATTTTCACACGCTTGCCAATATTGTGCCTGTGCTTTATTGATGGTCACTGCAAAAGCCAGTTTCACTGGAAACTGCTAACGTTTGAAATTGAACAACATGTTGAAAAAATTAAGCAAATGTAGGAATGCATATATTGGCGGTGCGATGATTCCTTTCGCAGGTTATTATTTCCAAACACTGACAGTGATCTCACGGTCATTTCCAGCCGCAATGTATGCAAAAAGTCATTCTTCTTCTTCTTCTTCTTCTTCTTCTGGTGGCGCTACAGTCCGGTGTGGACCTGGGCCTCAACCAGTAAGCCTCTCCAGCCGGCACGATCTTTTGCCAGCTGTCTCCAACTGCGCACACCAAGTTGGTTGAGGTCCTTCTCCACCTGGGTGCGCCATCGGTTCCGTGGGCGTCCTCTATTGCGTTGTCCCATTGGTTCGGAGTCGAAGACTCTTCGGGATGGAGCAGTGTTGTCCATGCGCTCTACATGACCCAGCCATCTTAGGCATTGAATCCGTAGATGCCTGACTAGGCTCTTCTCTAATAACCATAAACCCAGATAGGACGAAAGATTGAACTCAGAACTTTTCTCTCGAAAAGACCAAGTGCTTCTTCATCCTCTTTTGAGATTGTCCATGCCTCCGCACCATAGAGTAGGGCAGGGATGATCAAGGTGTTATATAATGCCAGCTTGGTCCTTCGAGAGAGGACAAAGAAACAGCGATTGGCAAGAGTAATTCTGCGTTTAATCTCGGTACTGGTGTTGTTCGTACTGTTTACTTGCGAGCCGAGGTAGACGAATTCCTTCACTTCCTCAATGTTTATAGCTGCCTATGGTGACATTCTGGTGGGTCCTTTCTTGTTGACAGCATATACTTCGTTTTGCCCTCGTTCACCGCTAAACCCATTTTGGCCGCCCTTTAGTACCAGCAAACGCTTTAATACCAGCAAACGCTTCATTGACGGCTCGCTGTGTTCGACCAATCACGTCAATGTCATCCGCAGTTGTACGGACTTTTGGAAGATCATGCCTCTTGTGTTAGCGTGTGAGTTCTGTACGATCTTCTCCAGGATGACGTTAAAGAAGTCACATGACAGCGCGTCGCCTTGTCTAAAACCATTTTTGACATTGAAGTTCTCGGTGAATTCGTTATCGACCTTGATGGAGCAGCGAGAATTCTCCATCGTCATCCTGCACAATCTGACTATATCCTATGCACACTGTCATATGCGGCCTTGGAATCGACGAATAGGTGGTGGGCGTCGATCTGCATTTCTTGGGTTTTTTTCCCAAGATCTGCCGTAATGTGAAAATTTGGTCGAAAAAAAGTTATCCATTTTGTGTATATACGTCAAACCACTTAAATTATATATGAACATGCGAGTCGAATTCCAGAACTATATATCTGGAGAAGAAAAATTCCAGTTGATGCATTGTCTAGATATATTACATTCCCAGCCACTTTGCAGAATCAAAAACGCAACTCATCGAGATAATGTTTCCAAAAATGTTTCAAAATTTCAAAAATCATATTTATTTTAGAGAACTTATTATAGCGAGCAACAAACGTTAATGTCAACGAAATAAATTTTCACATTCAAAATTGGATAAGTGACGAATTGAATGACACAAAAATTTGTTTATTCTTTTACAAACCAAGTTGGGTAATAAACTCAACGGAATTTTTAAATTCCGGGAATTGTCCGGATTAGCAACTCATAATCTCCAATTCAAAGAACGGGATCGTTAATCATTATGGTTGCTGTGAAAAACGTTAGCGAAGCCACAATTTTGAAATGGAATTTCAAAGACGAAGGTGTTTTGATTCCACGAATCCCTATGATTCTGAACGACACACTATTCAACTTTACACGGTTACAATCTCCAATGTGGCTTGTATAAATAAAACAAGAACGAACCTTCTTCCGACAGTTAATACTTACTTTTGAATAATTACTTTCAATCTTGATAGTATCACGATCTGTTTAAATTTTGAAATACATCACGGCGAACTGATGAAATAATCGTCGGCATTTTAAAAAGTTCTTTATCCTCGTCCAGACGAAACATGTGTGGTATGCGATGTTTTTTTGTAAATACTCATCTATACAAACCTTGTCCTGAGAATAACGAACACAAAACAAAAAGAATTGTCCAATTTGGTGCTGTCGTTCGGAAGTTATAGAGCTACATACTTTTCAGCGATTAATTTGTAAATATATTGATAAATTAGGTGCATTAGCGCCCTATGGGAGTTGAAATGTATGGCCGTTTCCGGAATAGAGGGTGTCCGTTGTAAAGGGGTCGAATAACACGAATAGTCCTATCTTCATGTCAAGACCGTGAGGAGTGGAGTGTGTAGAGGAGTGTCCGTAATGAGAAGTTTCACTGAACTTTAAAAAGGAAGCCAAGCTACCGACGATCGCATTTCGTTTCAACTTTTGTTTAACCGGTGTTCACTGGTACCCTGATAATGGCCTTAGGAAACATGTCGTATGGTAAGAAACATCTATCTATTCAAGGCTGATTCTTATTCACCTTAGAAGCCTGTCAAATCTATCTGGGGCTTCTGTAAATACTCACTGCACAATTTACTATCGATTGCACACTTTAATTTCTACACTGTTGTTCTGTGTGCGCCTCGAGTGGGTTCCTCAAGCTTAAGTTCTTCGTTTTGTACACTCAAGGTACCAGGCGATTGAAGGTCCCTCAACAAATTTCCGGTGAGCGTCTATGCCTAAGAGTTTTTCTACCTATCATTGCTTGACATTTGGAGTTAAGTGTGTCATCGAACAGAGTATAACCATTAGTGGGGCCTTTTCTCTTCAAAATTGGTCTTGGACTCAATTCATTTCGGCTCAGATACCCGACCTTCTATCGAAAGAACTATGGGCAATTATTAACTAGAAGGATGTTCCATTTCTCTCACCAAAGGAGACGCCCAAAGACGTTGTCGGTCCACCGCGACGTTTGGATGTCAAAAGGTGGCGCATAGGGTTGTTAGTCTGAATCTGGCTCAGTCTCAGTCTGTCCCACTCTCATTCCTCGTCCCAGTCTCTGACTCAGTCCCAGTTCCCGTCACAGTCTGATCCTTGCAGTCCTTCTTCCTAAACAAGGTATGATCTCGTTTAAATTTCCCTTCCATCTTGTACCTTTTTTTGCCTATCAGACGAACAACGTGAATGGATATTCCAAGTTCGGCCTTGAGTGACTTTCCACCTAATTTGGCTAATCGAACGTGTACTCCCTCGTAAAATTACGGCAAATTTGGCTCAATTTAACCTCGTCACGTCGACATTTGCATGGGATTTGTTTCTTTTGGCAATTTCAACTTCAAATCAGGCCCGGATTGGCAATCAATCAACCGGTGCTGGCTAATTTAGTCAGAATGGATTTCCTGAAATTAAAATGTTTTTTTTCGTCCTTTTCTTTGTTTGGGGAGCTCAGACCGAAGTTCGATCTCGAATGACTCACGGCATGTGCAGTGTCCCAGCTTGATTGGATTATAAGACGTTTTCATACTTTTTGGCCATCAATTCTGATGGTGGAGCCTGTTGTACTAAATTTGTTAAGTTGCCGCAATTGAACTGACCCGAAGTTTCAGCTTGTCCTGCGGTCTTAGTACTCAACCACTTTCGCTTAATGCTGGGCTATAATTCTGTAGCAACAAGTCACTTACCATCTCTACGTTTGACTTGCAAGCAACTAGCTCTTCAGTTGCAAACTTGGAATGAACCACACCCCTTGGTCAAAAGAAAAGCTCTAAATTCGCCCCCTCATTATTGCCCTTCAGCTGCTCCATGGGGGGTCTTCCGTCAGTCACTGTCACTGCCTCTTCACATCCTCCCACTCAGTGCATATGAATGTGTCCACGTACCCTTGGCCCAGATGGCCCAACTCCTTGAAGGTCTCCTCGATTGTAGCCACACACCAATCGATCACCTGTAAGATTGACTCATTCAGGTTTTTCAATTTTGTTCATATTAAAAATAAATTACATTCACCGCGCTTCCCTCGGACACATTCTCCTTCCGCCTCCTTTCCAGAACCGCAAGGCAGAACACTCAAAAACCGAAAGAAATGTTTTTCCCAACTTGAAAGTCCAAGAAAAACGAAAAGGAAAAAAAAAAAAAAAAACCATCCACCACCCACTGTGGTGACGTATGTAGTTCGTTTTTCGCTTGTCATCCAAAATAGATTCGATCGATTTTTCAGCTAAAAAATGGAAGAAGACCGAGGGACCACGTCGAGTAGCGGGGTACCGCTGGGGGCGGAAGAGCGCCGAAAACAATAGTTTTGTGGAGACGAATGAGTTGAGTGTGTGCCTGATGGTGTGCCCTCTTGATTAATTTTCAGGCACATTTCGTATCCGAAAAATACAAAAAAAAAGACAGAAAAGAAAACCGGGAGAGTGCGAGAGTGAGGGAGAGAATTAGCGTGTAAAGGCGGAGGGGCAATACGGAGAGGAACATTCTCACAGATAAGCGAACGTGTTATTTTTAGTTTTTAACCTTATTTCGCTAGAAATGTGTGCACTGCAAGTTGCAATTGCTTATCTGAATGCGATACAAATACGGATACCGTGCACAATTACTCAGCACCACCCCACCACGCCGACGGCGGGAGGTGAGCAGTGTGAAGTGGTTGCATAACGCCACAAACAGAACACAACGAAACACCTGAAGTATCCACGTATCTAAGCAGGAGATACAAGCAGCGGACAGATTCGAAATGAAATACAACCAGCCGACGACTGCTCACCAGGTCTGCGGCAATCAACAAGCAGTTCATCTAGATAAGATTGATAGGAGTTGTGACGTGTGAGGCGTTTCGAAGTCAGACAGTCAGAGGGCAAGAATTTCTTGAGAGCTCAGCGACAAATCACGCCGTCCATCAAGCGCTAAGAGATTCGCCGTGTAGTTTGTCAAGAGTTTATGGTTTATTTGTATCAGCGGTTTTGTGACTTCAGATTATGCTCTCTTTTGGGTTGAACATTGCGAGACCCGAGGAGTGTGTGCCTGCACGGAGAGAACCAGTTTGTGGGGCTGGTGTTGATGTCATGCACGCTTCTAGAAACCTAGTTAAAGTTGGTTTAATGACTTGTAGCTGATTCTATATAGTTTGTAATAAAAGCGAAATTGTTTTCTTGGAATACTTACCTACCGGTCGTGTGTCACGGTGGGGAGGGTAAATGGGGGGTCATACGAAATGAAAGTTTTTTTTTTTTCTTCCATGACCTTCATTGAAACTATTTCCATTTTGGATTTCGGTCGGCATTGCAACTGTCATTGCAATGTGCCCGTTGATCCGTTCACGAACACCACCATAATTAAGTACTCAGTGGGGTATCGATGTGATGCCCTTGACCATTGACAATGTCAGTGGAAGCAGGGGAGATACTGGCTGATGGAAAGTTCAAGTCATCGTGTCAGCTCTTGCTGTGAACACTGTTAATGAGAATAATTCCTTTAAATTCAATATTTGTAGAATATCTCGACAGTCCTACTTATTAAGGACATCCATTCAAGTTTAAGGCTTTCAAAATTGAATAAAGCTGTGTGTAGATAGATCGCAGTTTAAGCTTCAAGACATACGTTTGGAAACTGTCCTCATTTTGCCCTAATTAAGTTCTTACTAACGCGGGAACGTTGGCAGCCGTGCATGGACCCCTACACACTTAAACCTACGTTACTAAGGTTCGATTCCCGGTAAGAGCAAAATAATTTTCACAGCCCCATCTGTTTCGAGTCACTGACAATGCTCAAAGAGTATAACTCTCTAGAAAAATCTTCTCAAATTGGTCGTTTGGAGTCGGCACAAAACTGTATGTCCCTTCCACTCCTGGGAGAACAATGCACAACACGGGTGGTTGCTGAGAAGCTAGGCTCTGGTCCCCTACGTACAGTCGTGCCATCCATATTATTATAATTATTACCCAATGATGGTCTGATCGTGAACTAATGTGGTCGTTCATCTAAGGCAATATCTTCTGTTCTGCGTAAGTTCAGTCATCTAAGCTCTTAAGTTGAGAGTTAAGCAGTGGTGTTCCTATGTTGGACCTACAATCGTTATCCGCTGGACTAAATCAACGACTGTATTTTTGAGTTCGCGGTTCCGGTCGTGAAGTCTTTCGTTCATACATGTGCACCAAGAATTAGCCCTGTATTCCTTCTGTCTCTCTGGTTTGGCATGTTTTCGGTCCTTCGAGTCATGGGTTTGATGCCATTTATTTGGGTAAAAAGAACTAGCAGCATTTGCCATGGATATTTGTATAGATCGCCATTAATGTGTCGTTCGTCAAACTTGCTCTGAACCTTGGAGTTATCTACCTATTGATTTTTCTCTTCTTAAATCATTTCCTTGTTGCCCGCCCACTCACAAACACTTTTGCTTCAAGATATTTGGGAAATTCTCTGTCATTGTCTTAACTGTTAAATATTATTCTACTGTGATGAACCAGTCTTTGTTGACATGGTATAAGGATTGGTGTCAGACTACATGTACAGTCAGCGTCAAAAGTGAGTGCACGACATATAGTTGTTCTGTGTTTTAATTAATATTTAATTCAAAAGGGAAAACCTTAAATGCAGTTTTCTAAACAGGAAAAATAAGAGGATATCTCAAAAACTATGGCAAGGCAGCTGCCCCACATAAATGACAAGAGAACTTGCAATTGCCGCAGAAGCGTCTTTAAGATGGAGTGACAAGGTGTATGTGCAATCCGGTGAAGGAGCTTTCATTTAGTTGATTTAGTTGGGCTACTAATTCGAAAAAATCTCGAAAAAGTGAAGAAAATCATTATAAAATGATTACTCCAGAACAAACTCTTTTCCTGAGGGTAAACATAAAATTAACTACTTTTTCAGGACAAAGGCATGTTGGGCAAATAAATTCGAATGTATAGAGATGTATTAAACATATTTTCAATTTCATCAGATCTATATCTGTCGAGTTGTAGCACCGCGATTCGGAGAATACGGAATTCCCTACCTCAAGAAAATATAGCTCCCGAAGAACTTCCATTAAGTAACAGTTTAAAAAAAGTCGATGATAAATGCAGACTAAAAAAAAAAAAACATCTTAGATTAAATCAAGAAATAAATAAAATAACCTAAATTAATTGAAATTCCTAACATTTTATTTACGTTTTAATTATAAATGATGAACAAAATTATGATGGTCGTGAAATGTGATAGTTTCATCAAAATATCTTGTTTTAACGGCTTTGAGACATCGGCTCTACTATCTTTTTTGAAAACATATTTGAAGAGTTGAACAAAATCGGTCCAGTGGTTTATGGAAGATGAATGTTATAGGCCCGAAAAAAACTTCATAGAATCAAATTTATACTTTCATCGAACAAAAGAAAACCATAGTATGTTAATAGTACACCGATGCCAAGCGGTATAGGAATAGAGTTCCGCTAGATTCGCAAAACAACACACGGTCGCATTGCTTTTGTCCGTCTAAAGGATGAATCACTTCTTCTATGGATTAGAAATTACCTTTCGAACCGTTCAATTCAAGTTGTTTTGGATGGGTTCAAGTCTGATATCCACCAAATAAATGTTGGTGTTCCCCAAGGCTCAATTCTGTCTCCGCGACTCTTTCTCATTTTTATAAATGATCTCTTGTCTGCTACTTCTAATCCAATCAATTCCTTCGCTGATGACAGCACCCTAGCCCTTCGGCCGTAGAATTGGATCGGCGGCGTATGTTAAGCACATTGAATTCCGATCTTGACAGCATAATTAACTGGGGTAAAAACAATAGAGTGGAATTCAATGCTTCAAAAACTCAATGCTGTTTGCTGTCACTCAAGCGAACCCTTGATAATCAGCCATTATCCATGAATGGCGCTTGTGCCGATGAAACCGGAAAACTATCCATCCTTGGTATGTGTATCATCACAACACTTACTTGGAACGATCACATATTTGAGGTCGCCAAAAATGCTGCGAAATGTTTAGGTTTCCTTAATCGATGCAAGAAATATTTCACCCCTTCTGATTTGGCTTTAATGTATAAGGCCTACATCCGCCCCAAGCTTGAGTACAACGCTCATATCTGGTTCGGTGCCCCCAAGACCACCTTGCACCTACTTTATAGAATCCAAAAGCGAGCGATAAAACTTTAGACTCGCTCGAACATCGACGTACCGTCTCTTCTTGTCCGTGTGTTATCGTTATTTCAACAAACGATGCTCAAGTGAGCTAGCCAACTGCATTCCTCCTCTCTATGAATTCACCCGCAATACCCGTCTCGCCAGGAATACCCATCAGTATACCCTTAAGCCTA
This sequence comes from Eristalis intricaria, assembly GCA_964034865.1. Taxonomy (NCBI): domain Eukaryota; kingdom Metazoa; phylum Arthropoda; class Insecta; order Diptera; family Syrphidae; genus Eristalis; species Eristalis intricaria. Next base: position 8,174,126 of record OZ035874.1, on the reverse strand, counting down.
CTTTCGGACGGACAGTTAAATTCAGAGACTCGTTCTTCAGCCGTAGAGCACGAATATGGAATGCTCTTCAGAGCCTAATATAATACCGGAATACCCCCGGACACATAAGGGTATTAGCAATCCCTTGAGCACCCGCAAATTATAAAAAAAATTTGTCCGTCCATGGGAATGTATGAAGCTTCAATTCAAAATTCACGGTCGTGAGAAATTTTCCAATCAAGGGGATTGTCCGCCTCCGTAATAGGAGCTTGTACTGAAATCATTCAAGCTATTGGATCTATATTCCGCAATTTATTTAATTCTCCGATTCCATTTTTATGCTCAAAAACTTCGCCCAAGTCATTTTTTCTGATTTAGTTAGTTTTCAGAGTTGAAGACTTTGTCTCCGAGCGAGTGGGAAAACGCAACAGAGTAAGCGGTGCCTATAGGCGGATACGGTCTTAGCGCTATAGTTCGTGCTGCGCTTGAAAGAGCCGCACTACATTGTGTGAACTACTTCGCATGGGTGGGGTGATATACGGGCTTAAATCAGTTTCGAATCGCGAATCGGGGAAATTTTACGAGAGAATCATTCTCTTCCCGTGTTGTTTGTGGTATGAGGCCACTCCGGCCTTGCTTGCTGAAATTCATCAAGATTTGGACTCAAATCTTGACAACGACGCAGCGTCTTCATAAGACAATTCGCCAACATCGGCGTCAAAGTTGCGTTCGAAGAGACCTAAGTGGAGGCTCAGCCAGTTTGGCATATTTAGCCGCTTAACTAGCCTTACCGTCAAACTTGAAATCGACTTTTGCAACTCAGACGTCTGTCCCATCAATGTTGAAACAACAGGGAATAAGCCTGGAGTACGTGATATGGAGAACGGTGATATTTGGAGCCGCCACATTTCCGCGAAAACTAGACCAGTGATAAAACCGATATCATCTCAAGTCTTTAACTTTGCCAGTTTGTCTTATTTTTTTTTTCAAAACACATCAAAATTATGTGAATTTTTTAAGTCTCCGACTCGACCATCAATGTTTCTGAAGACATCTGCCTCAATTTCAAGCTGAAAGCTTTCTCGACATCCTAAAGCAGTTAACACAATTTAATGGAACTCACTCATCCCCAAGCATATCAGGCCTGTCACTTTATATTCCAAATGGCCTAGTGCCCCATTAAACCTGACACCACCCTAGTGTGCCCTTCCCAAAAGAATTCCTTTTCTTGGTGTCCATAATTATTTGAATATTAACAGATAACCCCGTGGTGGCATAGCTTGAGAGCACCTGATTGACGTCCAGAATCGTTATGGTGATTGATTGGCCTTTTTTAATTGGCAGGGTGTGAAGCATTATGACCGGGTGTACCTTGAGCGAATGTGGGTACCGTCCCAAACGACCCGGGTGGTGACGCATTCGACTGCTGACTAATGGGAGTACTTCAATAAGGACGGGTGCAGAGCAGAGCTGTAAAACAGAATATTGATTATCTCATAAAACGACGGGGTGTTATGAGCTCTGGAAATTTAAGGAACCATTTGAATTATATTACCAGGCAATCGAAGCTGGGTTAGAAAGTGGGGGTTGTGTCCTTGCTTTAATTCAGAAAGGGCCATGCATTTGAGGAGACAAGACTGACTGACGGAATGAATGAATTATTGAACGGATCAAGGGACTTGGGGTGTGACTTTAAGGTCTAAGAGCAAGGCTTAAGGTCTCTATGGGGCCTTAAACTGTATCTGTCTGTACTGAACTTAGGGTGAAGGCAAAGGGCGAAACATAACGAAAGATGGAGCCGGAAATACCGTGAGATTATAATTGTAGGAATAGTGACGCTAAGGGGGCCAGAACATCGGAGTCATTTGACAAGCCCGCTTGACTCTGGTAACTGGCTGTGATAAAGGACCAAGGATAGACCTCTGCCCAAGATATTGCTTTGAATTCTTGTTATTGATGGTCACGAGGATGGTGTAAGTCACTGTCAAAGGCCGTACAGCTTTTACTAGCGATGGGCTGAAGGCTGGGTTTTTTTTTATGTCCTTTCACTTAAGTATACTTTTATGACACCGTAACTTGCCTGGCTTCAACTCTGACCAAAAGCTCACTGACGCCTTAGATGTTAGGGCACAGACCTTGATTATGTCCTAAGGCTTAATTTTTTTTAATTTGACAATGGATTCAGGCCAAAGCATGTCTCTAGCTTCATGTCTGTTAAAAAACAAGGGCGACCTATGACTGTGCCTTGTAGTTTTAAAGCATGCGCTTCTGTGCCTGTAAATTAAAAACACACTCAGCTGTAATTTCGTGGAACTTGGAGTCCTCAGTCCGGGCTTTGGACTAGTTGGACATTAGTTTGGACTATAGCTTGCGCTTGGTTCTGATATAAGCTTTAACTTTGTCTCTTGGAATCAGTTTGCAGTTTCCTTTCGTTATGTCGTATAAACTGGCTTAAGTCACTGTGTTGACTTGAAGTCAGATTGCCGCATTTTCTCCTATGGTTCTTGTTCTATAAGTATACCGGTACGTGAATATTGACTGGGAAATGCTACACGTTCCATTTAGTCTAGGGGATAAAGACTTATACATTATTGTTGATAACTATTGAATGCAAAATTGCGTTATTTGGCATATTGTATTATAAGGTCTATGCCCGTACTTTCTGCATCAAATTGTGGAGTGGGTGAAAAATCTTTCAGAGAGAAGTAAAATCTCAGGAAAGTACAGGAACGCAGTTTTACCAAATGTGTAAATTATGTCATTTAGGAAGCGTCAAGTCTGAAATCTCACATGGATACAAACATGGAATTATCACATACACACGAAAACAAAACCAAATGCACAGCAAACTATTTGAGTATTTGACACATCAATTCATTCGACATAAAACCAACAAACTGCCCACAGAAATTTCTTGTGTTAAAATGGGCAGGGTGGGGAAATTTTTTACTCTCTCGAGAGAGCGCTCATTTGACTCAAAACCCAAATTTTTGGCGTACGGGAACAGACCAGAGATAACCTATAATAGAGATATCCAACTTCTACCTCCCTTGCCCCTTGATTTCATCTGACAGCGTTTTTTATACGCTTTTTGTCGCCTGTCTGGGAATACGTGTGAGCTCTTGAGAACAGCTGTGGAGACAGCTGATACCCTTCCCCACCTTAGTAATGGGGTGAATTAGAGTTCTTATTTGAAAATTCGCTCGTTATTTGAACGTTTTTTCAAATTTCTGTGTTCAATTTTCAACACAGTATGGAGGGGTAAACGAACGAACAAAGCTATGTTGAGTCATTAAAACTTTGAGCTATTTACAATCTGAAATACTCGGACATAATTAATGAATGCACAACATAGTGTGAATTTTTTCATATGAATAAAAAAAATAAAAAAATAAAATATTATTGAAGCGTGAATCACAAATAAGATGTTTTGACAACCATTTTTTAGCATTAGTAAAAGTTGCAATATCTTGCCATTGTTCTTATCAAATTGTTTACATTGAATTCATGAGTTTTTCAGAATTCATGATTTAAGCGTCTAAAGCGGGCTTCATTTTTTGAATTAATTTGTCAGGTATGGCTTATGAATAGGCTGTATGTGTACACTTAAGAATTAATTTTAGGTCAAATAGTTCCAGTTAAATGGACATTGTAATACATTTTTATTCACGAAAGTCCATATAACAATGTAAGAAAATTCCTTTAAAAATACTAGTCAACTTTTGAACACCCTCCGAACAACATACCCATGTACGTTACATGGAAAGTACATGGATTCCTACTAAATTCATGAATCTGCCGCTTTTTTTCCGCAAAATTCACGAATCGGCCGCCATATTGTGGTGAATTGACGAGCGTTGTAAATGTATAAGTGAAATACAAGGGATTACCACTACATCTTCGTTGTGGGCTAGCGGTAAAAATGGCCGAAGTTGGATTTCTCTATCATCCATTACCTCTGGAACAGACTTTCGTAGATTTGTGTTGTTTTGTTCCGTTTTGTGTTTATTTTGGGTACGGAAACAGACCTTTTGTTTCGTTCCTTAGGGGATATTTACATCGCAGACTATCATTCTTGTTGGTTTTGCGAAAATAATGTCAGATATCCTTAGGCCACCGTTCTTGTCTCGAATCTGAGGTGGCTTCGGTGAAACTGCATAATTAAGCCCAGTTATTCTATATCAGGGGAAGTTTTGCAGTAGTGTCTCCACTTTTCTTTCGGTGGATTAGATGCTATTCCCTTCTTTAAGAGCGTTTTGTACCGGCTTTTAAGATGTGCTTGAATAAGCAGCAGCTTGGTCCATTTTTATATATCCAATGATATTTTTGTTGCTGTTTAATTGGAAGATTGTGGTCAATAGTATGCTAGTACATGTGTATGCCGAGAACCAATATAGCTTGGGACTAGCCTCGGCGCAGAAGCTTCGTGTTAATGTGGGACGTTGGAATTAGGAATTATAGTATATGTAGAGCAAATGTTTCTGGTGGTGGCCGTGCCGTTGCGGGTATGTGCGTTCACCACTACGCAACTTAACCTCGCTGCCTGGGCCTGATTCCCGGTTTCGAGTCACTCACAATTCCGCAATAACTGGCCTGAGTCCCAATAAAGCTTCTCAAACTTGGCCGTTCGGCGTCGGCAACTTTGAGGTCCCTTCCAGTCATGAAAGTGTGATAGCACACACAATACGAGTGGCTGCTGTAGAACCTAGGTTCTGGCCCTCTACGGGCTGTAGCGCCACCCACATCATTATTAATTTATGGTACATGTCCTTCTTGTCATTCTTGTCATTGGTGGCAGCAGCTCTGTGCTGTGCAAAGCCCAGACCAGCACCTACGGCTGCAACGCCCGAGAGGACTAGGCAAAAGAGCACCTGGACAACTTACGTCCGGCTCTAAAAGTCTCAGACTCTGAACTTGTGTTGCAAGAAAACAAAGGACGCCCGCCTTTTATGTGGAGCACGCAAGTGGAGAAGGAGTTCGAAACTGGAGACAGCTATCCAGATTTCGCGGTTGTTCGAAAGGCTTCTTCTTAAAGGACCAGGTCCACCGGGTTTGTAGCGCCAGCTGGACAGTACTTTATATTCCCGAGATTAGAAGGGTACTCTTTTTCTTATTTGGGTCTTGATTTAGGGTCTAGCCTCCAGTATTTACTTGCTTTCTTAGGAAATATTTTAGACCCTCCATCTTGCGAATAGCATAAAATCATCCGCAAATGTGTCAAGTTTACATGCCGGCCAGCGATTGCTGCATGTTCTTTTGCTCCATCCCATAGCATCCATCCATAGCAATGTTTAACAGATTGAACTAAAACGGGTTACATTAAGACCTCCCTTCATAGGTGTTTGGATAGGATCTGTCCTCGATGAGATGTGTTGCATTTTGTCTCGGAGGTTTCGCTGCTGGCCTATTGTCACATTATAATGCTGATGTGGGCAGTGGATGTTTGTGGGGGCTGCCCATGTCTAGGGATGTGAAGCAAACCCAAATAGGCTACCCGCATTTACGGTAATGTTTGGCTATTGTACTTAGTTTGGCTTGTGTGCGAAGGTAACATTTTTGCAGCCGTCCTTGGTTTTTTCTAGCAGTCCGACTAAGATGGAAGGAAATGATTTTGAGCCCTATTCTATTCCGCCGGATGAAAATATTTTGAAAATAAACATTGGTCTTGGACCCCTCAGAGCAGCTAGGGTTAGGGTGTACTCTAGAAGGACTATCGTGTTGAAGAACAGAATCATTTTTTTCATTTCCTTAAATTGCATTGTTTCCATAGCTTTTTAAGTCTGAACAATTTTCGAAGTCAACTTAAAAACTGTGAACAACACCTTTCTTTGACAAAATATGCCGCGTCCATGGGAGCTACACATAAGCTGGTGTCAAATATTGTTAGAAAATGAGATGTTGCTCATTTTTTGTGTGTTTCGACATTGCCAGAAATAATGTTCCGTTTTTAGTTTTCGAGCAATCACAGTCAGCTGGATTTTCTGTATCCATCATCCATCCATCATCACCACCACCAGCAGCAGATAAACACCAAACAAACTTCACGCTTGCGGACACATTTCCAGTTCCTGACCACAACCAAGTTGAATGTTGAATCACAAAAAGTGTTGCAAATGCGTTGCCATTACGGTCCCCGATCACGACTCCTCGGCATAGCCTCACTTCCACCGCAACATCCAAGAAACGCCGAAGAGTTACTTAATTGGAACGAATCTGAAGAAACACGCCAATTCCAAATCGAACAATTGATTCCGATTCCAGCGGCGAAGGAGTGAATCGCTCTCTGGGTCGTCGGGAGGAGAACGCAAAAAGCACAAAAAACAAAAATAAAAAAAGAAAACCGAAGCAAGACCGTTATAATTAAGGCAGCAGTAAATAAACAGAAACATAACGTTACACACATCGAGCTCACTTCGCGGTACACTACACAAATCGACGACAACAACAACAACAAAAATAAGAGCAGCCCCAGCAGCAGCAGCGGTAGTGTTTATCTGAATCTTTTTTTTTGCTTGTATTTTTGTCTCTTCCTCTCTCTTTCTCTCTGCTTCTTATGAAAGCGTTTAATACTCAACCTGTTTGCATGCAAAGCAACGCCAGCACCATCAGCAGCCACAACAAACGCTTCGCGGTTAAATTCACATTCAATGAGATCTGCTGGATGCTTGGTCGGCAGGGGCAGGTGAGGCGAAGCGACAGAGGTGAGAGCAGCCCCCGACCGGGCTGCGATGTTGTGTGTGCGCGCCTTGTTGTGTTTCTCCTTCGAATTCGCGTGAAAAATCAAAAACAAAAAAGCATGTGAAAAGAAAAATACGGCTCAAGTGAACAGGTTATTGGCGGACAGTTTTACTTTTTAGAGGCATGGCGCGCGGCATGCCACAAACGCAGGGAAGATTGTCAGCGTCAAATGCATAGTTCTGGCATCTGTGAGAACTCGCAGATATTGGTCGAGTGTTGTGTGGCTTGAGCATGCGCTTGGCGAGAATCATCGCCAATTACGGCGAGTTGTGGAAGACGTGCAACGGCCATGTAAGGCCTTCGCTGCAGTCGGAGTTGACAGATACGCAATCAGCCCTGAACTAATAATTCATCGAGGCGGCCAGATGGTCGACGCCTGACCATATGACCAATGGGTTCTAGGTTCCACTTATGGGAGATGTCAAGGTCGATTGTTGCGACATAGTTTTTTGTTATGAGCGTGCGTCCATTGTCCATTATCGGAACAAGTGCTCGTGAAATTGACATTTATGGAAGGATTTTGATTGGACCGTGGTCACAGGTTCCGGGAGTGAAGGTTTTTTTGAAGCCATTCGGTGAGGGGTTCGGATCACAATGGGCCAGAAATTAAGGGCGTTTTCAACAGTTTCAACGAATGTTGATTCAGTTTGCCGGACATAGTTTTTAGAGTTCGATTCTTGACGCAATGTAATGCTTAGCAACTCGTTGGAATTGACGATGTGCAGGGTATCATTATTTTCGAGTTTAACCCCAAGAGAGCACTGCGAATCTCTAACTTCATAAGGCTTGTCTAGTCTAGTTGTTAAACGGTGTATGAATGTGGTGGCGCATGTTCCACAAGCCACGTTGTGATGGGATCCGCGTGGACAACAAGCCTCTCCCTCTGCTTGGATTGATTTTAGCTTAGGTTAGGTTAGGTCGGTTAGGTGCGTGGGTAGGCCACATCTTACTTAGATCCTGTTGGACGCTTTGTGTGACGCTTTGATTGATTGTGATTCCCAAGGCGGACATTTCCTTGTTTCTATGCCAATCGTGCTTGCCATGCTGTTTCTCGAGTGTTGTCCAGCCATCCCGAAATCATTATGAATCTGAAAATAGAGGCTAGTGGGATTTCTGTTACTTCCTGAAGATTCTTCCAGTGTTCTGTATCTCAAGAAGAGACTGAAGCATTGGCAATCTAAGAGTGTAGTATCCTTTATATCTTCTTCGACACCACTCTTCCTGCCCATAGGTGTGTGCCATTTAGTTTTCAAGGTACTTCAGAGAATTATCGGCATCCGACTACCACTCGCAGTAGATAGGTAGTTGTGACTGGCAAAGGCCTCATGGGTATTTGCCTCACTTAGACCTTTAAGGTCCGTTGTGCTGTCATTATTCGGCTTTTCCCGCCACTTCGTTGACCGACTACACTCTTTCTCACTTGCTTTTTTTGGTGTGTGTAATTATACCTATAAAGAGGTGGTGGAGCTTGAAGATGTCCTTTACGTTGCTAGTTGCTAGATCCTCAAGACTATTGAGGAAGTAGCTACCCACATATTTTCTTCTTGTCTCGAGTGTGTGACAGTGTAGTGTAAGTGTAACACTGTTTTGTCTTCCTCCTCATCCATGCAGCTTCTGCAGAAGTTGTTATAGGGTGCACCAAGTCTTCTGGCTTGGTTGCCAATTAGGCAGTCGCCAATGATTACGTCTACTGCTTTATTAATGTTTCCCATGACCTATTCTAGTAGAGCTATAGTTTTGGATGGATCTAGAGTAGGCCATATCGTTTTCGATGAACTGTAGGTGTCCGGTTTCGCCCATCTACGATTAGTATTGATTGTGGCATCTGTTAATAGCATTGATTTTATTGCTCTCATTGGGGGTGAGGTGTGTCCTGATTTTTGTTAGACTCGCCCCTCTTTTTGCTAATTCGTCGGCTCTTTCGTTATCCGGGATACCCACCTGCCCAGGGACCCAGCACAGGGTAAGGTTGCATCAGTCCGCTATCTCTTTCAGAGAAAGACGGCACAATTTTACCATCTCAGAGTTGATCGATGGTGTTTCCAGAGTCTTTTTGGCCGCCTGACTATCTATGTAAATAACAATAGATCTTCCGTCTATTGGGGTCATTGATAGCCGTAGGGCTGCCTCTTGAATAGCTGTTCCTTTTACCTGGAAAACACTGCAGTGGTTCGGGAGCCGTATGGCTACTGCTAGCTCCGACGAACTGGGGTATACACGAAAGCTTGTGCCTTCTTCCGACTTGGAGCCATCAGTGTAATTTTCCGTGACAGTGGAGTTGCACACCTTTCCTTCATCCCATTCTGGTCTCGAGGGGATTCCCGTTTCGTGCTTGATTTCGAAGTCTTCAAATGGTGTTATGTAATCAGATTGTTAAGGAATCTTCGAGTTGTGAAGTATCTCCACGTGCCATTTAATGTGGGCTTTTCCTCAGTGCTTACACTCTCTTAGTCTTAATGCAGTATGAGTGGCAATGGGAAGGACTGATGTCCAAGGGAAGGACATTGAGTAAGATTTCGAGGTCTGCCGTGGGTGCGTTGATCCGCGGTAACTTTGTGTAGCATTATAGGAGTTTGTCGATTTTGGCACTATTGAACTTGGGACAACTTGGGCATCCGAGTGGTCGCACATATGTTTAGAGAGTTCTATCTTTTGTTTGTTAGCTCTATTATTTTGTCATCCAGTCTCTCTTCTGGTCAACTACAAGAGGTGGGTTAATACATAGGATTTCCTGGCAAGTTTATCTGTTGCATCATTGCCGGCTATTTACGACCTGGGCCCGAGCACAGAGTAATAGAGTGCTGCGAACCTTAAACTCTTACCGGCAGGAGGCGACCAATTTGGACTTGATTTCTATCGGCGAGATAGCTTTCATGGGCCTTTTTCTGCCAATTAGGATGGTTATATCAGCCAGTGGTATTTTGTCACTTTGGCCGCTTCCTTGACTGTAAGAAAAACTGGTTGAAAAACACTGCCGTGATCAGGTGTTCTAATGCTACAGTGCATGTGTAACAATTTAATGGAGATGCCCCCGCCTGGACCTTTTTTCATCTTGGATCTAGCCGTAAATATGTACGTACGTTGGATGATGTTGAGTTGCTGATGGGTTTATTTGTGTTCCACACGTTGGGACATAATACCGGAAGGGTATTCGAAGGCAAGAGAGACTAGTCGCTAGTATGGCCAATGTTGCTTGGGCTCTAGCCTTTGGATTGGACGGCGCTCTTAGCAGCAGTCTTCTGTATATGGCTGTATACGGTCGAAGGGAAGAAGAACCCGAAGAACTTCTCAGCCCACCGTTGGAGTAATGTGTATTTCTCCTGAGACACCTAGGGATGCAAGTCTTTGTATTCTTGTCAACTGCTTTAAGTTGGTGGATTTTAGGCAAGCCTGCCACCATACTACACCTCTATATGCCGTGATTGGCTGACAGTCGCTGTGTACATTTACAGGATTTTATACATTTACACGTTCTGGGCTTTGGTACCCATTTTTGGCCGAATACCCTTCTGATCAGCTTTAGGATGCATAACGCTTCCTTGACTCTTTCATGTACATTGAGTTTGCAATAAATTTTACCGTAAGATTACACCAAATTGCTTCGCCCTTTCCGTTCCGGTGAGGATTAGTGTTAAGTTCGACTGTGGTCCTTTTGCTCGAAGCACTTCTAGTGATGTTTGATAATGTTAAGTGGGTTTGTCCGACGACCGTTGTGCTTGATAAGTACAAAAAATTAAATGGGTTTCGCTTGAAGACTCCCAAGTTCTGCTTCCTTTTACAGTGAAATCTGTCTTAGGCAACATTTTTGTTGGTTACCCAGCCGTAGCAAAGGGAAGACGGCAGTTTCTTCGTAGAGATAGCCGACATGACCGGTGTAGAGCTGAAGAACCTTCTAAGATGCATAAATGATTCTGGATGTTCATAGGAATAACAGAAAATCTAACAGTGGATAAACGCCTCTTGAGTCTACAATGGACTCAACATATTGGGCTAAGTGAGGCCGTAAGGGCACACCCTAAGAGAGTCCCTCAAAGTGATCATCAAATGTATGCAAATCGGGACCAAAAAAGTTCAACCACGAACTGTATGGGCTGTACAGCGACATGAGTTTAGCCAGCTGTCTACGGATACAGCGCCTAAGATGGCTAGGCCATGTAGAGCGTATGGAACTTAGCTCCGTCCTGAAGAATCATCGACTCTTAGCCTCCGGTAGACACAGAGGACGTCCAAGTACAAAGTATCACGGACAAGTCGAGGGGTACCTCGAGGGAAACTGGAGACAGCTGGCGACAGACTGGCATGTTGGGTGAGACCCAGGTCCACTCTGGACGGCACCGCCCTGCGACTTTAGAAGAAGAATGCACGTAATGCGGAGAAAAATTATCCACCTAAGTGATCTGTTAAATTTGGGCTGTAATGTGTTCAATTCGTCATACAGTCGAACTTCGATTAGTCGAATATTTGATAACTCGAATGAAATTGGTTGGCAATAATATAATAGTAATTTGACTTCCATAACTCGATTCGAATTCTAAAGAGAAATGCCAAGATCCTGCGTATTCTACAAGTTGGTTTTATAAGGAATCGCTTTCGACCTACCTTTGACCTAGTACAGGCAAAATCCTAGCTTTGGTGAATATTCTGAGCTGGGGAAGAGGATGAAATTCCTTTGATTTTCAGATCTGAACGCCCAAACGAAAGAAATGAGGGAAAAATTCAACTGCAGATGGAATTTGAAGCCTGAAAAAATAACAAATATAGAAGCTGTGACGTATGATGACTTTCTGCAGGTGGGTGGCGATATTGTTACTAGGAGTTGCCCACAGATGAAGACATTGTCGAGATATTTAGATGTGAATCCGAATCTTCTCAGATCGGCAATAACGATGACAGCGGGAGTCATCTAATAGGGAAAGGCTTTGAGATAATTAAGAATTTTTTGATTCACCTTCAAAGAGTTGGTTGCGAATTCATTACTCATTTTGCGATTATATTAAAAGACTTGTGAAACAACAACCGATTCTGTGTACCTACAATGGTTAAAATTTCATTGAAGATTGCTTTTTAAAAAAATCCGCTCGTCAGTCATGTGTAACAGGCTGTTTTAAATTATAATTATGCTCCTCTACGTTTCATGTGTTATATCGCAGATAAATAAATATTTATATCAGTTTTGTATTTTACTTCATATCTCGAAGTCTTGACAACTCGATTTTTTTTGTGTGGCAAGTGGTTGTTCGAGTTATGGAAGTTCGACTGTATTTTCAATTCGTTCATCAAAATTGGTTGAATGATCAGTCGAATTTGTCTAACGTGTAGATCGACGATCGTTCTGTAGTCTCTCTTTCTCAGTAATTGTTATCTTTTAAATTAAAAATGCATTGCTTCCAGTTCTTATTTTTCCATTGCACAGAAAGTGAAAATTCTCCGATGCTATTCAAAAAGCTTTTCGAATGTGTTGTCCAATGATCAATGGATACTGTCATGTCCAATGATCGCCTGACGGTTGGTGGAGCGGAAGAGAACATTTTAGGCGGTGTGGATGCACGCGGAGGAGGAGGATGAGGAGGAGATTTGAGTTGTTGGAAAGTGATGGATGGGGATGTACATGCAGAGCATTGTTGGAGGTGCAGTTTATTGTGACGTAGTTAAGGGCACGTGTCCCGTCACGTCAAGGATTGAAGTGTCCAATTGACTTGAGCAAGTGTCTCAAACTTCGCGGCTTGAAGTCAGCAGGAAGCTGTAGATCTCCTCGTCTTGTGAGAGCACAATAGTTAAGTTAGCATGACACGAGTGGTTGCTGTAACGGCTGATTGTTTGTCCGGTCTAGTGCCCTTCTCAAGGAGGCTACGAGTCAACAATGTAGGCTAAATAATCGACAAAACCACTCTAGTCTATTCCAACCAAGTTGAATATCGTGTAGTAACCTAGAATAGCCGACTTTACTGGAGACCACATACCAAGTCCGCAATGGAGCGCGCCACTAGAGCACAGCAACTAGAGAACTGTGCGTCAGCAGACGTCTATACGGCATTAGGATGAAAGCTGCCAGATATGCCTTAAAACTGCAACTTGAATCGTGTGAACAAACTCGAGCTCTCCACATCAAAAGAAGGCATCATACGTGGTCGTTTCTGGAATTTGTATGCGTCATAGAGGCGAAGGTGTGGACGTCATACAGGTCAGGGCTTATGATCAAAATATATCAGACAATGTGAACATTTTGAGAATTTTGTTTGGATCTGCGATTAAACCATAAAATAAATGCCTTCACAAGTAAATTCATTTCCAAACACATACTGGTCATTGATTATCTCCAGTAAAAGCGTTTATTTTCACCTCGAGGAGTCGTTAGAGCTTTATTTCCACTGCGTCTGCAGTCGATGATAAGATGATGCATTGGACTGAATATGCCACCAAAGTCCTCTGAGTCTGCCCAATGTTGACATCCCCTCTCTATCAGGAGAAACTATATATCTTATTGACCGTCTGATTTCGCTGGAAACTGATCTTCTCAGACTCCTCATTGATATTTTAGACACACTACGTAGACTCTTGACCCTTTGCTTTGGTATCTAGCCTAGGTCAATCAATACACCTTATCCTCTTCCGCTAATGATGGTCAAGTAAGTTGATAATGATTTTAGTAAGAAACCAGTATTCTGAAGTTACACATTTGCTTGTTGGAGAGAAGACTGATTTGAGACAAATTCTGGTAGGAAATTGCATACATTCTTCACAGAGTCTGAACAGTTTTCGCCTCAACTGTGTGCAGAGAGCTTTCTTGGTCAAAAGACACACAAAAGACACTCGTAATGGATATCCGGCTACCCCAGAGCACCATCATTAGAAGATCTCTAACACTCACTTGTCCCACAAACGGTGTTCAAGGAGAGCGGCAAAAGTGCGCATTAAATAAACGGCTAAATAGTGTCAGTCGTTAATTGATCACGTCTTGCGTCTGCTGCATCAAAGTTTCTACTCCACTCAGTGGCAGCATGACTCATGTCAGTCAGGGTCACGCTGTCCTCATCAATTTACGTCACAGCCACAAATGGATTCATCCGCTCATTACGTTCAACTGCAGACCTCGCCTTCAGTCCTAATGAGTCGTCCATTCGCCATGCTGCCGCCTTCTCCTTCTCAGAATCGATCTCTGAAATAACATTCCCTCCGCCCCCATGTCTACTACGGCCGGGAACAAAGAAACACAAAATCCTGTCCATTCGAAGAATAACTGTGTGCCTCCATGCACCCACTTGTACTGCCTCACTCTCTCCGTCTCGCTGAGATGCAGTCGTTTGCATTGCGGCCATTGGCAGTGAATTTCACTGACCTACTAACAAACGCGATACGTTTCGAAAAAACGACGAAAAAAGCAAACTTTTTCCTGTTTCTGTGTTTCTTGTTTCCTTCTCTTGTCCCGTCGTCACCGGCAGCGAGTCAGGAGTGTTGCCTGATTCTGGTTTTGTGCGGCATTAGCTGACAGTATCTTTGGCGTTCGTGGGACGACGATCCACTCTCTTTCACACTCTCCTCCTCGATCGCATTGCACTTATGAGCTCCTCTCTCCGTGCGACCTTTCACCAGATATCCAAAAAGCGCGATACCACTCCACTGAAGCACTCATGCACACTCGGCGTATCTTTGTATCTGCAATAGAATTTGCAATCGAATTTCATAAGCGCTTAAGCATTGAGCAATTCACAAGCGATTGCATGTGTGTTCCAATAAGTGCACATTTGAGGTTGGCTCCACTATTGTTGAGGTTGTTCGTCCGTATCCGCGGCGTGCGGCGGCGGCTGCTGTGGCAGAAAGACGACCTGAATTCGATCAGTGTTTTGCGGCTTTCCTGACGTATCACTGAAGTTCTTCTGTGCATCAAATGTCTGTGTGTGATTGCTAGTGCACGCAACAACTGATCTAGATATTTGCTATCTGCACAGCCATCGGTTGGTGGTAGGCAGTGCTTCCACCACAAATCGGATCCATTGACTGCGAAATGTCGGTGTCAGTGTTACACCTTATTATCTGATTTTCTTGGTTGGATTGCATTAAAAGCACAAAGTGATGTGTGCAGCGCTGCAACACGAGCCTACACAAAGCTGGGTGTGCTTTGCTTTTGGGTCGCGCTGTTGCGCTGTGCTGTTCCTGGGATGACTGTGGGCTAGCTGTCACTCATTTCTGACTGGAGTGGTTTGGGCGCATTAAGCTGTCAATAACTGACATTCCAACTTTTGGTTTCAGAATCCGTCTGCTGGATTTTTTTCTCTTTGCAACCCATTTCGGAGCAGTTAATGATCCACGTCTCCATTTTGTAAGCATTTCTTTTGAAATATAAAGAGAGTAGGTCTGACATCTCAGCCTTGTGGCACACTATCAGATCATGCTGCTCATATAGTAATGATACAAGCTTCCATTTTCCAAAGAATACCTTCCAAATACTAGTCTAATGGACAGGAGCAGTTGCATATTGATGCAAGAATGGGCAGGTTTGAGGGCTAATATTACGATTTTGTATTACCCCTGAAATGAAATTCAGTGGACTTTGGACAGTGAAATTTGAAGGAAACTTACGAAAAATATGAGGAGTTTTTATACCGAGTTTTTTGAAAGAAAATTGAGTCCACTTTAGAATGGGATCCATACATTGTACAGCGCTGGAGTATGTCGTTCAAAACTGTGAACGTATATTGGACCTAGATACTCCCGTTTTGTCCAGAAAGAGCCATTTTTCGAAGGTCGTGGCCTCATTCCCAAATATTTGGAATGGTCGAATGAAGGGAGAGACAGGTCCTTGGCTGAATTAGGATTGGGATCAAACTTAGTGGAAGACCTCGCCAGGCAGTCCTCTCCAAGTGATCGCAAACACAAGTCAGTTTATTTCTCGAAAAGTAGCATACCCAGGATATGTTCTTTAGACTCCAAATGATCTGAAATAAAGACTAACCTTCATTTTCCAATCAGTACGAACCCAACCCAACCACCTTGCGGCACTCCATCAAACTCCGCTGTCTACCATCGCACCCACAATGTTGTTGCCAACAAATCATAGTCTGTCGCATTCCTTATCGATTTCAATCAACTTTTCATGGCTAGTTGCACTCGCAATCCAGACTTACCTACTGCGAACAACCAACCATCCGCTGAACACCGCTGTCGCCGCCACCGCCACACATTTATTCCGAAACCCGATACAATGTGTGCGCCGTCGGCATATTTTCATTTGAAAGCGATTCCAATTCGCCACGACTAATAATCACGCGGTAATTTGCCGCAGAGTCTACACAAAAAAAAGAAGATAATAATATGAATATTTTTCCACAATTTTATTGACAATTTCATATTCTAATGAATATTTTTGCAACCCAAGCCAAATTAATGCTGATTCCGCAAATAAGGGCCCGTTGCAGGCGGCCTGCACCAACGAGTGCTATGTGTGTATCGGTAATTGGAGTCAATCCCATGACTATGTGTGTGGGATTGATTTGTCAATCGGGCGTTGAGACGGGCAGCGACAACAGCGGCAGCATATCCACGTGGTAATTCGATACGAAAATGCCTCAGAACAGATGTATTATCTCATCTCGCATTCGTTTTGCTCTTGCATAAGAGACAATTGCGATTGTTTGTGGAACGGATTTTGACGAAAAATTAAAAGTATTCATCATCGTCTCTCTTGGATGGATGGGGATGGGATGACAATACTCAGGGTTGAGCTGTCGTTGATGACTGGTGACGGCTTGTCAACGACGGATCAGAAGTATTTTTTTTTTGGATATTCTGTTATTCAATCCCCGGATGGCCTTGGGTGAGTTAGAAACACTTTGGCTGCATGCTGATTTTCCGGGGAATTCGATTGACAAAAAATAGATTTTGTTCAATTGAACACGTGTGGGGGCGTCGGGCTGGAGCGACGATCTGAGAGACAACGCGAAGTTGATAGAGGAGGTACGACTGCAGGTTGACAGAGACCATGATCTTGGAGAAACGAAATGCGATCTCAAATTAATCCGAAATTCTCTAGAACTGCTTTCGGGATTTTCTCAAATCAAGTCGTCTTCCTCTCTGTTCTCCGAGGAGACGTCAGAAATGACTGTGGTGCCATTTGTACTGCATTCAGAAGGTGCTGGGAAAGATTTCTGATCTCTCATTAATTTGTTGTGCTTGAGAGGACTGAGATGTCTCTTCCTTGTTTCAACTGCGAGTGTCCAAGGTCCAGCTTCATCAGAGCCCTGGGTGAGTATCCGAAGCTCGAACCTCTTTTTGGTCTGAATCTGACATCATCTCCTGCATCTTCTAGGTCCGAACACTCGATAAAAAAATTAGGAATTCCACCCGGAAGACGTCTGCCCATCGTTTGCCATGGAGTTTTGTTTGAATATTCTACATGCACTCACTGCTTGATGTCAATCATTGCGTCATGGGATTCAATTGCTTCCCTGGAACTGATTGGGTGTCCAACTGGTTGAAGGACGCTTTCCGGTTTTAGATCGACGGATTCTTGTGGGGGTTCTCAATCAGGAAGGCGTTCGTCTGATTGATGTTCCACAAAAGTGTGAAACTTTGTGGCAGATGTGCGAAGTTGTTTTGAAAATACAGCGTACAATTTGACAAGCGGTTCACTAGGGAAAAGACTTGTGCGCGGAGTTCCTCCAATCATTGCATTTCAAATTATTTCATTGGCCATTAGTCCATGTCTTGACAGATAATGAACATCAAATAAGCATTCAGGCAGGCCAGTGTTTTGAAGGGTCGTCAATGGGTCTGATAGCAAAACGGGACAAAATTAAGTCCAATATATTATTCCCATATCGCAACGGCGCGTTCAGGCTTTGTCGTTTTCAGTAGGATACATGATCATCGTTAGGATGGCGGTATCGTACCCTGTAGTCGGCATACTAAACGTCTCATGTCCAAAGTTTGGAGGATGGCATTGTTACAATGCCCATGAAGTCTGATTCTTAACTTTCAAGCGGAGTTTGTTATTTCTTCTCATTGGGAGAAGGTCTCATTGGTCTCATTGGGAGCAATGCGTCAGCGTTTCGACCATTCGTTTATTTTGCCAGAGTTCGTTGAAGTTTTTCAGTTGAGGACTCAACTGAGCTTCCCGTTGCCAGGATCGCTGTCATCCGCAAATGTAGCCACAAGTGTACCCTCAGTTTTAGGTAAGTCTCTAGTATACAACAGGTACAACGCCCTTGAGGGACTCCTGCCCGGATATCTTTAAAATCGGAGTATTCAGTACCGTGTTTAACTTTAAATATGCTATTACCCAGATAAGATTCTAGTATCTTATACAAGCTTGTCGGTAGAAGCCTGCTTAGCTTGTATTTTAGGCCTTCATGCCAGACTTAGTCGAAGGCCTGGGAAACGTCAAGTAGGGCGATGGAGCAGATCTTTTTCTCCTCTAATGCTCCTTCAATTTCATTCGTTATTCCTTATACCTGTTTAATTGTCGAGTGTTTCGCTCGAAACCTGAACTGATGGTCAGGTATTAGTTGCTTTTCTTCGATAATCTTTTGAATGCGTTTCAATAAGAGTTTTTCAAAAATGTAGGATATTATTGGTAAAAGCGATATGGGTCTGTACGACTTTTTGTTGTTCAACGGTTATCCTGATTTTGGAACCATTATCACTTCTGCAACCTTCCATGAGTGTGGAACATACTATAGCTTTATTATTTAAGACCAAGACCAAGACCAGGACCAAGACCAAGACCAAGACCAAGGCGAAGACCAAGACCAAAAGACGGACAGACGAACTGACCAGAAAGTTTCGGCAGCCTACATCTCCAGAACGGTGCGTGCTACGACTAAATTCCGGTACAATATTTTGTAGCTTATGACTTGATCTAGACGATGGAATTGGAAAATTCACCAATTTACCATTATCTGGGCAAATTTTGCACAAAAAGAAGGCAAATTTGATTTCCCTGATCTTTTGACAGCTCATATCTCGAGAACGGTGCGTCCTACGACAAAATTCCCGTACAAAATTTTGTAGCTTATGACTTGATCTATAAGATGGAGTTGAAAAGTTCACCAATTTACCATTATCTGGGCAAATTTTGTACAAAAACAAGGCAAATTTGTTTTTCTGGTGGGTCTCCTAGATCTTTTGACAGCTCATATCTCGAGAACGGTGCGTCCTACGACAAAATTCCCGTACAAAATTTTGTAGCTTATGACTTGATCTATAGGATGGACTTGAAAAGTTCACAAATTTACCATTATCTGGGCAAATTTTGCACAAAAAGAAGGCAAATTTGATTTCCCTGATCTTTTGACAGCTCATATCTCGAGAACGGTGCGTCCTACGACAAAATTCCCGTACAAAATTTTGTAGCTTATGACTTGATCTATAAGATGGAGTTGAAAAGTTCACCAATTTACCATTATCTGGGCAAATTTTGTACAAAAACAAGACAAATTTGTTTTTCTGGTGGGTCTCCTAGATCTTTTGACAACCTACATCTCCAGAACGGTGCGTCCTACGACAAAATTCCCGTACAAAATTTTGTAGCTTATGACTTGATCTATAGGATGGAGTTGAACAGTTCACCAATTTACCATTATCTGGGCAAATTTTGTATAAAAACAAGGCAAATTTGTTTTTCTGGTGGGTCTCCTACATCTTGTGACAGCTCATATCTCGAGAACGGTGCGTCCTACGACAAAATTCCAGTACAATTATTTGTAGCTTATGACTTAATTTATAGGATGGAGTTGAAAAGTTCACCAATTTACCATTATCTGGGCAAATTTTGCACAAAAACAAGGCAAATTTGTTTTTCTGGTGGGTCTCCCAGATCTTTTGACAGCTCATATCTCGAGAACGGTGCGTCCTACGACAAAATTCCCGTACAACATTTTGTAGCTTATGACTTGATCTATAAGATGGAAAAGTTCACCAATTTTGCCTTGTTTTTGTACAAATAAAGGTTAAAGGAAGCGTTAATTAAGTAGAGGACTTTAAGTAGTGCCTTTTTCGGCAAGTTCTTCAGGATACAGTAGGATACATGTAAATCATATGTTAAAGTCGAAATGGGGGAATCACGCGTTGAATTTGCACAGACTGTAATATCGTAAGAGTGAGCATAAATTTCTAGGTGGAACTACTATCCAGTCACTCGGGATTTTTGACATTTGTGAAATATTTTTTTAAATTTATTTCTCAATTTGAATTTTTGGCAAACTGAGACGATTATTTCCGCAAATAATTAAGGATATTAGGAATATTATTTACAGTAATTTCGTAATTTTTCTTGGAATATTACCACTTCAAGATGGAGTTCATGGAGTGGGTCGCCGTGGCGTAGTGGGTAAGTGCGTCGACTCTTACTATCCTAACGAAGTCCTGTACAACGAGGCAAACGTAAATAGGTTAGATCATTTTATCATTAAACTGATCAGAAGGCACACTGCACGAGCTATGACCTCTTCCAACAGTCTGATCTTTGGGGCTTACTACCCCAATAGTATGTACCATGAAAGGGTGCGCCTTAACGGCTTTATTCCTCCCGAAGCATTCCTCTATTTAAACACAATGGGCCTTATACAGGATCCACAAGGATGTCCTATCATCTTCCATGTCGTACGCCGAACAGTGGATAGGCGACTTCAATACGAACCGGATGTCGTTCGCATCCACGAGGATCTCCTCCGGTTCAGTAGAGCGATCCCCGCTCGAGATAGGAAAGAGTCTGCCAAAGAACGGCAATGTTACTGGTGGTTACAACAAAACCAGCATCCGCCACCGCTAGGTGGTGGCCAGTCAGGTAGTGGCATAGTGGCCAGCTTACATAGTTTAAGGTAGTCTTAAGGTAAATGTAAAACAAAAATAAAATTAAAAAAAAATAATATAAAACAAAAGATTCAAAAAAAATAATAAAACAAGAAATCCAAAAAAAAAAAAAAAAACAATATATGAAACAAAAACAAAAAAAAGTACATCACGGCGTATAAATTATATATGTTAGGCATATACACAACATATACGCCCTTCTGCACGTGTCCGTACTGTTGCGGACATAGTTAAGACAGTATTAAGTTTTATGTTAGGTTAAGGTAGTATAAGTAGTTAGGTTTAGCCAAGTTTTTTTTATAAGTTTTCTTGGCAAATGAATAAAGAAATAAAATATTGTCTTAATGACTAAAAAAAAACGTAGATTAAGCCGAAAGGCACATGTATGTATTTGTATTTCTTAAGTTAGTTAAGCTAGTTTTAAGTAATTTTGCCTTGCAACTAAGTAAAAATAGAATGAATTAAATAAAATTGCGTAGAAAAAAACAAGTGCGTCGAATCCTACGCAGAGGGTGCCAGGTTCGATACCCGGAATTTACCACCTTTGCTTCACTTAGTTGTAGTCATAATAAATTCAGGGAGGTGGTTTTAGTGAGTAAAGATCTCACACTTCTATGTGCGAACGTTCGCAATAATCTTGTGGAAGATTCCAACCTACTATCGGAAAAAAGGATATTTTTTCTTGTTTCAGCGAACCTCTTGCTTTCTACATATTGCAGCGACATCGATATGCTAGATGAAAGCTGCTGGAACATTAAAAATAACACCTTTTAGGGTATGAAGCTTCAGGTTGCTTGATTCTTTATGTTCAATTTTAATTTCTCTAACTGACTATCCTTATCTCTTTCTTCTTAGTAAAAAAACTACGGAATTTGACGGATAACTCCGTAATTCAGTGAAACTTCGCTATAACGGACAGTACCGAGACCATCATGATTGTCCATTATGTAGGAGTGTCCGTTCTAAAGGAGTTGAAATACATGAGTACCTACATGCCGGGACCATGACAAATTGTCGTTGTAAGGTAACACATTGGGCCTTCGCTTGGCCTATGTGTGTCTGCTGTCCTTCTTCGCGGCAACCAGCCACCTCAACCTAAGGTGTCCCTTAAAGAGGGGTTACCGAAAAGAGAAGTCAATTTTTCAAGTTGTGTCTATTTTCTTTCAGACGAATTTGAAGACGCCACTGGTTTGCTAAGGCTAAAGAGGGCGAGGTGGCCAATGAACGTTTGAGAAGTTATTTGAGGAGCCTAATAACTGCCACCCTCTGTAGACTACTTTTTTTTCGGTCACACATACATACAGTTGACTCTCCCTATGTCGAAACTCCGTACTCTAACTCTAACTTTTTCGCCATATTTTAAATGCATTTCCCTCAATTTTCCATAAAAAAAAACCTCTAACTCGAACAAATTAAGGCTTTCCGTGAAAATTCGAACTGGGGGAATGCACTGTATTTAGAAATCAAGGGTTCACATTTCCAATCGGCAACATTTCCATGGCCAGCATTCATCCTCAGTGACCCCCTCAGTTCGTCAACTGTCATTCTGAGGTCCCTGTCAATCTACGCACTCCACAGCCACATCCATTAATTGCAAATTCCTAGCGCGCCGAATGTGGGGGCGTGTATGATGGGTTGGGGGAGAAATTTTCGGGTTGTCAATCTCTCTGTCTCTGAGCGGAAGAAGTGTGGAATATCTTTCAACTCAAAAGTCACAGCCAACACTCGGTGTGTGTGTTGATCCAACAAAAATAATCACAACGACAACCACTACGACTGACAATTTATTTGCATAACACACCCTCTCTCTCTGCCCACCCTCGCAGTCCACCAACCCCCACCTTCGATGGGATGGTTTCACTCTCTTGCGCTTCATAAATAAATTACTAATGACACATCGTGTAAACTAGCGTTCCATCTATTGTCAACTAAAATATCATCGCCCATCATCGTATAGAACCGCGCGCGCATATCCACATGCTGCCGAGACCCGGGTTCGCCTCCCGCTCGCTCCCATTCAGTCGCTCTATCTCTGTCTCTGCTCGTATTGCTCTCGCACTTAGTCACCGTCCCACGAGGCGATTCTCATTTTCGAGAACCTCGTGCATCGCTCTCCCTCTTTCTCTCGTCACATCTCGCGTATCTGTCATAAGTCATCAAAGATCTTTCTACGTCACATCGTGACTGACATCTATGGCGAAACCATCAATCAACTCAGCCGCCGAACAAAACTGAAATAATAATTTTCGATTCGTTCTCAGATACAAGCAAGTACACAGCGCACAGTGTGTGTATCTTGTTGCTTTTAAATTAGAATTTGTCAGTCGTTCGCCGCGCGCACCGATCGCGATGTGCGTCTCGTCGAAAAATCTGCACCACCACCACGAGCACAAGTAGTACTAGTAGTCAGGCTAATGGGCTGCAGATACTGTGTATCTCTGTGGACTGTAGGACTGCGCGTCGCACTATTGTGGCGTGTATTTATAGTGTGCCCAGACCAAAGTGAAGAACTGCTCTTTTTTTTGGTTGAAATTCCGAGCGTTCCATCATCTCTCTCTATCTCGCTCTCGCTCTCGGGGGGATGGACGGGTGTTTACACACGCGAATAAATCGAAATAAATCTAAGAGCAGCTAAATTTATCAATTGATGTATCTTTATCCGCTCGATGCTGTTTTGAATGCACTGCGATCGCTGAACACCTAACGCAGTTTCTTAGCAAACACCCGTCTGGCATTGTGTCGCCCGATTCTGCTTGCCGGCGCAGCGCGCGTTGCCTTGGTCTGGTGACTTGCTTTTGGGCCCCACTGTGCGTGCTTCTTTCTAAGGTTGTTCTGTATCTCTTCCCGATCAATTCGCGGTGTTTCATGAGCATGCGTATGTGTGTGAATGAGTGTTTTGATGCGGCAGGGCTTCGGGGGCAATTAACGATATGTTTCAGATATTTTCGTATCTCCGTATCCACTGAATGGTTTCGGTTTATTTATTTGTGTGTGGTAATGATTATAAATTCATCAAATCATCCATGGAAGTAGGCATTTGGGGGGCTTTTTAAGTGACGTTTAATGAGCCCCCAGTTGTGGGCGCAGTGATTTGTGGCGACGTGTCGGGCGATAATGTCTGCAGATAAACGCCGAATAAAGTGAGATTAGAACAACAAATAGATATCGCTTTGGATTGTTGATGGTTTGTTTTGATTTTTTGTTTCATTGCGGTTGTTGTTGCTTCCTTTGAACATTTTGTTGAGGTCTGCCAAGGAAGTTGATGCCAACACGTCTTAGGAGATCATTCATGCTTGAGGCTTTTCAACAAATGATGGAGCGTAAACACTAGCCTCCTGCACCACAGCTGAATATATTTTGCAAACAATTAAATACACAATTGAGTAAAAAAAAGTTTTTTGCTAGCAGAACTACAACAGAAATGCATCTATTAACTCCCTGTGGTGTCTTCTAGAAGAAAGGGAAACAACGGGAGGACTTGCTCCCGTCACCACTCACAGCAAATTATGGTTCTTCTTTCTATGTCATGGAACCGATTTCCAATCTCCACACAATAAAGGCGAAAGATCGTAATGATCGCTGCGCTTGGACTGTTGAAGGCATTGGACAGAGCTGAGTATCGAGCTCCTTCCTCAAAATGCTCCTTCCTCAAATGTTGTTGATTCATCACTCTTTTCATGGGTTTTAAATCGTTCAATTCAGGCTGTTTTGGATGGGTTATAAATGCCTACAACTTATGTTATAAATCACCAATTTAACTGGTAAACACAATGAATTCAATATTTCAACCATCATTTTACATTCGGACGCCCTGCTAAGAGACTTCCCAGTCAACTCACAAATCTACACAAGCATAGGGGATATTTCGAACTCCATTCTATACCTTTAGTGATACGACTGGATGTCACAGTTGATAGAGTGCCTGCCCCTGGTTAGCGGGGTCCCCGGTTCGAATCCCAGTGAAAGCAAAGTTAATACGCTTTTATCTGGTTTTCAAATCTGGTCCAGTCACCATTTACCGTCGGGATCAAATTAACGGCACTATCACTGGAGTAGACTATCAGTGGTATTAGTCTTGACTAGAGGTATGACAATGGATCAATATGGTCTAAGTGGCTGGTGAATGCACTAGCAGCCCGCCCCACCTAACCTATACCTTTAGTGCGTGCTGCGCCTTGATTCTGGACGCGTAACTTTATTAATGGCTTAAAATAATACAACCTATATTACGGACATTTGGTATAATTTGCAGTTGCAAGAATATTGAGCTTTGGTGCTAGTTGGGCGAACATTGTTAGATACTACTTCTAACTTACAGGCCCTAAGCGTTCACTCTAAGCTAAACTAAATCTTATTCTATGTCTATCGACCTAACGTAACAATGAATATGATGAAAAAAATTAATTTAAATGTACAGCTTAATATTAAGAAAATTAGGGACACAATTTAATAACAGAACTGAGGTCGAATCACTGCATCCGTGAACGAATGAATTACTATAGGAAATCGTCTATTTGTGATTACAGGACACTTGAACGTAATTTGGAATCACACAACACGTTATCGTGCACGTGAACGTTTTGAACTAAGTGAAATGTTATGCGCGAAATAGACTGTGAATGTATTGATTTGATTAATAAATTACGAATTATTAAAATAATAAATCATATGAATAACAGTTATATAGTACATATATAACAGTAATATAGTAAGTACATACAGTGGGTGTCATTAATATTCGGTTTTTACTCGAATGTGTGAAAAATTGCAGTTGCAGGTTGAAACCTAATGGTTTTTAACCCAATCTTTTCCTCCTCGTTAAGCTCCTTAGTTTTAGTCGAGATTAGCAATTTTTTGAGTAAAAAACTCTTACCATTACCACAAGATATTGAATTTACACGAAAAACTATGAAAAAGGTACCTTCATTAATATTCGGTTTTTTAACTTGCATTTCTCTTTACATCCTATGCTCAGATTTGTATGTCTGTTTGATATTATCATTCCTACAACATTATTTAGTAATAGCCTGTTTAAAATCGTCCACAAGTTCAAAAAGAAATAGGACGGGCCGCAAAGGAAAAAACACTTCGCTGGAAAAACGCGACTTGGTGTTAAGCCACCATTTAAAAGGTGAAACTTACAATAAAATTGCGGAAAATTTGAAAATGAAGCCTAATACAGTCGGTGGCATCATAAGACGCTTCAGGAACGAAGACCGTATCGAATTCAAGAAGCAAAAAAGGACAGCCCAAGAAATTAAAACAGCGCGAAGAACGCATAATAATAAAAAAACATTAAACATAACACCCATTTTAATAAACCTAAAATAGTAAGACAGCTGTTGGTTGAATGCGGAAAGCGTGTTTCTGAGTCTACGATCAGATCAGAATGGTTCAACGGTCGAGTAGCTAGGAAAAAGCCTTTTATCAACTTGCGCAACCGTAATATTCGCCAAAAAATGTTTACTAAGATTACAAAGAAAAAGATCGATTATGGTGGGAAGATGTAATTTTCGCTGATGTGAGCAAGTTCAACCTTTCGGGTCTGATGGAAGGGTTATGGTGTGGCACGAGAAGAATGAGGAGCTAAAAAGTAATCATTTGAAGGCAACGGTGAGCCGGTGCATATCGGCTAAAGGCGTGGGCAATTTGGTCTTTATAGATGGGATCATGAATAAGGAGCATTATTTGAGGATTCTGAGAGAAAATTTGAAAGAATGCGCTATAAAAATGGGAATTTCCAGGTCTTTAAAATTTTATCAGAATAATGATCCTAAACATATAAAGCCCATATCGTTCGCGAATGGCTGCTATACAACAGTAACTGTGTTATAGCAACATCTGCTCAATCACCTGACCTTAACCCCATGGACAATTTATGGTCCGAATTGGATCGGCGAGTGCGGTAGAACCCTGTTTCTTCCGTAAACGCTCTGAAGGTTAGGTTGCAGGAAGAATGGACTAAAATAAGTCCGGAATATATAAAAAAAATTATAGCAAACATGCCAAAGCGATTATCACAAGTTTTGAAAAATAAAGGATACGCTACAAAAAATTACAAATTTTCTTTTTTTGTGATTATTTTAATTTTTACTATCTAAATTAAATAAAATAGTTAAAAAACTGAATATTAATGACGGTACCGATTGCCCCCATAAGGGGGAACGCACTACTCTTTTTACCCCGGGTCTAAAGGGTTCGACGCCACCAGGAATGCTGGTGCTGCCTAGTAACATCGTGAATGTCCCGCCTGGGTACTGCTTGCACTCACGTTGAACCACACTAGCCTCATAAATGTGCCTTAAAAACTAATCCATCTATATTTTTCAGACATCAGATGACACACACATGAATGTCCCTTGCACACAGGAAATGTGGTCAAATGAATTGCTGTCACTTCCGCAAAAAACTCTGTGCCAAGCTATGTATAGTCGGGCTTCAGGAAATCTGTCACGATTTTCACATGCCTGTTACTTACTTACTTATCAGGCTGACGACCAATGCAGGGAGCTATAGCTGCTTTCCATTTCTGACGGTCCTGGGCACACTGCTTCCAGTCATCAAGACCAAGTTGTCTTGCATCCGCGACTACTTGGTCTTTATACCGGAGATTCGATCTTCCTCTCCTTCTCGAACCAGGAGGCTCGGATTCGAAGACCCTCTTAGCTGGAGCATTGTTGTCCATGCGCTCCAAGTGGCCCAGACAGTGCAGTCGACGGATCTTTCCCTTCCGGACTACATCCACATCCTGGTACAGCTCGTAGAGCTCGCGGTTGTGTCTTCTCCTCCATTCGCTTTCCACGCAGACGGACCATACATCCGACGTAAAATTTTTCTTTCGAAGGCACCAAGAATCAGCTCTGCAATTTTGCTTATCGTACAGCTTTCGGCTCGATATAGCAGGACTGACAAAATAAGGGTAGAGCATGATCTTAGTCCTTCGAGTCAGGAGTTTTGACGCCAGTTGTTTTGACCCACCGAAGTAACACCGGTTGCCAAAGGCGGTTCTACGTCGGATCACCACATTGGTGTCGTTTGTGGAGTTTACGTTTACCCCGAGGTAGAAAAGCTCCGACTTACTACCTCGAGATTTTAGCTGTCGATTGTAATATTTTCTCCATGCCTGTACAGAACATTTAAGGATGGAAGAAGGCGTGGATAGTGGCGTCTCTAGAGCACAGCTCTTTATGACATTCTCACTTTAACATAAATTATTCGTAAGAAAGCGTTATGGATTACGAGGAATGTAATATTCGGTCAAGTGACGGCAATTCTGGAGACAGTCATGCGCTTATCAATGTCCTCTAAATTGTGTACCTAATCTTCAAATTATGAGCAAGCGACCATCCCTGTGAAAACCGACCACTTCAACTTTCGCCATACTGATATTCCGGCGAGCTGATACACAAAAACTTTGCTTCACTCTAAAAGCTCGAAATTGTAACTACACAATTGAACAAAGAATGTCTCTAGGAAGTCCTAGAATGGCTACGCTACTCTTAATGAACCTGAATCTTACTTCCATCCAAGTCAATTGAACAAAGAATGTCTCTACGAAGTCGTAGATTGACTACCCTGCTCTTATTGAACCTGAATCTTACTTCCATCCAAATCAATTGAACAAAGAATATCTCTAGGAAGTCGTAGATTGCCTACCCTGCTCTTATTGAACCTGAATCTAACTTCTGCAGGTACATGACATGTTATTTTTCCACAGTTTCACGCCGAAGTTTAAGCAGCTTTTTCTGGACAGACTAGGGAGTGGCTGGACTATGGTTGAGCAGAGATTTATAAGAATTTAATGTGCCACGTACGAGCTTGTGCACTATAATTCACCACAGACACTCCAAAAGTAGGAGTCAACACAGGGGAGACTAACTATGAAAACATGTTGCTTGGCGCAGAATTGAACACCATTTGTTGATTGGACGAGAAAATAATGAATCGGCAATATTTCTTGAGATTTCGAATTTCCCACTGATCTGTTCTATGGAGCCCTGAGCCATAATTAATGTTGCAAACGCTCCCAGTCTTGTGGATGTACAGAGTGTACATGCTGGAATAATTAAGACTTCATCTTGATGTTCTGTTTCTGAATGGCAGTAGCTCCAAGACCTTAAAGTCAGTTTTTGTTTTAAATTGATAAAAACGCCAACGCAGTTTGAGTTGAGAGTTTCATATTGTAATAATAATATGGGTGGCGCGACAGTCCGAGGCGGACCTTGGCCTAGCTTCTACTCTCATGTTCTTTCACGAGTGGAAGAAACCTACAGTTTAATGCCAACTCCGAACGGCAAAGTTGAGAAGCTTTTTCTAGACAGGAATACTCTTTGAGCTTTGTCAGTGACTCGTAAGAGGTGGAGTCGTGAATTATCAAAGGTGGTAAATTCGGGTATCGAACCTGGCACCCTCTACGTAGGAGTCGACGCACTTACCCACTACGCCACGGCGACCACCGCCGTCATCAATTTTCTCTGAACACCATCTTGCTCTCGCTAACGGACAACAGCTTCTAGGCCCTTTGACTTTTTCTATAAACTTCCCATTCCGAATTCCTTAGCCTGAAGGTCATATATTAAATGTTATCCACTCTTCACTCGATATCTTAACCGAAGAATCTCCATAAAAAATCGTCACAGCTTGTCACCTCGCATCCAATAAATTAACACATTGTCAGTGGCGCATAAACATTCATTCATTCCAATGAGTGTGGCGCTGATCGGATGAACAAGTATCTCATCTCTGCGGCGGCGGCAGCTGAGATGACATTCAGATGAAATATCATCGCTGGTATCGTCTTACCACCTGTGCACGAGTCTGTAACCGAATGCCGCTTTAATGCAGTCTTCTGGGCTGCGGTCATATGACTTGCTTTACGGGCGCTTAGATGCACGTGAGTTGTATCGCGGAACTCATCTTTCACTGTTTGTACGGCTTGAACGAGTGCGAATATGATTCGTGGGAATTATTGAGGTGTGGGGTTTGTGATGGAAGAAAATTTGGGTTTTCTTCATGAGAAGAAGGGTTCATTAGCACGTATGGTGGGCAGAGGTTATATGAGATTTTGAATGCTTCATGTATTAAAGCTTTTTAACCGCATTCAAACGAAGATCGGCATTATGAAACCTTTGGCCAGGAATTCGCATAGCTAAAAGCTGGCAATTTGAAGCATTTAATTTTGTGAACTTATTTTGATGTCAAGAAGAAACGAAAAAAGCATGAAAAATGTGAATTAATAAACATAGAAAGAACATAGCATTGTTACAAACATTGTTTATCCTTAGACCCTTACAAGGAATGAAGTTTTGAGACCAACGAAGTTCGAATTCCTACCACTTGTTCATCAAAAAAGAGTTAAAAATGAGAAAAAAGGAACATAGAAAAAACATAGCATTGTTACAAAGTTTGTCAATTCTCAGACACTTACAAAGTGCGAAGGCTTGAGACCAACGAAGCTCGAATTCCTACCACTTGCTCATCAAAAAAAGGATGAAAAATGCGAATATAAAATGTAGAAAAAACATAGCATTGTTACAAAGTTTGTCAATTCTCAGACACTTACAAAGTGCGAAGGCTTGAGACCAACGAAGCTCGAATTCTTACCACTTGCTCATCAAAAAAAGGATGAAAAATGCGAATATAAAATGTAGAAAAAACATAGCATTGTTACAAAGTTTGTCAATTCTCAGACACTTACAAAGTGCGAAGGCTTGAGACCAACGAAGCTCGAATTCTTACCACTTGCTCATCAAAAATAGGATGAAAAATGCGAATATAAAATGTAGAAAAACAGCATTCTTAAAAACTTTGTCAATTCTTATACCCGTACAAAGTGCGAAGGCTTGAGACCAACGAAGCTCGAATTCTTACCACTTGCTCATCAAAAAAAGGATGAAAAATGCGAATATAAAATGTAGAAAAAACATAGCATTGTTACAAACTTTGTCAATTCTTAGACCCTTATAAAGTGTGATGGCTTGCGACCAACGAAACTTGAATTCTTACCACTTGTTCATCAAAAAGGATGCAAAATGTGAATAAAGAAACATAGATAAACAGCATTCTTACAAACTTTGTCAGTTCTTAGACTCTTTGTAAGAGTGAAGGCTTGAGAGCAACGATGCTCAAATTCTTACCAATTGTTCATCAAAAAGCATGAAAAATGTGAATAAAGAAACATAGAAAAAACATAGCATTGTTACAAACTTTTTCAACTCTTAGACCCTTACAAATAGTGAAGGCTTGTTTGAAACACCGATTGGTGTTCTAACAATTAAAGTGATGGTGGTTCCTATTCCTTCACCGTTATTCAGATGCCTCCATGTAAAAACTAGGAAACTTGGAAGTAATTGTACGTCGGGTCTTGTATCTTGAGCATCATAATGAGCTTACGAGAACGACGAATGTACCGCAAGCAAACGACGTGTAGTTTGAATCTTATGTAATGTATCTGAAAAAAAAAACCTCCTCCGTCTGTTAAATATCTAATCTTATATGTCCATCTCGCAGAATGACAATAGTTTTGTTGACTAGTGAGACGGACCGAGTTTCCCAAGCAACGTGCAGCAACCTTTCTGCGGCCGAACAACTCATTTGACAGGTGCCTGAAAAGTAGAGCGTTGGCATGAAACACATACTGAATTAGTTGTTAAAACGCAGCAAACGCCAACCTCCAGCGATCGCAATCTTCACTCGTCCAACATCCTCACAAACTTGCAGCACCTGCGATCAAGTAAAAACCCGCCCGTTTAGTACATGCAAACGCTTATCCCTCCCAGCCCCCCATGATTTAATGCCACACATTGCAAAACAAATGTCTCATATCTACCGGCACCGTTTCATCATTCCCTAATTTTTCAATTAACGTCGCTAATACGAAAATTACATAACAAAGATCTCCATCTCTTGTGGCGGCCAGCAGTCAGTCATCCCTCTCACAGCCCACATCCAATCTCCCGCTGGGTGAATTCAATACAATGGCAGGGAATTGTTTTCTCGCTCTCTCGCTCCTCGAATTCACGATCTAATTCCGTCATGAAATCGCACGAACAGCGTGCCATTATCTTCGTATCTCCATCTTTAAACCTCATTTATTCAGTGGCAAGATGAAAAAAAAGCAATGTTTCTCCTCTCAACACACACACACACAAACGCGCGCGCAAACAGGCTCATCGGGTGTTTCTTGTTGGGTGCGCCATCACCACAGCACCACAGCCCCATCATAGGCCGCCATCAGGTACACAGGGCTGGCAATGGGTGGCTGCCGGCGAACAGAAGAATAGAAATCCCTCGCGCTCACTGCCAAAAAACAATTTACATTCTATTGTTATCGACGATGGCGCGCAGAGAGCTTAGCTTCCTTGTCCCCCACCACCCTTCGCCGCCCTGGTTGATTTTCGTTTTCCCTTCGGCGTCGACGGAGCAACCTTCCCGCATCAACTGAATGTCTGCCGTTGAACTCGGCCTCTCGCCGCCTTTCTCTCTGCGTCAGAGAGTGTGTGATGTATCTTTGGGAGAAGGCGCTTTCTACGGTCTATTTTTTTGGCAATTGCATGTGCCACAATTAAATTTGACCGTTTGGCATTAGGCGACGAATCGCGGCGCACACAGGATGTGTCAGGCGCGCTGGGCGATCTGCGAATGACAACAAACGAATTAGTCTTGGCTTGGCCGCCGTGCATCCAGAGACTGCAGGGACATCCCCATGCTCATCCAAGTACACTCCAAACAGTCGCGTGTTTGTTTTTAGACGCGTCCATAGTCGATGCGGCTGGTGCTTGCATTTATTTGCTCGTTTTTTATTTTTTGCCTCGTGGTGGAACGTCGCAAATAATTAGCGATTTAATTTGTCTTTTTGCGTTAAGCAGACGTTACTTGAGGTTATTGCGTATCTGGTGTGTGTGTACTTGGCTCCTATTGTGACGGACGACGCATCGCTGAACAGAGAGTCGCGGTGACGGTGGGGATGAGATGGCATTTAGATAAGGGAATTCGCCATAAATGAACTCATTTGAATGTGAGATACACAATTAAGATTGAATTACACACGCCTGTCGAGTCATACTCTGGTAACTGATATCGACATCGCCCTTAGGCGCGTTTTCCGAGCGCGTACGAGGGTTGGAGGTGATGATTCGAGAACGGTTCCTGCGAGTAACTGAAGGATAATTGGATGTTAGACAGCGTCACGATACTCAGAGGGCGGCCCTTCACATCTGACGTGCGCAACGAAGCAGCTGTTTGAATGTCACAACAAGGGTGACTGGGTTTTGGGGTACTGCTGGTGGGGTATATACGTTGGTTGTTATTTCGGAACACGAAATAAGCCTTCTTGTATGGCCTTTACAGTGGAATGAAGGTTGATGTTAACATTGTCTGGATTACAATGCGAAATATTCGTCAAGCGAAAGTCCAACAAAAAATATACTCCACGTGTTTTTCTACAAATAGATACACAATTTGGTTTCGAAAAACTGTGCAATCATATAATATTCAAACAAAATTACAAAAATAGCGTAGATAAACATAGAATAGGTATAACTTGCGTAGTTTACTACAAATTGGAACATAATTTGGTGCCGACAAATATACAATTATGTAATAATCGAACAAAATAAACATAGAAAAAAACGTAGAAAATATAGAATTATTATAATTATTATATATATTATTTGATATTCAGAGTTTTGCTAAAAAAAATCAGGAAGAACAGGACACTCCAATACTCGGCAGCTGTTATTCCTGTCCTGATTTGAAGGAGTCGACTGCTAGCTAGATAAGGTCTAATTTTACATTCGCTTTCAAAACGTCTTGATTCTCGCCTTTACTCTCGTTCAAACTCGAACTGTAACCATGGCCTGGTTACAAACGACAAACAGTGACCAAATGTTAGCCTATTTCAAATCATTAACCACTCTCTCTTTAAGCATTCCCATTGCATTCACGTAGAAATACATTTCCTCGCAAAAAATCAAAAAAAAAAAAAAAAAAAAAAAACACCCACGATGAGTCTTTTATGACTCAATTCATCACGCAGTCAGTCATGATCTGTCACGTTTTTCAAACGAACACGAAAACTCGTATCTACGGCAAATAGATAAGACTGTGTACTCTCATGGCGCACAGCGATGACTTATTTTCTTCCGGTGACAGTGCCGGTGCCAGATGGAACTGACAATTTCGCACTTGGTGGGAACACACTCGAGAGTCTCTGCGACTGAGAGAGAGGAGCGTTTGGAGACATCAGACTATTGTAAATTATCGAAGAAAAACAGTAGGCACTTGTTGGTGGCATGCCACTTCGATGCTAATGAACTTTGGCTAAAAGCGTGTGTTTTCTTTTCATGGCTAAGTAGTCAGTTTGTAGTTAACTTCACGAAAAAGCAATCAAGTAATCTATCCTAGTTAAACATTGGTTCAATAGTCTCTTTCAGTTGGTAGATGGATTCCAATGGAATTTAGTATCTAGTTTAACTCACGGAAGATTTCTCAAACGAACGTTCGATCATTTAATGCTTGTTGGCGTCCATTCAATGTGACATCGTGGGATTGGTAAATACAGTACAAGGACGACTTACGCAACCCTCGATTGGCGCAGGTCCTCAATTTTCGGAACACAAAAATTACCGACTGTATTTTTTTTTCTTTTTCAATAGATTTAATGTTTTTAAAAATTAATAATTTAATAATTTCAACAATAACGATTTGTCTGTTTCAAAAATCTTAACGTTAATATTAATGTTAATTTAAAAAGAGCGATTTTATTGTAATATATTGGCTTGAACAAAAGTGTTGCACTTTGACAATTCGATCAGCGAGTGATACCCGACAAAATAACGAACTTGACACGCGGAGAGCCGCATTGATCATCTTAATGGAATTTGAGCGCGCTGTTGGTAGATCCTGCCAAATTTGCTCACGTTTACAATACACAATTAAACAATCCATTTTATTGTTTTATTTATATACACTAATGTTTTTTCATTTTAATTTTCTCTATAAATGTCTATAAATTCTCTCTAAAAATGCGGCCCGGTCAGTGCAACACCATCGGTCCTTAACGTTTAATTGTTGCGTAAGTCGAGTTTGTATTGTAAGTTGACTAGAAGAAAAACAAAAAAAATTCGAAGACCTTTGAAAAAACTTGGACGTCAACCTCTCTTGAATGGAAACTAGTCAATCAGCAAGTGTTATTCTTCCCCAGCGGTGTTGGGAAACGGGTAGATTGCTTACTGTGGATACTTGTGACTGTACCCTTATCTTTCTATTCCCATGTTGCTCACATTGTAATTGATTTATGACAATCAGTCCATGAAGTGGACTCATCACGAATAATTGTTTCCTTATTTCAACGTGTGAACACTACATGCTGGCAACGGTGTGATATAATTGAAGCCTAGCTTAAAAAATGAATTTCAAAAGCTTATATTTGAGTTGCTTCTGCAGTTTGTCATGTCAAGATTGTGGCAGTATTTGTCAGGACGTATTCGTCACAGTACGGAGCCTTCAGCTCTATCTAGCATCATCATAAAGATCTGTAAGCTTTGCTTATGACTATTTGTGTCCAATTGCGTTGTTAACCTTCTCGTGGAAGACATCGTTCTGGATTGACATAATATAGGGTTGTTGAACTTGACATCTTCAATTTGTATTAGTTCAAAATTAGGCAAATAGCAATTCCTCTTTCTCATCTCATGCTAATTCCATCATAGCAAACCAATCAGTCTTCAGCTCGTATTGAGCACAAGCCCTAAACCAGCGAAACTTTGATTCTTGCTTCCTAAATACTATGATGATGTACCACTAAGTGTTATTAGCTTGATTTTCACACTTGACTTTGACTTGCTTGCAGTTTTTCTCCCCGAGATGCCTTTAAAAATGACTCACAATTTCAACTAGTCTGTCAGGCGTTCGGGTGCGGGCTACAAACATGGTCAACTTAGAGCAACTTAGATGGGTTCCTTTGTACACCCAATCAATTGCAGCAATATTACCAAAGCCGACCGTGTGGTCTATTTGAGGAGTCACATAGTGCGTCGACAAAATTAATAAAATCTAAAGTGCGAAAAAAGTGATGCTGCGGAACTCAATTAGCATATATTTAATATTAATAAAAAATTCTCTTTTTTTCCTTCTTTGTAAATTATTTTTGGTGGATTAACGAAATTTTATTTTAGCTTTAGTTCTGCTTTCGCTATGTGACTAGTAAACCTGTGTGCACTTTTCCAAAAATTTTACCGATTTTTTTTTGTGAACTATAAATATGGATACCTTTCGTCTGTCAATGTTTAATTATATTGGAGTGCAATTAGTTGTTAACGCATGACTGGTCAAATCGAAAAAGGCCTTTTTGTCAAGGACTGCTAAGTGGAAATTTGAATTAGAACGTAGCTAGCTGTAGCAAAATCTTTTTTGTCATTAACTCGTATTCTTTACAAGACAAGAAAGTTTTCTTGCTAGTTTTTGCTAATCTTAAAAATATACGACGTTTTGTAGGACCAATTTTTGATAAATGGGTTTGGATAACAAAAATATTCAAAGAGTGAAGAATTAAAGCAGTATGCTTTGAGTTTATTTAGAATAATCAGTTCCTCAAATATGATCAAAATTGATTTGACTCAAAAAATTAGATATTTTGATTACAATTTTGGCCAGCGTTGGAAACAATATCCCCGAAACTTCGCTATGTTTGTCAAGCGTCACGATATTTGGTTAAAAAGGGACTTTATGCTTCCTGAGAGTACCTATTAGGGATGTATGAATTAGTTGGTAAAACTTCGGTGTTGATGTCGATGTAAACATCGATGGCTGAACATCGATTACCGATAATAATCGAACTCAAAATATCGATTTTATGGAATGAATTTATATAATTCCGATTATTAGGGTATAAAATATCTACTTAACGTATGTACATAATCAACATGTATTCCTTACCATAAAAACCAAGAATGAAACAATACACAAAATTCCAAGAAACTCAAAGCATTCTGTATTCTCGGAAAAACGAATGATGGAACAGACTCAAGTCCCAACAATCCATGAAAAAATTGCAAGAACTGTAGAGATCAGTGCTATTTCTACGAAATGTCTACATGATTATGGTAAAATGGATGAAATTGATGAATTTGAAATGTTAAATTTAAATGGCGCTCCATTTAAAAAAGGAACAACAAATTTTTGCAGTATGTGCAACCTTCAAATGAAAGAAGATACATTCCACTTCATTTCATTTATTTATTCAGGTAACTCTGCACTATTAAGCATAAACTTATAAGCTTGTACAGGAATGATTTTTTTCTTAAAATAACATATTTTTACTTATCTTAATTCTAAGGAAAGATTAGTAAAGGAAATAAGGAGGGGGAAGGAGTAAAATTAATAAGAAGAGAAAGATGAAGATAGAGAAAGTAAGAAAGTAAAGAAAGCATATACTGAAATCATTGTTATTAACTCGTAAGTGGTTAATTCGTTTTATAAAATTCAAAAAGTTTTTTTTCCAAAAAAATTGCCTTTCGGTGTTCAAAAACTTATGTTTAGGTGGTATTAAATTAAATGTTCTTTGAGAACGCGCAAATTGTAATTTTGTGTACAAATATTCTGGTGCCTGGCGGTTTATAATTTTATGCAAAGCAAGAACTGTACGATATTTAAGAAATACATTAAGTGGGCAGCCAATAATTCTTTTAGCGAAATCTGAAACGTGGGCGTACCGATCTAGATTGAAAATATATCGTGCACTTCCTCCCACTTAGTCCACTTTATTAAGACTTAAGGCTTATTTACGGGAAGTTGTCATGAACAATATAGCAAACAAAAAACATACTTGATACACAAATTTGAGCAAAAAATTTGAGACTTCATCTGCGTATAGGAATAATATTCTAGCCGCATTTATATAGATTTATATAAACAATAGTAGCATTATGTCATGGTTGTCAATCATTTAAATTCTTAAAATTTTATATTAATTGATTTGTAAACTTTTTAGCGCGTCAATCAGGAAAACGGCACCGCCATTGCTCACTTAAATTGTGTATATTTTATACTGTTTTATGTAGGTACTGCATTTAATAATGTAAATTCAAAATGTAAACTTTATTTAAAAATTAAATAAAAAATAATTTTAAAATCTAAAAAAAGAACTTAAAATGAAATCCCACAAAATTATTCGAAATCCCCAATCAGTAGTTGCTTTTCTTGTGCTAACTGTGAATACCGATTTTTTGTTCTTATCATCGATTATCCGATATTTGAAGAACTTAAACATCGATATCTGGTCTCTGAACATCGATGTTTTGTGAACATCGAACATTCCTATCATTAATTTAATAAATAAAACCACCGCTTTCTTTCTTCCGGGAACTAGTCGCAGAAGACCCCAAAAGCCATTTGAAGAATCTTCCGACAAAACCAAAATGCGCAGAGTAGCTGCAGAGAGGATCTCTTGATCTCAAAAACAAGTGAAGACCAATACGCAGCAGAACTGTCTGGTCGCTCAAGTTACATACCTCAGCACACGACATCCGACTCTAACAGGAAATGCTGACGTAGAACTTGCCAATGACCTGCCAAGTGCATACCATATCAAACCAAAAGCAAAACCGCTTGCTTGGTGATTTTGTTTGATACAAACATCGGTCATTCACATGACCGAATTCCTGTTCATGTTCTTGTGCCGAATAAGCATAATGTTAAGATAGGTCAACATCAGATTGTAAGAATGGAATGGTCAGTCTAGTTCCAGTGGGTAATGCATAAAGTTGCTCTCTTCAACTTAATATATATTTGTGTCTACTTAGGGACATCAAGTGTCGAAACCAGATCAGTTTTATCAACCCATGAAGCCTTAGCGTTTTGTTTGGAATTAGATTGGGGCGTCATTACTCTCAGGAGACTCTCTTCAGATTCTTGTCATGACAGCTATTTACCTTGTGCTGAGGCTGGCTCCGTTGTGTGCTAGCGCGAGTTATATGTTCTTTGTTAAGTTGAGCCTATCGGTCCAATATTGAACTGTCTATTCGGCTACGCAACTTCAAGTTCGAAATAAAACGACATATTTTTGAGTAGTTACTGTTCTTTATTGTGGTTCGTCTTAGACTGTCTTATGAAGTTTATAGTATATCGAGTCGAGTTATTATAGTTTATTGTGCATCGAGTGGAGTTCACCACTTACAGTTTACGACATTTCAATTTGGTTCTTTTCTTTATGTTTATGGTTATTATTTTTGAGTTGGAGTTGGAGATTTAGGGTGGAGTTCTAATGTCATATTGTTTCTTTGTCCAAGTGTTCGGTCTAGTTTACATTGTTTCTTTGTTCAACGAAATATTGACTTGGTTTTTTGAGTTACATCATCGTTGCGTTCTTCGGGGCGATCTGCATGGTTGACGTATGTAACTGAATCATCTGGGCTGTGCTCTGTAACTCGGGCGATATGTTGGCTCTGATAAATTATTTCCTACCATTGGGCAGTCCCTGACCTTTGCGGAGCAACATGCTTCCCTTCTATGCTCATCAGTGATGGGACTTGGGAAATAAATAATGGTGGTAGATAAACAGAAAAAAGGTGGTAGCAAATACAGAAAAGTTTTTAATGTTAATTCACTTTTAGCAAAATAAACAAAAAAAAAACACATGTATATTGAATATGAATGAATATGTACAGTAACGGACAAAACAATAGGACCACCGAGTATCCTTAGTAGATTGCATTCCAAAACGCTGATGTCTGTATGCAGCATCATTCAATTCAATCAAGATCAATCCAATTTAATTTAAGATAAATTTAATAAATAATAAAATATTTTGAAATTTTTAGTTTTTGCTTTTTGAGACTTAAGTTGTCTTCTGCGAATTTAAGACGGTGCTGTGCTTTTGGTAAAGACCGGCGTTACCCTGGATACATGTACCGAAGTAATTTTCTTCTTCAAGTCTGTTTTATATTGTTGGGGATTAGACTAGTAAGTTTAGTTCAACCAAGTCAGCTGGTTTGAAGAGGCTTTTCATGGACCGACCTTTAATTTTGTTATCATCTCTTAGCGATGTTTTTCGTGATGGACTTTATGGCATTTGATATTTTATTGGTTGTAGGGCATTCAAAATTACTTCAAAAATAAAATAAAATAAAAAATAACCCGCCACAGACCAAATATGAAAAACAAGTACCCCGGTTTTATTATTTTGTTGGCACCATTTTGAGGATCGATCTCGTATACTGAACAAATTTCTCTACCCCTTCATGCCTACATGGTATCATTTTTGGTGAGATCAAGGTACCGTAAACAATAATATTGTAACATGTTTGATGCAATGTGTTTTGTAAGGATAGATACATCTTTAATCATTGGAAATAAATTCCATTAAGGAACATTGTCATCAGCAGCCGTTTCTATTATGGTCCCTCTTTAAATTGCCTCCACTCTTTGTTTTTCACTGTTTTGTGGAAAAAATCTGGTAAGTCTCACAGCTGGTGGCATCTTAATTTTAGCATCTAACAAACGAAATATTTCTTAAATTTTAATACATACTTTAATATATCATATATATATATCAGAACGATGCTAGGAATATGATGAACAGTGGGCAAAATGTGGTAGGTCTAGAGTTAAGGTTGGTAATAATACAATAATAATATGGTTGGCGCGACAGTCCGAGGAGGACCAGGGCCTAGCTTCCTCAGCAACCACTCGTGTTGTACGTGCTATTGTTCTTTCACGAGTGGAAGGGACCTACAGTTTAATGCCGATTCCGAACGGCGAGGTTGAGAAGCTTTTTTTAGACAGGAATACTCTTTGAGCATTGTCAGTGACTCGAAAGAGCCGTGAATCATCATCATAATATCAAAAGTGGTAAATTCAAATCATAATATAAAAGGTGGTAAATTCGAGTATCGAACCTGGTACCCTCTGCATAGTAGTCCACGCACTTACCCACTACGCCACGGCCATCCAGTTAAGGTTGGTAGGATTTTCAACATTGCAAAAAGTGGTAGAAATACCACTTAGGTGGTAGAAGTCCCATCACTGATGCTCGTACCCGTATCTTCTTGCGCTTTTTCTGATGCTTAAAAGTCTGTTAGTCATCTTCTCTTTATCTACCATCTTCTATTTTATTTCTTGAAAACGCCTCCTAAAGCTCTTCGATTGGCTTCAAGTCTCCAACGCACTTCCTGTCTTCAAATTTGTTGCATGGCTTCCACTTCGTTTGGGACTTTTTTCTCCTCCTAGGCATCAATCACGTAACAACATCCATCTTGTCTCCTGCTCCTGTTCATTGATGTGGCTTGATTTCAGCATTTCCGCCAGGCTTCTAATGAGTACCAAAGTTTAATTCACTTTGCATTCATTGCCAACTGTCAGCGAATTAATTTCCTTGATTCACTGTGGCATAGTCTTTTACAGTCAACTTTGCCATGATCTAGTAACTTCAGATGCGTCTTCTGCACGTCTTCCCTTTCCCCGTTTGTTGCAATCATTCAGGCTCCCAAGCAGATAAAGTGACTTAATCGTGGGTTTTCCTGTATTTCGACTGCATCAACCCACTTTCATCATCGCCCCGTCGTTGTTAGCCCACTGCACAACAAGCAGCCTTATCTCCGGCTTACTCCTCTTAGGTTGACGCCGTCAAACAAACATCAAGCCAAACTCGTTCCTCGTATCAAAGGTGTGTGATGGGGACTCGCTTTTTCGAGTAAACATCTCTCTCGCCAGAGGAGTACCGAAACTACTTCGAAAGTAATTAGACGTAGAATAAGAACGCAATTTTTTTTTGTCTCGTGCTCCGTCTCCATCATCTCTCCCCTGCCCTCGATGGTTGTTCATTCTTTCTTTTCGTCTTTTAAGTTATTTTTAATATAAGGTGCTAAGTCAAGTCATAAGCGGAATGAACGAGAGGAGCGTTGTCGTACATCTCTCGGTTGCCTGAATTATGTGTGTTCCGAGTGATTTCTGTTTTGTTTTGTTGTTGTTTTTTTTTATGGGAGCAGGAAGTATCTTACGAATCGTTTTGTGTCATTCACTCGCCTCGAGAGATAGAAAACAAAACCGAGAGTAATTAAAAGCAAAAAACAGGGGAACGTGTTCAGAAAGTTCAGAAAGAGAGTACACAGACGGCGGTGGGGGAAGACAGCACATTTGACACGGTGGCCAAGTAAGAAAATTAATTCTGCTGTCAATCTTGAGTATGTAGGTTACCGGATATTTTTTTTGTCGGGTTTAGTGGATGTAAGGGGCATCGACTTCCCGCAGTAAAATGGTGGTTCTGTTTGAAAGTGCACAGGTGGTGGTGGGCATCCTTGTGCCTACACCGACACATGAATGCAGTTAATGTGACCGATTAAACTCAAAAATGTTGGGATATTGCAAGTTGATCTCATCAATTGTAATATGAAGTACAGTGGTGACGATTTCTTCAGTTAGACCCAAATCGGGAAAGGGAGTTGCTCAGGAGAGAGAGAAACATCAAAGATGTGGCAAGTGTACCTTTTGGTAATTTTGTCAACATTAACATTCATTGGTGTCTGGTACTTATTTTTTGTTCCAGCACATCTAGCATTGTCATCCGTCATTCTCGTTGACCGCTTAGTACCAACTGAGTCGAATAGAACCCCACACTGATCATTGTTCAAAAAATAAAAATTGGATGACCTTGATGCTTATTATGAATCATTATTTTAACTCTCTTACCTTTTCCCTCCGCGGTAAAAGTCCCTCCTATTGACAATCTCTCTCGGAATGTTTTCCCCCGAGGTTAATCCGAAATTGTATGCGAAATAAGTGACGGGTGTATGTGCTAACATTTCAAGAGGGATATGCCATCAGTTGCAAGTTTGTCTCGTGTATTGACTGATTTCAATCATTTCCTTGCATACTTGTGAAATTCTAGCGTGCCTTGACCAAATATTTATTTAATGGGTAGTCGAAAAAGTCTTTTCGTATTTCTTCAATAGATGTCGTTGGAGTCGTCTATCTCCAGTGCTACCAATTACATAGTGTCATACCATTTGCTGTTGGAAAGGTGGCATTTATCAAAAAAAAAATAAATTCGGAGAAGTTGAAAAAAAGTAACAGCTGTTCAAAAATGAGTGAAAATAATGAAGAAATTCGCTATATTTTGAAACTTTTGTGTAAAAAATGGAAGAATGCCAGGCAGGCCACCAATGAAATTTGTGAAGTTTACGGAGACGATGCTGTTTCAGTTCGTGTAGCACAACAATGGTTCGCTCGTTTCCGTTCTGGAAATTTCGATGTGAAAGACGCACCTCGCTCTGGTCGACCTGTCGTTGAAAAAGTCGATGAAATTATGAAGAAGATTAACCAGGACCGTCACGTAAGCAGCCATGACATCGCCAAGGAACTAAAAATTCATCATCAAACGGTTTGGGACCATTTAAAAAAGGCTGGCTGCAAAAAGAAGCTCGATGTGTGGGTACCACATGATAAGAAATACGAAATGACTTTTTCGACTCCCCATTATTTATTTATTAAAAAAGCTATCATATAATTGTAAAAATTACAAGTTAACAGTAAAGCCAGAGCGATAAAGGCTTAGGCTAAGGACCAAATAATTTATTTTCATTTGTCTCGTATTCGATTTTTTCAATTGTATGGTTGTTGATGAAAAAAAAGTGTCTTTCCTTTTCCTTTAGAACATTCTTCACAATAGCGAATTTCCAAATAAGAGAAAAAATTCGGGAGGAAATTTAAACATAACAAGCATGATTAACTTCCAAGCCAGGCATCATCCAAGGCCAATCGGTGCATCAAGCTCAAGCATGCTCACATTTCTTGCAAAAGAGCTCTCAGTTTGTTCACAAAATCATATACTTTTTTATGAAGTCTCCTGTCACAGCTTAGGTCCTACCAATCCATCAGGCCTTATACTAAACCGTGTCCAAGCCAAGGTTTCGACTGTTGCTTCCCATCAGGCCTTATACTAAACCGTGTCCAAGGCAAGCCTTCTACTGTTGCCTCCGATCTCTGATTCTGCACTCAAGTCGAAATCAACGTCATTAGGTCTTATCCAATCGCATAGACTATTTCCCGCGTCTTGTTCAACATAACCCAGACATTAGCTCGAAACACTACAGTGCTGTCCTACAGTTGGTCAAGGGAAGGCATAATCCAGTCAGGCGTTCAAATAGCAAGAAAGCAGCAATTATTCCTCTGAGTTTCCATGTTCAGGCTGTTGAACCCTCTGAGTGACTCGTGAACCCGAGTGGTGAATTCTGGTCTGGATTTCTGGTATTCTAGGCCAGTGAATTGCTTCTCAAAAGGCTGGTTTTAGAACATGAAGCCATAATTCCTTATCTTTA
Source organism: Eristalis intricaria (assembly GCA_964034865.1). Classification (NCBI taxonomy): domain Eukaryota; kingdom Metazoa; phylum Arthropoda; class Insecta; order Diptera; family Syrphidae; genus Eristalis; species Eristalis intricaria. Next base: position 8,130,291 of record OZ035874.1, on the reverse strand, counting down.
CGAAGGCTTTATCTTCGTGTCTGAAATTAAAAACCTGACCTTTAGCAACAAAGCTTTTGCTTAAGGACACATATTCGTGGTCCTTTGGTAATTGTCTTCCCTCTTCGCAACCTAAAAATAAAATACCGTTGATCCAGACAGTGCTGCAGTTTTAAAGATCGACTTTCCAAGGTGATCTTGGGGCTTAAACCTGTCTTATGAGCACCAGTAGTAAGTTCAGATTCTGTTATTAATGGAACTTGTGGTTTGATCTTCAGTTGAAGCTTTAAGTCGTCAGTTCGTTTTGCAAAGGAAACCTCGTTGTGTCTAAGTCAGCTTAGAGTCACACAAGCTGTTGTTGGATCTTACAAGACGAGCTTATCGGCAGGTTTCATAATCTGTGGAGAAGCCTCTTTATATGCCACCACGCTCAACGGTCTGAAAATCCCATCAGCGTCAGCAGGAGAGATCTCTTTGTTAAGCTTATGCTCAAAGACCAGCTGTGCTACAGAAAACAGGCGCCACCAGAAGTCGATGATTGGTCACGTCTATAGCCACAGTCAAGCTTCATCGCCACACTTCCGTTGGAGGTCACCTCAAAATAGGCTGCCGGTCATTTCCGACTTCGCAATCTGTTGCTGCTGGTGCGAATTAAGTCCCATCGAAATTTGCTTCCCTCTTCTCCCCTGGAGAACGATAAAGCGCATTCCAGTTAACCCCGAAAACCTAATTTATCTTCTGTCACTCGCTCGCCTTGAAATAGTTCTCCGAAACAACTTTAAACACAACAGCAGCTCTGGCAATTTGTACCAGTAGACCGAAGGAATACCGAAGACTTTCCTTTTGGTAATTGCCGGAGCATAGAGCACATCACAAGTGCGGAAAACTCCTGAAATTAATCACGAAGACCGGCGAAGAGCATCTATCAGTGCTTCAGTCTAGCCCCAACTAGCTCATGCAACTGTCAGTGCCCCGGAACACACAGAATCACACAGATGGTGAGATGTGAATCAACTGACACGCCAACCAAGCAACCAACGAACTAACCGACCAACCAAACAAACAGCGCGCCAACTAGTCAGCCAGAGTGCCAGTAATTAATTGCCTTTGCGTTTGCGAGCTGCCCGACCTTGTGTGGCCGCGGCCGCTCTCCAAACACGCTCTTCACCCTGTCAGCGTGCTAATTAATAGCAACTATTCCCCTGGTCCCCGCCGAGACCCTCCTCATCATCCAACTGGATCACAGCTTCAATCCATCTCGTCACTGAGATACTTACTTTCCTCAGCTTGCGTTCTTCATTCATGATTTTGTGTGATATCTGCTGCCGATGTGTTCCCCCGAGAGATGGGCGGAGGAGAGCTTCCCATTGTTACTCCGCATTGAAGTGACGTTTCACTTTCTCCGCGTCGCTTCCATCCCGAAGATCATTTAATTACTTTTCATATTTCTATTATTGGTCCGTGCGAAGGGGTGGTGGGGGTGTTTATAATTCGCAATGACGTCTAGGCGGAGGTGACGACAGACGCGAGATGAACGAACGAATATTTACATTTGAACTCTCTCAACAGGTTTACGTTCGTCCGTTTGTTTCTTTTCGGCGGTTGTGCCTTGTTTACTTTCTGCTGATTTGCATTTCATTTCTCTTTTTGGGGGCAATTTGCGGATGCGATTGTGTAAGCTCAAGCTGGCAGGCAGGCAGGCATCTCCGGAATCGGAAGAGAGCAACAGGAAACCGGCGACGGGGAAATAAAGAATCATTCCTCGTTGTCCAGCCGGATTCTCCATTTGTCTGGATCTCCTCAGTGGAAGATGGAACTGTGTAGGCAGCCTAGGCGCTAGTGGGCTGATTCACTGGTACGATTTGGCCATTTCTGGTATTTTGGAGGAATTTTCACATCCATCTCTTTTGGGTTGGTGATCCGGAACATTCGACATCCGTTTTCCTTTTTTTGATGGCATAGAACTGTGTGTTTGTGTTTCTTTTGCTGCTTCGGCTATCAAGCTTCTTCAAGTAGAGCAACATGTAATTAATTGGTTTACATGCCCAGTAGCTCATTTAAGATCCTTCTTCGTATACGACGCCGAGTTGACTTTCAGACACTATTTAGCAGATGAGTTTATGGCACAAACACTCATCTAACAGAGGATGCCCGCGTTTTTAGGTGGCGCATCCAGGTGGAGATGCACCTCAACCAACTTGGTGTGCGGCACTGGAGGCAGCTAGCCTGAGACCGTGCTTGTTGGAGAGGCTTGTTGGTTGAGGCCCAGGTCCACCGGAATGTGGCGCCAAATAAAGAAGAAGAAAACGAATCAGGCGTTTTTGCGCCTACATGGTCGTTGAGGCGCAAAACCAGAGGCGATCGGGAGGTGTCGATGAGACGAGCCTATCGTGCATCAAACCTTGTTTATCAACAAGGTGTATGAAACCGTTATGGTGTACGTTTTCATGGAATTGAGGATTGGGGTAGTAATCCCAAGAAATCAGATTAATATCCGTGTTCATCTCTCAGGCTGTATGACATGGAATCCTCTTTAAAAGGAATTTTCCACTCTTATTAGGTTTGAAACACAATAGTGCATTTGCGCTGGCGTTGGCTTTCAACACACATAATTCAATGGCCAAGCACAAAATACAGCGTCGACCTGCGTCAGTGAATAATGAGAGAGATTGAGAGGATCGTAATAAAACGTAAAACGTAGTCCATCACACGTCATTATTCAACATGTTGAATATTTTTTTAAAGAGGGGTGCGCTGTGAGAGAGATTTTCTCCCAGATTGTGAGTTTTCTTCCAAATTGAGAGTATTTTGTATTAACTGCCATTAAAGAAACGAAAACAGCTGATTAAAAATAATTTAACGACAAAAGTCATTTCAAATGAGTATGCAGAAAGGCGGCAATATTTTTCATCTAGTAGATGAGAGAGAGAGAACAGCTGATAAATTGAGTATTTATTTCAACGCAGTGCGTCATCGTAACATAAAGTCGGCTAGCGCAGCGCACTATTGTGTTTCAGGCATAAGGCCTCTTTGGAGTACACATTTTATACTGGGACGCTGTAATGCTGTTGAAGCATAGGCGAGCTTTGATATAAGTTCTTTCAAAAACCGAAACCTCTTCCATAAGCATTTAACGCGAGTGTTGAACCACGCGGGACAGTGATAAGTGCAAATTGGTCGGAAGAGGTCTGATAGACTCCTGGGTCATTGAATGTCATGACATTTTTGTATCTCAACTCAACAACGCTAGCACCGGTTTGTCAAAGCTTATGTTAGCCATCTGCGTCACCAATAAGGAGATTACATTTCATCTCTAAGAATTTGAACGTAGCCTTCATGGAGGTTGTCCGAATGGCCTAATGTGGCTTTCTTCAGTATGGACTCTTTTTGCCTAGGGTGGCATCATATGTCCTGTTCCTCACCAACAATTTGAGAGTCGTGTTTGTCACACATTTTCTTTAACGCATTTGCGCGTTTAAGTGTCTGGATGCTCTATTAAATGAATGGATCTATCAAGGTTTGAGCTTCTGATTAATACTGTACTAGCGAATATCATGTGACTTTTTCAACATTATTCTTAAGAAGATCGTGCAGAACTCACACGCTAACACAAGAGGCGATATCTTCCAAAAGTCCGTACAACTGCTAGCATACGCGGATGACATTGACGTGATTGGTCGAACACAGCGAGCCGTCAATGCAGCGCTTGCTGGTATTGAAGTGGAGGCGGCCAAAATGGGTTGTGCGGTGAACGAGGGCAAAACGAAGTATATGATGTCATCAAGAAAGGACCCACAACATCGACGACTTGGCCAAAACGTCACCATAGGCAGCTATAGCTTCGAGGTAGTGGAGGACTTCGTCTACCTCGGCTCGCAAGTAAACAGTACGAACAAAACAAGTACCGAGATTAAACGCAGAATTACTCTTGCCAATCGCTGTTTCTTTGGGCTCAAAACGCAATTGATTCATCTCTCGAAGGACCAAGCCAACATTATATAACACCTTGATCATCCCTGTCCTGCTCTATGGTGCAGAGGCATGCATGAGCGTCTACGGCTGTACAGTCATGCGTCTACGGATTCAACGCCTAAGATGACTGGGAAATGTAGAGCGCATGGACAACACTGCTCCAGCGCGAAGAGTCTTCGACTCCGAACCAGTGGGACAAATGTTAGTGTTAGAGGATGCCCACGAAACCGATGGCGCACCGAGGTGGAGAAGGACCTCAATCGACTTGGCGTGCGCAGTTGGAGACAGCTGGCTAAAGATCGTGCCGACTGGAGAGGCTTGCTGGTTGAGGCCCGGACTGTAGCGCCACCAGAAGAAGAAGAAGAAACTAATATCTTGACTTCTCCCCCTGGCGAATTCTCGAATGAGTTCGGAATCAGCTTAGGCGCTCTGAACTCACCATGCGGTCTTGAACCCTATCGTCACCGGTTTGAATTTCTTATTTTTTCCGATTTTGTTTGGTTTGTCGAACCTGATATCACCGGTTGATGCCAGATGAGCTGATGAGATGACGCGATTGTTAGACCGTCAGCAATCTGCACAAATTTGTCTGATTCTAATGGCTAGTCCAACCCTTGACCCGGAGTCTACTAGTTACCTGCATCGGTTGTGGAAGGGACTGCGCTAGATTTCACATCCTGCGTATGGCCCAAAAGCTTCTTTATCTCCGGAGACTGCATACAATGTAATGTAATAAAAAAATATTGCACCGTCTGGGGCCTTTAGTCAATAATATTGTGCAATATCAAATATTGTACAAAAATATTGATCGTATAGGGACCGCTTAACACGAGTCATTGCTGCAACACCCAGTCGCCCGAACCTAGGGGTGGGGGTCTGTTAGTAAATTCACCAGCACACTTAGACCATATTGGTCCATTGTCAGACTACTACTACTAATCGACCACATCAGAGACACTGCCGAATTTAATCCCAACGGCAAATCTTGACTGGACCAGATTTGCAAATCGGATAAAGCGTATTGATTTAACTTTCACTGAGATTCGAACCGGGGACTCCCCAAAATAAGTTTAGAAACTTAACAAACTACGCAACTAGAACCTCACCAAACTCAATCTTTCTTTACTAGAACTGTTCCCGACTTCAGTCTCAATGACTTAAAGTTGCATGTGTCTTGCGAATTTCTAGCTGCCATCTTCCACTTTCAATTGAAATGTGATATAATTTAAATGGACGCCAATGGTTGCAAAAGAAATAATTTATGCAATTCAATGTTTATTTTTGTTCTTTAAAGTGTCTGTCATTTTGATTTTTTCCCAAACGCCTCAATGGTTGTCCCGTCAAGTTGATGAGATGTCATTTTTAAGGTTGGAGCTCATAGACAAAAAAAAAAAAGAAATTTATTTTTGAGTGCTCAGAAATCGAAAGTTGAGAAAAATTTCATTTAAAGTGAACTAAATGTCAAATTTTTGTTTTCAAGAAAATGACAATTAATGCGAACATTTTTAGAGAGAAATGTTGAAACATGTAATTTTGGTTTCAAAATGGAACCTCTTGGTGAATCAGACTTAACTGACACAGAGATGAACAACATTTCAGATGGTTTCGCGAATTAGGGTGTCCTTCATATCTCTCATCAAAATCTGCTCCAGATCACGTTTCAACTTAATCATGTGATGCCACCCTCTTGACAGTGACACAAATGACTCACTCTCCTCTCTCTCATCCTCCAACGTCCGTCCCCCATTCACGACCTTCGCAAAGCGGACTCAGCGAATGAGCGAATTTTTTTATAATTATGTTCTCAAGCTAATTACCCCTTCAATGCGTCCATCATCGATGTCACAAGAGCAACTTGCAAACAAGCAACCCCACCGCCACCAGTAGCAGCGCCAGTGCACCACCAGCACAACGCTTGCCCAATGGGGACATTCATCATTTGCCGGCCAAAAGTGTGCAATATTTACATTCCCCCTTGACGGGTCTCACCCGCCCCCTGGACCCCGAGGGGATAAGAACAAAAGCAATTTTAATTACAATCCATGTTGAGCACAGGACCTCGGATTGAGAGCGACAATCCTCCCCTCGAGAATGTCTAGCCACGGGGTTGGGAATGAACAAAAAATAATGTTCCTCTTGGGGGATGGGAGCAGTGTTCTTTTTAATTATTCAATCCCTTCTCCTCCCCCCTCCCTGCTAATCATCACCGCGGGTTTGTTTATATTGGGGAAATTCTAAGCCACACAAACACCTCGACTGCGGTATTTGGAACTCTCGCTCGTTGGGGATGCAATTAATTTTCCCTTGGCCAGGTCCGGGAGAAGCGGCCTAGTGTGCATGCACTTCATTAGCCGCCTTAATGTATTAATTATCGCATAATTTTGAGTTCCATTCAGAAGATTAGCGCTCGGGTTGTGCGCCGGGTGATAAATAAGTTGCAAGCGCTTCGTCTTTGTGTGTGGACACTGTGCCGCCATTGCGTGACACTTTCTCGGATCATTTGTCACTTTTTGAGTTTAGCAGTGGTGTCGGTGGGGGAAGGGACATGAGGTTGCACACACGGCAGCGGCGCTAGCACAGCGGGCTGTATGGCGGCGGGCACGGCAAAGAAATTGAGCTGTCACCGAGGAGAGTCCAATTATTTCGACAGTCAGACGAGAGTGCCGAACGTTGAGAGCTGAACGACGGAACAAGGTGACCAAGGAAACATTTTTGAAGAATTTTGATTGAATACACTCGGGCTCGACGGGACGGGGGCGCCAGTGCCTTTTCAATTTGGCAACTGGTGTCCTGACATTGTTGAGATTCTAGAACAGCGTGATTAATTAGCAGTGACAGTAAGGACGGGGCCCTTAATGAGTTCCGAAATGGCAACAATAAGTGCTGCGACACTTGTTTTTGGGCGCGCCATTGTATGACTGTTCCTCAATCTCTGGCAACAAGTCAAGACTTTTTTTTGGAATGCATAAAGTGGGCACGAAAGGCCTTTGAAATTCGTTAATTTTGGTATCTTTGGGGACTGCGAATATTGGCCTATGCTTCATTTTGGTGTCAGTCTGCTGCCTGATATCAAATACCTTCCGCCAGTTTCTGATTTTGGCCTCTGCCCGTTTTCAGTGACTTCCGCATTTTGGTCTCATGGTGATTCTAGCCTACGCCTGATCTGGGCGGGCCTCTGCTGGATTTAGGCGTCAGCCCGACTTTGGTCTCTGTTTGAATTCGGCATCTGTCTGATATTCGAATCCTTGCCCTTAATTTGAATACTCCCTGATTAGAGTCCACAGCTTTTTTTGGTCTCTTCATGTCTTCGTCCTCTGTTTTATTTTCCCATCTCGCCCCTTTTTTTTTGGTCTCAAAAAATTTGGGTCACTGCGTACTTTTGGTCTCAACTGTACACTTTAATTTTGTGTTGCTTGCCATAGTCTCCTTAACTGGCCACGAAGGAAAAAGTCTGATTTAATCTGCAATGTGGATCCATCAGATGTGAGTAGTAAACCACTTCCTCCTACAACTCGTTTACACTGACCACAGTCAAGCATGTCCTCTCATATCAATTTCCCAGTACTCTTACCGATCTCTGTCATTGAACACAGTGACAGGGACAGCAAGGTGGACGTTCTTCCAAGCGAAACACTTTCCCTCCCCAAAATTCACCTCTAATCTGATAATCGACCAAAGTAAGTGGACCGCAGGTACCCACAAGAATAATTAAATCTCTCCCCCGCTCTGTCCAGTGTTTCCCGCAATTAAATTCGAATTTGCATTGTCAGTAGAATGCCCAGGGGAGAGCTGTACCTTACGTGGGTGCGGTGTGTCCCCAAAGCTAATGATGGTGAATTGGAGTCGGCCGTCAGTGGTCGGATTGTGGCATCCGTTTCTCGAATAATTTCGGGAATTAACTAAATTACATGACAAGTCAGTGTTTTCTCGGATTAATAATTGTCCAAGGCCACAAGGTGGCCGGCTGGAAGGGGGAAGCTCAGCACGAGATGAGAGAGCACGCCAAAAATTATCCAACAAATGGCACTCGCGTACTTACCGCCAGACGACTGTGCGGACGAGTGGAGGAGTAAAGAGAAAACGTCTCGAAGTTGCAGACTGTGCGGTGAGTTGTGGCATGGTTGAGGCAATTTTAAAAGGTGTCACCATAAATTGTTTCGCCTAAGTGCGTAATAAAGCCAAAGATAGCGACGCGACCAGCTCCCCCGGCCAACTCGGCAGCACTGGCAGAGATGACGAAGTGTGTGGTTGTAGCAGTCGGCGGCAGTGAAAGAGTTACGTGGCTCGGTCCAGCAATTAACAATTATTTCACATTAAGAGGGATTACTTGAGTGCCTCCACTCGGAGCAGTCAGACCCGTGGGATTCGGGAGGCTTCGGGCGTACCCGAGTGGTGTTCTTGTGACATTTATTCGGGGGTGGGATATCTGTGAGTTATGGGGGTTATTTGAATTATATCCAGGGTAAGTGGGTCAATTACGGGCACAGAAGAAGCAGGTTCTCCCGTGGGATTGTTGCGTAATCAAGGGGGTGGGTCGGTAATTCATGGGCTTCGGAGCGGAAACCATATTTTCAAAGCTCGACAGGGAATTTGTGTAGACGCAAGCACGTAGCTGGAGGTAAAAGGAGAGGTAAGAGTAGTACTGGTCGGGTTAATTCGAAAGAAACTGCTTTCGAAATGGCTTAAAAATGGATTAGATAAGGCACAGGCAGGCGTTTGAGAGTGGGATCTGAGGTGGATCCATTGGACTTCGGTGTGCATGAGTCTGACCTTGGGGCGGTCCTCGGATTGAGAAGAGAGAACGTTAGTCAGGTCGATTGCGTAAGAATGGTTACAACATAAACAGCTAGACTGTAGTCCTTTCTTCCATTTGAATCTAAATTGTATATCATTTCATAAAGTTCTCCCTCATTAGACACGTTCAGGTGTGTCGCTGCTTTAAATGCTGGGGTGTGCTCGATTTATTCCCTTATAGAACTCTTTGGGTTGCAGTTTTGGGTCAATTATGACGTGACTTTTTAGGAGAGCGATTACTGAGTCATCTTCCATCTTCTAGTTGGAAAGCTTATAATATTAAGCCTTTTGCCCATAAGACCTTCTTCGCCTAGGTTCATCGCTGTTCCTGTAGACAAAAGATTGTCCAAATATGTATCTTTGGATCTTCGAATCAAATCTTCCAAAAGTCTAAAGGGTACTTCCTAATAATAAAGTGGATTGCGCGACAATTCGAGGCGAATCTGGGCCTACCTTCTAAAGCAACTAAAGCACCTGTGCATGGTACTTTTCTACCACGGGTGGATGGGACCTACACTTTTATGCCGACTCCGATCGGCCAATTTGGGAAGGTTTTTCTAGACATTTATTACGCCTTGAGTATTGTCAGCGACTCGAAGGATGTGGAGCGGTGAATATTTTTTTTTCTGTTGTGTCAGGAGTCGAACTTAAGCAGCGAAGTCGGTGCACCCTACAACGCCATGGCCGAAGAACAGATTTAAATGACATCAAGTTTCGGCTACAGATACAGATTCACGCAACTCCTAGATTGAGGGAACATATAAATTTAATTTTTTACCATTGTTGCCGCAGTAATCGCAACTTTTGAAATGGGCAGTGCCTCGCTAATTGAAACTACCCCAGTTTCTATTAGTAGCGGTCATCGAAAATGCGTTGTAGTTTAAACGGGTCCAACTTGTCTGTACCGAACATGGTTAATCTGTGTTCTGCTGCATACTTAGCGTGACGGTATGATGTCCTATCGAACAGTTTCCTTATAGACCGCCACCAATCTAACGATATCATGTCGATTTTGTTCCAGGAGGTCGTTTATATTATATCGTTGTAGTCAGGCCAAATTAGTTGTACTCAGGCCAAAGAAGCTGTTGTCAGACTTTGGAGCTGGATAAACCTGAGTTGTGCTTTCTCCAAGGAAGTCCGTAGATATAAAGCCATCTGAAGGGCATATCACGTCCTAGTCAGTTCATCGGCCTTTGCATTTCCTAGCATACCGCTGGAACCTGGAAACAAGATGAAGTACATTTTGCGCTGGCCATCTGACGACGCTAGTTTGAAGTATCCTTCAGCTACGGCAAGACATTTTGCTGTATTTTGACTTGACGGCACGTACAAATAGTTTCGTCTGGAACAAACTGGAATTGCTTGGTAGTTCATAGGCTTTCGAAATTTTCAGGGATTCCGACAACATATCCCCACCCACTCCGACACCCATCTTAGAGCGGTCCGTGTAAATTAGCCAGTTAAAATTCTTGCACTTCGGCCAGCTATGTTATTCCGTTCTTGACTTTCTCCTTGATAAATTAAGTCTGGGGAGAACTTCGACCTTTTTTGTTTAGTTTTAGGGTGCATTGTTCCCTCAGATAACGTCATCAGTTCTTTCTGAAAAGTTCCAAAAGTCAAAATTTCCACATATTTTGTAACAAGGACTCGTGTTTACTAGTCGCTAGCTCCCTTTATTTAGAACAAAAAATATGTGTAAAAGAAGGTTGTGGATCAGTTGTCCAATTTTAGACAGAAGGTCCAAATGTTCGCGGCTTTCTAAAATGTATATTCGATCATTCATATCGTTGCTCTACAGAAAATAACAAATCACTACATAAGGTGACCGGATGGCGCAGATAGCTATGTGCATGCCATTGGTTAATGGGTTCCCCGGTTCGAATCCCAGCGAAAGCAAGGTTAATTCGGTTTTATCTGGTTTTCAAATCTGGTCCAGGCATTGGTATCAAATTAAAGGCACCATCACTGGAGTGGCCAATCAGTGGTATGAGTATGAGTGGTGTGAGAGTCAGAGTATGAGTAGAATGACCGTGGAACACAATGAACGAACAAGGTATAAGTTTGCTGGTGACCAAACAAAAACAATTTAAAAGTTTTAATCTGAACATATTTTGTGAAGAAGTGTTTTTCAACCAGGTCGGTGTTGCCAAAAATTAAAATTCTTAGCTCCTGTCTCACGTCTTGTCTTGTCTCTTGTGAAAATAACCCAAAAAGTTTCCAATGAAAATTGTCATTTGGAGGTTATATCTAGATGTTGAAAATAATACAGACAGCTAACTAAAGCATTTAAGAAACATGCGTTGATTGTGCATTGCAGTATATCTACCTTCTAGACGCCACCCACATCTTGGTAGTGCTCCTAGAGTTTGTTGTTTTGTTGTCGCCTCCATTCACTTTCCTCTTAGTCGATTTCATCTGCGTAACCAAAAAGAGGCTTTCGAGTTCTTAAAGGGTTTCCAATTAGGACTTGACAAGTTTTTGAGATATTTCAAAAACTTTGTTATCGGCTTCAAATTATTTATGAATGGAACTCGACTTCGTTCATATGGCCTCTGCGGGCACGTTTGCAGCGGTCGATTCGATGGACTCAATTTTCAACGAATCGAACACACATTTCGGTCGAAATGGCCGTTATTTCGCGTTCAATGTTGACTCTGAGTTCGTCCAACGTCGCCGGTTTATTGGCATAAACCAATGACTTAACGTAGCCCCACAGAAAATGGTCAAGCGGCGTTAAGTCGCACGAAAGAGGCGGCCAATCGACTGACCCATTTCTGCAGATAACACGCTCACCATACTTACTCTTTAACAAATCGATTGTAACGTGCTGTGGGGCTTGTCCTGTTGAAACCACATGTACAAGTTCACATCTTTCAATTCGGGCCAAAAATAATTCGTCATCACGGCGCTGACCATTCACAGTAACGTGACGATCGTTATCGTCGTCGAAGAAATATGGCCCAATCCGCCGCCGGCATACAGACCCCGCGCCAAACAGTTATTTTTTTGTGAAGGAAGTGGCACATGTGGATTTCCACCCGACCAATAATGCATATTTTGCTTATTGACGAACCTATTGAGCCAAAAATGAGCTTCATCGAAAATTGGAGTTAACGCTCTTAAAGTTGCGGTCACCGACTCCGAGTTTCGGTAGAGAATGTGTATAATTTGCAGACGTTGCTCGTTGTACTTTACCATGATGAAAATGTTGAGTTTACTGAATAAATGGACAGTGACAGTTTGATGATTAGTTCTCAGTAATGAGTGCGTACACAAATTAAATAAAAAGTTGTTAAGTCCCTATTGCAAAACCTTTTAGTTGCTCGGTGCACTCTCTGGCATCAAGTAGTTCCTTGAGATGAATTGTTTCGTATGCGGCTTTAAAATCGATTAAAAGGCGATGAGTATTGATTTGAAACTCGCCATTCTACAGGATCTTGTAAATATTTGGTCCATATTCTTCACATTGTCTTTAGACTCTAGTTTTCGCAATTTACTAAATCGGTTGACTTAATCTCGGCAAGTTACATCGGAACTCCTGATCCGTCACTTTTAAATCAAAAGTCTCGAATATAGGTATGGCTTTTGGACGTTTTAGCTTTACCTCTGAACTTCAAGTCAAGAAACCTACGCAAATTTTGAAATTGAGTCGGCAGCCTCATAAGCCAACACCTTGCACCCAAATTCGAAGCGGCAATTCCCTTTTCAGTTCTTAAACAGTTGACTGACAAGGCCTTGCAAGGTGTCAAGTCCCTTCCAAATGACCAACTGCAAGCATCAAAACTCTGTTCGGTTTCAGTCTGTCTCAGTGTGGTCGCATCCTGTACTCTTATGGTCAGTCCTTCCTTCCCTTTAATTACAGATTCACTGATGATAAATGTCCTATCACCTACAATAATTAATTTCCTTTTCATTTATCGTCTCTTTTCAGGCACAACAGCAGCAACAGAGCCAACAGCAACAGAACGTTTTGAACAAGTCCAACGATGACCTACGAAGAAAGAGGCCCGAAACCACAAGGCCCAATCATATACTGCTGTTCACCATAATAAATCCATTCTATCCAATTACAGTGGTAAGTTTATCTGCAAATCCTTAGCTTGATATATGTACTTTCTCTCTCTCTCGCTCTCTGTGGGTGTCGTATGGGATAAGACCGCAGGGACTGCGGAAGAAGAAAAAATCAAACTTCGATTCTAGGGGGATTTTGACTTGAAAAATGGGCAAAGAGAGTCGTCCTGGTGGTGGTGGTAGCTTTTAATTAAAATGCCTCGAGTCAGCTTTGGCTTTGTGTCATCTGTGTATTTCCTTATTTTGTCTAGAGCAAGCCACCCAGACACCATGCATGCGAGCAGCGGGTGTGCGTCGGCGGCATTCGGCATGCATCCCCGCAGCTACGGTTGAGAGGAGGAGATACTTATGCAATCACCGCCCCCGATGCTCGAACTCTCCTGGAATTCCATTTCGCTTGCATGAGCTCGGGCGGAGTAAGTCGAGATTTGCTCGGAGACAGTTGAAATGAAATCGCACCACAACGAGACAGGTGCATCTCTCCAGTCGTTGTTTTCGTTGTCTGCCTCGGTTGGTCGCATGGATCGGGGCTATTCGTGCTTGGGTGGGGTTTTATTGTGACATCAGGAGATGTCCCTGCATGCCCGCTCCTTGAGCAGCAGCGACACAAGGCAGGCAATAAAACTCAAAGTTCTCCTCCGGCAGAGTATAAAACAGGAAATCGTCTACGAATCATGTTCTAAGAGCAGACTCCAGTCATTCGCTTGAGGGGAAACCTCCACGGTGTGGGTGAAGTAACCAAGTTCATTCGTTCACATTTCTGAAGTAATAAAGACGTGTTGGTGTTGGCCAGAGAACAAAAAAAAAGGAGATCAAGATACATAGGGAAACAGACAAGAATTGGGTCGTTCAAGACGTGTTTACGATCGCTGCTGAGATAACATTTTTAATGCCGTCCGAATTGGGACTCCATTTGAAGCCAATCATCGGCTGGGAATCTTTCGCGAATTGGGTCAACCGCGATGAGCGGGAGATATCCGACGGCACGCGCATAAATTGAGATGCTGTGACCCTGAGTGAGGTGGAATGTGCAAATACTCTTGCTTTCTTTTGAACACTGTCATCATCAGATCTGCGGTGCGAGCACTCATTTGAAGACGTTCTTTTCGGCAAATCGGGAAATCTAAGAGAGTGGCGACTCAAGTGGAACACTGTGTCGTCTTCGACTGTTGGCAGTCGCATGAATATCTCTGCTGGTTCCACTTCCAATTTCAAGTTTATTTTTTTGGAGCTTTGCTTGCGTCGGTCTTGTAGTGGACCGTTTTGAATGATGGGGGCTTCCAGTTCTTGCTGTGAGTATTCGTTAGTAATGAGCTTTTTGGAGACGCGATGTGATTATTTCACGGGCACTCTAAGATTACTTCAAAATGCAGAGAATGTGTTTCGTCGGGCAAAGCATCTTGGTGAGGCTAGGTTCGTTCTGCAATTTTTGAACGCCTCTTATTTAGATGGCCTTATTGTCTTCGCTGAAGTAACTAGGCGCTTTCTTGGCTGCTGAATTTCACGCCGTACAGCATGACTGGGATGTCAGTGTCGTGTATAAAGTGAGGTTAGTCATTAGACACACGGTGCTATTACGCAATTGCCTCCTAATCCCAAAGTGGTTTGCAAGAGATCTACTACTGCCCATTGTATGCTCTGTCCATTATGTCGATGTTATGTTTGCTTTCTGGAGGACCCCTAAGGGACGGTTGCAGCGTTTTCCAGGTCGAAGTGGCTTGCAGACATGAGGTGGCACTTGCGCTTACCCTGTCACCGGTGAATCGATCACCATCTTTTCTGATAGCCAAGCGGCAATAAACGCATCGGACATCCTGAAATCGAAGCTGGTTAGACTGCGCAGACAAAGCGTCAACGAGATATGCTTGGGGAATTCGGTTTGGTACATGGACATACTGGAATCCAAGGTAATGAAAGGGCGGAGAGTCTCCCGAAGAAGGGCTCGGAGTTGGGAGAATCGCTAGCAATCCTGTACGCACATACGCCTCTCAGATCCATAAGGAAGAAGCTCCAATACGAAGCCCTGGGGCCTTATTTCGTATCACTTTCGGATTCGGATTCGGAAATGGATTCTGATACTACAGATATTTCGTATCACTTTCGGATTGGGTTTGAAAGCTGCCAAGTCTTACCAACAATTTCCGAGAATTGAGCTGTCAAAATAAAATAAACAAGAACTCAAATAATATGTCAGTTATAAATCGTTTCAGTTGCTTAACATTTTAACACATTCAACAAATAAATATTATTTTCAAAAAAATATTACAATGAATTCCCATTTTTCGATTTAATTCGTGTTTTTTGCTCTGATACCGAGCAATATCCTTCCAGGATTTGTTCATCCTGAACTGCCTTTTGAAATTGGATTTTGTTGTCCAGCTATTTTTCGAAAAAGAACATATTTAGTTGTTGTTTGGGGATTGTGTGTATTTGAAGATTTTTCAGAGCAGGGTGGTTGTCCATTGTCTTCGCCAGTATCTTCCCTGATCTTTTGTGACTGGGTAGGGGGACATCCCAAATGATGATGTATTTCGTAACCGCATTGGTGGGCCTTTAAAACTTAATACCTCTACCAGCTTATTCCAAAGCTGGTTGGTTTCCTGCCTTGTATCTGCATATGGAAGAATTCCGACGTTCATGCTTGCACATAAATTCAACTTCAACCAGAGAATAGGCTCCTGTTCAACCGTCCTTCTTATGACCTGTCTGTTTAGCATGGCTTTGAAACTGTTATTTAAAAAATAACGACAAATATTACCCGAAGAAAATATACTCACATGTTTTACCGAAGCTCAAATGTACTAATTTACTATTAATATTTCTATATCCTTTTTCTTTTCGGTGTAAAAATGAATTGCTTCCATCAAAATAATTTTTGTGCAATCAATCCGGTAGCAAAGGAGTTTTCGAATGAAAATCCCTAAGAGACTACGATCTTGACTTTCGGGATACAAAATACCAAATATCCGTAAAGGAGCTGGCATAACTTTTGATTTCCGAATGCGGATCATGTGCGGTTGCTATAGACATACAAAATACCAATTTCCGATTCATTTTCGACACTATAGCTCCTTATTTTGTATTATAAGGCCCCCTGGATAGAGCCAGTACTCACTGGCTTAGTCTGAACATTGCAGCTACAGCAAGGCCCCTATCTGTACCATAGGTGCGCAATATACAAATGCATGAACATACCGCACAACGATTTTAGCAGAAGCTGCAAAGACGAGACAAAATAGAATCTATCCAGCATCTGCTTTGCCAATTCCTGTCCCTAGAAATGAAGAGAAGGTATTTTCTAGAAAAATACTTTTCGGATCTAGGTGGCCTAAGCGTTGTTGGTTTCAAAAACCTAATCGGGTCCATACATGAATCTGGGTGGCTTTAGAAGGTCTCGGGGAAGCTTAATACACCCAAACATGGGCACAATGGACCCAACATGTTGGCCGACACGGGACCCAAATCTTACCTTGCACCTACCGACCTTTGCCTTCATTCAAGGTTAGATCCATTTTTGCCGCACTGACGTCTCGCTGTGTTCTGTCAATCACGTCATTGTCATCGGCTAACACAGTTTAACGAACGTCTGCAAATTCGTGTCTCTTCACGATCTTCTGAAGAACAGTGTTGAATAAGCAAAACGTAGTCTTGTCCAAGTCTTTTTTGGTAAAGAAATGTCATTACCGAACATGCTTGACCAGCGAGAATTATATACATCGTCATCCCGCACAATCTGACGAGCGTCAATGTGTGTTTTGATTTTTAAACTATGTATGGCATTGTATCGCTTTCAATCCTTGCCTTGAAAGCGACGAATAGGTGATGAGTGTTGATGTAGTTTTTTTTTCGGTGTGAGTTGGTCAGTTGACTGTGGGTTGTCGGTGTGAGTTGGTGCGTTCAAATCCTGTTGGAAGCTCATCTTTTTTTGTTTTTTTTTTACATATTAAGCACCACTTTTTTTGTATTGTTTTGTATGAATCAAATTTTCGAACGACTAAGAGCCTAAAGTTGAATTTCAGAAAGCAGGTGCCAATTTTTCCGGCTTCTTTTAAAATGTATCCACCCCGCGCCAGTGATGTGTACCAAGTTTCACCCTTTTGTCTTTCAAAATAAGCAAAGTACCGATTTTTGAGACAGTGAATCTGAATTTTCGGACCACAGTGCGTCGAAATGAATTAGAAACTCTGAAAATTCGTTTCTTTTAACACCAGTCTTCTCTCCATTGCTGTCTGGAGAACTCATGCTGTATAAAACTGCTGTGTAAAAATGTTACTGTCATTTGGAGCAAGAACGTATGGTCATTGGATGCCAATCCTTACGTATTGGCTATAGTTCAGAAAATGTGTTCTGAAATCCTCTCGAAAGGCATACTTCCTTTGTCGCTATCATTAACACAGCATATGAGCCCATCCACATTACCATGGTACACTCAAAAGCAATTAGTGGGGTTGTAAACCTTACCAAAATAAACGAGGGCCAACTTGTTTCCCTTGAAGCACACCTAGCTCAGATTCTGCTACTCCGCGGAACATATATTAGATTAGTGCACCTTCTCTTCTCTATCTGTGACCTAGAGTCGGCACCAAAGTGGGTAACTTCGTCCTTTGCCATTCTCTTGCCTGCACCGTTGATTGGGACACTTATGCTTGTCGCCATTAAATTCCTTAATTTAATGTAGAATCGAAAAGCTGTCTCGCGCCGTCTTATTTCAGGTCTTCACTTTTGAGGTTGAGTGCAATAGAAGCGACAGTCCACGAGCCATAACACACGTATTTATGAACATCATGCCTTTTGTGGGTTACCTTTAAACCTTCCTGAAGAAAACGCCGGCAATGCATTGTCACTGTCACGGCATGCTTCACGTGACACGTCACATTCTGATGATATCACAGAGAAATTAGTGTTCTTGCAGAAACCTCAGAGTCGTATTTCAAAAACAAAGTCCCTCTCACATCGCCTCGAAATCCCTTCCTGCTCAACAAATGAATCCTTTTTGAAGTCGACATAGACTCACACAAGCATATGGATGCTATTGCATGCATAAACACCAACACCTCCTAGGCCTCTCCCCCACATTCAAACATACGCCCGCGATGTGCACTCGAAACGAAACTTTCATGAATTTTGCATGAACTTTAAGAGGAGACTTCAAAACTACACTTGGAGCGCGCAAAAGTTCACTGTACGGCATATGCCTGGACGATTTTAGCATAAGAGCTCTTCTCCTTCGTGCTTCTTCCGCCCCGGCCTCCCGTCACCCGGCCTCATTGAAGTATATAAAACGCGAGGATTGAAGGACGGTTGTAGGGACCCGAACACGATAAAAAGTTAACGTCTTCTCCATCGGCAAACAGCGCCAACCGACACACGGTACGAAACGAAATGAATTTCGTCCTTCTCCGTTCACTTCCCGGTTCCTGCACTGAGTCGAAAAAGCAACAAAAAAATATGCAAGAAAATAACGCAAGAGAAACAAAGGTAAGTTATTCGCATAACACTTTGCGTCTCAAGTGTGCAGCGGCATTAGCGGCAGAATGCAAATCTTCGCCGCATCCGCGTCTCCATATGCCGGCGCACACCGGGCCGGGGTACATCCGCGTGTGTGAGTATCGTTCGATTGAAATCCTCATCATAAAAGATGCAAACCACCTCGGTGAAAAAAACCACCATATGTCGTTCTCAGGATGCCGGATTACGTGGGCCACCCACCCGCATACCGCTGGCAAACTGTAAAAGAAGTTGCGTCGGATCACCCGCCGACGATTTACAGTGCCGCGGTGTAACTTTAAATTGAAAATGTGCAAAGTTTGCGCGAATTTATGGCGCGCAATGATGAACGCGGTTCGACAACGCCAAAAAGGACGATCGAAATGACAACATTAATCAAAGTGCGCTGTGCACCGTGGGTCCTTGATTAAAGAGTCAGTTTTAGAGGAGTCTACCTGGAGGCGGTCTGAGATGGAGGTCTTGCCGTGTGTCGGTGGCTACAATGAAGCGGGAAATGAGTTGAGACGAGTGTGGTGTAATTGAGTGAAAGGGGATTTGGTGGTAGCGAGTTTTGAGGCAACATTATGTCGTGTCCTTGTGATGCGCTGATGATGAACAAAGTTTCCCCTCGATTCAAGTTCGTCATCTTAACTTGAAAAGCATCCTCATTCCGTATTAATGAACTCGACATCCTAATGACCATACTGTCAAGCACACCGACAGCCGACGTGATTGGAAATGTGAAACAGATCGATTCTGGATAGCATCGCGGAAATGCTCAGGAGCTTCATAATCTCCCCAGACTCTCAAGGTAAACAAAACAGAAATCCATCCAATTGCATCGCCTGTGCACCCCAGACCCCATTTACTCATTGAATAAATTTGAATTTCGTCTCCCCCCCCATCAAGGATGCACTCGAACAATCTCCAGAAGAAAGTATCTCATCATTTCGAGGTTCGTCGTTGCAGGGGAACAAAAACAATTGGAAAAGCATCCACACGTCCAATTGAATTTATTTCGTCAAAAAACAACCAGATCCAGATATCGCATCCTCATCTAGTGTATCCAGGGAATTCAAATTTGATTGTCTAGCCGCACCGAGTCGTCGAACACGACGGGTTATCTCCATAAATTTTCAATTTTCTTCAAGATCATCGATGCAGACCACCCACACGCCGCATAATTCCTCCCCTGCTGTATCTGTCAGATATCGGCTGTCGTACTCGAAGCCACAATGAATAAAATCCCAATTTCCAGTGAATGATTTTATTCAAATTACACAACCGAGTGATTAGATTTAATTTGCATCGAAATTCGAAGAATAAAGCCGGGGGTTATGGCGTTGTCGATTTCGAGTTTTCATCGCGCGTAGTTCTGCTTCTTGATAAACAAAATTCGCGGCTGCCCATGTGTGGCTCATTGTCAGTCAGTCGGCTTGTGTGTTCCGGAAGATGGGGAGGAAGTCAAAAAAGCGAAACTCATTGCCCAAATGATAGCAACTTTGGCTGCGCTTTTTTAAGACCACTTTGTTTGATGGGTCCCCTAGGAGGGTGGACATCAACAACAAAGCACGGTGAGGTGGAGGCGCAGGCGGAGGACAAACATTGCTTTGGGACATCAAATGACATGACAGTTAAAAGTTTGTGTGTTTTCTGTTTCTATGTTTACCACCAGAATGTTAATTAGAGACTCACTGAGTATGTAACTTTAAAGCCGCCCTCAGGAGGGTGCCCAGAGTCGTCGGTAAGGGTGTGGAAATGAATCGTGTGACGGGGGAGCTGTGCTGGTGATCGGCGCATGGGGAATTACTTAGTGAATTGCCCAGAGTTGAGCATAAAATTATGGGGCAAATAAAAAAAGGCGAAGCCGTGAATGAATCACGGTCACATTTGTCATAATGACACCAAGCGAACCCCAATCAGGGCAATGCACTGCAAACCGGAGACCTCCTTAGCTAACAAACAAATGTGTAAACAAAATATTGAACAACAAATGCAGTGTGTGCAGTCGTGGTGTATTATCCACAAACAAGTGAACTTGGGAGGTGAAGAGAGTGTGACTGTTTGCTGTAAGCAAACACACACGCATTTTTGTTTGATGTCCAAGAACAGTATTGTGTGTGGTGTTGGTCATTTCTGAGCAAACAACTGAACGATTGACAGTATTAGTACTGTGTGCTGAGGCAGCTGAGGCAGATAGTAAGATTGCCTTAGTATACATTGCCTAGCTTGAAGCGTCTAGATTTAGAAGATCAAGTTACACGACATATGTTCTGAAATTGAATTCATGCAACAGTGGCTGTATTTAACCGGCTAGCTGCGCTTGGATGTGAACCCAAAGCAACTAGCCACAAGTTTAATGTGGTATTGGGTGGTGTGAATAAAAACTGAGTGTGAGCATTTCCTTTACATTTTGGAGGAAATGCTCCATCTGGTGTGAATACAAATTTATTTTGTTAAGTTTAACGTATTATCTCCGCTCACATATTTTGACAGCTGAGTCTTTCCACCGTTTTTGTGTGAATAAAGATGGAATATGTTCAAATATCGCTAGTAGAGTTTGCGTGTGCATAGGAGGTGATTTCAAAACTGAAGAAAGTGAAAACAATTTAAAATAATGGAAAAGAAGATTTTGACGGAGTAAACCTTGTTTCAAAAAAAAAATTAATCTAGAATGGACAATCACGATTTTCAAATGCAATTTTATCCCTGCCTGCTGGAAAAAAAGCCAAACTGCAGAAATGGAAGAAGAAATTAAAAAAAAAACCATAGCTTTAATTCAAAAATCTCGCAAGAAAAGAAAAAATTGATAACATGAAGGACCGCGTCAAATCAAAAGACGATCAGAAAAAGACAATTTTTCCATTACATTGAAAGACCAGAAACAATCAAAGGTATGGCACCACCACTGGTTTCTTCAGGAATATCGGAAAGGAAATGAGTACTTAACCATGCCATGTTATCAAACTTGACTGCTGTTCCCCTGTGTTCCCGGAAATACTTACTTACTTACTTCTCCACTCTTATCAGGTTTGCCCTGTTGTATAAGACCTCATTGGTATAGAATTTTATGCACTGGGACTCTGGTGTTCTATAAAGGCGAAGGGAAGCCCTCTCGAACAACCGAATCTTTTCCATTAAGATTGCACTCACGTTGAACCACACTAGCCTCATAAATGTGACACACACTTGAAGGTCCCTTGCACACAGGAAGTGTGGTCAAATGAATTGCTGTCACTTCCGCAAAAAACTCTGTGCCAAGCTATGTATAGTCGGGCTTCAGGAAATCTGTCACGATTTTCACATGCCTGTTACTTACTTACTTATCACGCTGACGACCCATGCAGGAGCCTGAGTGAGAGCTGCTTTCCATTCCTGACGGTCCTGGGCATGCTGCTTCCAGTCATCAAGACCAAGCTGTTTTGCATCCGCGATTACTTGGTCTTTGTACCGGAGATTCGATCTTCCTCTCATTCTCGAACCAGGAGCCTCGGATTCGAAGACCCTCTTAGCTGGAGCATTGTTGTCCATGCGCTCGATGTGGCCGAGCCAGTGCAGTCGACGGATCTTTGCTTTCCGGACTACATCCACATCCTGGTACAGCTTGTAGAGTTCGCGGTTTTGTCTTCTCCTCCATTCGCCTTACTCGCAGACGGGACCATATATTCCACGTAGAATTTTTCTTTCGAAGGCACTAAGTATCAGCTCCGCAGTTTTGTTTATCGTCTAGCTTTCGGCTCCATGTAGCAGGACTGGCAAAATAAGGGTTTTATAGAGCATGCTCTTAGTCCTTCGAATCAGGAGTTTTGACGCCAGTTGTTTTGACAAGCCGAAGTAACACGATCTGCACAGTGATGTCGTTTGTGGAGTTTACGTTTGCCCCGATGTAAACAAACTCAGGCTTATTGCCTCGAAATTGTAGCTGTCGATTGTAATATTTTGTCCTAGGTGTTGTGTGACGTGGTCGCCGTGGCGTAGTGGGTAAGTGCGTCGACTCCTACGCAGAGGATGCCAGGTTCGATACCCGAATTTACCACCTATCATAATTCACGGCTCCACCTCTTTCGAGTCACTGACAATGCTCAAAGAGTATTCCTGTCTAGAAAAAGCTTCTCAAATTCGTCGTTCGTAGTCGGCATTAAACTGGAGATCCCTTCCACGCGTGAAAGAACAATAGCACGCACAACACGAGTGGTTGCTGAGAAGCTAGGCCCACTACGGCACGTTGGGAACGCGCGACGATGTCGATGTCGTCTGCATATCCCAGCAGTTGGACTGACACGTAGAAGGTAGTGCCTTCCGTGTTTGCAGCTGCCCACCTCTTTTCCAGCACCAAATTTAAGAAATCACACAACAGCGCATCTCCTTGCCGAAATCCGGTGCAGGTTTCAAACAGCTCGGAAGTCCTCGAGCCGAACTGCACGGTGCATCGCTTATTTGTAAGCATAGTGCGACACAACCGGACCAGTTGTCCCGGGATCGAATTCGACCATCGTTCCAAATAACTCCTTGCGATGAATGCTGTCGTATGCGGCTTTGAAATCGATAAAGAGGTGGTGCGTATCGATTTGAAACTCGATGGTCTTTTCCAGGATTTGCCTTAGTGTGAAGATTTAATCTATTGTCGATTTGCAAAGCCGGAAGCCGATCATTGCGGTGCAAAACGGCTTAAGACGTTCACACAGTACTCTGGACAGGATCTTGTAGGCGACGTCGAGCTGGGATATACCTCTATAGTTATTGCAATGCTCCGAAGACCCAAGCTATTTTCTTTACACGTAAAAGAAAGGTTTGTTTACTTCATAGCAAAAACCTTCAACTCAACGGCGTTCAGATTGAGTGGAAGTCCAGTATAAAGAATTTAGGCATCTATTTAGATAAACGCTTGACCTTCAATCGACATGTCCAAGAAGTCATTAAAAAAGTGAATGTCACGATAAGGGTTTTTTGTCCATTTATTTGTAGAAACTCACACCTCGACATTCACAACAAGTTATTAATTTTTAGAGCTATTTTCCAAGCCATCATATTCTATGGATCTCCCGTGTGGGGCAAGTGCGCAGAGAGTCATCTTCGCAGTCTTCAGATATCTGAAAACTAAATTTTGAAAATGATTTTTAACCTACCAAGGTTTTTCTCTACAGAGATACTTCATGAAAAAGCTATCAAAGAAATGGTTACATCTAGAATTGAAAAACTAAGTCACAAATATGACATCTCATGCTTATCATCTGAAAATAACTTGATTTCAAATCTAGCTTCGTTTTAAGTGCAATACTTCAATACTTATTTATTTATCAATATTATTCAATATTATTCTTTTTTTAATGTTTCACTGGCTCGCGGCGAATTTTTGGATTGCTGGAAGGATTCTCTCATCACCCCAATTCATAAATCTGGACCTAAAAGTTCTATTGTCAACTACAGACCAATAGCTAAACTCCAATTAATACCGAAATTATTCGAAGCTGTTGTTAAGAAAAAAATATATGCTGAAGTTCGAAACCAAATATCCCAATTTCAACATGGCTTTGTGAGTGGAAGATCAACTTCGACCAATTTGGTTATATTTACAAACTTTTGCCTAAGTGACTCCATATGCACTGACTTCTCGAAGGCATTTGACCGTGTTCAACATAATGTGCTCATAAAAAAGCTAGAGATGATTGGTTTTCATTCTAAAATCTTGAAATGGATAACTAGCTACCTTACAAATCGCAGACAGTTTGTAAAAATAGGTAATGATCTGTCACGAGTAATTTTCAATTTCTTTGGGGTACCTCAAGGTAGTCATCTCGGCCCTCTTCTGTTTCTTCTTTTTATTAACGATTTGCCTTCCTATGTTTCCCATTCCGACTGCCTTTTATACGCTGACGATTTAAAAATTTTTAAATCAGTGCGATCATTGGCCGATGCAATGGAGTTGCAAAATGATATCTCATCAGTACAGAGGTGCGATTTGAATGGACTACATTTCAATATTAGTAAATGCTCAGATATGACATTTTTTAGAATTTTATCTCCTATAATCTATAAATATAAGATTGATAATACAAGATTTAGGGGTTATATTCGACGTTCAACTGACTTTTTCTATGCACATAGACTATATTATTTCAAAGGCCAACTTAGAATACTGTTGTTTAACTGTTGTTGTTTTCGCTCATGACGTCATTACTGCTCACATTGATTGTCCGGTGCTGCTTTCCATGTTCAGTGTTTACACCCCGTCTCGTTATCTGAGGTCTAGAGATTTCTTTTACGTTTCGAGGCATAGTACAAACTATGGGCAAAATGATCCTATAACTAATGCTTGCATTAAATTCAACTTAGTTGCAAATGTTATAGAATTTAATATGAGTAGAGATAAATGTAAAAATGAAATCTTAAATTTTTTGAGTAGCAATTTACTCTAAATTACATTATAATTGTATGTTAAATTCTGCTTATACTAGGCATTATTATTAATAAGAAATGAAATGTTATTAATATTATCAGTAATCTTAAAAAAGCTCTGTACTTGAAAGACGGAAGAATAAATAAATAAATAAATATTCTGTTTATCATATATAAATAAAATTTATTTGTTTATTTTTTTCTTATATTTATTTATTTATTCACTTTGTCTCCTTTTAATTAGGTGTCATAGTTGCTTTAAACTTTTGAAAAAAGTTGAAAATTCGCCTCTCTTCCCTCTAGCGACACTGATATTTTAATGAAGGTATTTAGTGGCTTTTCCTTCAAATTACTTTTGTGATATGTTATTTAAGACTTTTTATTAATATCTTATATCTTTATTATATCTTATATTAATATCTAGCAGTAAGGTAAGATAATACCGAATCTCTGTAAACAAAGAATGAAATGTATAACCATTGTAAAATTGCTGCCACAATAAACAAACAAACATAGACATAGGCATGAGTTATAATTCTTTGCTTTTCGCGTTTGTATGTTTGAAAACACTATTAAATATACTTTGCACTCACCTTTACCCGACTTTGCACTCATCCTTAAACTCCAAGAACTCTAGTTTTCAAACGGCAACTGTATTCACACCAAATTGAGTATATCCCTTAACGAAAATACTCGACTCGTGTGCTTACTCGGAGTGTTCTCTCAGTTTTTATTCACACCACCCATTGTTTATTTAACCCAATCTCTCACACCGTAAAGAACAGAAATATGGTATTACTTTGTGTTCATGTTAAAATAGGCTCTGAAGTAAAATGTGCCCGCTTGGGGTTTTCATCAATTGTGTTGAGTATGTTAGAGTTTCTCTTTAATTTTGATCGCTGTAAACAGGCCGGATGAAGAAGGACTTGGTCTTTTCGAGAGAAAAGTTCTGCGTTCAATCCTTGGTCCTGTCTGCGTTGATGGTTATTGGAGAAGAACAACGACATCCAGGCCAGTTTCAACGAGCTTAAATGGAAACAATTTTCACAATTTCAGCCCAGAGGGTGCTTAGGCTAGTTTAAGATGCCTCATCATTCAGCAGCCCAATGTGGTACACGAAAATCTATTCGATCCTCCTCCAGCAACTAGCTAGTGCTTTTGACGAAGCGATGAAGATGACTGGCACTATTTTTTGCTCAGTTCGGCCAGGTCATCGAAAAAGTATGCCCCTGGATGGCTTTTCCTTCAATGGACACTGAGCAACCGGTAGTTATTGTTTAGTCTGTTGGTGTCTGGCTCAAGTTCAGGCCAACTAGTGAAGGATATGCACTTCAACTTACGCCTCCAGCACAAATCAGACTGAAGACAGACATCGACAAGTGTCTTGACTCAACCTCAAGTGAAATCAGACATCTACATCTTTTACTACGCCCATTCGTCAGTCACCGAACACTTTCGAGTCCTTTGAAACTTGCCCAACTTCAAACAGATAAACAACTTAAGGCCAAGTAAATTCCCCGAGGAGGAAAATTTCATTCCAGCTGTCCCACAAGTGTACTTTGCGACCCTCGCTTTTAGTGACAAGGCATGTCAATTCAAATGCGTCCTTCTGCTGCCTGCCCCAGGCAACCGTCCACTCTCACCCGCAACCGACTCTCAATTGAAATCAATTATTTCTCTTGTTCACAATCCGCCCACTCATCAAGCGGCAACATCGCCTAACCACTAGTGAGTCCATGCGGAAGTGAACGAATCGAACGTCGAACACCCACATCCGTGGCCGCTTTTTGAGCGAAATCGGTCGCAGAACAAAAAATAACCTTAAATTCCTTATGCAAAAGTATCTCTGATCATTAAAAGGAGACGTCAACCGCCGTGGCCGCCCATCAAATCAGGTCCAGTGACTAATGGACTTTGGCCCTCGTCATCGTCATCTTGGTTTTATTTTTTGTATTTAATTCCACGTCCACTTCATTGGCACTTTTCGTGTGTTTTGATGATTTAACATCGGCCACAACCACACGACGGGAAGACGTGCTGCAAACTGGGAGGGACAGAACGTGGAGCAGGACAAGCCACATGGAATCGATTTTCCCCACATACAGCCAGCGAGGGAGAAGCATTTTATTTGCGGTCTTCGCTTTGCCGATTGCTGGTGGCTAATGGCTGATGGCTGACGATGCTGCTGGTGCTGCTGCTTTTGCTGGTACTCCGAATGCTATCGTCATTTGATGTCAATCGAAGCGTTCTTCACCCTTAGAGGTTTGCTACTTCGATTACTCCGTGGTAATGAATAAATTTGCCATCAGCACGACGCGGCTTCCCTGTGCACGAAATCATTAATTGCTCTCTGCGAAAGGCCTCCGTTCGTGCACTGAATGGCATGCGTGTCACCTTAACTCAGTGAAATGGTGGGCACAGTCCCCGCCCCTAACCCCCCTCAGTCGAGTTACAATGGATATGATCTCAATCGAGATAAAATCCCACTCCACCCCTGCGTGGGGTAGATAAATATTTATCTGACAAGAGGACTCTTGTTTCATTGAACCCTTCGCTTTTTTTTTTCTATCCACCCTTATTCATGGGTGTGAGTGTGTGTGTGTCGGGAGCAATTATGCCCGCCTCAAGGAGAGGGCGGCACTAAAATTGAAACTAAGGCTACTATTGTTTGTTGGCGAGTCACTTACGGACATTGTCTTGTATACGTCGCTCTTCGAAGCAATTTGCATTTCACGAGCCACCCCACCTTGCATCCACTACCAGCGCACCAATACGACCATTTTGTGGCGCATCCTCCAACCAAACTTGGCTCAGTTTCAATGGAAGAGAGTAGACAGCGTTCAACGCTTTTTTTCTGTGTGTTCATCTCACCGCTGCAGGACATGTATAACCGAGAGAGATGCCTATTCATTGAAGCAATATATGACAGAGCACGAGGAGGGAGGCATCTTCCATCCCCAACTGAAATGTTTCCATTCATACAGGAGATGCGAGGGAGAAGAGCAGTGTATCAAAAAAAAAAAAATATCATTTGACGAGAGTGTGCCTTAAGGATATGCAAAGGCATAGTCGTATGAAGTACGGCTCTTAAGTGGCAGAAAGATGGTTAAAGGAAGACGAAATATTAGGCCATTGAGGACGTCCTTAGTTGGTTTGGATGTTTCGTTTCGTTTTTGGGTGTGTGCAGCACGAAGAGGAGATGGTGGTCCTTTTTTGATTTAGTTAATAATAAAGTGGGCAAAGGTCCTCTTTTTTTTCTGCTGCTTCTCTTACAAGACCCGGGCGTCGGGGGGTTACGTTTCAAATATCCGGCACATTCGACATCGAGTCTGTCTCGCTGCGGGGTATTTTAATTTAGTTTCTTGAATATTAAAGGACCACAGCCACGACGAGAAGGTCCTGCGTGAGGTTCGTGTTGATTTTAGCGCGGGCTATCCCTTTGCGGTGGTCGTCTGTGTTGGACTTTATGAAGTTGCTTTATTTTGTGTTGTGAAAGTGGCAGAATCCTCGTTTTTGTTTACCTTCGGTCGTGGACACAAGAAGTGGGAGGTTAGATTTGTTACGTAGTTCGAGCTTCAGATTTGAATTCGACAATCAAGTAAGACTGGCGTGTCAAATTTGGTAAGTTGAAGGATGTTACTTAAATGTCATTGTCTGTGGCTAAAGTCAACTAATGCTTTTTTGCCTCGGTTGACATTGTATGCTGTTGAGTGTGGAGACGCTGCTTCCTGATTCAAAACAATTCTCCGTCATACTCAACAAGTTGGTATACATAAGCTATTTACGAACCAGAGTCACCGACAAATTTTTTAACGTCTTTACTTTTTTCTTGCCCGAATAACCTTGTTCTAGAACTTGGCCTAATATCTGAGCCATGTCATGGCTGGGAGAAAGAACCATTAATGGACTAGGGCGACTGCCGATCGCTGGGATATAGCTACATACTGGAATACAGGGTGAAGCTGCAAAACAAGCCTCTTAACCTTCCAAAGAACCTATAAATACAAAGAAGGAAATCTAATAGGGGATGTAGAGATTTTTAAAAGAGTAACAACATTTGGGAGATTGCTTGTGTAAGTGACGTGATGTGTCCCAAGTTAAACATTAATTAACACTAGGGAGATACTCATACCATGTGCTCAATTACCCCACGACTGAATTCAGAAACATCAAACACTTACGCAGTGATGCGGCATCACTGCTTTTTTGCGATGCTGATGCGCTGCACACTTGATGTCGATGCGATGCTGATTGAACTGTTCGCTGATGTTTCAGAACACAGTGTTTATCTTGAACATTTTGTCAATATGAAAGTTAATTTAGTAAAATTATTAATTGAGAATAATAGTCCGAAATACGTTGTTAAACATGTATGACACAAGGAGAAAGCGCACAAGGCGGATGCGCACAATGATAATCAAAATTCAAAGAAAAAAAATTCAGGATTGAATAATATACAGATGATTTCTTCCAAAATGATTTTAGAGTGTTTCCCAAAAGTTTCTGGAAAATTGTTTTAAATATCCACATTTCCTACCAACAACGCATCAGCAAATTTAATGCTGCTCAAATGTTTGATGTGCGCATCTGATGCCCGAGATGATGCTTAAATGAACGTTTGACGTGTGCGGTGATGCCTAAATTTGCGTTTATGAACGTGATGCGGCATCGATGACTCAGTGATGCGTTTCTGAATTCAACCTTTATTGGGTGCTCTTCGCATTATGGATTCAACAATACAAACACGCAAATGGATCACCAAGCAGAGCAATATTAAATACTAGTGGCTGGTCGTGAAACCAAACTACAATCCTAAACCATCCAAAAAAGCGCTAGAACTCAATAAATTCTGAGCTAAGGTTCCTACGTGAAGCACAAACAGGACACGGAGCATGCTACTACCATCTCCACAAATGGGTCCATACAGACATCTGTAGGCACTGTGGCGAGGTGAATGAGACCATGGAACACCTATTGATCGACTGCCCCAGCCATGCCCGAGAAAGATTCAAAATAATAAACAGGACTCTCCCTTCTCACTTCACTTTCAAGATATCGCATCTAGGAAAGCCGTCAAATTTTCAAGGCTGCACATAAATGACCAAAAGAAGGGAGTACAATTAATCGTTGTAGTCGCAGTACTGGAGTAAATGCCACACCACAAGTTCTTTAATTCTATTCAAGGCGACTGCCTTGTGCGACCTCCAGATATCGTTTATTAGGATCAGTGGCTCGGTTTCAGTTTCCACACGAAAGTCTTGAGTAATTTTTGCCATATTCCAAAAACATAGGAAGGTAGGGCAAGTAGGAGGACTGCTAGTGCATTTACCAGCACACTTAGGCCATGTTGGTCCATAGTGATATCCCTAGTCCGACTGCTACCACTGATTGACTACTCAGCGATAGTGCCGTTAATTGGATCCCAACGGCAAATGGTGACTGGACCAGATTTGAAAACCAGATAAAAGCGTATTAACTTTGCTTTCACTGGGATTCGAACCGCTAACTGGGGGCAGGCACTCTACCAACTGCGCCATCCAGTCGTCTATGGTTCTTTATTTTGAGCCTAATACCAGACATAGCTTCCTGGGATAACAACAATGACATTTGGAACACTCTCCTGTTTTTCAGATGGTTATCATTGCACGGTGGCACTGTAATATCCTAAATGGAATGTTATATAAACTTAGAATGTTACAATCTCTGATCGTGTCGGCGTTGCTCACGTGATCTGCTTCGTCAACTCCTACCCTGGGTGCGTGTTTGAATCCCCGACAGGAGCGACATTCGTAATTCACAGTACCCCCTTTTTCGATTTCGAGTCTACAACTCTTTTGAACTCTTGAGGGGACAATAAAATGTACAACACTAGTGGCTGCTCTTGAAGCTACACCCAGGTGCACCTCGAGCGTAGCGCCATCTACATTATTATTTGTATTTCAGTGAACTCCCTCTTAATGGACACCCTCTTTATTGGACGATTCTCTTAAGCGGACAAGATGTACTGTAATCTTTAATTGGTTGATGTGGTTAAGGTTATTTTTTCCCTCTTAAGCGGACGCTCTCTTATTTGGAAAAAATACACCGGTCTCGGAGCTGTCCACTAAAGAGAGAGTTCACTGAATTTGCAACTTCACCCACACGTACATTAAGTAATTCAGTCTCTCCTTTTTCCAAACTTAAGATTGCTCAACAGCCAGTCTGCCCTGTGGACCGTCGAAACAGGTTGTGAACGAGCTTGGGAAGCCACACACTTAAGATGGCTTCAATTGCATTGCACCTTCGCCACTTGTACACCTACGTAGGAGAACGGGCGAACTAAAGCATGGTTGACAGGCCTAACTACCCAAAGCTTAAAGATTATCTGGAGCAGACGGTTTAAGCAGCTGCTTTCGTTGAACAGATTGCCTTCTGGAAGATCACGTCATAAACTTGGACGTAGAGCAGATAGCAACCATGACTCATCTCATTTGCTCTGATATCTCACCGATTTAAACTGTTGTGCTCACTTTTGCAACGATTTAAGTGATGTACCAATCGCAGATATTCGCTTCGTCTTACTCTCCAAATCGTCCCACACGAATGGTGAAAGCATTAACTAGTTAGGTTAGGTTAAGGAGGGGGGAGTGTGATGGTAGAACATCACTTCTACTTGGGGGCCTTCGAACCCATTGTGAATCCCCTTCATCTGTGGAGTACACATTCTGAATAAAACCTATCCTCTGTCAAAAAAACTATCCTTGAACCACCCTGTGCACTTTTCAAATCTCATAAGATCCGATATATCCGCATTCGCTAGGTCCGCAGTCTCTGCGAAGAATCTTTGGCACAGCGAAGCTAGGCGCCGGCTGTTTAGAGCTGGACAGTGGCAAAGCAGATGTTGGATCATTTCGGTCTCTTCCTCGTCTCCGCAGGTCCGGTAGAGATCGCTGGATTCCGCATTCCATTTCCGATGGGGCAGTGTTCAGAGATCACTCCGACGAGCACACGGATTGAGTTGCGGTCCAATGCCAGGAGCTTCTTTGTTTCGCCGTTGTTGAACTTTGGCCACGTTGGTCTTATCATCTCTTGCGAGCCGAGATGAGTTTCCTTCGTTAAGAATGGTGTCACTCATAGTTCGGAGTAGTGCACTGATCGGTGGCTGCAGAGATGTGTTCGCTTCGCTGATTTCCATTTCAGACCCTTGTCTGGCCAATTCGTCCGCTCTCTCGTTCCCCGCTATTGAGCTGTGGCCCGGGATCCAGCAGATGTTGACTTTGTGGTGACTGATGGACTTTAGTGAGCCGCGGCAGTTCATAACAGTAACCAGTCAGGTCTATGTGTATCCCATCTGTCGCCACAATCTCCGAGCCTACCTTAATCCCCTTCAATAATGTTGGTCAATAAGTAGCAGCCCTTCATCTTAAGATCTCCACTTTCTTTTGAACGCTAAGCCAAAAACATTTGTAAGTTGGACTCAACCAACAAGTGGCTCCAGCTGACAACATATTTATCCAGCTGCCTCCAGTTACGCATGTCAAGTTGGGCTACTTCCGTGGGCCCTACGTGGACGTCCTCTATTGGCACCGAGTCGAAGACTCCTCGGGCCGGAGAGATGTGTTGTACATGCGATCTACACGGCTTAGCCTCCTTAGACATAGTTCCTGGTTGAATCCTCTGCAAATGCCATCAACCACGGTCAAAGATTGAACGCAGAACTTTTCTCTTGAAAATGCCAATGGCTTCAGAGTGCCTGTCTATCACGCCCACATCTAGTAGCCTAATGATCCAAGTTGAAGCGCACGGGTTGGTGATCACTTCCGCTTACGGAGTACATCTGGTCTGTCAGATAGAAATACCCTACCTTTTGTTTTGTTTGCCAGTGCGTAACACTGCTGTTCAAAGGCCTTCCGCAGGCTTCCTCCAAATCCTCCACCACCCATCGCCAACTAGCTCAATTTACAAAAGCATCAAACAGCAACAGGACGGGTACATCAAATTAAAGAAACATGGGTAATCTTGTCAATTGCAATGCCCAACACGGAGTATCTCATTCACAACAGTATCAGGACGCTGGTGCGCCTATTATCTCCGACACAGGCCATGTTTCCATGTCGGAATTATCTGGCAGAGGGTGCATCTAATTCGACGGCAAACACACCACCTCATGGTGGCTACAAACGTTCAACCATGCCAATCGGTTTCTTTAGAACGCCACCAGTTTGTGTGAAGTGTCCCTATTCCCATTTGCATGCATCGCATCGGGAGGACAACAGATCGAAGCACGACGTGTTGGCCCATCCGATGCCAGAGGACGATTGGATGATGTTCGATTGTAATTACTGCGAGATACACATCTGGCTTCGTTGCTAGCCCATGTCACATCTATCCGGTCTATTGTGAAGCGCCCCTGCCACACCAAATGAACTCCGAGTAGTAGCCTGCCTGCCAAGGGACTCAACTCAAGCAAGCAGCGAGCTACGTGGCAGAGTGTGTTGTCCCAAGGGGAAGCGCACTCAATTGGGGACTATGCCGTTAACTGGGTTAAACTGAAACTTTCCATCACGTGTAGTTCTTTCACAGAGCGTGTCCTCCTGCTCCTCCGAGGACTTTCGTTCTGTATTTTCACTCTTCACGCGACAACACTCGGCTGCTTGTAGCTGAAGTTAAGAACCATGTACTTGGCTGGCTCGGCACTTCACCACGCGGACTGGAGAAAGAGGGGGCGGTTGAAAAGAATGAACGTGTTCACACCCCGTTCAGTCGCACCTCCGCCGACGACACATCTGGGCGACATGATGCTGCAACATGTTGTCTGAGTGTCACACACACACAAGTGCAACGTCACATATAAAATAATTGTGCTCAGCCATTAATGGAGTTAATTGCTGGAAAATCACCTTCGGAGGTATGTATCGCCTCTTGTCGTCGCGCCGTGTCAGTGAACGACCAGTGGGCGGGAGGGCGGAGCGTGGTGAGAGCACGAAGAATCACTTCTGATGTGACGCAGAGAGAGAGAGAGAAGAGTTATTTGATAATTGGACGGCTGGTTATTTGGAGCAGACAAGATAGACAGAGCGACGGCGGTGATCTATCGAATTAATGACCGAGTGCATGAAGTGGCAGCAAAGTGAAGTTTCAAACGACTCTTTGCCGTAGGAAGCAAACGCGAAGCCATTCAAACTCAAAGAGTCACCGTTTAGATGCGGCAGAGCAGGGAAATGTACTTAATGGGTTTGTTTGTTGTGAAATCGTGAATCACTGAACCAGGAGAGATGTCTGTTGTGCGATGGGTTCACTTTTGAGAACTGTCTCGAATGGTTTTGTGGATAGCAGGTGAAGGACTGAAGCTGATTCAGAATCTTCGAAGCTAAAACTGAGGTGTCAAGGCATCAAACTGACTTATTTGTGACGCACGGTGTGCCAGAGCATGACTCCGAGAAACTGTTGTTCAGTCATGTCTCACAAAGAGATTACTCTGTGGACGTCGAATGATCAAATTGTCATAAGATCAGGAAATTCAGAGTTCACAGGAGGGTACAAACTTGTCTCTAATAAATTTAGCATATTTCATCGGACTTCAGACAATAGTACAGTCGTAGCACCTATCTCCAATGAGCGTGGCGTGTATTCGGGTTTTTCTCTTATTAGGTGAGGTTAGATTCAAGTGGCTGACTGCTGTGCAGAAGGGCAGAATCTACATTTCGGCCAGCATAGGTGTAGGCTAAGCTGTTCATTTTAGTTCAGTTCGGAGAGCGTTCAGCTTAGTTCAAATCTGTTTACAGAACTAGTTCGTCCTTCTATTTAGTTCAATGTAAGTCACTGCTCAGGAAATTGAGTTTGTACGATCTTCGCCAGTTGGTCGTCATATAATCGTTATAAATAACAGAGCTACTCGTCCCGCTAGCATGCCAATTAACAATATGCATGTATATGCATGTATGTATATGTATAAGTTTGTCGAACTACTGAACTTAATGACCTAAAATAATATGATATTGAGAACTAGTTCCCATAGTTCACTTGTAAGAGTTGAACTAGTTCGTTCGTGAACTACACAAGCCCAGTATTGGCTATTCTCCCATTAAACCTATCTGATTTTCGTGGACATTTCTACAATATAATAATAATAATATGGGTGGCGCGACAGTCCTAGGTGGACCTGGGCCTAGCTTCTCAGCAAACACTCCTGTTGTGCGTGCTAATGTTCTTTTACTTACAGTTTAATGCCGACTCAGAACGGCGAATTTGAGAAGCTTTTTATAGACAGGAATACTCTTTGAGCAGTGACTCGAGGTGGTGCCATGAAATATGAAAGGTGGTAAATTCGGGTATCGAAACTGGCAGCCTCTGCGTAGAAGTCGACGCACTTACCCACTACGCCAAGGCGACGATGAAAAAGGTACACCCAATTAGACTCATCCGTCATCCTGCTTTCCCCCTGACGTCATTTCGTATCACAATTGAGTGTAATCAAAAGTCAATGAAATATCATCTCCTTCATCGTCTTTAAGAAGATTTAATGTATCCCAAAACTCCCACGCAGCCCCGGCTCCTGATTTCAAGTCCCTTCCAATAAATTGATCCCATTTTGCATCCTTATCAAGTGACACGCCACAGCACATGTTGTTCCCCAATCCGCTTGAATATTATCAATTTCATAAATTTCGGGATATGTCCTGGGTCCCATCATCCACCACCCCACGCCTACCATCTGCAGCTTCACATGCACACACACAATCGAAGGTGTTGTGTACATCAGCAAATGTTTGCACATTGAAATCGGATAATCGGCCCATCCCGACGAGGGTATTGGTATCGTTGTCCATCGGTGAAGTGTGGCAAATATTACTTGTATCACCAGAGATACAGGGTGGGGGTATCCACCATCTCATGGTGTGTGTCGAATGAACAAAAAAGAAAAAAGGTTTATAATTTTCAAATGGAAATGGAATCACTTTTTTGCGGAGCGCACAGCTGCGTTCAGCGCCTCAATGAAGTGAAAATATTTGCCTATCGTCCCCGAAGGGTGGGGAACGACAGGAAACTCTGATAAGGACCAACGGAAAGGACTACACGGAATTGAAAATAAGTGCGCACCAATAAAAAAAAAAAAGAAAAAAAGTCGCGAAACAAAGGACCCACGCGCGCCTACTCTTGTTTGGCATGAATGCACGCCATTTCTCTGAACACAAAGGAAATCCGCTTTCTATTGGAGGAGGTGGATGCCAGAGCCGTGTTTCAAGTGTTTCCTTGTTCCTTTGAAAGGAGGTAGAGAAAATGGAAAATTAAATTGGGTTTTTCTTTGAACCAAAAAAAAAAGAAAGTTGTGTACCCTTAGTTAAGGTGGCAGCCGGTGTTTAGGTTGGAGAACGCCCATAAAGCCGAGTTAAATGCGTTGACATTTCTTTACCTATGAGAATGTCAAAAAGCTATGGGCCATCTAACAATGGCGGTCATGCCATTTCAGTCATTCGTAAATCAGCTCATTATTTTGCCGAGGAATCGAGGAAAACAAAAGTGTTTTGAGAGCCGAAGGGCTGGTGTTTTTTAATTCATTCCACGGTCCACTCGTTTGTTGGCAAACCAAGAGTACAGTAGCCACTGACTGTGTGTCAAATGCCCATCTACGATTTCGTCTGGAAACATAAATGGCGCTCGACTATGGGTTCTAATGTGGTTCTCTTCTAATGTGATGGTATTTTCTGGTTTATCATCTTAAACAGCGAATACTCCATGTTGTTCAAAACTGAAATTGAAGTTTTCTTCAAACTTATAAAAATGGCGCCCGACCGTAGACAGAACAGGTAGTTTCAGAACAGGTAGTTTATCCCTGGAAGGTATGAAGTGAAAGTCTCCAGCAAGGCGCCATTGTTGTAGACTTTAAAGCTGATAATGAAAATGGTACTTCGACAGCTTCAAGTGCCAAGAATGGCTCCCGGCCGAAGCACGACATGGCGGAGACCTTTTAGAGACTTAGGCGACCATCTGAGCATGCAACAAGACCTGTGTGCGACCATATTACAGGGCTAAAGATGCAAGCAGTTTAATTGCCGGCCTAGGAGATGTTAACATGCAAGAGTGGCCTTCTCTAAGTATAGTGCTTAAGTTGTCTGGTCTAAAAAGTGTGCACCGAAGGACCTTCTCAGACTAAGGTCCAACTGAGTCAGCGTGAACTACACGCAATGGGAACCCTACAAGTTTCCCACATTCATATGCTGACCACGTTCGTGTGGCAATCGCAGACATCTTCCAACAATTTAAACACCCTTTAGTTGTGGAAAAATCGGATTGAGATTGTTCTCAATGGTTCCGAAGTCGATCCCTAACTTATGGCAGAAAAGTTCACGCAGTTAAGTGGAGGGGATCATTGGCCAATGTTTTGTGCTCAATTTCCCGAAGGAAATGGTGATGGCTGAAGAATGTTCTTTGGTAGTAACAACAACCGCCCTTGTTTGACTAAATCTGACTACCTATCGGAGTCTGACGAGTAGTCCGGTAGAGTCTTAAAGTCTTGCGAGAGGGGTATCTCTTAGTTCTAGTGCTTTGTAGGATGTCGTTTTGAAGTTTAGGTGACGAGGAATGAAAGTCAGAACTAATTAAAGTGCTTTCTTCCCCTTAATTCCTTCACTTCTTCAATCCCCACTCAAATGCCCATCAAAACTCTAAAATCCCATCCCATGGAATCCCCTTTCATTATCTCCCTAATACACCACTGAAAGAACATCCATTTAAATCTACATAAGACATGGCATTCCAATGCTCCCGCGAGGGCAACTCCAAAGCTCACTCACTCACTCTCCTCTCGCATAATCGACTCTTTATGTTGTCCATAAAATCAAATCCACCAGAAACGACCGTGTCCAGCCGTCCAAGTACTCGGTTCGATTCATAAGATTCTTTCAGCGTGATGCGGTCTGGAAATGCCAAATGGAACTGCCCTCAATGGGCACATGTCCGTCTATGTGGAAGGGAGGTGGGAGGCAATGAAATATTCATGATCCAAGGATCGATGGAGAATAGCATTTTCAAGACTTGTATAAAGGCACAATACAATGGAAGGCCGCTGTTGTTGTTTTTTTTTTATGATAATTCCTTGATGGCTTTTTAAGTGTTGCGAGCCGGAGGAGGACCGAGGGACTCGAGGGTTGTGCCGATGCTTCTCGTATTTCAATTAGCGGCGAATGTCTGAGATCCGAACATGCCTCAGGTGAAAGTTGTGGGGTTATTTTATTTGCTTGAGGTGGTATGTTGGAATGCTGTGGGATGCATGTGCTGGGATTGTTGGGACTGGATGACATGGAGGATGACCTGTAGCTTCAGTAACAAGACTAATCAGCTTTAACGTCAGGGTTCAACAGAGGGCTAAAGATGGTCTGCTTCGTTGGAAGTCTTTTGGCAAGTTAGCATGTGTGAAAAGGAAAGAACTGCAACTCACACTGAATATTGTTTCACCAACCTTTTTAGAATGGTGCCGAGTGATATCTATAATAATAATAATAATATGGGCCTAGCTTTCGCGTGGAAGGGATTCTCTCACGCGTGGAAGGGACCTACAGTTTAATGCCGACTCCGAACGGCGAAGTTGAGAAGCTTTTCCTAGACAGGAATACTCTTTGAGCATTGTCAGTGACTCGAAAGAGGTGGAGCCGTGAATTATCATAGGTGGTAAATTCGGGTATCGAACCGGGAACCCTGTGCGTAGGAGTCGACGCACTTACCCACTACGCCACGGCGACCGAGTGATATCTAATAAGACGAATTTTCGGCACTTGTTTGCAGCTTCAACAGAAACGTTTAAACTTGTCCGAGGTCTTTCTTTTACTGAGACTGATACTTCAAAAATAACAGAAAATGTAATGGTTGCCAGACAGTTCTCAGAGACCGCTTTTCCTATGGGTACAAAAGTGGCACCCAAGCGTTGGACAAACCTGTTTCTTAAAAAGCCACTACAGACAAAGCTTCCATTGAAGCGAATTGAACAAAGTACCGAAATTCTTTTAGAAATCTGAGCAAGTCACGGCTACAAACAATGACTTTCTTAGACGAAGACCCAAATGAATTAGCGATCAGAGACCCTACCCTACAAGTTCCTCATATTCATACGCTGACCACGTAAATGTGGCAATCGCAGGCATTCTCCAAAAATGTACAGACTCCTTAAGGATCAGTTTTGAGATTGTCCTCAATGGTTCCGGAGTCGACATGTGGCAGACAAGTAAACGGACCTAATTGGATGCGTAATTGACCAACTTTTTGTGCCAAACAACTTGAAGGATATGGTGGTGGCTGAAGAGTGTTGTTTGGAACTGACCACAAAGGCCCTGGTTTGATTCAATCTGAGGACATGATGAAGAGTAGTGCGATAGAGACTCTAAGGTTTAGACTTGCCAGATGCCTATAAATTAATTCTAGTCATGAATATTGAGTGGCGACAGCTTCAAGTGGCATTTATCAGGCCGAGGCTGATCAGAGGTATTTTTCAAAAGCCTTTTGGTGACATTTTGAGAGAAGTCTGCTGTATCCATTTTAGCACTGAGACCCAACATTGTTTCCATGTTTCTCGAAAGTGCTGAGCAGCCACTTAAAGGTGGACAAATGGTGCCCATGTGTAGACTTCACGTCAGAGCCAAAGGGAAAAATTGCAGAGCAAGACGTTATATCATTAAACAAGATTTGAAGAATAAAACACTGCCCATGTGAAAAATGGGGGCTAGGTTTCCCTACAACCACAAAAGCAGTTATCTCAACATGAGCTCCACTGCTCATTTTCTGTCAGTCCCTACTTCTAATTGAGACTTTCCGAGAAACTGCAAAGCCGATGTACTCGCTAGCGAGCCGCTAGACGGCCAGCTGATGGACTCCTTATCAAGTTACAGCTCAATAATCCATATACAAAGAATACCAATGCCTGATGGTTGACAGGCTTCACTTGTCAAATCTCAAATCAGAACTGGCCACATCTTGACCCAAGAAGTCTGATCTCCCTAAAAAGATCAAAATTAACACTGCATTGGGAATATTCACAGGCCACTCCCTACTGGGTCTTCACGCAAAGAGATTAGACCTATTCGCCAACGACCTAGACGAAGGAGGAAGAAAGCTTACAATACCTGCTCTGCAACTGTCCCGCCCTTACCTCAACTAGCAAAGCCACTTCAAGCTTAGGTAGGGAGCTGCTAGTGCATTCACCAGCACACTTAGACCATACTGGTCCCATTGTCAGATTACTACCACTGATCGACCACTCCAGTGATAATGCCGTTAAGTTGATTCCAACCGCAAATGGTGACTGCACCAGATTTGAAAACCAGATAAAAGCGTATTAACTTTGCTTTCACTGAGATTCGAACCCGGTACCCCGCTAACCATGGGCAGACAGTCTACCAATTGCGCCACCCAGTCGTAGTGACGGCAGTATGACTGTTGAGGCGACGGGCAATTTTGACGGTGTTGCTCCTTAAGATGGTAACATTCAGGCTGGTCTTTATAACGGTAGTAGTCATGATGGTGGTAGTGATGAGGATGGTCATTGACACTGATTCTAGGTGCGCCAAAGAGGGCCATGATGATACTTTTCTTGGCAATATTATCCTTGACTTTAAAAACTGAAGTTCTGAAACGATAACACCGGCTATGATAAGCAAAACTATACAATTTACACCAAAATGAGCCATCTTCTGCGCACTGTCAACGCATGTTTTAAGTGCTCAATCCCAAGGCTATTCTCGCGTCTCCGCAAAAACAGCTGGAAATTCAATATCCCCCTCAGCCAGACAAGACTGACTCCACGCCAACGCACCAAAACAAACGCTTCCCTCCCATAGGACACAACTAGGTCAAATTCTGTCCATAGGCAAAGTTTCCAGGTACCGCGCTAACCAGGGTAAGGCACTCTACCAACTGCGCTATCCAGTCATACTATAGGCTTCTACTTCTGCGATAGTTTAAACGTCCTCAGGCGGCAACACTCTTTAATTTGGAGCACTCACGTAGCGGTACAACGGGCCTACATAAGTCTAAGTGCATGGAAGCCACTTTCTACATGTCTACCTACTAATAACATAGGTGGCGCCTTAGCCCGTAGATGGCCAGGGCCTAGCTTCCACAGCAACCGCTGGTATTATGCGTGCTATAGTTCTCTCACGAGTGGAAGGGTCCTGCAGTTTTATGCCGACACCGAACGGCGAAGTTTGAGAAGCTTTTTTTCAGTGACTCAGTGACTCAGTGACTTGAAAAAGCTGGGACAGTGAAAAATTATTTTTTTGTCGTATCGAACCCAAGTAGCGAGGTTAAGTTGCGTAGGGGTCGACGCACACACCAACAACGCCACGGCCACCGACAGTGTGTTAGGCATCCACCGCGGTTACAAGATTGCTAATTTGTTCGTGCCAATTTATCGAAAAGGACGTTGTCTGATTTTTTTGTTGCCATCCCCATCCTTATCTGCCTCCGTTTACCCTGGGATTGTCTAGCACAAAGTTGAAGTCCTTGCTGTTCGCAAAACCAACTAAAACGTTCAGTAAATTTAAAGAAATGTTACCTCTTCGTAGCGCACCTTAAAGAGCGTCTTCCAACGAAGCATACAGTGGGTTTCCCTTACATCTCATCATCACACGGCAGACGCTGCTGTCGTTTTCGTATGAAAATTCGATCAACCAAATGCAAACATCAAGAAAATTAAAATCCATTCCCCCCCCCCCCCCCACTCATTTGTATTGTCTCGACCCGAAAACTCTCACCGGAATATTCATACTCCCAGTGCTGTCTGAGCTACAACACTGAGACGCAAACAAAGAGAACTTCACGTTCTCGCATTGCTTGCCCACACCACCTTCGGAAGGAACGTTGGCACTGCACACTCGTCATCGAACGTGCAGCAGCAAGAGGGCAAGACGTACGAGCACGCGGCTGGAAAATAAACAAGAGTCCAAGAGACATAACTTCACCTGGTTCTGGCAGGCAGTCTCCACATTCGCATCCACTTTCCATAATCCAGTTTGCGGAGGAACGGCACCGTGAGTATACGACAAGAACCGTTCCCGGTGCATTGTGCGAATGCGAGCGCGAGTGTGGTTGCCCCCACCTTCGAGAACCGGTTAATTCATTCCTCTTTCCATACGAAACTTCGCCGTGAGTGTAATAAACTTCACTCTGCTGCCCCACTGTCGTTTGACTGTCAAGGCACACCCCACCAAGCGGGACCCTCCCGCGATGGCCAACGATACGAGTGCAACAACGTAGAATGACGAGTTCGCGTG
This sequence comes from Eristalis intricaria, assembly GCA_964034865.1. Lineage (NCBI taxonomy): Eukaryota > Metazoa > Arthropoda > Insecta > Diptera > Syrphidae > Eristalis > Eristalis intricaria. The sequence continues at coordinate 8,088,352 of OZ035874.1, read as the reverse complement.
GTTCTTGGAGGAGCTCTCCCTTCCGCCTGCAACGAAGGACTCGTGCGAGCGAGGAAAGATCTTGTTCGGTACGCGATACGGACAGATGTATCTTATAGATACACAAGAACATAATGTGCTTCGAAATGTGGAGCAAAGGTTTTGTTTTATTTTTATTTCTCGGTCTTGTGGAATTCTTTCGCACACACTCACTTGAAACCACGTGAACCGGTTGTACCTGAGCCCCGTAGCCGATGGCGGGTTAAAATGCACAAAATTCAGATCGTTATCCGTTACGTAATGCAAACAGGGGAGCATACTTGGATACGATATGCTGTTGCTGTTGCTGTTGCGCTGTTCTTCTGAAGAGGGGGTTCTGTTGGCGGTGGCATATGAAGAATGGCGCGTGCTTTTCAGCCCAGTTTCGAAGCGAGTTCTTTGGCTAAGAGGGTCAATGTGTGCGTTACACAGTCGTGGAAATTGAAGTGGTTCTTGGGGATCTTTCACGGTAATTCCATGATTTGTCGACGGTTTTTTGTTGGTTGCGTTGCAAGGTTTTGGGTGGTCCAACACGTTTTCCACATGTTACTGCAAGGAGTGCTTCGGAATTTGAGGGAGTGTTTGAAGAGCTGTTAGTTGAACCAACAAGATGATTACGTCGATGATGGAAGTTCATTGAAAGAAGAGGGAACGAGTCAAGACCCACTGTAGAGAAAAGCCTGAACTTTGAAAAGATATGAGGAAATTGTTCCACTGGACAACAAAACTGCTCCGAACTGTTGCCTGAGGATGCTCATAGGAACAGATCATTCAACAATCGGAGCATTTTTGCTTAGACAATTTTTTTTCCTGTTTTTTGTCAAAGAAATCACCCATTACAGAACATGGACCATCGCAGTCCCCTCTTTATATACCAATTCCAAGCTTTGTCTCTTCAAGGCTCTTCCGCCTTGTTGCCGTGATGCCGCCTGGAGGAGCAGGTTGAACCCGAACTGTACGGGCTGTATAACAAGTCTAGCATCTACGGATTCAACGCCTAAGGTGGTTGGGACATGTAGAGGGTATAGATCGCTTAGTTCCGCCCGACGAGTCTCAGGCACACTGATGACTTGACGCAATTGGAAAATAACCTCCATTAACAGCTGATGAGATCGGGTAACTTGAGAGATTTCGCGGCGCCATACACAGAACAGACTGCCGACTAATTTGGGAAGCCCACAAATGCTTCACAATCTCAATTTTTGGCTAGTTTCAATGAGTACGCTTTGAGAAGTAGAAGAAGTAGATTTAGTGGCGGAGTGACATTCGCATCACAAAACACTTCTAATTTCAAATGAATGAAGAGTGAAACTGTTAGGACTTCTTGTCAGAATGAAATGTTCTCTTATTCTCACTAAATATCACTACTGTCTTCCTTCTGAAAGCGGAAAAGAATGTGACTTCTGTCAACATTTTCAAATATTTCAATCAGTTACTGCTTCATCTCGTAGATTCAGTGAAAGTATGCATTGAAGAGATGTTATCCCCTAAACAAGAGGAATCAGCTCCAAATTGACTGACGTTGGAAACTGGGCGTCTAGAAAAGCCATTAATAATAATAATATGGGTGGCGCGACAGTCCGAGGTGGACCTGGGCCTAGCTTCTCAGAAACCACTTGTGTTGTGCGTTCTATTATTGTTCTTTTACAAGTGGAAGAGACCTACAGTTTAATGCCGACTCCGAACGGCGAATTTGAGAAGGTTTTTCTAGACAGGAGTACTCTTTGAACATTGGCAGTGACTCGAAAGAGGTGGAGCCGTGAATTATGATAGGTGGTAAATTCGGGTATCGAACCTGGCACCCTCTGCGTAGGATTCGCCGCTCTTACCCACTACGCCACGGCGACCCACGAAAAGCCATTAGATGACCAAAGTATCGTGGCGTCAAAGCATCGTAATTGACAAAGTGTGAGACTCCACCCAAATCAAAGCTCTCATCGTCAAAGTCTGTCTGTTGGCCCATTGGACGTTCATATCAAAAAACCACGGCGGCACCTTGCTTCCGAATAACCCGCTTATTTGATTCCTTAAAAGTTCAACGTCAAGAAAAAAATTTTCATCGCCTGCAGCTACAGCAAGATAACTGAAATGGAAAATGGACAAGTGAACAAGTGCCAAGCCATGATGAAGATACAAAGAACGGCAGTACATCTGGAGGAGGTTCTCTCTTCCCGCCTCCTTCGCAGATGCGCTCGTCCAATCAGACAGACAGAGTCCACACTTGTCGGGTGAATATTGAATTCCCTTATCCTGACAACACTTAACACCATCCAGCGAGTCCTTTTCAATATCACCATCTAGCACCAGCGCCCTCCAGCCTGAGCAGAGGAGGGAAAAAAAATCAAAGAACAGGATGAAACAGTGTAAAGAAATCGAAAAGAAAAAAGTGGAGAATATCCTTCTGACACAGTTCACGTACTTGCCCTTTCACCTTCGTCACCGCTGCCTATTTGGATTGCGTGCCTGACTGCAAGCTGCACTCCGTGTCTGTTTTGGCCTCTCTCACCCACCCACTCCCCGTTGTTCCCGCTCACTGTTCCCGTGATATTGATTTCGGATTGCGAATGGAGGTCAAAATGCATCCAAGAGAATCCACACAAAAAATATCCCAATACCAACGTTGTTGATTGTCGGGGCGGCGGCAGTGGAGCGAGCGGTGGGATGGGCGACTGTTGGTTTTTTCTCCAGTCCATTGTTGTCCTCATGAGGCGCTCGCGACCGGGGGTGATAAGTTGGCGGCTAATCTACTTGACATTCAGCGTGACTTGAAAATGTGCCAAAATGTCGCTCCCCCAGCTCTGCCCCCTCAAATCGTCAGCGCGAAATCCATATATATCCGTGAGGAACAAATGCATTAAAACTGAACGATGCCCTTGAGACGGTTGTTAGTATGTCAGTGTTTACCCATCGGTCCTCCAGAAGATCCGCTCTGCGCTCGCTTCAGCTGCAATTGGGGGGTTCGTTGGTTGGTTATCATCGAAAATTTGATGTTGTCTCTGCTTAGAGTATAAGATAGATTGTTTGCAAACGTGTACTTCATGTTTATTGCGAGTATCTGCGCCAACCTCTGTCACTGTCGTATTATTTTAGCAAATTGAATTTTTATGTGCGCCCCGACATGATGTGCCGAAATGAATCAAGGATAAGATTAGGAAGAGTAGCGTGGGCTGGTGGATGATGAGGACACGTTTCCTGAGAGGCACTTCGGGGCGTGTGCTGGAAAATAGGCGATCAGTCGCATTTTGATATGCAATCTGTCAGTTTTTTCTTTTGTTGACTTCTTGAATTTTTGTTGCTTGAGGGGATGATTTTCATGGGTAAATGGAAGCCCATCAGTAGGAAATTCCCGGCTTTTAAACCGAGAACTTTTTGAATTGCCTAATGGAAGGGGTAATGAAACGCAAACGCTAGAGCAAACAAGTGGCTACGGATAAATTGAAGTATCCCACGAACAAAGCCTCAGGAAGAATACATTCAGTTAACGAAAAAAATCTAAGTCTGATCTTCTAAGCTTCAGGTTTACATTGAAACTTCGGCGTACAATAGAAAATTAACTGTCCGGTGAGTTGCGAAATACGCGATCATTGGTCCTGTTTGCGTTGACTTTTTCTGGAGGAGAAGATTCAACCACGATCTGTACGGGCTGTACAGCGACATGAGTCTAGTCAGGCGTCTTCGGATCCAACGCCTAAGATGGCTAGGCCATGTAGAGCGTTTGGACGACTCAGCTCCGGCCCGAAGAGTCTTCGATTCTGAACCCGTGGGACAACGCAACGGACGACGCCCGCGTTTAAGGTGGCGCACCCAGGTGGAGAAGGACCTCAACCAACTTGGCGTGCGACACTGGAGACAGCTAGCCAAAGATCGTGCTAGTTGTTGGTTGATGCCCAGGTCCACCCCGGACTGTATTGCCAAATAAAGAAGAAGAAGAGTTGGGAAATACGGTCGAACGGACTCACGTTAGATGTAAAAGGCTATGAACTCTTCGACTATGTCGCCGTCATTGCTTCCATAACGTCGAGTGAGCTTCAGAGTAACAAATCAGTTTTTGAATTAATTCCAAGCAAGCTAGCCCCAGCCTTCTTCAGTAGCACTATCGTGTGCAGAGGAATTGCTTGCTTCAAGATACACCTCCGACAAGATTCCCTCCTTAAATTTATTAAGACTACAACTAAGTGAATAACTTAACCAGTAGCTTGTATTTCATGATTTAGGTACTGATCGGCAGGTTACTCGCCAATGAAAGTTCCTGCTAACACCGCACCGATGCGCGGGTGTAGACTATCGCACGAGATCAAGGGGTCTAGTGCTTTGGTGCAAGACATTAGTTTGCTCAAGGATCGGGTGAACTGCAGTGTTTGTGTGCTCTTTTAGGCGGCGCTTATGTTTATAAGCAAGGTTCTTCACTTCATCTTGGAGTGGTCCAAGGTTGCAAGGTCTCTGTGGATATCGTGGTTTCTACCATGGTGCATTGACGATGGTTCTAAGCACCTTAATCTGAAAAGTCTGTGTTATGTTCATAGTACTTGCTTTGGTACAATCCCAAAGTTGTACGCCATACGTCGAAACAGGTTTTAGAATTTGCTTGTATACAAGCAGTTTGTTGTCGATACATGGCTTGGAATGTTAACCAATAAGCCAGTACGTCATGTCAAGTTCTGCATGTTTCCTCTTAACGTGCGCCTTCCACGTGAGTTTTACCTCAAGAGTCATTCCGAGGTATTTCGTGTCATTGCCAAAAGGTATTTGGACACGATTTAAGAAGACTGGCAAGTTATTATATAAAAATATGGACTGACTTGCTATCATTTGGGACAATTTACCAGAAGTTCATCCATTAGTGTATCTGATCTAGTGAACGTTGTAATTTTGCTGTAGACTCTTCGACCGTTTTGGCCGTTACCAAAATGGCGGTGTCGTCAGCAAATGTGCCTACCACAGTGTGTCCTTCTTGTGGTAAATCACTAGTATACAGTAGGTATAGCAGAGGGCCAAGAACACTCCCTTGCGGTACACCAGCAATTATATTTTTAAAAGCAGAGTATTAATATCCATGCTTCACTTGGAAGATCCTATCAGAGAGATAGTTCGATATAATTGTGCAAAGGCCATCAAAGACGCTTATTAGATACACTTTATGGACTCGTCCTTTGGTCTCCATGACGTTAAAGCAGCATCTGCTGAATCTTATGCAGCAGTCGGCAAAGTGTGCAAAATCATTGCGCGCATTCGATGAGTTTTATCATCGCCACAAGAGTCCTGCCGGGTCAACCATTGTACAGGGTGGGTCATCTAGTGCTTTTTTCATTAATCATAGGTTATTTTGACAGCTGCGTTCCCGCTAGAAATTTTGACAGGAAGAGTCAGTATCATACTTTCGCGCAACGAAATGTGTTACACATGAGCAACGTAGGGAAATATTGAAAACTTATTTCCAAAGAGAGTGCTCTCCAGCCCCAAAAAGCCCACCGCGATAGCTGTACACAAGTCTGTGTAAAAAGTTCTTGAGACTAGTATGCTAGTGGACAACACTCAGGTTCCGTCGTCTTACAGTGACACGAAGTGGCCGCTGTGGAAGAGATCATGATTGGACCAGTTTTCTTGCATGAAATGAGGCTGGGAACAACGTTTCGGCCAACGGTGGGTATTACAGACCCATGTTAACCGGTTTTTTTTTCTGAAATTAAAGACATTGATTTGTGCAACCTCTGGTTGATGCAGGATGGGCGCCATGCCACAAAGTCCATGCTGCAACCGATCCTAACTCCCAAAACGTGTTATCGGCCATCTTGATGATGTCTACTGGCCGACTCGGATCCACGATTCGACCCCTTTTATTGTGCGGAACCGTTAAGGACCGATGTTAGGCCAACAATCCGGAAACGATTCAAGCACTTAAGGCAAGTATCTTCCAAGGAATCCTTGAGCTACAGCCCGAAACCATTAATAAGGTCTTGGGAAAATAGGGGTGACAAGTGTGCTTCTGCGAAGCCAGCCGAGGCAGTGACTTGAACGACATTGTATTTCATAATGAATCGGTATATTTGTCCTTAAAATAAACGCCATAATACACGGACAAAATATAATTTTGTTCATTTAGTTTAATTTTTAAAAAGGGACTCTGTAAATTGTTTGTTAAAATTGAAGATGGCTGCTTCGGTAAAATATGCAGGCAACAATCGAGCGCCACCTAAACTCAAGGAAACATTACGGATATGTGTGGAAATGTGAAGGGAAAACCCCAGGCTGTAGTGGATTACGAGAAATATAAATTCCCACGACTTCACTTTGACGAATTTTCAGTCGAGGATCAACGATGGTTGGTCATCTCGGTGCAGTGAGAGAGTTGACCAAAAACTTAAAAAAATTAAATTGCCAAAAAATGCCGCTTTGTTACGATTACATGTGTAAGCAAGCAAATTCTTTATTTGGAACGAAAATTGTACGAAAGAGGTACGATCAGTGTCAATTGTTGGCCAACCAAGTCAGTGATTTGGATCTGACATTTGATGATACGTAGTTAGCTTTATGTGGCCCAAATTGTACAAAAATTTGAATCTAACATGTTCGTGGAACGCGCCCCTCTATCGAAGGTGATGTACGCCAAGGTTGTGTTTCTTTTCTTTCCCCTTTGAAGATATGTTAATTCGCTAGCTATACGGACTATGATGCAACGTCTTGACGTCCTTAAATTCTAACGATTGAACGTAGCAAGGACGTGCTACGGAACACATCTGCGATGGACATTTATGGTATGTCAATTTTCAATTACTTAGTTTCCATATGAGACACTGCACATGCCTCTGACGATGGACTCCAAAGTGGTTACGCTGAAGGAGAGCACCGTCCTGTCGACAGTGTTTGATGGTTCAGAGGTTGGCAGACTGGTTTCAGTGGATTATTGGGTTGTTCGCTAAACGAGATGAGAAAGGCAAGATTCTGGGATTTCTGTGGACAATTATGTCTACTTTGCTGTTTATCTAGACTTCTAGACTTCAAGGTCGCATACATGCATAAATTATCCCTCTAATGCCTACCACCGCTTGAAGCCGGTGTGATGGTACAATTCTTATGAAACTTTAATAGCTCTACGCCTAGTTTAAACATTGCACTTTTTGTTGCAATTTATTTCACGGCTGTAGTGCTTTTGTTTCCAAATTACTCTTTAAATTCGAAAAGACCATCTTTGGACAAGAATAATATATAAAATAATGCAACTACAAGACTCGGAAAATTAAGTCTTTTGTATGTTTTTGCCAGTCTTTTGAGTTATTTTGGTTAACCCATTTAAGGAATGGCTGCACTTTGAATCTCTAGACATCGGCTGTCGAGCGTGAGAACTACAGACGCTGAAAAATCGAAATTTGGGGCCCTGAAGAGTCTTTTGAGTTCCTTTAGTTAACTCATTTAAAGGAGTACCAGCACTTTGAATCTCTAAACATTGGCTGTCGAGCGTGAGAACTACAGCAGCTGAAACATCGAAATTTTGCTATTCGATGCATCGAATCAATCCGATGTATAGCATGCTTTCGATGTTTAACGATGTATCGATGTATTTTATTCGATGCATAGAATGAAAGCAGGCACTGTACGCTGTTATATTTTCACTATAATAATTTCGACAACACGTAAATACATATTTAGGATACCTTCAAACGATTAACAAATCTATTGATTTTGAAAAAATGAAAAATAAGCATGTGCAAAAAAATTGATTCGCATTGTTATGCCCAGTTGTATCAACACAAGAAATGGATGAAGTAATTGATTGCACCGCACAGTGGTCCCGTTATATGGGAAAATTGGAAATAAATCTGTAACCCGTGAACCGATCTTAATGAAATTTGAAACATAGTGCAAGTACTACGAGATCTTATTATGTTTCAAAAATGGTATATTGATGTATCTCATAAGCTAACGCAGTAATCTTAAGTTAAAAAATAAAAAACACTTTTTTTTTTGTTTAAATGCATAAAATAATTATTTATTATTGTCGATGACTCGGAATTGGGACTTAAAGTAAATTTGTAATCACTATTTATATATATAAATTCAATCTTACAAGTTTTGGTAACGTACACTTTATTTGGAATTAAAGAAACTAAGCAATTCAGTATAATCAGGCTTGCGCTTCAGTACTAAGTGGCAGCGAATCTTTTGTTTTTGGTTCAGGTCTTGAATACGCAATCCAGGAATCGGATGATACCAACATTTGATGAATAACATTTTCATTTGTTGCCGAACGAGAAAATGTTCTATTATTATTAACGCGATAGTACCTATAGTCTTTATTCCGACTTTCCTGCGCCTCCTCTGACAATGATCCGACGGGCAAGGCTGCTGATGATATTATTTCTGCTCCGTGGAACAGAATTTTAAGCACAGTTGCTGGCATATAATACCAGGGATATAAATTTGTAGCCATTGTAGCGGTTTCCTGGGCATAAGCTCCAAACTTGTCGGGGTCAATCCAAAGATTGCTGCATATTGTCTCCAGGATAACACTGAATCTTTTTATGAGTTGCACATCTATTTCCGTTATTTCTGCCGTTGATAATGGGTCTTCAAAAAATCTTCTAGATGTGTTCGCATCGTTGGTTGTGCCAAATCCTTGCTTTATTATATCTACTTTAATACCCATTTTTTGTATGAACTTCTTCTGAATTTGACTCTTCCTTGCCTGGTTTATGGACTGTATCGTTTTTGTTGTTCTCCAAGCTTTAAACTCCAAATTGTAGGCAACATGTACCAAGTATTCCATAAAACGGATGCGAGCGTGCAAGGGTGAAATTTCTAATTTTAGAGCTTCCTAATTTCTTGGTTTTTGCTCTACACATCACAGCCTGTGCTACTTTGCCATCTATCATCGTGAAGTGCAATGCATGCCTTACCTTAATAACGGTCGATTTCACTTTAATAAATGATTCCCGCAAATTCTGAATTTCATTTTCAATTCTGTTTTTTTCTTCTCGTATTAGGTCCATACTTTCTTTTTTAAGTTGTAGCTTCACTGGCCTACAGTAACGTGTTAAGGAAGGTCGAGGATTTTTTCCAAATTTCACTTCTTTCATCCGATTCCGTCAACTGCAGCGGTACCAACGATGTCATGAACAAATATGAATCGGATGACACTGAATCCAAGTTAGAAAACGTTTGTTTAGATCCTATACTTTGTCCCGAAGATCCATCACAACCCCACTTAGTCATAAGGGTTAGACTGAAATTTTGTTGTGATTCGAAATCGCCACAATCTATGTCGAAAAATGCACGACATTGCTCCACTTAAATGCCTCCTAATCCCAAAGTGGTAAAAAGTGGCATCGATCGACAATACTTTTAGCTTTCAGAAAAAAATGGTCTCCCGTTGGAGACTCTTGGAGCATTTTTGTAATAGTCCATCAAACATTGAAATGCCCCTCTCAAAATGTGCCTTTACTTAAAAGCCTGGTTTGAAAAATTGGTACGCAATATGAAAAAACTGAAAACGCAGCTTGAAAGCAAGATGTATGGCCTTTTTAAAATATATAATTTTAGGAAATGTGGCACAGCAAATTTGCTTAAAAAATACGTCACTTTTGTAATTTTCACAGTCCCAACTTTGAGCTAAGGGTACCGCCAAACGGATGATCCAAAGTCAACACAATTTTGGCTGTCTAGGTAATCATATTTGTAGAATCGAAAGACATAAACCATTTGGCCAGGAAAAATATGTCACTTCGGGTATTTATTTCCACTGCGGGACCACTGTGCGCCAACACCAGCATTTTAAATCTGTAGCAATCTACATATACCTCTGTCTTAAGTTGCCAGAAGTTAATAAGGACAATTTTCAAGAATTGAATTAATATGCTTCGTCTTAATTTTGTATGTGATATGAAAGGACAACGAGCCTTTTTCCGTGATACAGAATGAAGGCTTTGAAAATCTATTCAAAGTTACATGTTCTCCTATCAACATCACCCCACTCGCTAGAGTGCAGAGGATGGCATGCGTATGCATTAGTGGGGCGCTAAGGACTACCTCCGTAGTCCTTCGTCTGAACCAAGTATCAGGCCATCTGCCTATCATCCTTCTTCTGGCTTCAACCCAATGTCAAGCTTAATTCGCGACCGAATTTGTTTTGAATGAATCCAGGAGTCAGTATACGATGCCAGAATCTCTGAATGAGGTCACATTAATTCAGACAGAGTTCCGAAGCATTCAAACACCACTTGATAACGACACATCCATTTATATATTCCAAATCCCCTAAGATCCAAACTATCCTTTTCCAAATTCAACAGACAGACACCAATGGGTGCATCTCCTCGAGAATCCCATCCGACCGCTAACATTCAACGCTTAATTCACTAAATCAATTGTAATTCACCGCCAATGCCTGTTGTGTCGAACACAAAACAAACCCGCGCATCCGATGGCGCGTTCATTTATTGAAACCCCATGTTGCGCATCGGCCCATTCATGCTCTCATTAGTCCTGCACTGGTGCGTGTCCTGGTGTAATTACATTTTCCTATTCTCCTTCAAAAAATGGGGGTTCCAGCATCAATGATGCAGCGCTGCCACAACAATTTGCATTATTACATTTTATCTCATCGATGTCGTCCTGGTGTCGCGCTTCGACGCACAAAAGCCAACCAATTATCGTCGAAAGCCCGTATTAGCATTATTAGCCAGCACCTAGACACCCCCAAATGCTTTGCATTGGCATTGCGTGTTGCCAAAATGGATAATGACATGAGCCTTGCCTGCCTGCCTGCCGACGACGACAAGGACATGGATGACGATGTTGATGGTGATGGTGATGCTGATGCTGGTGCCATTGTGCTCGGGTGCCACCGTCGCTGATGATGGTGATGGCATTAGCTGGTGTTACCAATTCCACGCGTAAGGGTGCGTTCACGTTCCCGCTGTGCCGCCATTCAATGTCTGTGCACACAAAATGCCCTCGAAAATCCCATGCAAATGAAGCGAAAATTATCGGACGAGAGGAGAAAACCGAGAATACACAACGCGTCAGTAATGCCCGGCGACCAACGACCGGTGTACGCGTCGCCCCGGTAATGCATTTAGTCCTCTGAGCGCCAAGAAAAATTGGATGACAAAATGCCGGCTGACAGAGACAGACAGGCAAAAAATGGCGTCACTAGAGTGGGGATGTTTTCGCAGTGCCTGTGATTCGCGGGACAAATATCGCCGTGTTTCCTGAGAGGATTTGCGAAAGCCACTAAATCGCCACCGGGACGAACGGTAGGCAGGCATGGGATTTGCACCACGAGAGTTGAGAGTTTTGTTTTCTTTTTCAGTTTTTGTCATTGAGCGAGTTACTAATGGGATTTGTGTTTGTGTCTCTTTTCAGGATGTCCTGCACAAAATATGCCATCCACACGGACAGGTTTTGCGCATCGTCATATTCAAAAAGAACGGAGTCCAGGCCATGGTTGAATATCCTTTTCCAAAAACAACTTTTTTTTTGTTTTATTTTGTTTATTTTCAAAGTCCTTTCGCAGGAATTTTTTGTTTTCGTGTTGTTTGCCTTAACCTTTAGATTTCTCCTTTTTGGCGCGTTCACGTTTGACAGTTTAGACGCCGCCACAAGAGCCAGAGAGAACTTGAATGGAGCCGACATATACTCGGGATGCTGCACATTAAAGATTGACTACGCAAAGGTAAGTGGTACTTGTTTGGTTTGGATTTTTCCTTTTATTGGGTTTCTGGAAGTCTGTGGAAGGTTTTATTGTGATATCGTCCTTCGACGTCAAGGGAGTGAAACTTTCATATGACAGGTGTTCACAGTCACTGGCTTATGAAGGTAACACTTTTGAGTCTCATCTTCGATTGCAAACTAAACTGGAAACCAAGCTCTGTTCAGCAGCAGAGCGTTCTTAAACTGTAAAGAGAAAGCCGTTGTAAGGGGGACACAGTAGCACACTGGTTATTCACGTCAGTACTTCAACACCCTCCTACTCCCTCGGTTGAATGAATTTGACAGATGGATGTCTCCAGTGTACTTAGGATACTTCGGAGTTAAAGGCCTATACCAGACTGTGTCATTTTTTAACGAATTCCGTGTTGAGTTTGGTAGCGCATGCAACCTCGGTCTTGTGGAACGAGTTCCTCCACCAGCTGAGAAACAAAACCACATCTCTGCGGCTTCTTGATCCTTGTAGCTTACTGAGTCCAATATACAACAGATCTATTGTTTTCGACACAGACAGTCAGGCGGCCATTAAGGCCCTGGCTTCACCATCAGTTAACAACATAATGTTACTTATATTCTACATCATGAACAATCAATCCCAAGCAGGAAACGCAGTGAGGCCAACGAAGGGCCGTGTTGATTAGCCGGAAAGTGACAAAACACTGGCGCACTTGGTCTAAGTGGTGCATGTCCTGCAGGCACCCATCCCTGCTACCATGTTTCTCTCTCATTCAAATTTCAGTTCAACTTCTGTTCACAAGAGCCAATAGTTGTCTTGTACTCTAACTACACGAAATCAGACGTCACTGTATCATCCCAAAAGGAATAAAGAAATTACTTTTGTTGAGAACATAAACTACCCTCTTGAGTGAAAGAGTGGGTGTCCAACGATCGGATCAGAGAGGACATGCATTGGAATCGTCTATGGATCGGGAAAGGGTACGGTCGTTGGCTTACCTGCGGTAGCTATATTTTTTCTAATACTTTGGATGAAGATATAGTCTGTGATCGAGTCGGAAACCGATTAATGCACCTTAGCTCGAGCGCTAGACACGATCTTATAAGTGGGGGGCCATAACTCTCAGTAGACGCTTATCTCCCACAGTGTCTCCCAGTTTAAATGATCCACTCAATTTCTTAAACTTTTACAAAACTGCGGAGAGACTCGTTGCTTATCTTAGGTTGAAGTGGCTAACTGCTTATCGTTTTTAAATGAAGCGTAGGAGATGACTGTGTCCAATGCTGCAGGGTTATAAAAGGAGTAAACTTCGAGATGACTCGTTGCAATTGCAAAGTAAATGTACAATAGTTTCTTTTCCCTCCTCGTCTCTGCAGATTCTGCAGAAACTATTGTAACGAAGGTCTAGTCCAGAAGCTTGAATGCCCATGATGCAGTGTCAAGTTAAAACGCCGTTGAGAGTTCTGAGATTCGGCCTACTCATTCTGATCAGGTGTGATCGGTGATTGGTTTTGGATCGAGAGTAGACTTTAGTTGTCTGGTGATGATGATGATTGTGTGCCAGTGAACCATCTGCGATTCACACCAGTCAAACACTCGTAAGTTGAATAAAGAGTAGGTTGCCATTAAAATGGCAAATAAAACTTTTAACATTTGAAAAACATAGACCACAATGTTGTCATACAACGTGACAGCCAAATCATGTGTGGTGTTGAAACTAAAAAAAGTACTAAAGGGTTTTCCAATAGGGACTTGACAACTTTGAATTTAATTTGTCAACGCACCCTTTCACTAATCATCAAACTTCATCATGGTAAAGTACACGAATGAGCAACATTTGTAAATTATAAAAAAAAAATCCACCGAAATTCGGAGTCGGTGACCGCAAATTTAAGAGCGTAAACTCCACATTAGGTAGCCGGGGCGTAGTGGGTAAGTGCGTCCACTCCTACGCAGAGGGTGCCAGGTTGGATACCCGAAGTCACCATATTTCATAATTCATGGCTCCACCGAGATACTGACAATGCTCAAGGAGTACTCCTGTCTAGAAAAAGCTTCTCAAAACTTCACCGTTCGGAGTCGGCATTAAACTGTAGGTCCCATCCGCTTGTGAAAGAACAATAGCACGCACAACACGAGTGGTTGCTGTAGAAGCTAGGCCCAGGCCCGTCTCGGACTGTCCCGTATTATATTACTATTATTAATTCCAATATTCGACGAAGCTCATTTTCATCAGTGTGTTCGTCAATAAGCAAAATATGTGTTATTGGTCGGGTGAAAATCCACATATGCTTCATGAATCACCACAAAAAATAACTGTTTGGTGCAGTTTGCATGCCGGCGGCGTTATTGGGCCATATTTGTTGATCGTCACGCTACTGTGAATGGTCAACGTACTCGCGCCACTAGTGCCGATTATTTTTGGCCCGAATTAGAAGATCTGGGCTTGGACGACATGTGGTTTTAACAGGATGATGCCACAAGCCACACAGCAGACGTTACAATCGATTTATTGAAGAGTAAGTATTGTGAGCGGGTTATCTCAAGAAATGGGGCTGTCGTTTGGTCGCTTCATTCGTGAGATTTAAGGCTGCTTGACTATTTCTTGTTGGGCTACGTTAGATTATTGGTTTATGCCAACAAGCCGACGATGTTAGAAGAAGTCAGAGCCAACTCTGAACCCGAAAAAGCGGCCGTTTCGGCCGAAATGTGTTGCCGGGTCGTTAAAAATTTGGTCCATAAGGGATCGCGACAACACGTGCCAGCGGTGGCCATATGAACGAAGTCGAGTTCCATTCACAAATCTTCAAGCCGATATTAAAGTTTTTGAAATATCTCAAATGGTTTGGTTTTTATTTAAGTTGTCAAGTCCTTATTGGAAAACCCTTATTTCACCAGCAGAAAATCAAAGAATAGCAGCACCGACTGCAGTCTCTTCGGCATTGATTCCACCAGCTTTCTGGTGTATTGTAAAGAAATCTGCCTCCATTCTTCCAAAAGAGCTTTTGTCTCAAAGTCGGCATATACAGGACACGTGTGCATACTTGTCCATGTGTGGGCTAGGCATCGTCGAAAAGATTTTGAGTTCTTTTGTCGGTGTTCGTTCGTAGAATTGTGATGTGTGTGGGCTTGTCCGCACACTTTAATTCAAAACATCAGTCGCAATTCGATCGTTGGTGAGTGCTCCGATGTTGTAAGGGCGAAATTTTGATTAACACGCTTCCGGGCAATACGCAGGAGACATTAACAGATCATTTTTGATTCAGACAGTGCAATATTTCTACCGCCTCAATTGCTCAAAGCGCTGTTTCGTCTGTTTCTGTCGTCGTCAAAGTCCAAGGAAAAATTAATGTATACCTATTTGTGTGACGCAGCGTTGTCAGATCTCACGATTTATCGTATTTTTACGATTTTTGAACATACAAATGCTCCCAGGATTGTTGAGCTGAAAAATCATAAAATTCCACGATTTTTCAAAATTGCTTATACGAGTAGAAAAGTCAATATCGATTGGATTTTTGAATCTAAACAGCAACGATATTGGAGCATTCAAAAATAATGTATTGGATTATTACACAGTCCTTGTCCATCAGACCTTAAAATGATTTGCCTTTAACACTACAAAGACGGCAAGGGTTATTTAAATTTCATTTAAAAATGATTATCAATCAGTGAGCAAATATTAAAACTAAAATACAGTGGACTCCCCCAAAGTCGAATTGTCACGGGATACCAAAATTTGTTCGATTTGGAGAGAGTTTGACTTAGAGAGAGGTTTTTGTATGGAAAGTTGAGGGAAGTGTATGTAAAATATGGCGAAAAAGTTCGAGTAAGGGAGAGTTCGACTGTATAACCATACTAAGGTCTTAGCTGTACGCAACAGCAGCCACACTTTGGCCAACATCGTTCCATTTTGAAGACTGGATGTGGCAGTTGTTTGAATGCCTGCCCCTTGTTGGCGGGGTCACCGGTTCGAATCCCAGAGAAAGCAAAGTTAATCCGCTCTTATCTGGCTTTCAAATCTGGTCCAGTCACCATTTGCCGTTGGGATCAAATTAATGGCACTGTCATTGGAGTAGTCAATCAGTTTTAGCAGTCCAACTGTGGATATCACAATGTACCAGTATGTATGCACTAGCAGCCCCTCAACCCTAACCTAGTCCCATTGTGCTGCCACGCGGATCAATGAATACATTTTCGCAAACCAGTTAGTGCCTTTAATAAAGCAAAGAAGATGGCTGACTTTGAAGCTGCCTAGTTCAGCCAGGCCACAAAACACTATGCTCCCAGAAATCGAATTCTACGGGACGAGGGAGCAGTTGTATAAAAAGTCCGCAATGGTTTCTTCCTGCTTGTTTATGCAGCTTCTGCAGAAGGTGTTGCATAGGAGGTCAAGTCTGGAGGCGTGAGTTCCTATGGCACCACGCCTTGTTATAACGCCGATGAGAGTTCTGAGTTTCGGCCTCCTCAAACTAATCTATGCCGCAGTTGTTTGGTAATGAGTCGTGCTGTGCCAGCTCACCATCTACGATTCATTTGAGCAAGCGATTCTAGCCTTAGTAGTTGTTGTATGATAGAGATAGGCATGGAGGGTGGATCGCTTCTTTTACATTTTACTCCAGCTACAGCATTCCGTCATACTTCTACGAGCATGGATTTTTTTCTTACTAATGTAGGAAGACATCTTCAGACCGGAGTGTTCTGTTTTTTCTACCTTGGACCTAGTTTGCCCTGCTGCATGACATGAGGCCAGTTTCAAATCAAGAGGGCAATATTCCTGGGCGTAAGGCGGTGATCGTCTCGCGTTAACGTTTCGACGATAGTTTCGCTTCGAGATATCGTTTTGTCTGCTTCGCGTAGACTGAAAACTGTCATTAACTATCGTCTCGACGACTGATTTTTGGCGATACCTATTTCAGTATCGTCTCCTATTAAATGAGAGCAAATTGTGTATACATATGTTGTTCTACACTTTCGAGGCATTTGAGTGAGTGATAGGTCGCATTTTTATTAGTTTTGTTCGCAAACTGAAATGAGAATGGATTTGTTAAATTTGAGAGGAATTAGAGCACAGATGTCCTTTGTACGTGAGAAATATTATTATTAGCGCACTCAAACTGTAACGATAGGCGAGACGATAGTGAGTGTCTTACGTGAAGCAAATCATCGCCGATATCATCGAATATTTCGAGTCTTTGGCATTTTGTTTTTCAACACTTTGCTTCAAAATACTCAAGTATGTTCATATTCTTGTCCATATTACCTTCGATATAAACCGTTTTTCTTACTCCGGCAGAAGGAAGGCTGCCCTACATTAGGGTCACTTAAAATTAAATCCACCGTGATTGACAGTACCATCCACATTTTTGTACTGGAGCGTACCAAGCGTATGCTCTGCCGTACCACCCACGAAGGTTAAACTTGCTCTCATCTGTAAAAATTACATGTTTCTTATTGCATTTGAAAGCGTTTCAGGAGATTTTCTTTTCAAGAAAAAATTTAGTGCATCATTTGAGTTGTAAAACACTGTATGTCGCCTGCCTTTGAATTAGACACCAAAGATTTGGCATAGTTACTCGTCAGTTATGCTTTCAATTTCCCATATTTTACAGAAGACCATTCGACAGACTTAAAAACTACCACTTGCAGGACAAGTTGGACAAGACAACCTGTGAGGCCTTCAGTTTTTGGACAGCTGTGTCGAATTTGTTTGTGTTTTTCCCTGTATCCAATCAATATACCCCAAACCAAAGCGAAATCAACAGCTCCACGTGCCAAAGGTCATAACACCGCACGCTTCCAACGGCTGTCCCCCCTCCTTGCCTTGAGCCTGTGACTGTGCTCAAGTCACACAGGTCTTTTGTGGCCAATTCACTCGATGATTGATGATGTCTAATGGTTAGCTATATGTTTGCCCTCCACAGACTCCAACCCTCATTCTACGACTATATATCTTTCATAATTTATCAAAATAACTCACGTTTCCCTTGTGGATACGCTTCTTTTTTTTCCATTTCTAGCCAGAAAAACTGAACGTATACAAAAATGAACCGGATTCCAGTTGGGATTACACGCTTACTGCAGGTGAGATGAATTATCCTTCTTTATTGTGATCCTTTCTTGCGAAACAAATTATTCTTACAATTTTTACAACAAAAAGAAATTTCAAATTTAAATTAAAAAAAAAATGAAAAAAAATAAACATTTTACTCTTTTCAATAAAAAACGATAAAAACTCCAGAGAAGAAATTCTTATGACAGCCTCCTTATCCGCCAAACCCAACCCTCACTCCCTCCACCCGCCCACCACCACGCTCCTGAAAAGCAAACATTCTTCCTTTTTTTTTTGTTTCGTTCGTCTCTTGGAACATCATCCATCATTGAATCACTAACATTGCATCATCAGAACACATCTATGTATCTCTGTATTTCACCGCTCACCAACAATCAAAATCAAAAATCCAGAAATCAAACTCTGCTCTCTAAGAGAGGAAATCAGGTCAAAAAGGAGATTTATTTTATTTTTTTTTCTTGTATTTTTTGCGTTGCTTAATTGAATTTTACAGAGTGTGACGATGCGAGAGTGTGTGTATTTTTTTCGATTGGGTTTTTGAATACGGGGTTAGTTAGGCTTTAGAATAAGGGTACCACATGCACTTATGCGCTGCAGACGTTGCTCTGACTAATTGGAAGGATGTGATCAGAAATTGTTGAATGGTGCGTCATGGTGCCTCCAAGTGGTTCGCATCACGCAGAGTCATTCGTGTCACGAGTCCGAGGACGACATGTCATAATGGTGGTGGTTGGTGGATCTTTAAAGTTTAAGACCATCCCACGAGGAGAGAGACTTCACGTTTTTGGTTCTACAACAAGGACCCATATCGTGTGTCTGCTTTGGCTTTAACTCGAATGCACGCGATGTTCTCCACGATCTATTGGGATTTGTATCATCCTGGTTTTACATGGCTAATGTTCGGCCGCTGGGCCTGGCCTCTCTTAATCATTGAACTGTCTGACAGAAGTGGGCAGTGTCTTGGGGTAGAAGACAGAGGAACAACATCGGTGTATTCGCAGTTTCCATGAGATGGTGTCGTCAAGCGAATTGTTGTGTGATTGAAATGACAGATTCTTACCTACCAAGCCCAGAAGCCAGGCGGGGCCACAGAAGTAAGTAGGGTTTTGATGTACGATCTCCTCTCAATTTCCACAAGGTGTGCATTTATTTCAGTGAATTGTATTCTCATTGTTCTCGTCTTATGTAAAAACCCATTCACTACACCAGGTGTACACACCTTCAGAGTGGAGTATGCACTGCACTAAAGAGTGTCCCACATTCTTCCTCGTGCCTTAGCACTTAACTTCTTCACCTTCACACAAATTTCTTGACACCGAGGCGAAGAGACCTCAGGGAGATATTTCCAAAGTGATCTGCGGTCAGAGAAAAAGTTTAAAGACAATCTAGAGAATCACAACACTTTTCGAACCCAACCACGTCTGGTTTAGGCCATAGACAGAGAGTCCAATCATCTTCAAGTAAGCCTCTTTCTGATTCCTCGAAGTTTATGAAGACAATCGGATATGGAGCTGGAGAGCACGTAGTGCCACAGTGGGTACGGCGGAAAGAGTACAATGGGTGCAAAGCCACCTATTTGAGGTTCTGCATGCGTCGGTCACTAGACTGGCCCTACCTTCATCGTTTCCTAGAGATTCCTTACATTTATCCACATCTTCATTATTTCACTCCTCTCACTGCAAGCAGCTTAACGAGGGTTGTCGAACCAATTCATGGTATCCAATCCTTTCTGTTCTCGATTTCTCGCGTTAACTCCAGCGTCTGTTTAAATGGTTATCTGGTTAGTCACCTGAGAATCCATCATTATTGTGAAGGAATGAGATCGGCGCACGCTGATGAAGAGGAGACGCTGAGCAGTCATAGCCTAACCGACGAAGCAATCACATCTCGTGTGAATAACTAACGTATAAATAAACTAAAGAAGCGTGAATTTAATCGTTTTCTTTTTTTATTTCTAATCCTTGAATTTACATCTCAGAGGTGGGATAGGGAAATTTGGGTGGACCCCAAAGTTGTCCATGGCATGTTGGGTACCATAGCAAGGGAGGGCATGCTGAGGGCCAAAAAGTGTCTGATGTGATATCAGATATTTCCACCCACGGCACTACCTCTCTTTAATCGCCCGGTGGCATTTTGACCAACCACCCTTTCAACCTTCAACCAGCAAAAGTTCTCGGAATATAATAAGTTCCGATGTTTGATCCAATGTTTTGCTGGAAACTGTGTCTTCTTGTTGCCTTCGATACCCTGAGTTTCCTTTGATGTCGTTTCGAAGTCAAATTGCAATACGCCCAGACTTTAATATAGCGTTCTTTCAAGTACACTTCTTGTATTACTTCGACTTTGGGATCACCCTAAAAGCCAGCCAAATATGTAAAAAGCCTCCTCTGTTTTATTACTTCAAAAATTGCGCGAAAAACATTCTTCTAGAATCTTCAGATCTCGCTCGCGAGGCTTAATAAAATACTTGTTCCATAACAATGTTGAAAACTTTTGTACCACAAAAAAAAAAAAAAAACACTAAATTCTTAAAACAACCTTTTGCATCGTCACACTCTAGAACAATAACAAAAAAATCTTGAGGCTTTATATTTCGGTTCAAACATTTGTACATTCATCCCTCATGTAGATCGAAGTTAATTAAAAAAAATAAACATACATTAAATTGTATTCATTAACGCTTCTGTTGAATAATTATTTTTTCTTGTGCCTTAACCAAACAAGAGTTCTTCTTAAAAAAAAAAACGAAAAACAAATTGAGTAGATGTTTAGTAAATAAACCAGACAAACTATATATTTTAATCTTATTTATAATTTAATTTAATTCTTAAATAAAAAAAAAAAAACAGAATTATGAAATATAAAAAAAACTGCTAAGCAATTACCGTTCCATCAACTTTTTACCTGATTGCACACAGACAAACAACAACCAGATATATTAGCAAAATTAAATATATACGTATGAGAAGATGTTTAAGTAAAAATATAAAAACTTACTTTTCCCTCCTTTCCTTGTTTTTTTTTTTTATTGTTTTTGTGTGTTTTTTTCGGTTTTTTCTTGTCTTTTTTTCTCACGAATCGATGTCTTGTTTTTGCCATAAAATGAAAACACAATTAATGTCTAATCTGATTCAGCTGAAGAGTATGGCAGTAGACTCATATTTAAGACGACATTTTTGCATGTTTTGCTTGGTGTTTTGTGGGGTCACAGATTGTTTTTTTTTTGTATTAGTAAAGGGGTTACTTTTTGGTTTTGTTTTTGGGAGGAAAACAATGGGGGATGTGGTTTTGGAGATCCCAGGAGCGGTAAATGTTCTGAATTTAGGCATCTTTACTTTCTTACTCTCGTTTCTTGGCTGAAAATTTACTCATAAAATCAATATTAAAATATAACTCTTAGGAATCCATTTGATGTGGCCACAAATCAAGTGTTCACATTTAATTGAATCACACAAACGAATCTATTGAAGTTAATTGTAATAAAACCTAAAGCAAAAGTTGGAGCTACGAGGAAGTTCTAGAATATGAAGGGTTAAAAGTTTAGTTTTAAAAGGAATGTAAAAATCCCTAAATAAAAATTGGTTTAATGCCTCTTGTTTTGACAAAATATAAATTAATAACTTACTCATCAGGCATAAGCCCTATGGAGGGTTTGAGCCTGAACATTTGCTGCCTTCCCTCACTGACAGTCCTGGTAACGCTGCTTCCAGTCATCAAGACCAAGTTGTCCTGCGTCCGCGATTACTTGGTCTTTACACCGGGTTTCAGTCTTCCTTTCCTTCCCGAACCAGGAGGCTCGGATTCAAAGACCCTCTTAGCTGGGGCATGGTTGTCCATGAGCTAGATTTGGCCGAGCCAGTGGTTGTCCATGAGCTAGATTTTGTCGAGCCAGTGCAGTCGACGGATTTTTGCCTTCTGAGCTACATCCACATCCTGGTACAACTCGTAGAGTTCGCGGTTGTATCTTCTCCTCCATTCGCCTTTCTTGCAGACGACCCCATATATCCGACGTAGAATTTTTCTTTGGAAGGCATCAAGAATCTTCTCCGCAGTTTTGCTTATCATCCAGCTTTCGACTCCATATAGCAGGACTGGTAAAATAACAGTTTTGTAGAGAATGATTTTGGTTTTGACAAACCGAAGTAACAGCGGTTGCCAAAGGCGATCCTACGTCGGCTCTCCCCTGTGATGACGTTCGTGGACTTAAAGTTGGGCCCGAAGTAAACAAACTCCTTTTAATAATAATAATATGGGTGGGGCGACAGTCCGAGGCGGATCTGGGCCTAGCTTCTCAGCAACCACTCGTGTTTCACGCGTGGAAGGGACCTACAGTTTAATGCCGACTCCGAACGGCGAATTTGAGAAGCTTTTTCTAGACAGGAATACTCTTTGAGCATTGTCAGTGACTCGAGGTGGTGCCATGAAATATGAAAGGTGGTAAATTCGGGTCGAACCTGGCACCCTCTGCGTAGGAGTCGACGGAACTTACCCACTACGCCACGGCGACCCGAACCTGGCACCCTCTGCGTTGTAGTCAACGCACTTACCCACTACGCCACGGCGACCCACAAACACCTTTACTACGTCGAAATTGTAGCTTTAGATCGTAATGATTTAAATATAAATTATGGACTAGCCTATTCTATTTGGCTTACCGTTTTTCTTATGGACCGGGTTATTCCCTTTGCCTTTTAGATGTGCGCAAAAAATTTAAGTGCGAGAGCTCACTCGGCTCACTCACTACAGCCTTCGACACGGAAGCCCCAGGCACGTTTCTAAGAAAGCATTCTCCATGAAAGCTGTGACCATTGAGGCTTGATTGTTGTTACATTGTGAACAATGATCAACATTTTTCAACAAATTAACACAAAGCTCCAATAAGCCATACGTGTGTAGGACCCTTCCTCTTGAATCACTCTATCTATTGATGAAGACCGCAATAAAATCCGTTGCGTTGTTTAAAAAATCTGAGCATAAGGCCATCTGTCTCCACGACTCCTCAGACCTTCACCTTTTGGGGAGGCATTTAAGAGAGTCATTATCTTGTTTTTGCGCCACGTGGCATTTCTGTAGTCATAAAATTACGTCAGTTTTTCTAATTTTGCGCGTACACAAGGTGGTTTTGCTAGTACCCTTAAGTGTCCAAGATCAAGTCACAGCACGGGCCTAAAATATAGAGGGAGAAAGAGAGAGGAGGTACCTGTGCACATTGGTCTGAAATATCTGCGGGTTGTAGTCTGTGGGAAATATTAGGCTGGGAAGAGAATTCCTTATTTGTGCAGTGCTGTTGAAGATCGAGTTTCTGAATTTAACTGTCCGTCAAAGTAGGCTTAAGGGTATTCTGATGGGTATTCCTGGCGAGACGGGTATTGCGGGTGAATTCATGGACAGGAGGAATGCAATTGGCTAGCTCACTTGAGCATCGTTTGTTGTAATAACGATAAGACACGGACAAAGAAGAGACGGTACGTCGATGTTCGAGCGAGTCTAATGACTCTGCGATATTATTGTCTCCTATAAATTTTAGCGCTCGCTTTTGGATTATATCAAGTAGGTGCAGGGTGGTCTTGGAGGCACCAGACCAGATATGAGCGTTGTACTCAAGCTTGGGGCGGATGTACGCCTTATAAATCAAAGCCAAATTAAAAGGGGTGAAATATTTCTTGCATCGATTAAGCAAACTTAATCATTTCGCAGCATTTTTGGCGACCTCAAATATGTGATCGCTCCAATTAAGTGTTGTGTTGTGATACACGTACCAGTACCAAGTTTTCCGTGTTCATCGACACAGGCGCCATTCATCGATAATGGCTGATTATCAAGGGTTCGCTTGAGTGACAGCAGACAGCATTGAGTTTTTGAAGCATTGAATTCCACTCAATTGATCGGATCGAAATTGCTTAACACATGCCATGTCATTCCAATTCAACGCCGAAGAGTGAGGTGAGATTTGGAACGAATATGTGTTGCCAGTATGTCAACTTTGCACATATTTATTTTAACGTTACTGTTCCAGTTTTACTGAAATTTTCAAGTCAGTAAGTCATTTTGAAGCAATATTATAACACAAAGTGGAGCTCTTGAAACCTGGGAACCCACCCGAGTACCCAGTACCCTCATTCTGGGGTATTTCTTGGGTACCAAAATACCGGGTACATCTATGGTTGTACACGCAATATTTGGGGTACAAGATAATTCAGACGAAATTAATCTGCCACTTACTATGAATTCAAATGCAATTCGAACTCCATGCACTACTTCTGGTACATTTGGTGGTAACTCCACCAATGACTTATGTTTTCATTTGTGTTTTCCTCTTTCTTCGCTGTGGTGTAATATTCACACATAAAGGTGTACCTTATTTATTTTTATATTGAAGTAGAGTATTTGTTGGCGGGTAATTGGTGCAGGTTACCCGGTATCCGAACAATCCCGGGTACCCGCCCACTTAGGTATTACCCGGGTACCTGTGTACTCGGGGATTTGTGGAATCGAGTATTACCTGGGTACGGTCAAGAAGCACTAGCACAGGGTATCACTGCTGATACCACCACCACTCCTAATTTTTTTTTACTGAAATTATTTATTTATAGATACAGTGGACTCTCCCTAAGTCGAATTGTCACGGAATACCAAGTTAGAGAGAGTTTTTGTATGGAAAATTAAGGGAAATATATGTAGAATATGGCAAAAGAGTTCGAGTTAGAGAGAGTTTCAACTTAGGGAGAGTCCACTGTATCTAAATATCTTAACTATAAAGCAGAAAGTTTGTGTGTCTGACCAAAAAAGGCTCCGAAACTACAAGTCGCATTTTCAACAGAAATCCTTCTAAAATTTACATGCTGAATGTGACAATTTTTAAGTCGGTACGACATACGGTTCGGAAGTAACGAGCACTTTTTAAACGGGAATGAAATTCTCAAAATAAGGGTGCTTGCATCAATCCGGTATGAAACCATTTGAAGTTGCGTAGCCGTGGATATCAACCATCCCCCAGTGTGTTGTAACTTCCTTATATGCACACACATTTTTCATATTTTGCTTTGGTGCAACCATTCATTCTTTTCTACGTCTATACGAACGACTGCCTGAGTCACCAAACGAAAAGGAAACAATAAACATTTTCGCACTTTTCTTATTTTGTGATACCCAAACTATCTATGCATGTACATATACATAGCTACACACAAATCATTAAATTTTCCTGAAATTGCGAATATTGAACTTCTGAACGGATTAGCCGATTTAGATAAAATATCAGAGCTAGACTAATTACATAATGTGTTACAAGATAGGCTAATTTTGTTCATGGTTCATGAAGTTTGACTTCAATTTGCACAACAAGTGAACATCGCGCGCAGGTACATAGATGGAACTTCCAATAACTTGTTTTTTATGAGTCGCTTGATATCCCTCCACGTTGTGTGTAAATGGTTGTGAAAACCGTAATTTCCGCCCGTTTTGCTGCAAGACACACTGACAATTTAAACTTCAACATGTGTGCACACAGTCAACGAATTGTACTGATTATGAGTAGGGATGTGAATGTGAGATTAGGATAGGCATCAATGACAAAAGAAAATTACAATTCTTCTCAGAGTTCTGGTTCGAGCAGTCTTATTGTTTTAAATTAAAAAGTGCGGTAAGAATGCAGGTGAAGTATCGGTTGAATAAACAAACCCGGGCAAAGCCGGGTACGAAATCTAGTATAATATATATATAAAAGGTATTGTTATTGAAAAATACATAACTTCAATACCTAATTTTGTGAAAATTCAAATATTATCTCATAAAGTGCTGGCCAGTCGTTTCCCCTGTACATGAAACACAATGTTGCACCGTGAGCTCTATTCAGTCTGAATTTAGAACAAGTACTTCTACGTCTCATCTCTTGTACCACTCTCAGCGAGTTTTAAGTAAACTGCTACTAGGACAAAAGTGCTCGACCTAAATTTTGGTAAAACAAAAAAAAAAATATGGACATCATTGAATCCCAAACGATCATTCAATCCTCTTAGACTTAGCAGCTCTTCACTCAGGACGCTCATCGACGTCATAACCGGCACTGTGCATTTGGCAGTCATGCCTGGAAGATGGTTTTTTTTTTTTTTTTTCCAAAGCATGATGCAATGATGAAGAGGAGGTAGAAACCACAGATCGCCTACTCTGCTCGTGTAGCGCTCTGGCAAATCGTAGATACCTGTACCGACTCACTACTTAAATAGCCTAAGTGTGCTAAATAGCATCATATTAGGTTGGAAAAAGAGCTACCACGGGTAAACCAACGACAGTACCCTTTCGCGTTGCAAAGACGATTGCCAATGCATGTCCTCTTTGATTCACCCGATCGTTGGCCACCCTCTCTTTCACTCAAGAGGGTAGTTTATGTCGATGATTGAGTCGATTGAGAAAAGGGATCATTTTTATTCCTCGTGCAATATCGCTCAACAATCAGCATTAACCAGCTAAACCATTTCGTCGCAAGCACCAAGGTTCTAAATGTTAGAGGAATTAATCCGCCTGGTACCACAGCTTACTACTTTGGCGGAAGTGCGACAGTCTTCTTGCAATCAGCCACTACAACCTAACCTAACCTAAGTGTTGGTACAGTGAGAAATTTTGACCAATTCACGTTCTTTTATTGTCAAGGCTATAAGATTCAAATCAGTACGATTGAAGCATTCTTGGGAATTATCCCATCGCCGACCTTGACTTTTATAAGAGGCCACAACAGCCACACTGTATTGCGGCAGAATTGATTTTCTGAAATGTATCGGACAATAAATCATTAGTGCGAAATAGAACGATCCGGTGATTTCTTCTTAGCGACTGGTACCGTAGACGTCAAAGACAACATCTTGTTCACCTTTAAGAAATTCTACGTCCTACACAATTCATAAAAGATGAGCATAGTCAGCCTAAGGGAATGCGCTCCGTTGTGAAACAGACGTACGACAGTTTTTGCCGCCTTCGAAGTCAAGTTGGAGGCATTTCGTTAGTCCCGTTGATGAATCTCTCTCTCTCTCTCTCTCTCTCTCTCTCTCTCTCTCTCTCTCTCTCTCTCTCTCTCTCCCTCTCTCTCTCTCTCTCTCTCTCCCTCTCTCTCTCTCTCTCTCCCTCTCTCTCTCTCTCTCTCTCTCTCTCTCTCTCTCTCTCTCTCTCTCGTTTGATTGCATTTTTAAATGACGAGCAAATGTCCTTACAAAGCACGAGTAGTTGCCATGATACACATCGGCTTTAAAGTTGAGTTTACCGACCTGCTTGAATTGTGAGTTCTCCGTTGCATCGGTGGTTACTGTAAGCCATCTTTGATTATTTGAAATTCTGTTTGTTCCTTGCAGCTTCCCTCTTCTAACCATAAAAATAAATCAGACGATTCCTTGTTTACCTTCTAAAGGACCATAACCTTTAAATTTCCATTCCTCGTCCCCCAACCACCCATCGCCATCTACCTACTCATGTGAAGAGCCCCCCTCCGCATTCTTTGCCACAGTGTGTGCACAGAAAAGAGTCTCTCCTAAACATTCTCGTGAATGTTCCTTCAATAATTCATGTATTTTCTATTCGAAATTGCTCCCAGGAATGAACCTCTATTTGCAAGCTTTCGCAAAAACATTCCCTTCATTGTGCAATCCTTCTCTCAACCTCCCCCTCCCCCAGAGCCAGAGCTCATCCCATCCGAGCATTCCTTGCAGTTTTCAGCCATATATCGACTGATACCGAGACTGCACTACTTCAGTGTCCGTTCATATCAGATATTCCATAAACTTGCTCAGACAATAGACACAAGGGTGGTTTTGTTTCCTCATTTTTGTGTTATTCTCTTTCTTTTTTCGTTGTTGTTTTACTTTGCCTCCTAAGTCTATTTTTATGACTCCAGGATGCATGCATTAAATCTCAGTGCATACACATACCATATCCTACCACATTTCATCCCCATACCCATCGCCGGCCCAATCCACTTCCCTCGATCCATTCATCCTCCTCCCCCGCAGTCGGCAATTCCCTGCAAACAGCTCTGAAGAAGGAAATCGTAACCCATTCGCATCGTTAAGCACAAAAAGATGAAAGAGAAATAGAAAAACAATGCATAACCAGCGGCCCAGGCGCATTGCTGCAATATTCTCCTACACCCTACACACTGGCGGCAGCATCCCCCACTTTCCAACCCCCATCTCACTCAAACCATTTCAATATTGAGTGCACTTTGCAATAGTGATGCGCGTGATTGTAGTTTTTAACAATCACAGTAATTGCAGATACTGAGAGTCGTTTTCAAACTTCGCCTCGCACTCCCCACCCAAAGTCACCCCATTCACACTAGACTAGAACAATGGCAATTCATAAAAAATAGGGAAGCAAACGAAAAAAAAGCAAACAAGTATCCTGAACTCTTTTGTGGCGTAATAAATCCTTATCACTCATGAGTCCCAAAAGGGGATAAATATAAACTCACGCTAGGTGCACGTTGAGCAACATTTTGACTCGTTTCCTTTTGTCTGTTTGTTGTGTTCCCTCCTAAGTGGTGTTGGGGGGATGTTTTAATTGAACACTTTAGTGCAGGACTATGAATATCCTTCCCCGAACCACAGAATGGATGTGAATTACATCGATTTTATCTTCAAACTTTACGAACAATAAACGGCGCTGACTTTGGAAACGATGTTCTCGTAATATTTTGTGACAATTTTTTATGTTTCCACTGGAAGAAGTCGTTTAGAAAGTCGTAGGATTTCGTCCCGTCCTTCCTGGTGCTGAAAATTGATCATTACGTACTTTCTGGAAAAATGGCGCCCAACGGAGGAACCTTGCAATTTTCCATGACAAGGTGTGAAGCACTCATCCTGACGACTGTGTACTTCTGCGGGGACAGTAAAAAAAAAACGAGAGAATAAAAATTCCTTCCACACAATAAACTCGGACAGAGGGCGACAAATCTCCGGTGACACTTCACAGAAATGTCTTTCATTCTGTTTGTCTGGGATTTTTTTTTCTGTATCAAAGGACACTAGCAATGGGTGTTTGGTTCTTTTCTTATTTATTCATTCTTGATGATGATTGCTTGTTGCATTTGAATGAAATGTTGTCATGTAGTTTTCTTTTCCTGCAGCCGATGGGATGAGGTATATTTGCTGATGCGCTCCTTCCCGAGGCTTGTGTCAACCGCTTGGCTATTTATTCAGTTATTTGTCAGGAATCCTTTGGGTAATCAGGCGAAAGTTTAATTTGATTAAGACGATATGAACCTTTGTATTCTTCCTCTGCTGGGAAATCTCGACTTAGTTGTGGATATTCATCTTGGAATGTTTTTGAGCAATCCTGAGGGGCGAGTTCAGCTGGCTGTGTTCTGTCTGTCAACATAACAATCCTGGGAAATCCTTGGGGATCCAGTCATTCCATTCGCTTAATTTATATTCGTTTTTTAAACAAAATCCCTGGCAACATCTATGCCATTGCATTTAAAATGACAGAGTTTGCTGCTAGGACATATAGTCACACTTGATGCAGCGAGATTCGTTCAAGCCTATCATTAAATCACCATTGCTCTGTGCAAAGAATTATTTGATACTTCCATCCACGCAAAATAATAAGCCTCCAGGTTGGGACTCTTCCAGATCAGGTGCCTCCTCCTCCTCAACTCAGCTTCCAGGCTGACAGGAGTTCGACGTATATTTCCGTGCAGGGAAGCTCATATTTTTAATACACCTTGTCTTGATCTTGCGAACTCATCTGGCATGCAAAGCATGGATTGTGTGAGTCTGGAAAATATCGGCCTTACATCATTGACAGTTCCGGATATGCTGCTTCCAGTCATTCACTTGGCTCTTATCTTATTTTCTTTTTCGAACCAGGCTCAAATTAGAATACCTTCTTTGTTGAAGCCTTCAGATATTTACGCACTACTTGTTGCTGTAGTTCTCAGATTCTCAGCTTCCAAACATCCACATCTTATAGAGTTTGCGGTTACATACATATGTATTATATTATACAGAGAAAAAGAAAAAAACTATACGTGTTCTTTGTTGACTTCCGCGCGGCTTTCGATTATATTGCGCGTGAAACCATCTTCTATTAGCTATCCGTGATTGGCCTGTCAAACAAAGTGATAAATATCATAAGAGCCTTTTACTCAAATAATACAGCATATGTCTGGGATGGAATGACTAATGAGACGGTATGCAGCTTATAATGAACATGGTATGGGTTTATTGCCAGCGATGGAACTTAGAAGTCAATCTAACAAAATCGAAAGTGATGATATCCAAAGGCGGTCGTGGAAGACATGCGAGGAACGAATAGTGGACCTTCGACAGCCGGGCAATTGAAGTAGTTCGGCAGTATAAATATCTCGGTGTGCTATTTACGTCCAACCTTCGCTTGAAAAAAAAAACTTGAAGCAAGGTTGAAGGAAGCTATGAGAGCAATTTCGGCTGTATTTAAATTCTGCTTCAAAAATAAATACATTGAGCATAGCGTCAAGTCTACAGCATCGTCTATCCTTCTGTATGGCGCACAGGTTTGGGGAGTCGAACGCTAAATATGCATCTCAATTACATCGTTAAGATCTTCGAAATGAAAGATGAAAGATTGCCAAAAATTATTCTGAAGAAGGTAATACAATCCTCGGGAGATACAGCAAATGAATGGAGAAATCTTGCTGCCATTTGGAGTTTGGATTTAAATGTAACATAAAACGAACAACCTTCCGTGCTTAAGAGAAAATTCAACACGCTTCTAGAAATACTCGGAAATGTCGTCTATGAAAGGTACACATCTGAATCACGTTTGTCATCTTATAGGTGTTATTACAGTCGTTTGAATTTCGATCTTGGTGATAAAACATATCTCCTCAATTCGAATCAGGTAAATAAAATAAATATTATTTTCACAGCAAGTGGTGAATTGCTGCCCGTGAATCCAACTTTGTCTGTCCGTTATGCAATCTGCATGAACGTGAAGACATCAAACATTTCATCGCAATCTGCCCAATTTTAAAGGAGTTTACTATGAGTCACTTCGATAAGCAGAATCTTGATGAAGTTGTACTACTTGACGTTCTTGATGGAAAAGCTGGATGGGATACTCTATACTCATATGTCACGGTTGCACTAAGATATCGCAATTGCATAATAAATGGAGACTTTTAGAAAAAAAACTGTGTTATGCCACTATAAATATTTTCTTCTTTTTTCTTGTTTGTAAAGCGTCTTGAGCGTAAAGCCCTGAAATCTCTTGCAGGCACCACAAGATGAAGGCTCTGATGTTTTGCTTATCGTCCAACTTTCGGCTTCGTGAAATGTGGTTGAGGATTTTGTAGGCATTAATGTGATCCTTCATGTCAGGACTGTAGTAGAAAAGTTTGGCAAGAGCGTGACTGGGATGTCACTTGGGGATTTCACATTTCCTCTGAGGTATAGAACCAGCTGTCAATCGTGATGTTTTATCCCACGTGGTGTTTGACGCAATGATTCTTGCTCAATAGCAAGTATTTGGTTTTCTGTCAATTGACCAACCGTAGGACTCTATTGTAAACGTCATGTCAAGTTTATACCTGTATCATCTTCATGAATGTATGTCCATTGAGCCTTAATATAAGGCTATCGTAGGTTTTCAAATCTGGTTCAGTCACCATAGCCGTTGAGCTCAAATTACCGGCACGATGCCTGGAGTAGTCAATCAGTGGTTTTAGTGTGACTGTGGGTACACAATGTTCCAACATGATGTTAGTGTGCTGGTGAATTCATTAGCAGCCCTCCTTCCTAACCTAAGGCTGTTGTGAGTCCACCTTTCGGTTCTACTAAAATTAAACCACATTAGACATCACCTTTTTGTTCAATGACACCGTGGACTAGGCAAGCTCATTATCTGTCCGTAAAATTTCAAGTCATTGCTTCTCAACACGAATGATCTATAATATAAGAATATGGGTGGCGCGACAGTCCTAGGCGGACCTGGGCCTAGCTTCTCAGCAACCACTTGTGTTGTGCATGCTATTGTTCTTTCACGAGTGGAAGGGACCTCCAGTTTAATGCAGACACCCAATGGCGATGTTAAGAAGCTCTCTCTAGACAGGAATACTATTTGTCATTGTCAGTGACTCTGCCACGGCGACCCACGAATGATCTAAGTCCTTGACTAAATTTAAGCATAAGTCAGCTGCTTACACTAGACCAGCATTTTGTGAAGCATCCTCTGACCTTTCGGTCCAAACCTTTCGGTCATATTTTTAAACAAACTTCCGGCAGGACCATTGGTGTAAGTTCGGTGTCGAGAAATCGTGTGGTTGAAAGCCTGCTCTAACTGAGTTCACATCTTGTTCTCTTTTATCACGGCTGATAATAATTACAATACACTGCTCGTATCATTGGGCAGTCGCTTGAAACAAACTAGAATGCTTATCGAAAATCCTGGAACCCTTCATGAGCTTGACTTTAGTAGCTCTGCGTTTGTTCTCCTTTTGTAGCCTATTCACTTGTGTGTTGTTGGCATCCAGTGTAATGCTGGTATACAAAATTGGGTTAAGTTACTTTGTGTGAATCAACGAACGAGAGATGTAGCTTCTTCAAGAATGGCTGCCTACGAGTACTTCGTCGATTTTTTGCAGCAAATGTTCATAGTTTTGTAACTTGTACCAGTTTAGTCATGCAGTCCACTTGATAATATCGTCTCCTCGAGGCGCTGTGAAATCAAACGTTTGGACTGTGAAGTGAACGAGTCCATTCAGTTTGATTTTCTATAATCGCGATCCTTAAATGCAAGCACACGATATCCGATAGACTAGAGCTAGGCCCAAATTCCTATCGGCTGTCGCAGTCACTTGTGGTAGAACAAAATTCAAGAGATGAGATGATCTAAGGAATTTATTAATAATCAGGGTTAGGATTTTTTTTGGCAAAATAAAATGCATATGTAATCAGAAGGGACCATGAAATGTGTTTAAAGGCGATACTATCTGCCGATTAAGCAAAAAAGAGACAAGAGATGATCTGCTGTTCCCGAACGGTCAGTCACTCTAGGACTGGGGTTAGCTTAAAATGAGGGCTGAATTCGTGCGCCGCGAACTTCGATGGTGAACTTGCATAGCCACCATAACACGCCTGCTACTACTTGATGAATGCCTTAAAGACTCGAAAAGGTTTCGTTCGTTATACGGTTATAAAGTTCGTTATAAGACTGGGGAGCTTTTTAACTTCTGAAACTTCAACTGTAAGGATCAGGACGGATTGCCAAGGAACTAAGCGCGAGTTCTTGTGGTCTGTTATCAGTTCATCCAGTAGTCAAATGCGATATGTATCAAAAAAAATGTGCCAATTCATATGATCATACGTAGTTCTGACAGCTAGACTTATTAGACTTGTCTAACTGACTAACTTGTAGAAACTAGGCCCCGAACTTAACAACATTATCTTCTGTTCGCAATCGCTAATGAATTTATAAATAAGCAGGGTTAGGGTTTTGTTGGCAAAATAAAATACTACTATACTTATTTTAAAAACGCGCAAGTTATTCACGTTCATGTACGTAAAATTTATATGAACGTATGTAGGTTCATTCGCTGCGTGGTCGTCCAATCGTGTATCCGGTCTAAATCGCATTGCAATTTTCTAGTTGATTCTTCGACGGTTTTGGCAGTTACCAAAATGGCGGTGTCGTCAGCAACAGTTCCTACGTCCTGCGGTATATCGCTGCTATACAATAAGTAAAGAAGGGGACCAAGAACACTTCCTTGTGGTACTCCAGCTTGTATGGACTTAAATAGGGAGTATTATTTCCCATATTTCACACGGAAGATTATATCCGATAGATAGTTCGATAAAATTGTGCAAAGTTGTCTCGGGAGGAATTGTTGAAGCTTGTGTTTCAAGCCTTCGTGCCAACCTTGTCAATGACTTGAGAAACATCGATAAGTACAGCCGAGCAGACTTGCTTTTGTTCAAACGATTTTTCTGTAACATCAGTTATGCAATGTACTTGATCAATAGTTGAATGCTTGCTTCTAAAACCGAACTGGTGGTTAGGAATAAGTCGTCTTTTTTCTGCAACCGGGCTTAAACGTCTGAGTAATATTCATTCGAACACTTTATACATTGTCGGAAGAAGTGAAATCGGTCTATAAGACTTTTTGTCTGTTGAGAGTTTGCCGGTTTCTGCATTATTACTTCCGCTTCTTTCCACTGACTAGGGACGGCGACGTTAATAATGTAGAGAAACATAAGGAGTTCTTTCTTAGGTGATTCTTTCAGAACTTTTCCTTTGATTAAGTCATAATCAGGAGCTTTCTTGGGTTTGAGTTCTTTCTATTCCTCCTTAAGTTCTGTCAAAGTAGCATTTCTTATAGAAAAATTGTCATTATTTGAGACTGGACCGTAGGAGTATACAGGAGGTGTTTGTCCGTCGCGTGATTTAAATGTAGCTTCCAAATAATTTGCGAAGATATCTGCTTTCTATTTATCTTTCTTGGTGGGCCGAGTGGGCCGTTTTGGTTTTTTTCCGAATTGGGGCCGCATGTGGTTGGGCTATCTTAAACCTTTGGCTGCTCTCCAGAGTGAGTAGTTGGTATCTTTTTTCGCTGACAAGCCTGTTAAATAGGCATTAAGATTATTATTTTTAAACGATTAATTTTCGCTTTCAGATTGTTAGACAGTTGGTTCAGTCGTGTTCTATGCTGCGGCTCACGGGCTTGGTGCCCATTCTTACGAGCTTTACTTATGATAAGTTTTCTAGGGGCGTGTTGTGTTTGAGACGGTTTCGATTCGGGAAGTGTTCAACACATTATATTGCTCCCCCTGTAGACGCTTTTGTAATGTTCTTCATCTTAGGGACCCTCACCCATGCACTGATTTCCTGTACTCAACAACCCATGCACAGTTGTATTTTGG